>CM032660.1:46127944-46427353 GCA_019095985.1 Streblospio benedicti
ATTCAATAACGTTGTGGATATGTAAGTGCGGTACAAAACCTACAAGTATATGAACAAAAATAAACTTAGAACTATGTATAGTCTGTACAATTCAATCAACTAAATTGCATCACTGTATCAATATCAAAATTATTACAACTTGAACAAGAAATCATCCTTTAATATAAAAAAATGAATTTTTACTACTGTGTTACTCCTATCCTTGTAAATCTCACAAATAATCCAAAAACAAGTTATTATGTACATAAATCCTTTTCTAGATGCTTCTAGATTGTTCCAACAAAATCTATAAACATGTAAATTTATCATGGAATAACTATACTTGCGCATAACAAATAATAGCTAAATTGGCAAATGTAAGCATTTATAAACCCTGTAAATATTCTAAGAATACCAAAATTAGTAAACATCAAGCCTAAGTCTAAGTCTAAATAAGTAGTTCCTAAATGCCCATAAGGGCCAACACGGGAACGGAGTGATTGTTTATGGCTTGAAGGCGGCGAGCTGACTCTTGAAGGTGGTAGCAGAGCCAGCTGAAATTGTGTTGTCAGAGAGGGCATTCCACTCTGGAATAGTTCGCAGCACAAATGAGTTTGAGTACACCAGAGTCTTGGCCCGGGGTCTGCGGATCTGATAGCTGTTTATACGAGATGGCCTAGAGTTCAGGGTGAGGTCCACTTCACTGTGCTTCACCTGCACTTTACCAAAATAGATGTTGTACAGCAGGGCTAGGCGCAAGACTCTCCTTCTTTCCTCCAGCTCAGACCAGCCGAGATCCTGTAGGATTGCCGTAACACTAGTATGCGGCGAGTACGACGACTTTACCCATCTCGCTGCTTTCCTCTGGATTTTTTCAAGCTTTGCTCTATATCTAGTGTAATGTTCACGGCAGATTTTCACCTTCCATCTTATTTAACCATGAAAATAGATTTTGTCCATAGTGTTCCCAGACATCACAATAGCCACAAATGCTCAGATGCTTGCAGCTACAGTAATTTTCAAATATCATTTATTGTATACCACGTGTAGAAAGTACTCTCCTATAAGTTCTATTAAGATTTTGAGTGAGGATTATGAATCTGTAACCTTACTATTATGAAGAATGCACTATTACATTGATAGCCTCATTAAAGAGTGGTCTTAATGGTCAGTTCTACTGTATGATAAGCTAGTCATGGCATTGGTAAACATATTTGACGTTCCTCATCACCTCTGCTGTGACCACCAGTACGATACAAACTCTATTAAGACCTGAGACTGCCTTCAATTAAGTGGTCTCAATAGAGATATTCTCTATACACTGGTGAGGAGGTGTCCCTCTTCTGACTTTTCTGATATGATCGTTACGACAGAAAATATATGTGGGATCCAACAGAAGCGGGGCCAAAGAGTTACTATCAGGGCAGAGCCAGGACTTAAGAAATAATTTTGTCTTATAGATTTCCACTGATACGTTTGTATCACTCACACAAACAATCAAACTTAACATGAAGATGTTGTGGATGTTAAACATAACATGGATCCCTAATATTATGTGTAAAATAGAATTTTGGTCATGATTCTGACCCATATACTATTAAACAGTATCAGGATAAACTATCACATCAGAACATATGCAGGGACACCTCCTCCCCAGTGCTGTACAATGTGCAGAATAGAATAGAATGTTTTTTATTGACAAATGTTACATTGTGTGTGTGTGTGTGTGTGTGTGTGTGTGTGTGCGTGCGTGCGTGCGTGCGTGCGTGCGTGCGTGCGTGCGTGTGTGTGTGTTATATGTACATGTATGTAGGTTAAAGACGCGTGACCACGGGAAAAACGTAGATTATTGTCATCATCATTTTGTATTGTATTTCTATGCGATCTCATTTTTGGGAATTACTCAAGACATTGCAGCTTAAAATGAGTTATTAGGACATTTTATTTTTAAAGATTGTTGTGATTAAATAGCTTATAAATATGAATACATGATACTTTTATATGTACTCCATATCTCCCATAACTAAATTATAAAAGTAATTATTGATAGCAGGACATGGTATTAATGACATTTCTGTACTAAGAAGAACGCACACATGCAGTTGCCAATACATTTATTATGCTAATAATACTACATCAAGTCATCTCTGTGTCTCTTGTCGGAAATGTTCCTAACAGCACATGCACGACACGGGGCACTCCTCGCAGACGAACGCGTAGTTGTCCTTGTAGTACTGCAGGTAGCCGTCGGCGGCGCTGTCGGCACAGAACTCTGCACACGGCTTGTCGTTGATCGTGACTTTGGGGTTGTCTTGTCCGCAGGCATTCGAGGCTGAAGCATTGCCAGTAGAGATTAAAGCCATTTACTCATTTCCTTTGTCTGCTGTTCATGAAGATTTAACTGATAACATTATATCTTTACTGTAAAGTTTAAAGGTATATTCTCATGTCTTTACCTAAAATTTCTGTTCAATGTGATGAGTTAATTAAATTTCTTTTCAGTGTTACATTTTAAAAAATCAATAATTATATTCGAAAAGCCCCTTTAATTTCTATTTTCTAATTTACCAAACTTTTAATTTAATACTTGTTATCGTTTTCAAATTCACAGGCTCCATTTCAAATGGGAATGAAAACACATATACATATTACGGTACAATCATAAAAACTTTATTACAATAAACAACTGACTGTTTACGTTGATAATGATATAACCGCATAAATTTCAAACATATTAAACGTCCTGAAAATGTTAAGAAAGTAATACATGTATGTAGAATATGATGACATACCATCAGTAGCAGCCGCAGTTGTTGCTGCAGCAGTTTGAGTTGTAGTTGTAGCTGTGGTTGTGGTTGCAGCAGTTGTAGAAGCAGTGGTAGGAGGATCGCCGCCAGAGTAAGTGGCAAGGTCAGTGGTCACCCCATCGCACGGACTGCCAGAACCTGGACAATAGGCAAGTGCAACTTGATTGTCCCCCCAAATAATGTTTGTTTAGTTGTTTGTCTAAACTTAATTCCAAAAAACAATTAACTATCGAAAACAAACAAAGTCCTTTAGTAAGTATACATACACTCAGGATTTATATCATAGTTGTAGGCAGTTTTAATGTCTCAGGAAGTACTGAAGGCACGACAATTTACATAAAGAAAAAAGCTAATGTACCACGTGGGTGTCTGAAGTGCTGAAAGCCCCGTTATTTACAATAAAATTGATTTATTGTACTATTTCTCATTTGGGCACAGTACAATCTTCCATTTCGGCATTTGGGGTCTAATATTTATTATTTCATTTGCTATATACAAGATATAGACCTATGCGTTTCACAATGTTTGTGAAAGTCATTTTCTTCGTTCTCTCCCTCACAATCTTTCTACCAATCATATTTCTAACTCGATAGACATAGCTGAAGACAGGTTTTTACAAACCTAAGCTTCCATTTAATATCAAGTGGCCCTGGCGGGACTCGAACTCACGACGTCAAGGTTGTGAGACCAGAATGATACCATCATCCCCACGCTATGTCTATCATGGGAGAAATATGCTTGGTAGAAAGATGTTTGTGAAAGACAATGTAGAGTATGTAGAGTATGGGGGTCTAGTGCACTCTATTTAGGATCTAGTGTATTGTCTATCTAGGGTGTAGTGTGCTATTTAAATAGGGTGTAGTGTGCTAACTATCTAGGGTGTAGTGTGCTATTGTCTTTACCCTGATCGCACATGACCACGTGGCAGGCTCGCTTGCAGGCGGCCCTCACATGGTCGTACTGCCAGCACAGGTACGGCGTGTTGTACGTCATGTTGGCACACGTCACTTCCTGTCCATCAGAGTACGCTATTTTGAACGCCGAATCGTCGGTACAACCTAAAATACACGTGGTCAGATTTTCACATCATTAATTGATTGTTCTTGGACACGACTCCTACGTTTCAATGGCAGATCCAGGTTTTTGAAAAAAGTGGGTTTGGGCGCAGCTAAAAATTTTATGGGGAAATATATTTCATGCTAACAATTCAAATTCATAATAAAATGAAATTAAAGCATATAAAATTCGGTTCTGGTAAAACGCGGGACTGTATCAATTCTAAAATTTTGTATTCAGAGTTAGTGTTATTGTTTAACGTACGGCTACCCATTGATAGGTACAACAAAATTATCAATAACGGGTTTCATGACTTGTGATTGTATAAATGCGAGTAAATGTTGGCCAGATTTTCAGCTTGGAAAGCCTCGAAACCATAGCCCCATAATTAAATTGCGATAAGAACTAACCCCTGTTTAAAACTTGTCTGGCCATATTGTAACGGCACTTACCAGTAGGCGGGACTCTGCACCTGTCAGCAGCACCCTCTGAAACACACAATCACAGTCATACAGCCTCCAGTAACATTTGGGGGTCCAAACGATACACGGGCCTGTTATCTGGGATGAGGATACACGTATTTTACAACATATAATGATATATTCACAATATCTTTTTTATAGTGTTAATTCCATGTCATACCATCGACATGTTCACTCATTTCATCCAAATCCTTTTATCATACTAACACTAGAGATGCCACGATCCTCTTTTAGTTTCTATAGGATAAAACATGTAACAAAAAAGCCACAGCATTTTTCACAAGTTTTCTAACAGCTTTCATTTTCTCTCACGCCATGTTTGACTATTGCTTATTAGTTAGAAAATCGTTTTAGCCGCTTGTGTTGATTGGGGTTCACGGAGACAACTTACCAGCAGTGGATGCCCCAGTGTAGGTTGTCTTTGCCACACACTTCCCGCGACTGCACCACTGGTAAAAAGGACAGATTTACTTATTTATTCCATTCATTTTGTATTTAAGATTTCAACATGTATAGATACACATAAAATTTCCATAGATGAAACTAGAACACTGCAATTCAAAATATTTAGTCTACATACAGATTCAACTTTTATCCGTGGGAGGGGGAGGGGAGGGGTATTATCCCACCCCTCCCAATGGTATGCATGTGTCGCCGGGGGTATGAAATAAGTATCTAGAAATATCGTGCCACCGCGGAAGATATCAGACCCTAAATATAATGAAGCTATGAACTAGTAACACCCCCTCACACACACAAAAATAATGTCATAAGTTACATGATTATGTTGTTAATGGTCAGTCATAATGTTACGAAAGGGTGATGCGAATTAAAGCAAAGAAACTTTTATTACTTAATACTATAATGATCACAACATGTTTGCTTGAAAATGTTAATATGTGACCCAACCTATTGAACCTCGCTCTTCCTCCAGAACTTTTGATGTTTCATCATAGAAATGTTAACAATCCATTATTTGAAATTTCATCATGCACACAATCATTTGGTATTAGACAATAAATATCATACCTTCTTCATAAATAACGTTATAACTAATCTTTAAAACTCTATCTTTAATCACAGTTGAAAAATTAAAGACACACTTGTGGCGTGCCTGACGCAAATTCTAGTTAGCTTCTGATTTGCTTCAGTCTCTTAACAAGTTGTCTATATGTATGAGTGATTATTTTTAAACACTTGTCGCTGACTTGTGAATTATACAATAGGCCACAAAAACACGAGGATGGCCTACCATGTTGGCATCGTCGTTGCACGGGGTGCCGTCGTAGGCTCTCCTGCCCCACCTGTAGGTATTGCCCAGCAAGCACTTCATATCCATGCAGATGTCCTCAGTTTGAGCCTGGTGGTAGGTAGAAAAGTAAATTGTCAAATAAAGATATTTTACTCACAATATTTACTATCAGTTGATATGAGCAAAGATTTTGATTATCTTAATGACACACTTGATCTAATCTAGTGTAATGTTATCTAGAGTACGTTTATCGATCTGTAAGAAGTATTAAGTGCAACAGGACCGATATTATCCTGATTAGATTGAGTATGACATTTCCAGAGCCAAAATAAACAATTTCTGACAAAATATCTTCCCAGAAATTGAGCTTCAATATGATGACCTAACCTTTTTCTAAGAAATTTCAAGCAATTAATATTTTTAATTCAACAGCTACAAAAAGCTACATCTATTTGCATTTCACTAGTACCACTTATTTATTAAAACCTGCCCTAATAATGATTGGTGGAAATGACCATAGGATCTACCATAACTGGAAAAAAGGTCGGCCTGGGAAAAGTCTGGCTTAGAATAGACCAATACAGCACATACAGCATAGAAGGTGTAGCCAGTCCCGTAGTTGAATTTGCACTGCTCGTCCACGGAGAAGCGCTCGCCCGGCAGCACGCCGCCCGTCCCGCTCGACACCGCCGAGTAGTCCTTGTCCAGCGCGCACGTCCGCGGGTAGCTGCGGGGGCAGGCAGACAGTCAACTCTCAAGAGTACCAAGCCGAATTGTAAAGAAATCAACTTTGAGACCGTATATCTATTAATAACACCTCTTACGGATACTAAATATGACCATCTATTAATAACACCTCTATAATAAGGCTGCTAAATATTACCCCCAATTAAAGACCATCCATGAATTGAGACCACCTCAATAATGATATAAGGTCATTTATCACTCGTGCAAAGCGCCAAAGAGAAACCACTTTCTATTGATATCACTTGTGGCTGCTATGCCCAAAAAGTAAAATGTAAATGTGATTATTTGCAGTCGCAATACACTGTTATCGATCGTGCTCTAATGACTTACTTTACATCTACACCAGGCCATTGGTATTCCTGTCACATTATACTTTCTCAATTCCCTGGCGAGCGTACAACACACAAGCGTTCAGCCGCGTGATCTGTGTCCAAGTAACATGTAGTATACCTACCACAGAACAGTGTGCAACCCGTTAAAGAGCGGCGTTTGTCAGAGAGGAGTTTGCTCAAAACCCTCCACCAGACACGACTATGAATCAAACCAAATCCCCATCCACTGTGCTTCAGAAGTAGCGCGGCGGCGCGGTACGTACTCCCAGGATCCACCGCCGAGCCCCAGCAGCGTGTCCTTCATCCAGCTGACGGAGCAGGCGGAGAAGGCGTGCGCGTTGTCGATGTTGTCCGCCGTCAGCGCCGTCTGCACCGGCGTCATTATGTGGCTGGAGGACGCGGGGCACGAGACGCCGTCCGCGCCGTCATGCGGGGAGCCCAGGCTGCAGCGGGAGCACCGGGTCAACACGCAAACAAAGCGGGCAATACGGACATGTATAATAGCACTGACAGATCCAGGTTCTTTGGAAAGGGGAGCATTTGAGGTAGGCTTTATGCGATCAAAGATGTTCATATGTAAATAAGACGAAAACGAGGTTACATGACGATTCTAGTAACTGCTAGTAAGTTTAGTTTGTGTTTTGGGAAGGTGTTTCATAGCTATTATCTTAGATGACCCGTAAGTGGCTAATGAAGCATTGGCTGTAGTATTGCAAAATAGAAATATGCCCAAAGTAATCTCAAATTTACCACAATGGATATCTGATTCAACCCCATTCAAACATCCATCAGTAAGTCTTAGCTTATTTATAGGCTTTTGTTTCTAGTCTGCAACAGAAGGCAACCATGACTTAGTGCTGGCAACTAAAGACTTGGGGCAAATGAGCAGGTGTGTCATGGTGCCGGCCCTGTATGTGTGCGTGTGCGTGCGTGCGCATACCCGTGTCCGAGCTCGTGCGTCATGGTGAAGGCCGTGGACCAGCCAGTCTCCTCCACTATGGACAGACTGCCGCGCTGGCCGGCCGGGTTGTAGCCGTCACAGATAGCGCCCACCAGAGCAACACCTGATGAATGACAAGCAAGCGATCTCAATGACATTGCTAATTGGTAGATAAACCATTCAATCCTGAGTCTTTATAGTTTTGAGCACTGACAATGATCGTTTTCGGAGATTTCTTTTTGCTGAAATTAGATGGCAGCTGGTGACGGTAAGGTGCTGGACAAAGAATTATATTGACCTAGATACCAAATGGCCATTACCAAAGTCAAGCAACCCTTGTGTAAAAAGTGTGATATAGCTGATTGGGATTCCTCACCATTAAACCACATTACTGGTGACTCCTGTATTTAGGAGGCAGCACTAAAACTAGTGGGCGATCACAAGAAAGTAATCGTCTTTGAGGCCTTTAAGTTGGGTAGCTAGGACTCCTAGGTCTATATAATCTATGGGTAGATTGTGCTTGCGGTGTCAAATACGTTAACCATACAGTGAAAACGAGCACATGTAAGTGACTATGACTGATTCCATTTCTCATTCTTAATAGCTATGAGTTATACCACACAAGAGCTTACCCACGACGCCGTCGTTCTTGACATTGTACTTGGTGAACACCATGAGGTGGTCCGGCGAGTCATACTTGTGGCCCTGGTCGCGGTTCCAAGCGGCGGCCAGGTTCCAGAAGGGCGTCACATCCAGGTAACAGGTGGCGGGGTCTGTGCTGCAGGGGCCGTCGGAGAGCGCGCCCACCGTCAGGGCAGAGCTCGACTGGCGGGGGAGATACACTTAAGATCAAAACACAACCTCTATGATAAGACCATAGATTGAGGTCCCGACCGGTAATTCAGAGACCAACACAAACCTGCGTGAAGAGACCACCTCCCTATTGAGACCATTTGAAGCCTGTCTTGTTTGTGTCCAGTTGATCCTTGTTATGTGGTATAAAGCAGTAGGTTTCATGATTTTACTAATATTTAGGGCGATACCTGCTTACTACCCACCGTCCAAAATAGGTGTAACTGCCATTATATTTGTATTTAAATCGATTTTCAAACTTACAGGTTCCTTTTGTTAATTGATTCATATCAAAAGAAAATTTGGACCTATTATTGATCGTGGACTGTACCGCATATATCGGTGTACATTATGAAAAACAAGTTTATTCAGCAGACAGCACACAGTCCCTTTTGAAATTTCCACATACACTTCCCCTATTGATAAATTGTCTGTCTATATTGTTTCCACGTGAACATCAATAGAGACTATACAGTTTATATATAAGATGGTAGCGTAAGTGCATTAGACAACGAGCGAGAAGATCAGGTCATTTGAAATGTGGCACAGCACAATGCTGCTAACACTGGGACGTACACAGCAGAATCTACACTAGGACCCAAGAACACCTTACAGATAAGTAGATTAATTTCCCCGGTCCCATGGCACATAAAAATATTGCCGGCAGCCTCCATATATTGAGACCAGTTAGAGGCAGTGTCACATAAATGATGTAAGTTAAGAGGTTCTACTGTACCAGAATACCACTCAATTTAGACCATCTGGGGCCCGAGCTCAGGTGGTTTAAATGGAGAGGTGCTCTCTGTATGGAGGTTTAGCACCGCGATATATAGGGATGGTATAGGGCTGACAGCGAGACACATGGACTTCATGCATGGACTAGTGATACTCACATGGCAAATTACACGGATTGTGATTCATGAACACATAAAAATATCATAACCCCAATACCGTTCACATGCATAGTAGGCCTACTTACGGACGTAGTGAGAACCTCGATGCCGATGAGCCGCGGCATGATGCTGATGCCGTGCGCGTTGGCGTCGATACTGCCGAAGATGTTCTGCATCTACAACGCCATAAACTCACTGAGCGAGTTCTCGTACAGTCTCCACACTGTTACATACCTTATCACAAGCAGACTGAGGGGTGGGGGTGGGGGTGGGGGGTGGGGGGTGGCGGTGTGTGTGTGTGTGTGTGGGGGGGGGGGTAATGGTGGTTTTACTTTCCCCACTGTTTTCATCAAAATATTCTATTTTCAAATGTATTTTGCATGTGGGCCGCCATCATTCGCACACACAAAAACCATGACATCCTGAAGTCCCCATTTGGTACTACGACATCGAGCTATCTATTTAGTACATGAATTGTGGTCTATGGTCTTCCAGTATACCCACATGCATTCAAAGCAGTGTCTAATAGTGGATTTTGATTCAGATGTGCATGTGTACATGTACACCAATTACTTGACTTACTGCGTTCATGTAGCCATTGTACGCAATGAGTATGTCATCTTCCGCTTCTGCATCATTTCCTCCATTTTGAAACTTCCAGCTGAAAGCAACCAATTAATGTGGACCAAAATTTGAAATAGGAATCCCTCATACGTAGGATACTGCTCAATGTTTGTAACAAAGGTGCAGCATGTAATATAATGAGGAAGAAAAGATTTAAGTAACATGTAATTCATTTGTAATTTTAGTTGACTTGAAATAATTTGATAAAAAACCAACAAAACAATAATAACCATACATAGATTCAATGAGACCTATTTGTTCACGACATTAACAGATTTTATATGGGTAAAATGGGTAAAATGACACAATGTACACCGTCTTATGTGAAATCTCCACCTATATTACTGCTACCATTGTCCCTATATTGTCTCCATCCACGCAATTGCATGGATCGGATATTGTACTTAAAAAATAATAAAGTTTAGGGCACAACGAATTGTGCAGACGTCTGCTTGACGTAATGGCTCCGTATCGGCTCAATACTGCCTACCTACGGTCGGGCAACTGTTTCATTGACACAGAGAAAGTTTTACGTGTCAAACTTTCTATTCTCTTTCCGTACTGCCTAGAAAGATACGTTCGTCACACTTTCGCAGCACTGGACTCTCACTGATCCTCACGGTCTCCGTGAGTTTGCGGCAGTACAACACCAGTACTGCCTATTGTTTCCTAGGCGTAAGGAAGCTAAATAGGAGTATTACAAAACGAACGTGAATTAAAATAGCAGGAAAGTCTGCAAGTCATAAATGTCCAACATAATAACAACATATCTCCACCATACACTAGGACCGCGCACTGTCGATATTGCATATAATATATTATAATGTTGCATAAAATATCTCAAGGCCGCTTTCATTCAATCAATCACATGGTTTTGTTTTATTATGAACATGTATCAGTTGGTTATTATCTCAATATTGTCTCTCTAGCTTCTCATTGCACCCCTTTCCCATTCACGAAAATGTGTGTCTACTGTGTAATGATGCAAAGTGTACTCACAACTCCCAGATAGTATGATCCAGAACGAAAAGGACCTCGATATCAAAGGGCACGACTCCAGTGGACCTCTTTCTCCGTCTCGTCTCCTCCCCCACGTTGGTCCGGTTTCCCATCAGGGGCACGGCGGCGTTGTGGTTATTCCCTTCGAATGGAGACGGTAGATCTCAAGAGCATGATCGACAAGATCAGCGTATCTATTGCTACTTATTCTGTGACAATCTATAACAGTTAGATTGTTTCATTACAGGCTCTACAGTCATTTAGTCATTTTTCCTCGTGTATAGTTTTCCTATTCTTCTAATTTTTACTTATAATGTTTAATTGTAAGGCCTTAAGCTGTACTCTTCTACAGCAAACGTTCAATTATATATATAATCCACTACGTACTGACGCCGTCCTCGCCGCCCGCGGCGTCTGGCAGGTCCCGCTTGGCGGGCGTGTGGGCGCGCAGCAGGCGGTATTCCCCGTCCGCGCCCTGCTTCAGCACGTAGCTCACGTCGCCGATGAACACCGTCCCTTTCTGTGGCATGGAAAGTGCAACTCTATGGGGACTATTGTCATTGCCTTTGAAGGCATTGGAAAATATGGGGAGTGTACGCGGTGCACATTGATAGTATATTACAATCTATAAGTAAATGTCAAATGTGCTTTTTTAAAATTACAATTCACTGCTTTCATGCTCTAGTTACTTTACATTCACGCCAGGTCATTGGCATTCTTACCACACTGAATGAGGCTCAACTCGCTTGGCAGTATGCAACATATCGCAACTGCATGGCAGCCGTGCTTAGCACTAACATTAGCGTTCACTTGCCTGACCCGTACCTGTTTAACGCGAGGGTACCACGTTGTTTATGGATAATTTACGTAATACTCTAGCGAATCCTCCTGCTCTTCAGTTTAATTAATTTTTGTAGAATTCTTGTAGAACCCACCCCAGTCTTCTGTGCCATTTATCAATGCCACAGTCAAAATCGATATAGTTACTGGTGCCTGCAGCCAATCAGAGCAGCGCATTCACATACAAATACCTTAAAATGAACTCATGTAATGAAATTCATCCCTTTAAAGGCACCACAACTGGGGATTCCCCGACCCCCAGATCTGCTGATATTAAACACTGTCTGCTACTTTAAATGGTTAGGTTTAGGGGACGATTAGATAATGAATAACGATACTTGCGGGATTGTCCATTTTTGGGGCTCGAAGAAAAAATTAACCGACCTCCCACCAACACTTTAAAAAGTTGAGTGCCCCCCCCGCTAAAGCAAAAGTCCTTTACGTAGTCATTGCATTTTTGGACAATTGCTAAAAGAAAATATTTGGAAAAATATACCATGGCACGATAAAAAAGTTCAGCGACTCCCCAAAGAGGAATCAAAAAAGTTGAACGACACCCTTTTTTTGGACGATCCTCCCGGTATCATTGTTTATGATCGTTCCCTTAGTACACAACACACTAATGACATGGCCTATCCTTTGGTTTGGTGTGATAATGCAAATTTTCTGATAACTCGAATGCTATTTGACTATAGTCAAGTTCGCGTTAAACAGGTCTAACCGTATATTACTTTTTTGTATTGCAATTACGTACCATCGACCAGGCGATGCTGTCATCCAAGTTCCTCACTTTCAAAGAAAATGATGCCCCGTTCGATAGGTCATTGTAGTAAGCAACATTCTGAAAATAAGCAGGTATAATTATATTCAATAATAAATCGGATGAAAATGTTTTACATACATTAATTAGAAACAAAACAGTTGCAAACGTTTTTTGTCTTTATGGAGAATCACTTATCCAAGTGTAGAATAATTATTATATAATTGAACACTATTTTCACTGGATTGCTTTCTATTCGCCCATAACTATGGGCTTAGTTAGGATATGATCAAATACTGACGCAGGCTACAGCTGTGAGTGAAAGCCGCGTCCCACTGCTTCCAGTGCACTGGGAATTTACGTTCAGCTGATAAAAATCGGTCGGACAGCTAGATTTTTTCACCTACGCTAAGCATCTGCCGACTACGCTGACCCCACGTTGACCTGACGTTCGTTTTACGCTGCACGTGCGTGTGACTCCCCCGTGTGACCCACGCTGCCCGTACGCCGGCAAAATATTTCTATGAAGATTATCGATCGGTCTATTCTTTTACGCTCCCAATACTTTGGGCTGATCAAAACATCGAAGGCGTATATGGCATACGCCGATCGATAATCCATTGATTTTTTACGTCGACCATACGCCAAACATACGTCAAACTTACGTCAAACATGCGCCTAACATGCGCTTAACATGCGCCGCGTACTGGGAGCAGACGCTTGGCAGATAAAAATGTAAGCTTGGCGCACCTTGAGCGTATGATGGCGTACATTCTGCACGCGTTTTACGTATTGTAGACGTATGTTCAGTGCACAGCAGACAGTGAACGCAAGGTCAGCGTAACCCCGACGGACGTCACACCTAGACTTTTTGGTCGTGCGTCGGTTGTGCGTCGGGGTTACGCTGATCTTGCTTTCACTGTCTGCTTTTCTTACGCAGGGTTTGCGCCAGCTGTGAGTTGACTATGCGCTGGGGAAAAAGAATTATTTAATGCCAAAAGGGGTTATCTATCAGCAGATGCTTGACGCATGAATTATTTTGCCTGGAAATCACTAGAATTTATGCGTCGACCATACGTCAAAACTAGTGGGACGCGGCCTTGAAAGTTTGACACAGTTTTCAAACAATAGACTTTGAAAAGTGTGTTAAGTTTTATGCATAACAATTCCCACCTAATCTTGGACGTAGTCACATTACAACAATACAACGCGCGTCATAATCCCGACTGCCCCAATGTTTATGCAATGAAATAATTATTCTGCATTTTTTCATAAAATCTGTTCTTTGCTTTGGCCGGGTACCTGTGGTCTTAATATAGAGGTTTCTCTTTATTACCTTTAGGTTTTTGCGAGCTTCCAGCAGTGCACTCTGCACGGCAGGATCATCGAAGTGGATCGGAGTAGTACTTGGATCCAAATCAGTATTCCTTATGGAAGATGAAATGTATACAATGTGTATATTTGTATCTTCAATGTCTACAACCATTTTCTGGTAGTTATATTCGTTAAAGGGTCTATTATTATGATGTGCATAATAGTTTACGTAATAAAATGAAAAGCAAAATGCCCACACAGATTTTGTTGAACGATATGCTTGTCCTGTCTATACCCCACCACAAAAGTAGACGTAGAAATCATATCACCATGATAGAAGCATCTGTCCATTAAACTCCTTTTTTCATTACAAAATAATCAACATTGATCTGAGTATAAGTGTATAAGTTAGTAGAACAGTTTACAATAAAGCCTTTGTAAATTGACCAAATGTTCCCATAGCATGCAAGCATGGATTTTCCCCACCTTTTCAAATTCAACAGTACATGGATTCCGGCAGCAGTGGTGAACGAAACGGTGAACTCGTCGGGAAAGGTGATGTCATGGTCAGACAGACTGTGCGTGACCACCACCAACTCCCCACTGTCATCTAGGTATAGGGTTAAGTACAAGAAGTATTTTACTACAGGTTTCACTTTATGACAATAGATTTCACACGCACTTGTACGCTAACCACATTTTTCACGTGCAGATGTTTCAGATGCAGATTTTGTTTAAAACTATGACTGTGTCAGATTTCCAAAAAAACGTATTTCAAATGATGATGAATATACATTTAGAGTAGGTATACTAGTACAGAAGAACCTCCAATTAGAACCACTCTAGATCTATAAACAGACGACCTCTATCATAGTGCCCTATTTTGTGCTTCCTTGTCTTCATAAAGAGATCTTCGAGAACCCACATGAATAGACCACGTTTTCACTGAGACTAGCCTTAGCTAGGTGGTCCTAATAGACACGTTCTAATGTAAATTACGCTCCTGGAGCTTGCCTGGATTATTACACCACTCCATGAGTACATTGTGTCACTGCTCAAGTTCGCAAGTAGGCCCGTATCAATGTGCCTATCTCGCCACTGTCTGTACGCGAAGTACAGGGTGCTTTGATATCATACCCATCATATGAGCCCGTTTTTTTTTAATTACACTCGAGAATTAGAAAAAATATAATGACAAAATGGGAGATAATTTATTCATACTCAACAAAAACCTCACCTGAGTTTTGCCCATCAATGTTGAAGTTCAAATTTGGTAAAGCCCAAGCCACGGCTGGGATGACGGCCAACAGGTACAACGGAGACATCATCTTCATCTCCAGTGTGTTGGATTTCCATGGCTGACACTGTCTGCTTTTATATCCTAGTGGGGACTTTTTAATGAGTTCTGACAAACATACGGACCTCCGGTGGTCATGATGAATTTTGTGTCGAGGACAAAGGCGATTTTAATTGCCAATGTAACCTTAGAGGTGAGTACATATTGATGATTGCTAGGTATGGAATTTTAAGGAACTGTTATTGCCAATAAGGTAAAGCAAGAGTCAGACGGTCCCGAAAATAAAAGTAAAACCACACACCCCTGTTGGATTTTAGATGTCCAACAACATAGCAAATTGTCGGAGGGGTTCATGACTGTAAGACAGGGGCCTTTGGTAATGTTCATCCCAATAACACGAAATCATGGATTTTCATAGTTTAATATCCAGATTTTTAATAGTTGAGAATTGTATTTGTCTTCCAAATTAAGGCACGTGCCATTCATGAATGTAAAATTTTGATGCGTAGGCATTTATTAGCCGTTGAGAGGTGAGTGGTCGTATTACATAGCTTTATTGCGCAATTAAACACGTTGGATAAATGGCACCGACATGTTGAATTCGAACTAATACACGTTCAATCGATCAAAGTAATCATTATTTTACCAGGCGTTATTAAATAGCTACATGTCACTCGATATCGTAATAGCGCGAAAACGCCATGCGAATATATTTTACCAATGCGATATTTAACATTAGCGTGCAATAGCAGAAAAAGGGATGCGTGTGGAGGGAAAGGGCATAAAAAGAAGGAGGTGGTATTTCAGGGAAATGGATTGTGAACAAAAAGGCTTAAAAAGAGTGATATGGACAATATGACAAAAACGATGCATGTACAATTTAGTGACCCTTATAAACACGCGCCCACCACTATATCGCTTGCAGCGTGACTGGCGTGACGTCATTCATGGGGCCACGTGACCTGGAGCTGGTGGATGACTTCCTGCAGTACGAGACGCCCGGCTCGCAGTGCGTGAGGCTCGCGTTTGTCTTCAAAGTGCAGGTGCGGGCAGTGTGAATAAGATACAAGTGTCCTTTTCAAACTTCTCTCACATCTTTTTAGTAAGCATATTTATACCAACAATATACATTGCTGAAGACAGTCAAATGGAAGCTTAGGGTTGTAAGACCTGTCTTCAGCTATGTCTATCGTTGGTAGAAATACGCTTGCTAAAAAGATGTGTGTGAGAGAGAAGTTTGAAAATGTATTTGCAAGTGCTGGGAAACATACCTATATTACAAAAATCATTTATAGACGATACTCAGAATTCTGAGGACATAAATTTATATGTGATCAGTACATATACTCGCTCACATAGAAAATAATCTTCCGGAATGTATATGTAGGTAGAATTGAGATTTAACACGCGGGTTGGGATGGGAGTCACACAGAAATAAGGAATGCGTTTTTAATATTACCCTTTAAACTGTTTATTCTAGTAACTATTCTGACAATATCTATTATTTTACGCATTTGAAAGACATACAAGCATACATTCAGGCAGGTCCCTTATAATTAGCTTCATCTATAAGGGGACGACCATTTATCATGACCCACGGGGATATGCACGGTTTGAATATGTAGGGAACGGGTGCACCTATAAGCAAAGCCTGTACAATGGAATGTAATTTTAGGATTTTAGGGGGGGGGGGGCCTGAATGGTTTAAAAAAACATTGGCGGGGCGGGGGTCCTGACAGCCATACCATAATGGTTTCATTTCTTCTTATTCCAGTTGGACATGGTATATATAGCCCACTAAACTGAGCCGAAAACTGAATCAAACTCTCTGCTGCTGACCCCTCGTCCCTGCTTAACAGACCATCACATGCTCCAACTACATCGCCTCTCATACCAACAGAAACAAACAGGCGAAAATACAGCTGATTATTGTGTACCTGCCCCTATAGTTCCGTGACATGGCTACATCAGCCTTAACTCGGCTGCCTGGTGATCACAATCATAAAACACAACACTACACCCGAGCAATAGGGCCCTACATGGGGTCGGAAAATAGTAGTGCCTCATTTCTGTGGCCAATTATAAATATGGGATTTAAAGAAATGATGTGTGATTTTCTTAATATCATGTCCACAAGTGCTCTGACCAGGATTTCAAAAAGTGCTGGTTTTACAGGATAAACATGCCGCCAAAACGCCCGTGTTGTGTCCTTTTTACCTCATATAGAGGCCTAGCAAAGGTACCAATCAAAATGTGCAGCATTAAACATAGCACAAGGCAAACAGCATAATTGCCCCCGTTCAGGCCCAATAAGCAGTCTCTGAAGGTCAAGCGAGTGGCAAAGTGAGTAAAGCACAAAATGGGGCCAGTTCATGTGTGACGAAACATGCCAACTATTTGAGTAGTGGCGTTTTGTTTTTGAACAGTTCATTACTCAAAATAACCACCTGTTGATAGAGAGAGGGGAAGTGGCAAGTCGTGTAGTGCACGTGTTTCTTATAACTTCTTTTCTTGCTGTGAAGTGCGGATAGTTTGGATAACGTCGGCTGGATACGTTTTGCATGTGATGCTGCTGGTGGTTCAGATCTCCCTGACAGGTCGGTGAGATGTTGAGTAATAAATCTCTAGATGAGTATCGATTGAAAAATGTGTATGTGTGTGTGTTCCTTTGGGCATCAGGCATTGATTTACTAATTTTGGCATAAAAAGCAACCCAACTCTTACATTTGGGATAAAAACAGCCAGCCGCGTTTTGCAACTGGTTGCATTGGGCCTTGACATGCAAAATGTGTCAACGTGAAATGCAACCAGCTGCAGTTGCAAAACGTGGCTTAAAAGGCCACCAGCTCTCTCACGTGTACAGCCCCATTATGTTAATTGGAAGTCTTTCGGTCTGACATATGCAGATAGAGATTCTGATGATGTATCTGTATCTGTATCTGTAAGTTAATCTGCAGGGCTTTATCAGCATATGGGCAGATGAATGGGAGGACGCAACACTACTCAGTCGCTCCTGTGCAAGGCTTGTAGCCTGGCACGGAATGTGTCTACAGAACTACAGTTGGAAGTGTCTGAGTCAATGCTGTTCCATTCTGGAATTGTCCGTGGAAAGAAGGAGTTCCTGAATGTGTCTGTATTTGCTGTTAAATGTCTAAATTTGTGATGATGTGATGATCGTGTACGCTGGTCAGCTGGTAGGAGGATGTCATCAGCAGGGATGGCCACTTTCTTGTTCACTATTTGATACATAAGTGCTAGACGGTGATTTTTCCGGCGGGTGGATAGTGACGCCCATTGTAACTGTCTAAACATGGCGGTGACACTGCTGTAGGTAGAGTAGTCGCTCATTGCAAATCGTGCTGCTCTATGTTGGACTTGCTCTAGTTTTGCAATGTTCTTCTTGGTGTGAGGGTCCCATACTTGGCAAGCGTACTCTAGCACAGAACGGGCCAGTGAAAAGTATGCTAGTTCTTTCAGATCTCTTGAGCAATGAGACAGATTGCGTCTGAGAAAGCCGATGGTTTGGTTACATCTCGCAGCTACCTTGTCAATGTGTGAGTCCCACTTCAGTTGGTTGTTGATGAGCACACAAAGATATTTTGAAGCTGGTACCTGTTCTAAGATCTGATCACCAATCGTGTAAAAACTTTCCAGCGGTGACTTAGACCTGCTGATGCGAAGAAGCTGACATTTGGACGCGTTAAAGCGCATGCCCCAGTCTTCAGCCCAGCGTTGCAGATGATTGAGATCATTCTGAAGGAGCAATTGGTCCTAGAATGATCTAATTGGGCGGTAAACAAGGCAGTCATCAGCAAAAAGTCTGCACTGAGACTGAATGGCAGAAGGAAGGTCATTGATATGTGCAAGGAAGAGAAGTGGGCCAAGCACCGTGCCTTGAGGAACTGAAGAGTCGACATGGATCCAGTCCGAGTGAGCTCCATCCACCACAACTCTTTGCTCTCGTGTCATCAAGAAAGAGGCTATCCATCTGGTCAGCTGTTCACTAATTCCGTAGTGGCGTAGCTTATGGAGGAGTCTATTGTGTGGTACAGTGTCAAAAGCTTTGGAGAAGTCGAGAACTATTACATCAATTTGAGTATTACTGTCTCTGTATGTCATCAGATCATGAATTGTAGTGATTAGCTGGGTGACACAGGAGTGAGCTGCGCGGAAGCCATGCTGTAGACATGTCAGGATGTTATTGGTTTCAAAATGGGTTAGCATGTGTTTGAGCACACCATGCTCAAGGATTTTGCAACACACACATGTTAATGATACAGGCCTGTAATTCTCAGCTTTGTTGGTGTTCCCTTTTTTAAAGATGGGTGCAACATTAGCCTTCACCCAGTCTGTTGGTAGCGTACCAGTTCTGAGGGATTGATTGAAAATGAAGGTAAGGATAGGAGCAATATCTTGAGCAAGCTCTCGTAATACATAGCATGGCAGGTTATCTGGTCCTGTGGCCTTGTTTATTTTCAGTGATGATAGGAGTTTCTTTACTCCGTCCACATTGACGAGATGAATGTCCGAAACTGTAAAAATAAGGATACTCTAGTGTTGTGATAGAAGAATTATGTCGATATTACCATTAATTGCTATTGCTCCCAAACATGTTTTTTCTCTTACCGGTATCTAAGTCTGTCGCTGCTTATGATCTGGGGAAGTTCTAAAACATCTAATTTTCCATTAGGTTGACTGGTTCATTTCCATCTGATAGTCAGTAACATCGATTATCATATGTAAATTAAATGTAACTATTTAGTACTTACTCCTCACAGGATGGTTTAACATTCACTATTGAAATTCCCCCAGGGACTGCACTCAAGTGATGTCAGTAGCGCAGTGTTCACTTTCAGGAAATTCGTGGTGGGACCGCACAAAATGGTCTAATAGTAGAGGTGGTCTCTGTATAGGGGTGGTCTTCATGGGGGAGCATGCCAGTGGTCTCTCAAGTGGGTGTATAATGTCTTACTTACGCTGTGTCTCCAGTACTGACACGTTTCTTACACACAATAAATGTAAAATAGTGGGCACCAGTTGAATCGTTCTTTCTCTGGATGAAAAGATGTGAGTCACATTCACTTTACACGTGAACACTTCCATTGGAATACATGTGCTTTTAAAATCGCCAGTAATGTGTAGCGGGTAGCGTGTTGCGCACACGTGATCTTCAACTTAGCATAGCTTGTCGCATTTAGCGTGACCCTTGTAGCTTGTGACCCGTGTTTAGGTGTTGTGATTGTGGTTGCAGCGTGCGGGGGCCGCGTGACCGCCGTGCGGCTGTCCCTGCTCACGCTGTGTCTCCAGCAAGCGGCCGTCCAGGCCCAATTCAACATCGAGTATGCTGGCGGTGAGTCTTTCAAGTTCTTGTAAGAACTGCTATTGGGTGATCATCTCCAAAAGCATTAAATGTCTTTGAATGAAAATTTGCCAGTATACTTCTGAAAACCGCCACTCACATGTTTAACCTTCATAGAGATTAGACAAGCATTTCCTATAGTTTCCTATACTGGGAACATATGTTCTTGCACCCTTTTCCTAAATGAAAGTACGATTGAAAATGACACACAATACATTAAATACTGCAATGTGCACTTGTCTGTTCCAGCACCAGTTGGCCAATCAGACACTCCGGCCCCCACTGTTGGACAGACAGGTAGGTCGTCATGACAACAAGCAAGTCTCACCATGAAAGATTGATATATTGTAAACTTGGCTATATTTATATGACATATCACATAACCTGGACGGTGTCAATACTTTCACCCACAGCAGTAGTGGCCTCCCAACAGTGGCTATGTACCTAATGGGATTTATATTGATAGATTCCTCGGTATAAATTAATTGTTCACAGGGTTCTAAATACAGGGTAGCTATATCATTTACAGACTGCAGCGCCGACCCGTCCATCTGCCAACATGGCGGCACATGTGACGTCAATACGGGCGTCTGCGCCTGCGCTGCGGGATACACTGGTGCCGTCTGCCAGACCAGTATGTCAAGTGCATTATGTTAATATTTCAAATTAACAACATTATGTTTTAATCACACATGCTTTGATCTTATTACTCTATCAATTAGATTTAAAGTGTCCTTCACTTTTATAATTTGTCATATAGAGACATAGCCTTATATCATTATGTACCGCACATATCTACTGCATTTGGTCTGATTGTAGGCACTATTGTGACTATTGATAATGACAATTTCCATCCAAACGACAATGTGTTACACATCAAACATATCTAACTCATCACTATTTTTTATATGTTCAATATATCACAGTTAACAAGATGGCATGGCCAAACAAATTAGTAGATGGTTGGGGTTGTTTTCACCTAGACTTCAGCCTAGATGTGTTTTGAATTTCCTCCATGTGAATGTTATTACTTCATTATATCATAGCTTCTGGTATAGTAATTGTATTGGATGGATCGTATACACCCTGATATATCACAGTGCATAGCATTTCCCACTAGTCATGTTTATAGTCAGCTGCTTCATGAGATATTCATTACAAAGCATTTTCTGTTCCTTGCCAAGCCTGATCGGTCATTTTACGTCAAGACTGTCTGCCCCTCACTTGATGTAAAATAATCCTTTGGCGCACATATTTGGAATAAATATATGGAATTTATATCAAAGTTTTAAGGATTTAGGAAGTGCTGAATGCACGAAATATTACAAAAAATAGATTTGATGTATCATGAAGGACCGTAGTTTTTTCAGATATGAAGTTGTTTCATGGTATAAAAAGCTAAATAAACATAGTTCAGTTGCATGTTTGCAATACTGATAATAATAAGTCATGTGAGTATCTACATTGGGTTGAGTCTGTATTTTAAGTATAACCTTTTACCATTGCTATGTGACTGTGTGTTAACAGTGAGTAAGGAAATATACCACCTAAACAATGTCCAGCATGGTACAAATCACAAAACTGCCAGGCTCATTGATCAATTGTATTATAATTTGAAGGCAAGTGTGAAATGAACAGAAACACTGATAAAGTCTGAGATAATAAAATAGAAAATCACAAGAAGTTATGAAAATGACACACAATGGTATATATTCAGGTCCAAGTGGTCATCATTCTCAACTGACTATCCAAATTTGAGCATTCCTGCTTCCTGCGACCTGTAGAGTGGTAATGAGCCAGACGCACAGAATATCGAAAGAACGACTGGGTGCAATTATGGTGTTTAAGCCAGAGTGTAGAAACACTGCCGAAATCATCCTTAGTAAGCAATAAAAAGTGCTCACATAGGACAGGTGTCCACCTGGACAAGTTCCACCATATGATGATGTGTTTCTGATTCAGACATTGACGAGTGTTTGAGCTCGCCCTGTCCCGCGGACGCCTCGTGTGTGGACGGAGTGGACGGCTACAGCTGCACCGCCGCCGGCGCTGCCTTCGACTGGTACCTAGCCTACCCTGGAGAGGATGGAGGTTAGTGCAGTTAGAGAAACTTCAAATATGACCATCTCAATAGTGATAAAAGCTCAAATTAAGACTACGTTTATGATTATAGAACTTTCAATTACGACCAACTCTATTACAATAGAACCTCCATTTGTGAGACCATCTCTATAAGAATAGCATCTTCACAAGTATGGTGATCATTTGGACTACAATAGTTTGACATACTTCACATGTGTTTCTAAATCCTGCAATTGTGGTGCCCCATTTAAAAATTAGTGGTTCTGGTACGTTTTGCTTTATTTTAACAATTGGTTTTTCTGGTGAGGGCTGGATGACTTTAGAATAAAAATGGTACATTACACTCCGTTGTAGAGGATGTGATCATTCCGGGTGAGGACGTGTTCAAGTTTCCCACCACCCTGGCCCCCACCACAGCACCGGCAACTACAGGTCAGAGATACAGGCTCTTATATTTTACAATATGCAAAATCTCTCATTTTCTATATCATTTTAATTGTGATTATAGCTATATTACGCAGTAAACTGTAATTCCAAAAAAGCACAAAAACATTTGAATAGTCAATAGCTCATGACAATATCAATATCTATAAGGTCAGTGTCATGTCTCTATGTTGATTTTAGAATGATTTATATATTATTTTATTCTATTTTCTTCCGGGTAAGACTCAACGCTTTTGCAGAATAGGTAACAAACATCCTGCAAGATTGCTCTAGATATCAAAATGAAATCAACATTGTTTATGTTACATTATTGCCTTTGTATATTATATTATATATTTATTTATTTATTTATTTATTTATTTATTTATTTATTTATTTATTTGAGTCTCAAATTAAAATATGTAAGTAAACATGTGTTCTATTATTGCTTTTGTAAATGTCCGTGCCTTCAGCACTTCCTCAGACATAAAAACTGATTATAGTGTTCGGAGGAAGTGTTGTAATCATTGTACCTATGACACTGACGTCTGCCTTTTATTCTCCCCATAGTGTCTACAGCCATGACCACGAGTGCAATAACCACGGTGAGCACATTTACAAACATTTTATAGAAATACCTTTTTACTAATCTATCTTATGCACGGAGGTACCATTACTATACACACAATCCGCACAATACGCACGCGCATATGCTATTTTAAAAAGTCACCATAATTATTGGGGTACCTCCCATGTTTTGGTAATATTCTGTTTAGATTAATTACGTGATAGAATCATATCTGAAGATGTGTAATGCTCGTTGTCGAAAATATCAAGGCTGGGAATTTATCAGATCAGACTAAATAAATATTGATCTGCCAATACAAGCATCCCCTTCTAAGGCTCCTCTTAAGCTGCATGAATCCTCTACTTGTGCTTCCGTGGCCGAGAGGATAGGGAGTTGGACTCGTGACCAGAAGGTCGTGGGTTCGATTCTTGGTCGGGTCTGGTGGTGAGTGTTGAGCAAACTTACCCCTAACAGGTTGCATACTGCTTTGTGGTACCTACACGTAAAATAGGTACAGGTAAGCGAGTAATTAGAAGGTGTGCGCTACAGCAGCAATGCTGTATGCAGCCAGTGTTGTATGCTCCCCAGGGAGTTGAGAAAGGCAAAACGTGGAGTGTCAAAGACGCCAATGACCTGGTGTAAATGAGTCGACTGAGCCTCTGGATAGTAGACTATAAACCAACATTTACATTTACATTTACTGTTCTGGTCACCTGTGGTAGTTTCCTCCTTCAGGCGTCCCCCGAGGCGGCGGCGCTGGCGTGGTGGATCATCCTGCTCATTGTGCTGGCCGCGCTGCTCGTTCTCATCCTGCTCATTGTGGTCATCGTCCTCATCGTCCTCCACCTCAACCACAAGTGAGAGCATCACACACTGAGCTTTCATTTTATGGGTTGGCACGCTCTATAGCTGCCTGATAACACATAAACACTGCATCATAACTCTACAAACTACGTTCATTTTTGCAAAGTTATCTAGAAAAGAGCTGTGATCTAACATGCTTTGTGTAAGCAATATACCTTATTCATAAAATAACATGCTACAAAAATACATTCGTGCTGAATACATCATACTTGTATATGGCTCACGCATTATCTTCGGAAAAGATATGTGTTTGTGTTATACAAGTACGACTTATTTGCATGAATGTTGTATTCTACGTATAAAGAGAGGTCTTATTTTTTCTTTCCTTTTCTTTTCACGTCACCCACGAACTGATTGAGAAAAATTACAAAGTAATGCCATTATATTGGTGATGGCCATTTTGAAAGGTATCTTAAATTTGTTGATGTATTTACAATATTCAAGCAACAATACATCACCAAATAATGCAAACCCTATTTTATTTGAGAATTTGTATTACAACTTTACATTTTTCAATTTAACAGACGAGCCCGCGTTCACCCAGCAAAAGCTCATCATTCGACGCTCACAACCTCTAAAGAGACACAGGTGAACCTGGAGAATAGCGTGAGCCCGCAAAGTGTCTATTACCCCCCTCGCCACATCCCTGAAACTACCACAGTAGGACCTCGTCATCACAAAGAGAACAAATCCATTCAAAAAGGCAATGGTCATATTCGAAGAGACAAGCCGAATGTCCTGATGGACAACGGGACCATTCATATAGAGTACGGGACAGTGAGGATGGGCAATGAGAAGGGGGATTCGCCCCCGCCCCCGCCACTGCCCGGGAATGTGCTTAATGACAGCTACTCGAGGGAGCTCAAGTACATCCACAAACAGCCCATCCTGTACCGCAGTGTCAATGAGGTCAAGTGGGACCGGTAGTAGGTAATCAGCGTGGGCATATTCTAGTGTATTCTAGTACACGGTCTTCTATGTGACACGGGGAAAATAGTGGACAACAGGCCATACTGCGTTTCATTGACATGAAGTGAAGTGAGACCGATAGTGGACAAACGTTCATTGTGCAGTGTTTTTAAAATTAAATGGAAAATACATAATTAAGAGCCAACAGGTCAGGGTATTGAAATGTTAATGAGGTGTAATTGGACTCAGGATAGTGGGCCCAGCTATTATCTTTTTTTACTCTAAATTATGTGATTATTGTTGGTGGTCAACACCTTATTCTCTAGGGCACTGTATTTCAAGTGAAATGGTAAGTATTTTTGATTAGGGCGAGAATTGATTATAATGGAAATTAAACTGAAACCTTCCTTTCTGAGGATCTATACAGACCCAATGTGTGGGGCCAGGAGTGAACTTGCAATGTAATATTGCAGTGACCTCCGGGTGACCTGATCCGTTGTTTCGCTGGGGTGAGCATGTTGGTGTTTGTAGGTTCTTGTAATTATTAGAGTATCTACAAAAGTATTAGATGTATTTGAGTGAAATCTTGTTAGTGTACTTTTTTATAAACTGTCTCCCCTAACACCTGTGAAAGTTTCATAAAGATGGACTTATATTGAGTATAGAATACTAAAGGGTTCTATAGTAAAGATATATCTTTTCATGGACGCAGCATGGACTTATGCATATGCTTTTCTGTTTTGATATAAGTAGGTGGACTGGAACTATGAAATCAATATAAACGATTTTTCTATTTTACTCTTCATACAATGTTCTGAAGTCAGGAGTTTTCTGTCGATATGTGTGGGAAACTATAAGAAATATTTTCGTTTATCTAACTTTCAAGTATACCGACAAGATATGATTCAAAATAAAATGATCCCTCACTCCCGAATTTTATAAGACCATGAAAAGCTAAGCATGAAGTAGTTAACTTCTCTGCAAATCAAGTCCCACGTGAGCTCAATATGGTGTAACTTGCGTGATCAAGGCCAAGGAATGGCCGTTTTTGCTATTTACAAATAACAGTTTTATATAGTGCATTTTCTTGTAACAGGTACTTACTATCTATAGTTTACTTATATTTTTTATACAACCAGGTAGACTGTAACTATGAAATAAATATACACGATTTTTCTTTACTACCCTGCATTATTCATGCCAATAGTTAACGAAAAAAGAGAGGATACATGTGATAACTCCTTTGAAGATATAGTGCATTTAATGTGCCCAGTTGACTTTATTTTCCCGTCGCAGTATGGGTGTATTGCATTTGCTTATTATTGAGTGGACTATGTGCATGTCAAATGAAAATTAATCTGTGATATTGTTAAAGCTTTTCTGTGAGTTCATGATCGCTAATAAACATTCATAATGTTGCACCTAATTACTTGAATCAATCACTGACACATTGAAACACTTACAAACTAAGTTCATTGTACCTGTTCGTGAATTTTCAAAAACTAGTTCATGTGTGTTTTAACCTATAATGGCCATTACACAAAGCAACCCCATAAACAAAGGGCACACCCCTCCCAGCAAATATGTATTTGTGTGGTACAGTTTAGTGGTTGCCATGGAGACTTGGCTACCGACTTCATGTTTATTACAAAGGAAATAGAAAATGCAAGCATATAAATTATGTAGTGCATTTTGATCTCATTTTCCGGGTTGCTCGTGCTACGCAAATAGGTCCACCGAGAGCCGTTTTTTGATGAATATAAAAGTCTTTGCCAAAATGTGACTCAAATCAGATTGAATAAAAGAGGAATGTTATGGTTTGTTTATAGCACTCACCGCTTTATATGTAACACTACAAAAATAATGTTGATGGTTCCATGGGCCCCCAAACAATGGAAGGGATGCATAGGCAGATCCAGGGGGCGGGGGAGAGCGCAGGCACCCCCTTTTCCCACCAAAATACTTAATGTTCATAGGGTTTTTTACACGTCCGCCATCGATCGCGCGTACAACACCCAGTTTCATTCTCCAGTAAGTTAATATAGTGGTAATGTGCATGGTATATTGTTTGTAAATCATAGTAGTATACATACCACACACCCCTCCATGATGCTGGGGCCCATGTGTGGTTCCACAAAGCAATCATCGTAGTAATGAGGGATTGTTGCCAAGAGAGTTGACTGTTCATAAATTTAATGTGGAATTAAGTCATTACATATGTCCAGTGGATGATTGTTTTCTTACTAAATGGTGGCAATAAAAGATAAAACAAAACTAAACATAATTATAAACAGTTTATTTGTGCATCCGTATACTCGCATTAACCCTCTAGTCGGAGGCCTGTATGTTCCACCTGCTGCAGCCCTGGGTGGAGCAGTAGCCCCACATGTCCATGCTGTAAGGGTTAACCACCTTCATGTACAGCAGTCTGAAATGAAGAAGGGAGCCTCTAGATTGTGTTTATCAAAATACAGTAGTCATCCCTACCAAACTATCACATATACATCAGTATCCTCATACACTTTACCACTTAATACGGCCAAAGGTTTAGTTAGTCACTTCACATTTTTATGTGTACTTAAATAACCATTAAAACCGATAGGTAGCCCCTCCTCCATCCGCAAAGTCCTCATCATACAACCACATGAGTTTGCGTGAACCTCTTACAACCGAGTTCCTTGTAATCCATCACCTTTCTTCCAGACTTCTGTTTGTTCCTCCAAAACCTATACGTTAAAAACAATGTATTCAATAAGTTTAACACTCATGCAATTGGTCATTGCAAATCACGACGCCCCTCACATCCGTCGGGGCCCGACCCTGCCTGGGTCAGGATTATTCACTCGAATTCTCGTATTGACGAGTAAAACTTTGTTGAGGACAAGTAACAAGTTTGCCAACTTGTCCTTTTGATGAGTAGCAATTTCGTGTCCGTTTTGCATACAGTTATAGAGTTTGTATAGAGTATTTTTTTTTGAAGACAGTAGATTATTGGGTGCTACTTGTCCTGCTGACGAGGAGCTCTTTTCCATCCAACCCTGACCGGGTATGATAACCATACCACTGGTCATCACCCTCCTCCGTCTCTTCCTCTTACCCCTGGTCCTCGTCCCAGAAGTATGTGAGCCCGGCCTCGTCGGCCGCCACGTCGTCCACGCTGCCGCCGGCCGCTACCGCCTGCGAGGCCGTCACCTCGTCCCGCATCTGGTCCCACTCCTCGTACGTGAGAGAGAACTGGGGCGTTCCCCCCGAGTACGCCAGCGCCAGCAGGGCAGATGTGTTCCTAGTGGAGGGGAACAGCTTGAGCTTGTATTTTATGTATAAGGTTTCCCATATTTAGAGTGTGAACGCATTATACCCAAATAGTGAGATGACCCACAGAGAGGTTATACTGTACGTTAAGTTCTTACTGCGGGAAATTGAGAGGCATCAACGTGATGTCACTTGGTGCAGCATCGTCCCATTCTAGACTGTACTGAAAGCCGTCAGCTAGCTGGAGAACCGGCATGTAGATGTTGGTGTCTGGGTAAAACTCGAGGTCATTTCTGGTAGCACCTAAAAACGTTTATGTCAATAGGTTTTATAATTAGTTGAATCTCAAATTTCTAATTTAAATTTAAGGAGTCAATAATTTCGATTTATCTGAAATATCGTAGCATCAGAACTGTTCAAATGTAAAGCGGCGTGAAGGTAAATGAATATTTAGTCAAATTATCCATATATTTGACTTGCTTGTATTATACTCACATATCGAATAAATTTCATGTACAACCAACTTCCACATTGCATTAACGTGGATATAGATAGTAAAGGGTTGCATTATGTTTACAACCAGTCTAACAACTAATAATCAGCTGCGATCAGCTGTTGTGATTTTTACCGTTTTCAGTAAATGATATATCCTTCATGGAATTAAAAGAAGTATACGTAGATTTTCTTTATTGAAATTTGATGATATTAGATGATATTATATAAAAAGTTCAGGTTTGATAGATTTTTAGGACATAAAACCCTCAATATTTTTTTAATAGAAGGTAGGCAATATAAAATTCATATTCTATTGAAAGCTTTTGATTTTATCTTTCCAAAAATATTGCTTTAAGACATTTTGGAGCAGTATTTTAAATGGTATTAGTAAAATCTTGTATTTAACCCTATGTAAATACTCCGTTCACACAGGCCTCACAGTTTGGCTCATGAATCTCAAATGAGCGAGGCGACATGAGTAAATCTTTTAATTCACTTTACAATGGTAATCATCAACCATTAAAACTGTCCATTCCCACCTTAAAACTATTATATTTTTATTCATGTACAATGCTACGCTATGGTATGCCATGTCATGTCATGCCATGATATGCTATGCCATGGCATGGTAATGATGCATTCTTACAAAAATGAAAACAAATGTTCAATTACCATAATATGTGTAACACAGCTGTATTTCACTTAAATGTGTGCACTTTAGTCGAATGTTTACACTTAATTTGATGACTGTAAGTCAGAACATTTTCTATTACCTGCCAATGTAACAGAAGGGGCAGAATCTCTTGTGACTGTCAGATGAAGGTCCTTTGTGTTGGCTTTAATGTGCAACTGGAACACAATATATGTGAACATTTGTTATGAAAAAGGCGCTTGAAAGTAAGGGAGTTGAGTTCATTTCAAAAGTCTGACCAGAGTAATGATATGATTTAACCCACCTGTCCAAACATTTTGCCAGTGCACAAAACAGCATTGGACTCTGGGACTAGTTCGCAATCCTCGTCTCTAGCCAACCAGTTGCTCGGTCGCACAAGGAAGGCTCCCGGCTCCCCAGTCACCTCGCCAGTGAGGTCACGCATGATCTGGGTCAGGTCACCGTCATCATTGTAATCTCCAAAAAACGGGCCTTCGTCACCAAACCAGATTTTTAGTGACTGAAATGAATTAAGTCATAAACATTGTAAAGTCAGGCTTTTGGGAAAGGGATAGTTGTCATGGTTGTCATACTATACATATAACACAAATGTTGATGTTGATAAAGCTTAGTGGGCTGTAACTAAAATACATAAGTCATAGATAATAGTTCGCACCTTTACACCCGTTTACATGTACGGGCATTTAATCTCGCACAGTGTCCTCCACTTGGTGCTAACTTACACCCTTGTTTGTCAAAATATAGAAGTCTGTTTTTAAAAGAAGATAAAATGTTTTCCAGTAGGCTGGGAACAAAACACATGGGATTGGGATTAAACCGATGCAATGACTCATGGTGTCAAGGGTGAATACTAGTGGTCACTGACCTGGTCATCAAACTTGAGGTCCCTGGCCTCCTGGCGGGGTGACGACTGCCCGGGGTTGTTGAAGCGGAAGCCGAGCGCGCTGCTGTTGCCGTACACGGGCCAGTAGCCCTCGAAGGTGCTGTTGCGGACCCACACGGGCCCGTCGTACAGCTCCACGCCGCGGTACGGGAAGTCTCTGCACGGGCGATAATGTGAGAATACAGGGAAGCTAATTGGAATTCCCTTCTTTTTATTTTAAATAACTTAATTTACAAAATTGACCAAGGGATCGTTCACAAATGACGTCACCCAGCAAAAGATGAAAAGATGACGAAAGTTGACAGGGGGAGGGGTCTAGCACTTGGGTGATGTCATGTTTTGAATTTTTTTTTAGGTATTTAACAGTATTTAAACATACTGTCTGACATGTTAAGTGAGTTGTGATTATATCTACAAGTTGAAATCACATTGCCATGTTTGCTTTATATCCTAAATACATTTGTAAAATGATGTCTAAATTATGGACATATATATATTCAAAAGTATTTATATAACACAGTTAATTCAATGTTAAATGTCATCGAGAAACCATGTCTCGGGAGAGGGGAGGCAAAGATGACGTCACTTACAAGGAGGGGCGGGTGGTGCTTCAAAGAAATCGAAAGGTGACATGGGGGGAAGGAGTTATTATGTTATATTTGACAAGTAAATGTGTTATACAAATCTTTCCAAACATCCTTATTAACAAATACGATATCAGTAAGTACATGTAGGTCTATTTATATCCATGTGAGAGTTTTAAGCTATTGAATAAAAACTTGAAACAATTATGATTACAATCAACTCTATTCTCACTGGTATGCCAAACAAGCTCATACCATTGTATTGACATAGCTGAAGACATAGTTTCCATTTTACTATATATAGTCAAATAGAAGTTATGTCTTCACCTATGTCAATACAGTGGTAGGAGCTTGCTTTGCATAACAGTGATGGGGGCGTGCCCCCTGCGACTAGTGTACTCCTGCATCTGCCTATGGGTGCTCTCATTATAGAATAGGTCACTTTATAGAGGTTTTCTCCAGTGGAGACTTGAGCAAACACTCACTGAGATTGAGGCAGCGACCTCTCCTCGCCGTCGAGTCCCACGCCCCAGAACAGGTTGCCGCCCCCGTTGTTGCCGCGGTTGGGGGATTCCCTCACGAAGAGGGAATCCCGCACGCACTGGTGAGAGCCCGCATCGTGTGGCAGAGTCGGGTCGCTGGGACGCGGAAAAGTTTACCCAGATGTTAGTTAGACACAGGCTAAATGGGCCAGGCACCCACATTTATATTTTGAAACAACTCTAGTTATTTTGTGGCATATTCAAATCTCTTAACACTACTGGTTTCCCATACACCACCAGACTTGGATATGTACATGTACCTTCAATACAGTGGTATGATTTTTTTTTTTATCTGTGGTGTATTCATTTTGCTGGCTGTGGGCGAGGGGGGGGGGGGGTTCACTTCCTGTATCCCTGTGTATCACTGGATGCGAAGTTGATGAATATTTGTGAAAGAACCCACGCTATCTGAACATATGGACATAGTGGTTATGGTGGGTTTTGTATCTTAGAGGAAGGGGGTCAGTTTACAGATAGTTTCTGTCTGTCTGAATCAAACTAGTCACAAATTAATCTTAAAGAAACAGTGGAACAGTATGAATGGATATGCAAATATTACATGATAAGAACTTGCATACTATTTTTAAATACTCATTGTTATACATAAATGTGTACTTATCAGATGGTCACGAAAGACCGGTATATCCTCACCTGGCCATTGTAAGGCCGATTCCGTTGTCAGCAAAACTGAAAAATATTAAAATAAGTTATCTGTTTCACATTCGATTTATCGAGCTGGTAGACTACCCCAAATATTGGCAATAGTCTTCACAGTATTTTACGTGCTTGAAATTTGTGGATGTTTCCTGCTTAGTGTAGGTGTTGTGACCCAATGTCCATGGTCACGAAAATGTACTTGGTGGTAATTTCGAGATGTGTCATAGGTCAGAAAGGAGTTCCCCACCAAACCAGCGGAATAGGTCGTCGCAGAACGACCTAAACATTAAAAGCAATGGTATAGACAGTGATTAACATAATCACCCATTGCTCTGCGGAAGCCCCAGTTATGATAAAAAGATTGAATTCAAATGTTCAAAGTCAGTCACAAGTACAATGACTTTGTGTCTGATAGGCGGCAGGCATCGGTAACTTTATGGATTTTGACTGCGGCATTGATGAAGGACACAGTAGACTGGGGTGGAGCTCACACGCATTGTGAATATAGAAATTGTTATTGTATTAGGGGGCCTACTACATGGATATAGCTCTAATGCCTGAATTGATGAACAATGTCATGATTCTAGTAATCATAGAATAATATAAGTATATCATTACCTGCTTCTTGTCTAAAATAAGCCTAAAGCCTAATGTAATTTTTGTTTTCTCTACCGATTTTGAACACTACAGATTCCTTTAAAAAAAGATATGACAAAATTGTAAAACACCAATCAAATTACTAATTCTATACCTAATCGGACCGGTTACTAATTATGGAAAATAAAAGGATTAACTGGATATAATAGATGATTTAATATGATTTATGTGTTTTGATTGAGGCAATAAGCTGCTAAGTGACTCACACTGAGTCGACGATCTTGATGTCTCCTCCCCTGACGAAGGCGCCAGCGTTGTTGTTCTTGTACACGGTGAGGCCCACAAGCATGGCGTCGACCCGCGGCGCCAGCGGGTCCTGGTTCTCGTGCGGCATGTACCTGCCGGGCCACAGTCACAGTATTTTTATGGTTTGGGTGTAGATATCAACAATATTTGAATATTCGGTTGACACATTTTGGCTGTTTGAATATAAAATGTGTTTTTGCAGCATACTTATGACACGTATTGATCTGTACTTGTCTGTAAGTTGTTATTAATAGGGAATAGTGATTTTTTATCTGCCGGGAGGATTGATAGTTCACACAGTTGGGCGTATATGTTATTATATGTAATGGAAGTCCTTAGACGTCATGTTGTAAACAGCCATACTGGCCAAACCACAAGAAAAAATAATAAATTGCAATAAAGCAACGCCATGTGTACATGTAGAGCCATAGTGCACTTTCTAATGATAACATACAAATTTGCAAGATAAGAATAGATATGAAAAATGGAAAGTTCAATATAACGTACAGCCAGCATGACCTGAGTCAACAACATAAATGTACATTTTGGGTAAAAAATTGTGACAGGTTACTTTAAAAAACTGACGATAATTGAACAGGTTTCACAAACAATTATACATATATTTTGAATACCTATTAACCTCGGATATTCAACAAAAGGAATATTTTGCAAAGTATATTTTGAATACCGGCACTTTTCCTTAAAATACTATTATAGTACAATTCGCCCATGATTATACATATTATATATTATGGTATATATCAAACACTGGAAGTTTAGTATCAGGCTGAATATCTGTAATACATGATTACATTTTCACTGTTGTTGAAGGCTTCAACTCGTACTCCGATAAAATGTTATAAAATACAGTGGAATACTCGATAGAAGTGAACAGTGTCAACAATCACAATACTCGTGTGCTTAAAAACAGAGGCTCACTGTATTATGATGCACGAGGAAAAAGCGTGTACGTGAAAGTTGTTATAAAACATGTGTTTCAAATGAGAGGTGTCCACATTGTTCCAATGTATATGCAATATTGTCAGAGACATTTCCAAAACTTGGATTATGATCAGGACTAAAGATCTACAGTCACAACTCCAATCAAGATCACCACTACTATAAGACCACCTCTATAATGAGACGATTTATTGTGGTTCCAAACCTTTTAAAAGAGACCAGCATGAGCCTCAACAATGAGACCACCTCTTTACCTTGCATACTCCGTGATCGCGAGGAATTCCCGCGGGTCTTCGTCCGAAGAAGCATCAATCTTCACACCTTTGTCCAGCAATAGCCCAGCCTATATTGACAGAATACCCTTTGGAGAAGGCTAGATAAGAGCCACAAATTTCCCGACTAACAAAATTAAAACTTACACTATCAAGTAATGATTTTTTCACACCTGAATTCACCATTTATAGAACGAGGACCATAATTACTCAGAGGCTTCTGTCCTTCATAAATAGCAGAGTAGGTCTGTGCCTTTTTATATGACTTTGAAAGGTAAGACACGTTTGTAAATAACTAGAAGACCATTTTGAAATGGTTTTCTTCATAGCATTATTTCACTTGAATAATTAACATAATTCTGGTCAGTTCATTTTTACATACCATCATTTTTGACAAAACCTTGTATATTACAACAGCACATTTCTGTTTACAATCAGGTAGAAAACAAGCAAGCTGTGGTTCTTCTCTCAATTATAACAACCAGTGCCCTTCGAAATCCACAATGGGACCCACGTCCAATGTCCCTCACCCCCACGCTCGCAACATGTATGCATATTCTCATTCGATTTTTGCCCAGGTTGTGTGAAACCTATGGTACCCACGAGTTATGCAACACTATTTACGAAACCTTGGATCTGCTGCACTGGCAGATCCATTTTTTGGAAAAGAGGGGTGCACTTGAGGGTTGGTTTGCACACATGATTGATAGTGGACATGGAAAAAAAATGAAAATTGAATATGTTGTAAAAAAGGTGGTGGGGGCGCTTCCTGAGGCCCTTGGATGTGCCCATGTGTGGCAGCTGACCAGTGACTGACCCTGACGTTGGAGTGCATCCTGTTGTTGGTGAAGCCGCCCAAGGGGCTCCTCTCGCCGTGGTAGGGCGGCAGGCGGCCGGCCGAGGGCCCCGTCGGCTCACGGTGGAAGATGAAGAAGAAGCCGAAATCCTGAAAGCAGTAGTTTCAAATACATGCCCAAAAACTTGACGTTTTATCCTTTAACATTTTTTGACGAGGATACTGCTGCATTGAAAACGATACTCTTACTATACTTTTGTGTATTTGCATTGGATTGTATGGATCTAGTATTGAAACAACACTAGTGTTTAGAATATGCAGTATTTGATCTGAAGATTACTGTAATAATGGACCCTTTTCATCTATTACAAATGACCGGATCTCAGCTACCATTAAACAATATAATAGTGTCAACCAATGCGATCTTGAGGTCTCACTAAATGATTCAGAACCGTGTGTAAGTAAAATATAATTCTTTGAGAAGCGTTATATTCACCCTATGCCTGATCTACGCTGAATAATAGTAAATAGTTGGATGTGAACTCATTTTAGATATAAGGGCACTTGTCTTATGTGGATGCTTTTCACTTTTACCAAGGTTGTCCACATAAGACAGCTTTCACCGTACAACTAAATCTGATATTCGTGTGAAGGCAAGACATACACTGCTATACAATTTGCTGCATGCTCCCCAGTGAGTTGAGAAAGATATAGTGGGATAAGAATGCCAATGGCCTGGTGTAGACGTATAAAGTCACTGTCACTGTAAAATGGCAAAACTGTTCATTGCGACTGTAAATACGCACATTAACATCTATCTATTTAATCTATACAATACCGCTGCTCCGGCTGCAGCGTTGTCCTCAATGACATTGTTGGGATGCGCGATCCAGAATGTGGACGCGCCCTGACATTCCTTCTCTGCAACCGGTACATAGTCTCCCACGATGGCATCTCTGGAGCAAAAAGGACGCTTTCGTGATGAACATGGTCTTCGAGTATTGAGACCATATACTTTCACAATGGTAATGTGAGTTCGTTTAGGCAATGCAACAAGATGTTAACTCTTTTACACGTGATGTATTCAATAATGTCTAGTTGCAGTCTAGTATAAATACTAAGGGAACGATTATAAATAATGATGCTGGGGGGTCGTCCAAAAAGGTGTGGGTGGAGGGGTGGTGGTGGTGTGGGGGGTGGGTCGTCCAACTTTTCTGTCCCCCCCTTTTTTGGGAGGAGGGGGGGTCGCTGAACTTTCTTTTATCACGCTACAGTATTTTCTTTTAAATATTTTCTTTTAGCAATTGTCCAAAAATGCAATGATTATGTAGAAGACTTTGCTTAACAGGGAAGGGGGGTCACGCAACCTTTTAAAATCTTGATTGGGGGGGGGGGTCGATTATCTTTTCTTTGAGCCCCAATAAATGAACGACCCCCCGGTGTCGTTATCTATGAACGTTTCTTAATATACCCTAGAATTTACCAAGAGAGATGTCTGATTTTCCCTAACTCAAGCACTATGAATAGACATCGACCTGCTTGCTTCAAACAAAAACATTTGATCGTGAATGTACCAAGGATCTTTTTGAATTGATATAATTGTATATACTCGTCTCATATCGTCCATTGAAGAAAATGAATTATACATAATTTTAGAATTCTCAGTGTTGGCTGTTCTGCGTAATGACATTGCATCAAATACAGCTTAACATGAACCGCTACCTGTACGTCTCGCACATGTTCTGGTCCCTGTCTGAGGGCAACAGCATGCCGTTCTTTGTGACTAGCCCCAAGTTGTGGCGCAGCGTGTTGCGCTCTTCGTTACCGTCTTCCAGGAAGAAGCAGTGACCCAGAGTGTTGTAGCCCACCACATCTTCAACCTAATGCACCATCATGTAAGAGTTTGTGCTTATGTATAACAAAAATGTAATAGAATAAGAATTGTTAGAGGTCTTTCAATATTGTTTATATATTGTATAATTATAATCTACAAACCACCTAAATCATCTGTAGGTGCACGTGTAATTCCAAATGCATGAATTGAAAAAGAGGCCGTTACAAGACCTTTTACCCCCAAGTCTATCAAGCTTTATATCATTCTCACTGCTTGGATTCGAACCCAGTACCACTATCATTCATTGTGATGCCAGAAATGACTTGCCTTGAAAAAGGGACCATAGAGGCAGTTTTTCTTGGTTCAATTCCAAACAGTTGCTATGAGATGCAGCTCTATAGATTCCGTGAAAAATGTCAATCAAATACGTGCATAGAGACAGAACAACATGTATCACAGATCGCCTATCTAGGCAATGAATGTCTATTGTGGGGCTTATTAGGAAAGTTAGACTAAAAGATATCTTTCATTAGTACGTACCGTGAGCCCCTGGGTGCCGTGGACGGTAACACAGCGGGACAGGCAGTCGTGGATGGACAGCGACTGAACGTACGCCTCGGCGTCGTACTCCTCTACCAGCATACATAGACGATATGATAATAGCACAAAATGTCAGACCAATGCTGTCAAACCACATATGAACATAAGTCATAGTTGAAAATAGTTTCAAGTCCATGTGCAGAATAAGTTTGTGGATTTGTGACTACGATGTGGGGCAGGTATTAATAAAAATTCCATATAGGCCTACATGATCAGATTATCTGAAAGACATTGTCACAGCCCAACCGTACGTTTGGCTTTCCCACTCCACTCCACAACCAAATTATGACACCTTAGTACTCTAAAATTCTTTTCAACGTAACCGTTCTTCTTGACATTTTCAGATATTGTGTAGTAATTTAGCTGAAGACCCCCTCTTTTTTGCAAACTTGGAGTCGCCAGTGTTCCTACCTTCTCACAAAAAATGCTACATCTATCTCTGTATGTCTATACCAACTATTAGAAACAATTTGTTTGCTTGGTTTCCAAATAGAGCAAAATTATAATTTAGTGTTATTCTTGTTCAAATTTTCAATGCTTAATAGGACGCCATTTAGGACAGTAAAACCTTCGTTGGTCCACCTCTATATAAGAATTTTCCCAGTCCCAAATATTCGTTAACAGACCTTTGCCACCCACAACAAGTTCACCTCTCTATTCCAGTTGCTTCCAGTGCCCTGGGTGGTCTAAAAAGAGAGGTTCTATTATAGTTATACCAAATAAGCGATAAACAACAACCACTTCATACTTACGGAAGTCCTGCACCAAATGGTAGTGAATTGGATACCGGCCTAGCACCTGCTGTCCCATGTTGTACATTTCAATACCATCAAATATCGCCTTTTCAAAGTTCTGAAGAACCTGTAACGGAGCACACAGCAAGTTTTCTATACAATTTTCATAATATTGAAATAAGTATGTTCAACTGCTTTACGGTTATGTACCATTTATTCACTTCATTAATTACATAAATAGAAAAACATGTTTCAAAGATAAATTTTTCACTAATAAAGATAAATATTGATCAAAGTTGAGGAAACAAAAGACTGTGCTTTTCCATTCGACTTTCAATGCAAATAATTAAAATGCATGTATACGGAAGCTGATAGATGTTTCTAAATTTAGAAGCATTATTCCAATTCCTAAGAGTAATAATTTATCAAGACAATGATGTAGAATTCTTCATTTGCCACATTGTCTCGTGTGTGAAATCATTATTCTGCCTAAGTATTTCTGGCAATGAAAACTTATATAAGTCGTTGGCAATTAAAATATTGTGACCTTCTGACTACTAACAACATTTGTATTGAAATCTTACGATTGTATGTCCTCCAAAGGTGTCGTAGTCGAAGTACTGGCAGAAGTTGTCCCCGTAGCACTGGTCCTGGAGCTCGCCGCGGATGACCACGTTGCGGGTGAGCAGCCCCACCTCGGCGCGCATGTCCACGCCGCCCAGCACGCGCCCCACGTGCGTGAACGACACCGGGCCTGCCACCGCACCGTGGTAATCAGTTTACAATTTGTGAATTTAATGAGTTGAGCAGCAGCAATTCTTCTCATGATTAGTATTGTCTTCTGGTCACTGCTGTATGAATAATCCAAAGTTAAAAAATGTTTTATTAACGTTTTCGGGGCTTAAGCACCTTTCTCAGATATAATGACAAACAAAGGGTTGTCATTATATCTGAGGAGGGTGCTTAAGCACCAAAACGTTAATAAGACATTTTTATATCTTTCGATTATTCATACAGCAGTGACCAGAAGACAATACTAATCATTTTACAATTGTTAGAATTTTCTTCTATGAATGTCGCTTTTAAGTGTAGGGATATATTAGTAATTTCGTGAAGTCTACGCATATTATAGTGTATGGGCCCATTTTTTGTATTATGCTTTCTTCCTATGCTCATTCTCTATTTCAGATAAAGATATTTTCAAAATGTTGTAGATTCTTTAATAGTAATTAAAACATGTTGAAAATTCCTATTCATTTGATCTATAGCATAGAAAGAAAACATAACACGAAAAATGACTGTATAGAAAGTTAACAAATGTTTAAACACTAAAAACTGTTCAAAAATACAATTCTATATAGATCTCATTTTTTTCAATTCGTCCAATGGTATGGTACTCCAAACAATCGTTGAAAGAGACCGTTGCAGAAGGCATGTTTTCACTGACTGAATAGTTCTATTAAAACACATCTGCTTGTGAACCCTTTCCAAACTTTGCTCTAAACTTGAGCTTGATTGATGTGATAGAATGCAAACACGATCTAATTTCTTTGTTTTTGATATATGTATAATTCCATCTCAACATAACAATACACAATCAAACAAACAAACAAAAACCAAACCGACACACGCACACACACACGCACACACACACACACACACACACACACACACACACACACACACACACACACACACACACACACACACACACACACACACACACACACACACACACACACACACACACACACACACACACACACACACACACACACACACACACACACACACACACACACACACACACACACACACACACACACACACACACACACACACACCTCTGACTTTGATCTCCGAGTCGCGGCAGTCGTCACACTGCACGATGTCGAACTCCTCGGCCTGGTCCATGGAGAAGTCTGTGCTGGCCACGACCACGCGGTCGCCCGCGCGCCACGACGACACGTCGGCCGCAAGCTGCAGCACCACCTCGCCGTCCTCGTCACCCGAGCCTGCCGCGACACGCAAACACACGCTACAGCCCTGTCCACGGTGACATGTATATTCATCCATGGCACAGTCAAAATCCATATAATTACTGTTGACTGCAGCTTTATCAGAGCAGCTCATTTGCATACATGTCGCTTGCAATGAACTCATTGCTTCCAGCCCTTAAAGATATCATTACTGGCGATTCCACAGATCAGCACCTGATTATGTTAAACACTGTCTATTGGTAATAATTTGACGGCCTCGCCTTTGGTTGCGTGATGGTGTGTCTATATGGAAACTAAGCACACTCATGTCATTGGTCGCTTGTGAAAGGGACATACATTGGTATCTGTACATTTTATACTTCATAAAAATGAAGCCTATTTAGGCATTTAAATACTATATATGTTTTATTTTATAGAGTTATTAATTCATTTGTAATTAACCAAGTTCGTGTTGCCAGTTTCTTATTAAAATTAAAGAGACAGAATCGCAGTGATGGTCGATGCAAGTGTTGTGCGTTTGAGTCTGTTAAACATTTTATTTCATATTGCCCGTCTTATGTAGACCCTCGTGAACATTTGTTGAGGGAAACATTTAATTACAATATTTACGAAAATGTTTTTTAATGAAATTTATATTTGTTAAGTTAATGAGTTGAGCAGTTAACAGCCATAATGAGTTATCATTGGATTTATATTACTGAGTGTCATATAAGTGACCGACCTGACATATTCTATGTGGATTTCATAAAGTTTATTGAAGAAGCACATATAATAAGAAAAATATTTCATGTAATTAATGTCCTGTAAATATACTCTTATAATGTTATTATATTCTATGTAATACACGGTTTTACTGCACACACTTGTAAATCTTTTAATAAATGCTGTTAAAGAGTGTACTGGGCCACTTTTTCAGAGGGAGACATGTCATTGGTACATACCCTAGACGTTACCATTATGATGGGGTATGCTCTTCATCATTATCTCTTAAAAAGCATGATATAACTATAAATGGTGTGGCCATTGACATTTCTATGTAAAGTGTATCAACACGAATAGGATTAAACTTTTTTTTATTAAATTATTTTTGAAGACATAGCACTTCAAATGCATGGGTGCAGGTAAGTATTGTGACTGTGTTTACACGTAATACCTCTACCTCATCTTGGGCAGTCTGATTTGTCTACCTCTACATACATTAATACAAAGATACAAAGATAGTGCCAGCTTCCTCACCTGCCACCAGGTCCTCTGTGAGCACTGACCACGCCGCTTTACTCTCGCCGTGGATCTCGATTCCTCCCCCCGGCCCGATACCAATGAACTTGCGACCGAAACCACTCACTTCAGGAGTGTCATCATCTGACCTGTAGAGAATGATAGTTTGAGGAGGTGCTCAATTATTGTCTTAAACGCAAAGTGAAGAAGCTGTGTTATTGAAGTGGTGGTTAGGGACATCGTTTGCCGAGCAGGATAAGTAGGTCAAGTGGACGCGAAGAGCTTTATGCTTCGGCAGAAATACAAGTATGGTTGAACCTCCAATCAAGACCACCTCTATTAAGATCATTTCTTATGGTCTCAACCATGCACAAATATAAAACTATTACCCTCGGCCATGTTAGTAGTCTTAATAGAGAGGTTCTAGTGTAGTAATTCAGCGTGTTGAAGGTCAAAATTCAGCATTTCACAACAGAAAATAAACAGTTAACAACCCTTGGTAATAGCGAATGATCGTTAATAATGTTGGTAAAATATTGTCAACACATTGGTTCAGTTTGAAAAATCATCACACTCACAACGTATGATGTTTTGGCAAATATATCAGGTACAAAATGAACACACTAATTGGTTTTTAATATCATCAAATCCTTTTTGCTATACCCTAAATGTTTCTACTGTTTACCAGATGCCATCTAAAATTTCAGTGTCTCTCACCTGCCCCACAGTGTGATGGTAAGTTACTCACCTGCCCCACAGTGTGATGGTGAGTTACTCACCTGCCCCACAGTGTGATGGTGAGCTTGCTGCGGTACGGACACGCGGTGCTGCCCACCACGAGCTCCGCGCCGCCCATGATGGAGATGTAGCTGGTACGCAGCTCGATGTCCGCGCCATCCTCGATGACCAGCAGGCCTGCCGGACGGGAGGTAGGCCGGTCAAGCAACAGTTATTGTCCGACAAAATTATATACTAAGGTTTCTCAACTGAATTCTAATCCATATGAGATTTTGGTCTATGAGAAATAGAGCTCATAATGTTTTTTGTCCCGGGAAAAATTAAGAATAATGGGGATTTTCAAAATGCCCGATGAAATATCATATTTTACAATCCTACTACTTTCTGTGGTACTTAGAGGCACGATCTTGGTGTCTAAAACCATGTTTTCATGTATGGGTAATTTGAATGTGTTTTGAAACATTCACTTATTGTCTAATACACGGCATGTATTTGTGAACCTTAGTTCTAACATCAAATCAGTCAAAACACACAGTGGTGCTAAAAGTTTGTATGTTGGTGCCGTCCTCAATCAAAACTAAGCCTATGGTGTATGTGGAGGTTTAAATCCGGGCTAGTACAGGATAGATATTTATGAACACTTTTCCTAACATGGTGTAAAATCCTATCATAAGAGGTGGATGAAAATACAATTCCCGTAATTGTTATTCGAATTCATGTTATGTTTTGGCTTGTATTGATAACAAGTGTACTTCGAAAATGGTTACTACTAAAACTTGCTACAAACTAATAGTTTTCAAATTTATTCAGATAGTTGTAACCAACCCAAACAATAGAAAGAATGAAAGAACACGTTTAACATGAAATAATCATAGAGTTTAGATAAGGCAAATTTACGTACATGCATTACCATACACAATATTAGCAAGGATTGTCTTGGCTGCTTCAGGACACGTACTTCTGAGCCCGTTCCCCTAACATTTAAACAGTCAAACAATCCTCTTCTGTAAGTGTACTCACTGTTTCCGGTGAGAGTGAGCGTGCGCATTGAGGCGGAACCGACCAGCAGCAGACGATCCCCGCCCGCGATGGTCACGTCGTTGGTGTCGTCATTTCCGGGGTTCCACGGCGTCAGAGTGGGGTCCTCGTCTGGACAGTCCTGTCCCCGCACTGAGTGACAGTGGCAGTATTAAACAAGTGGTTTGATTTGTATGATCGAGCTAGTGAAAATAACATCCATGAACCACGCTCACGTCCTTGATCTGCCCAAGATAGACAGTAATCAATGGCAGATTCACGTGTAGGATATGGCTACGGCACCTATAGCCATAACGGCAATTTTTGTTTATCATTATGATCAAGTCCATTCCTAGCGGGCTTGCTGGGCCATGAGTTACCCACAATGACCTTAATAGACAGCCAAGACAAACACACAAATCAATAATGACTGTGACCAAGACTAGCAAACCTGAAATTCTCTTAAAACGCTTCACATCATCCTAGACGGGCTCATCTTAGCGGGTTCTTTTACTGAGATTTCTCTCAAATACTTTGATATTCATGCATAATTAATCTTCATTCATGTAAAACACGGCCCTTGCAAATACATTTGTAAACAAATATGAATACATTTATTTTATGAAACCATTCATGATGGCCGAAAGCACAAATAGTTGCTGCAAAGTCAGACTACTCTGGTGTAATCCTAAAGTCATATCACATCAAACTTCATCGCGTACACATACCTGTTAACCAAATGAAAAGTGATAAAAATATGTACCTGACAAGAAAAAGAGACACAACAAAAATATACTCGTCATGCCTCTGCTTTGAAATCGTAATAATTCTGATGAGTTCGCTGACTGTCTACCTTGTTTTATCACGCCCTTATCTGTGTGGAGGTGACACCACTGTCACGTTAGGCAGGCTCAGGTCACGGAGACCACCGAGTTGTGAAGTCACTCTCTTTGCAGCGGCTGGTGCATGCTTTCAAAACAAAACAATTATCTGCAACAATTCTGTACACATACTTGGAATGTCTGTTGGTCTTACATATATTTTACAGATAATGTTAACCTACCATATTTGTGTTTACAGTTGTTCATTCTTGGTGCCTAATGCAGTAGGATCTAAGGAATGCGGGGACCTAGGCTCTGCGTCCGGTCTATTCATGCATCATTTAAGAAATTACCGACTAATTTTCCAGGCATTCTCTGTGCATGGATCCATTTTACAAGAGACCAGAGAAGGAATCATGTATATTCTATTGTTGCCAATTAACGGTGCTGACGATGGTGGAACACTCGAGTATTCAAACATGGAATGTAACTGGGTTGGAGCCTTTCAATGTACTTTGGTCTTGATAGCACATGGTCAGACGACAAATTGATAAGAACGTGACTGTCTATTCTCATCAATTCACCGAACGCAAGTCTACTGAAGGTCAATATACGTGATTAAAGCATTTATATTATGTGAAATCAAATTCATATAATGCCAGCAATTGACGATAGCACAGGTAGACCACCATGCTAGGACAATATTATGATCATATGTACGTACATGTATTTTCATTAAATACATATAAAGCTATCTAACACACGGAATTTATTAGACCATTTTGTGTCCCGGGATGTATATTACGGTTGGCGTTGTGTAAACAAATTGAAGCCGCGTGTATTCAGCCAACAGAAAGACTGGGCAGCGACCTCCCACAACCTGGGTAGACATATTTATTTCTAGAACGATGTGTGCGCTGATTTGGACCTGACACATCCGCCCAATCGTGATTCTAAAGTATCATTTCGCCGCAGGCAATTTTGTAGTGGTCGAGGATGCTGCCCGTGGCCGGGAGCAATTTTTCTCATCCACAATTCACGCATGATATTATATTATGTGATTGAAAAGCCATGTTCATGTTTTCTTAGATCTTAAATTTGGTTTTTAAAATTCGTTATCCCTCTATGTACACTGATATGATGATTGATGTTGTTGATTTTGAAAAACTTGTTTATATTGTAATAAACTTGATTGCAATGATATTTTATTTTCGTTCATTTGGCATATGCAGAATCCATTTTGCAACTTATAAGTTCTAGTTGGAGACTTCAATTTCCATATGGATGATGAATCTGATAGTGCAGCAAACAGGTTTAAGGAAGTGATTGAAAGTCAAAATCTAGAACAGCATGTGACATTCAGTACGCATATTCATGGCCATATGTTAGACCTTATTATGACAAATGCCGACTAGTAGTACAATACAATAAAGACTTGCGTGCAGTGTTAGATAAACATGCCCCAGAATTGTGTAAAAAGTCCGAATTCGTAAACATGCACCATGGTTCACTGAAGAGCTGATGATAGGAAAGAGGAAAAGGAGAAAAGCAGAACGGAAAGCTATGCAAACTGGATTGACTATTGATCGTGATATTTACAAGTATGAATGTAGAAAGTTCAAAAAGATGTGTGGTGCAGCAAAGTCAATGTATTATAATGACAAAATTAATCAATGTGTAGGTGATCAGAAGTCTCTTTTTAAAATAGCAAATGAACTTCTTCACAAGCAAAGACCTGTACAGTTACCATCCTATAAAGAGCCTGAAGAAATAGCAAATAGATTTGCTACCTATTTTGAGGATAAAATCAAAGTCATTGGTGCAACTTTTGGTCCGGTAGATTCTCGAAATTTGACACAACCACACAAAAAAGATGATCGCAAAACTCACATGCTGGATTTTGAGACTGTGAATGAAAAGTATTTGAAAAAGACAATACTGGCTGGAAATAGTAAGTCATGCTCATTAGACCCCATACCAACAAAGTTACTAAAGAAACATTTAGAAATAATACTTCCAACACTTCTAAACATTGTCAACATGTCTTTGTCTGCAGGAATATTTCCATCACCTTTAAAGAAAGCTCTTGTAACACCATTACTCAAGAAAACATCCTTGGATAAAGAAATTCTTAAAAATTACAGACCTGTGTCCAATCTAGCATTCTTGGGGAAATTGATTGAACATGTTGTAGTGCAGCAGCTGACTGGACATAAAACAAGGAACAATTTGTATGCAGTATATCAGAGTGCATATAGAGAAGGTCACAGTACTGAAACTGCTCTGTTAAGGATAATGAATGACATACTACTTCTGATAGATGGTAAAAAGTGTGTCATGTTGGTGCTATTAGACCTGAGTGCTGCTTTTGATACACTTGAACATTCAGTGCTACTTAGCAGATTGGAAAATGAAAACTGTGTATCAGGCAATGTGTTGGCATGGATGAGGTCATATCTCCACAACAGAACTGTGTCAGTGATTACTGAGGGGGTGCAATCACGGCCTACATCTCTCACTGTAGGATTACCACAAGGTTCAAAAGTAGGGCCATCAGAATACTTAACATACAGCTCTCCCATTTTTGATATTGCACACAAGCATCAGATTAACATTCACATGTATGCAGATGACACCCAGCTGTATCTTGGTTTTGACAGTGACAATTTTAATGAAGCTGCAAGGAAGATGGAGAAATGTTTGGAGGAGATAAAGGAGTGGATGTGGTTGAACCATCTGAAACTCAATGAAGACAAGACTGAGTATCTACTCATTGGAAGATCAGCGTCACTGAAGCAGATTCCTGAACCTAATACTTTGTGCCTGGGTGCTTCAGTGATTGAACCTACTCGTTCTGCAAAAAACATTGGGGTCATTGTTGACGCTGAACTCAGCATGATCCCCCACGTCAACAACATATGCAAGGCATGCTATGGACAGCTCAGGAGCATTGCACGGATCCGTCCAAATCTGACAGAAGAGGCAACGAAAACATTGGTCCATTCATTCGTTACATCACGACTGGATAGCTGCAATAGCATTTTGTATGGATTGAGTGACCAGACTTTGCATAAACTGCAATTAGTTCAGAACAGTGCTGCTCGTATTATTACGAGAACAAAAAGACACGAACACATAACTCCCATACTGAAGCGGTTACATTGGCTTCCTATAAAATATAGAATAGTGTATAAGATCTGCTTGACAGTTTTCAAGTGTTTGCAAGGCAAGGCACCAGAATATCTGTCATCCTTGATTGATAGATATGTTCCAACAAGAGCCTTGCGATCAAGCAATACTAACCTGCTAAAACACTACAAAGTCAACCTTAAAACATTTGGGGAAAGATCGTTTGCATCTGCTGCTCCCCGACTCTGGAATGTACTACCAGATTGGCTGCGTAGCTCGAGTGACCTCGAACAATTCAAGACTGATCTTAAAACTCACTTATTCACCTTAGCATATCCTCAGTGACTCTTGTATGAATTAAGTAAATAGACATCAAAAGACATTAAAATTACTAATCATTATTGCTTGCAATATAATAGTAATGTATATACATGTATATAAGTTTGTGACTGTAACTGTAAAATTGTATTAGATATGTTTCTTGTAAAGTATCTCGAGCACTAAATGCCATTTATGATTGTGATTTGATACTAACTCTTTTCCTAGACTAGACATCCAAATAAAGAATGTGACACACAAATACCACGTAGTTGAATAAAGACAACAATTTAATTAATAGGCATACAGAAATGCAGATGAAAGAAAACAGTGCAACATTACATTTGAGCACTCCGTCAAAACACATTCCAAAATACACTTGTGCCATGCATATACCATACCACACCGGACATACCATACTATATCATTCAATAACATACACTACGAAACCAAGTCATTTCACACCACACCGTAACACAGCACATCATAGTACAACACCACACAAGGCATGTATACCATTCATCACAATACTCGTCACCACAGATATATAATGAGCATCATTATATACTGCCACACTCCACACCTACAATATATGAGATTTGAACACACGATCGGAATACAGTATAGTATCATCACACCATATGTGTGGTGATGCCAAGAGCAAGATTCAACTAGATCAAAAGTGTTCAAAGAACACGGCGTCTTGAACAAGGTTGACTTATGGGCAATTAATATATATACTGAAACGATGTATACTCACTAGAACAACGTTGACTTATGGACAATAAAGTTGTTTGCTAAAATGTTTTGGAAATCATGATTAAATGTACACCATTACAATATATACCAGCCACAAATAATATGCCACTGCCTATTTGTTGATCCTATTGCACCAAATAGCAAACAGCACCAGCTAGTTTAATTTGCAGCTAATAGAATATTGATCTGTAATTGTCCATTCAATAGTAATAAGAAAGTTGTAAATGGACCATAATTGGCCCTGTGGAAAGCGCAGTTTGATGGGCAGATTGCCCAAAATCGAATCACTTTGGTGTAGCCTCAAACATCATAGTTGTGTAAAGTTGGAACGAAATCGGTTCATCGGTACGCGCACTAGCTTGTCTGGAGACATACATAGTTAGTTAGTTAGTTGGTTGGTAGGTTGGTCGGTCGGTTGGTTGGTCGGTTTGTTGGTTGGTTGATTGGTTGGTTACTTACTTAGTTATTTAGTTAGTTAGTTAGTTAGTTAGTTAGTTAGTTAGTTAGTTAGTTAGTTAGTTAGTTAGTTACAAACTAATGAAACACAATGCTTGCTTCAGCAGCTGACCTGAAGCGACGCAACAATTATGTCTAACTCAAGTACAATGTAAGACAGACACAGCACTGTTCCTCTCAGCCGGTGGCATGCCTGCCCAGTTCTTACACTCACAATCTCCAATTTCACGCTATACTTACAAACAATAGAAGATTTAGTATAACATATTTCATCATGACTGTACCACGTATTGTGACCTCCAGTGAGATTGTTCGTTTGTTGGGCTGGAGGACAATGTCTGTGGTATACCCTGGCTGGAGCACGTTCACGTCCAATTGTATATAAGATAGCAAGTCTGAGGAGCTTACACCAGTCGTTCTGGGGTTTCTGTAAAACATTTGCTTTACCATTAGAATATGTGTGAAAATTGCCAGTTAAGAATATTGCTATTTAGCTTTTATAATTTGGTAGCATAAGAAGACAAACAAAAAGCAAAACAAAACAAACATGAGATCTTATTCTATGTATAGGAATCCTACGCTATTTATAGAAGAAGTACAATTGATACACAGACGCTAACAAGCTTGGACCTCTGATATAAAATCTTGGACCTCTGAAGTTGGCGTTTGATAGGGTAAATTAAAACTTAGCATGGAATTGGACATTAGATTGCAATTTGAGTCATAAATAGTTCTTTACAGTAGTAAATTAAATATAAATATACAAACACTTCAAATTCAAGGTAGAATAGGCCATTTTCTGTTCCTTCTGGGTAGTGAATTCCTATCCTGTCACCGGATTTTACTACAGTCTCATGGCCTGCTGGTATGATGGAACTCTGCAATGTTGAATCGACGATGAGCATCGTTTTCGATTACACATCTTACCCATCTCTTCTCAACTGATTTTTCAATTACAACTTCTGAAGAGACTCATATATATGACTTGAATACCAACAACACATTATTTATTATTTGTATGCAATGTACGATTCAGTAGACCTACTAATGTTTTGCGTCAAACTACATTTATATTATTTCAGTTCTGCTATTAAATGGATCAACACTAATTTAATATCCACCTGTATCCCTGGTCCTGGGCAAGTAATGTGATTGTAACCAATTAGCTGTATTTGACCATCGCCAATCTTCCTCCATATTCCCAAATAAGCAGTACCCGACCTGGCCGCATAGTACCTATAAAATAAGAGGTCAACACCAAAGCTGGATAAACTCATCTTACTATCTACTAGCTTAAAGGTATTATAAACCTTAATCTATTGCCGATGCTCTGGCTTTTATATATATTTACTGGTGTTAGCCATTGAAGTAACATATATGACCTCCATCATGCAAAAGGTCAGTTGAATTTTTGCATGATGGAGATCAAATATATCAATTCAATGGCTAACACAGCCATATATGGAAGCCAGAGCATCGGCAATAGATAAGTGTTTATAATTCATTTAAAGGTATTATAAACCCTAATCTTACATCCAAAATACACTTGTGCATGCATATACCATACCATACCACACCGGACATAACATACTATATCATTCAATAACGTACACTACGAAAGCAAGTCATTTCACACCACAGCGTAACACAGCACATCATATGCCACAGCACTAGGCATGTATACCATTCATCATAATATACCCCACTCGTCACCACAAGATATATAATGTGCAGCATTATATCCTGCCATACTCCACACCTGCCATATACATGTATGTAATTTGAACATGTATGTAATAGAAAGTTACAAAACTTTTTGTTGTTGCCTTTGTTATGTCTAATATGGCAAAGCTGATCGTGAGTCTTAATGTATATACAAAGACATGTGATACTTAGATAAACGATTTTACTACCACTTTATTACTGAATGTTTTATTTCTGTAACAAATTGCTCATGAGAACAGCTTATTTTCATTCAAATGAAATGCATATTTTGACACCAGTGTCTAAGTATTTACATATTGGAACATTAATACTGTCATTCGGCCTGAAGAAGCTCTTGCGATAAGAGCGAAAGTCTCGCCAAAATGTGAGTCCCAATGGTTTCTGTTGGTATCTTTAAATTCTTGTCTATATTAATACTGTAGTCTATTGATAAACCAACAAAAGGAAGGGCAACAATAAGTGACGAAATTAACCATCTCTTTGCTATCGACGCCACTACTAATATATGTGAATGTTCAAAACGTAAATAAAAAGATAAAAAATGGCTTTGTATTCACGTACAGTATTGCATACATGTAGTTGATATTGTACTAGAATGCAGTAGTATCTCTCGCACCTCACGTTCCGGGAAGGAATGATATAAACTAAGCCACAGAAAGTCAACAAATAGTGTGTCTGTGTCACTCACCTCCATTTTGTTATGATTCCACTCTGTGGCACGGATTTCGACATAAATATATTGGGCTTTCTTGAACCATCCGCATTTAGCTGTTTTAGATCAGTGCTGATATATTTCATAACAGTTTTAGAAAAAGTACCGCCTGAAAGTAAAGAGGATATGAATGCATCAACTATGCTCACATTTCATTTAAATGCTATGTCAGTCAATCCCCTATGAAAAGTTCTATCATTGAACAAAATTAATAGTATCGTCATGTCTCACGGCTATGCACGCATTATGTAGCCGTAATTCAAGCTCCTAATATTTGTTAACGTAGGTCACAAAATCCAACCAATCACAAGTATCACTGAAGAAAAGTTCATTGACCGTGAGCTCAGTAATAAAAACTCGATTTTTAGGTCCTTGAGAACTCTGGCAAGTGTTGCTGCCAGTTCCACAATAATACATTGGCTTAACCCACGATTTGATAATGAACATTGACTGTAATGGTAGTGTGAATGATACAGCTGTGAAACTGACGATGAATAAATGAAAAGAGATACGGCGTTAATATTACTGCAGTGGGTGGTAAAACAGATCCTGCTCTGGTCAAATGATAATTAAAACATCTTTAAACATTATATGTCTCACGTTGAAAGAAACTTCTTTTTTGTTGTTGCTTTACCTCCATTCCGTAATTGACATTATAGATGTAATTTTTATGAGACAGTTGATACTCCACTGTTGTATCATTAACAAACAGGTAAATAGCTCAAACGATTTCACTTAGACCATGGTAGTTCATTGTGCTCAAGAAGACGCCAGAAGCTTAGTGTCATTTCGAGGTAGATCGTGGGTGATCTCGCCTCAAATATTGATTGGGATCAGCTGGTTCAGTTGGGTAGCGCATTCCTGGTAATTCTGTGTCTTTCTGCTTAAATATAGCCTCGTCTGCTGCTTTGGGAGGGTGTATGGTAGTCCGCCACTGCTATTACAATCTGAAGCAATGGAATCATGAAACAGAAGCATCTGTTCCAATCGTTCGGTTGTTCACAATGCTCCATGATTAATGCTGTCTCCTTGGAGGAAATGACACACTTCTGCCTGGTTCTGGCCCTAAAATTGTTATCACTTCCCGGGAGAAGTGGTCTCACCCAGTCCATCTGAAAGGTCACAGACCGTTATTCCAGATGATCCCAAAAGTTCTTAGCCACAAAATCTGCACTTGAGCCACCGTATATAACTGTCAATTTTTTCTCATTTCTGGCGTCTTGTGGAACATCTGGACCCTGGAGCTATCATCGTCTATGTGAAATTGAGGAGTTATTGAGCGACAAGAACTGACATTTGATTCTGTAAAACCAGATAGGTTCATGGAAACATCAAACACATCTTGCTTGGTGTTAATGAAGTCATTTAATGTGTATGCAGGCATGCTCTATTGTTTAAAATTTGCGTCAGTGTTTACATTTTGCGTTAGCTAGACCATTTTTGGGGGTGTTTTTATAATCTGCTTTAACGCAAATCATAACTGGTTATATTTTGGGTCTGGTTATGTTTTGCGGTCTAACACCTCCCACCACACCCACGTGCATCCCTGTAATAACCCCTGAAGGCGCTGTCTCCATATGCCATTGTTTTCGATTTTGGGACTACTAAAATATATGATGGGTATGATCGCAAAGTCAGGTACATATGGTTTAAGTAACTCTTTGAGGTATGCAGGACTCCTATTATTCGAACGTTTAATTTTGCACAGCACTGGCAGGAGAACTTTAAACTTTACACTTTGCTCAACTAGCAACCAGTGGAGCTAAGCAAGTGGTGGTGTTACGTATTCATATTTCTTGATATCACAGATTAATTTACATGCTGCATTTTAAATGGACTGTAATTTAGACGTCAGAAGTTTTGGAGAGACAAACAAAAGTTCAAATGTTCTGGTCTAACTTGGATATTACCAAAGCTTGTACAACGGTTTTCAATTGACTGTCATACAATGTTTCATAGTAGGAAGACTATTCCCGATAAAATGTTTATTTAAAAAGCATGCTGTTCTCTATTATTCAAAGTATGATAAACATTGAAACAACAGAGGGAAATTTGATGATTTATCTCATATAAACACATATATAGACGGATCATTATTCGTCCACGAAATGTGTTATAATCTCTATTCAAATTTAGCAGATAAAAATGTCTTATCAATCTTTTGCACGTATTTCCATTGGTTATCGTGCTCCGAAATTGCCTTGTAAAAATAACCTGTATCGGTACTGGCCACTGTGTATGGCGATTCGTCAGTCGGGCTACTTTTACCCCAGTTTCAAGATCCACTGATTAAATAGATTTGTTGTAAAACAGTGTTGTGGTTGCTTTAAAAAGAATGATAAATACAAAACCAGGTCTGTTGTATTACATGAATTATTTTGTCAGGATACTTTCTTGTAGCGCATCAGGCTCGGCCTTCGGGCTCGCCGTTATATGTCTCAAGAACTCACCTGATGAAATAATTCACATTACAAACTCACCTGGTTTTGTCTCTTTATAAGTTTAATAAAAAATGAAACGATAAATTATTTTTCTTTCACCATAACGTAGTAAAGTGTCTGTTAAGATTTCATTCGTATTACCAATATGATGTCACAGTCACTTTCTTTCACAATTATATTACAATCGTCTTGATATACAATAACCATTTTTTGCCGTAATTATTGCTTTTGGACGTACCTGTCATCATTACGATTAGTGCAACTTCCATAACTAGTATTTTGTATTTAAACATAATCATAATGACATCCATATGATATTCGTTAGTTCTGTTGCAAATCAGAGTTCACGTTCAATGTCTCCACAGCTCAACAATGCCACCCTCGTGGACACGTGGAGCAGCCGATTTGTTTCAATATTCACACCTCTGAATGTCAAGGGCTCACTTCGGTGCTCAAGTTTTGAGCAATTGCGACATTTCCAATTGCCAACACCTTGAACTAGGTGTGCATAATGCAATAGATGTTATTGTCCTCAATACTAGTGATGTCAACATGTTTACAAATATCAATGAGGAGGAAGAGTCAAACAAAATCGACAGGTTAAGGGGCAAAACCAATAGCGACGTACGGCTGCCGTACGGCAACTTCGTGCCGATTGCTCCAAGCATTTTACGCAGGGTTAAACCCACAATGAAATTCTGCCGTACGGCACCGTACGTCAGCGGACGGCTGCCGTACGGCACATTTTTCGATTGACACGATCGAGCCGTAAGGCGTCTTACGGCGGCTTACGGTTTCGTATGGTGTCGTGTGGATCACTTTAATGACTTTCCTATTTTGTAAAACCCATACTTACGTATTGGTATCAAACAGAGCCTCACGGCAACTCGCGACTTTCTAAAGAAATCAGGTAATGTATGCCAATTTTTGGGATGTATGGCATCCGCACGGCAAATACCGTATGGCAGATTTGCCGTACGGTAGCCGTACGGCGGTCATACGTTGCAGTGGGTTTCCACATAAGAGTGTCTCCAAACTAGTTAGTTGTTTGTCATGCATTGCTCTAGGTTATACCTTGGAAGGCCACAGTGAGGTGTGTCTTCTCTATTATTAAGTGATATTCACTGACAGCCACACAGGATAATATACCACACTGTATATGACCACCGTCCAAAACCCGCCTGTACGTGGCAAACCACAATAGTGGCCTTTATCTATAACTAAACAAACAGCAACTGTTATTATCCTCGGCACACAGTCACATGTACAAATGACAAAGGAGGGGGCCATTATGTGCAACAAGAGCGGGCCTTTATATTACTTGTTACACTACTTATGTGTGCTACAATGGCCGAGTGGATAGGGAGTTGGAATTGTGACCAGAAGGTCATGGGTTCTATTCCTGGTCGGGTCTGATGGTGGGTGTTGAGCAAACCTACCTCTAAACAGGTTGCACACTGCTTCGTGGTAGGTACCACGGAGCAGTGTGCAACCTACACATTGAATAGGTATACAGGTTAGGCGCTAATGTGAGTGATAAGCACGTCTGCGTTATGGTAGCGATGTGCTGCATGCTACCCGGGGAGTTGAGAAGGATATAGGGTGACAAGGTTTCCAATGACCTGCTGTAAATATGTAAAGTCGCTAGAGCACGATAACAGTGAATTGCGACTATAACACCACATTTAACCACATATATTACTTGTAACATTCATGTTTAAAAACAATCGTCAATTACATAGAAAATACCGGATTTCCATAAATCTTAGAACAAGTCATTGAATGTAACATGTAAACATATACATCCATGGTTTTACAGTAACATTTAGTACATCTTGGTTACACGTACATATTGCTATTTTGTTTCCAAGTACAGGCCGGTTTCGGACGGTGATGATATCATTAAGAGTTGCATGGGTGTTAATAATGATCACATGTATAACGACAGATATGACATTTGCATCCAATTGATCAGCCTGTATGATAGAAACATATCCATAATAAATTTCTAAACTATTGTTGTCACCAATAAACCGGAACTTCACACGAGGCCTTAATGATCCAATAATACCAACCCAAGGCTGGGTGCACGCTGTAATTGTCTAAATATTTGATATGCAGTTTGCTTCATTAAAGTTTATTCTGAGGTCAAACCGTCTGAGAATGTCTGACCAGATAATATGAACGGTTGTAGTAATAAACCTCATACAATTTAACCATACACGTAAATATTGTCAAAACAACTAGGCCAATATTCATTATTTTTTGTTTCTACGTCGTAACTGCTGGTGAAAGGTTTGTCAACAGAAGGATAAATTTGAACAAGATTTTCTAAATATTAGTGGTTAAGTACTTTCGAATAAATTAATTCCTCATCAGAGTTAAATATATAAATAAGTCAAAAAAATATAAAAACAGTTTCTGATTATATGAAGCCAATTGTCTGTCATAAATCCAAGTTACAAATACATCTGATATGGTAAGCTAGTATAAAAGTAAGCAATGTAGGAATGATCAAATATTGACATGCTAATTATAAAACGTAGGAAAATTATTGTTAAAATGTACAATATTAAGTTGCTTCATATCAATCATATTCTACATATGACTGTACCATCATTACGTGTTAAGTTTCTACATGTTTGCAATCCACTGTAGTTACGTTTGTTAAAAAGTGATTTAGCAAGCTAATCTTATTTTAAATTTCTTTGTTAAGATTTGCTCATGAGATAAAAAATCGATTTTTGTCAGTTTTATAAGTTTCTTTGCCATTATGATGCAAGTCTAAATAGTTAAATGAAGAAAACGGATTTGTTTCCAGTTTTTGTTGAAGTGTTTAACTTCGTACCTACAATAATTGGTACAATCCTTCGACCCTCAAGTGTGAATGACAGTACCACTTATGTCAGGTTTACAAGATCTTTTTACAATTCATTTATTCAAATACTAAAATGTACCATAATGCTTGACACTGTCTTACGGTGTTCATTGATTAAGGCCTAGAAAAAATGATCCTGTGGTTCCGTTAACCCTAGCTAACCCATTTTAACACCCCTAACCTAATCTTTTTATTGAGTTCTTTTATAAAAAACTTCGTCGTGTCCGTGTCCAACAAGCAATTGAATCAGTATGAAAAAACAGTATAAGAGCATTCATGCATTACATATCATCAATACATATAGTAAACAGAGAAACGCATGACTGGTCTATACACAGCGTTTGACACACAAGTTAAGAGTCCCGACATTTTTCTCCCGCCGGGCAAAAAAGTATATGATTACTCTAACAATGGTTTTGTACAAATCAGGCAAACATGTCTTATAACCTAAGAAGTGTCTTATACACTTGACAAGAAACAATTCAAACTTACATAACACCTATATACAATGAGAAATAGGCAGGTAACAATTAGTGTAACTAATGAAACATGAACAACAAGAATAAATCATTATCAATTTTGACAGGTACTAAATCAGATTACATATGTTTCAATATACATTATACATAATACATATTATTAGTCCATTGACCTTATACATTGACTTATTTTCTCCTTTGCTTCAGTTTTACTTTTCCTTTCAGGTCTGGTCACATCATTGTTATTGTTTTCCACAACACTAATTGGGCCATCTTGCACATGTTCACGAGGGTCGTTTTCTTCTTTATCAATGTCATTGTTTGATGTCTCCAGGGGGTAAAGTCGAGCAATCGGACGATTTGTTACACCAAATTTGGTTTTGATTTGAGCAGCTCTAGCAATTCCATCATTTCCATAAATGAGACGCTCAATCCTACCAAGATTCCACTTAATCCGTTTTTCATCACTGTGAACTAAAACAATATCACCAACATTCACAACGTTATCTGAGTGACTAGCTTTCTTTTCAATATGACGTTCTCTTAGAGATGTGACATACTCCTTTGACCAACTTTTCCAGAATTGCTCTATCAAAAAAGATAGTTTTTTGGTGCGCTCAGTAAGAATTGAAGTTTGGTTGAATGTGAAATCTGTGAGTTCATCAATGCTTGTAAGTTCATAAGGTAAACCAGTCAGTTTGCGTCCATGAAGTAAATGAGCAGGAGTCAATGATGAAGCTGTATCCGTATCTCCAACATATGTGAGTGGCCGATCATTTAGAATACCCTCAATTTGTGTAACTAGTGTGGTGAGCTCATCAAGGGTAACACAAGCACGATATAATGTTTTGTAAATAGCAAGTTTTGTCAATCCTATTAGTCTTTCAAAGAATCCTCCCCACCAGGGAGCTCTTTTGATGTTAAACTGCCATTCAACACGATGATTTGCCATATTGTTTGGAATTAATTCATCCCATCCTAAACCTGTTTTCCATATTTGTTGAATACATTTTTTAGCTTTAATATGAACTGGATTGAGATAGCCTAATGGATCAAATATTCTGGAAATATATCGGAGAACTTCTCGTTTTGTTGGTAGAACTGTTTCAGGTCGAGATTTTTTGTTGTACATCAATTCATCATTCTCTGTATCCCACATCATTCCAAGTAGAGAGATTTTTCTTTGGTCTCAGCCCTATTTTCTTTTTCAGCCATTTTCTTTATGATCAAGTCATTGGATGACCAAGCACGTAGATGTAGACCACCATCTTGCATTATTTTATTTGCTTCATTGTAATATTGCACAGCTTCATCAGTATGATATGATCCGGAAACAACATTGTCCATATAGATGTTTCTTTTCAGGTCACTGCTAATTGAGGAGTTGTATTTATCAAGGTGGTTGTCGAGAGTAGCTAAAAGCATAAATGGTGATGATACAGTTCCAAATGGCACAACTTTAAATTTGTATGTGATGAATGGACTGTTGGGATCCATCTTGTCTTGCAACCAAAGAAATTTTGTGAACTTTTGATCTTCTTCACAAAGTTGGATATTCAGAAATGCTTTTTCAATATCGCTACAAAAACCTACTGGCTTAGTGCGAAATCTAAGAAGTATGGCACCAAGATCATTTAGCAGAGATGGACCCGGTTCAAGGCAATCATTGAGACTTACATTTTCTGAAGATTTACATGACGCATCATACACAATTCTTATAGGTGTACTACTTGAATCTTTTCTGACTGGGTGATGTGGTAGATAATGCCCTTCGTTTGTATCATCTTCAATTACTTCACAAATAAAGTTGCGTTTGATTTGGTCAGTAATAATTAAATCATATTGGTCACGAGTTTGTTGATCAAGCCTTTTAACCATTGAACGAGTTCTATTGTATGCAATTCTGTAGTTGGATGGTAAATCTGGATGGTCTATTTTCCATGGGAAAGAAGCAATGTATTTACCATTACTCTGTGTCAAGCAACTGGTTTTATATGATGCTAAAAATTCTGAATTTGGAGAACATTCATCTTCATTTTTTATTCCTAATGTTTCTAGATCCCAAAATGTTTTTGCAATAGTCTCTTCAAATTCATGATTTGTTAAACAATTCAAAATTGTCACAAGAGCAGGTGTAGTGACTGTTTGAGCATTATTAGTAGGGGTTGGACCAGAGAGTAGATAACCAAATTTAGATGAGACTGCGACTGGTGCAAAATTATTACCAAAGGGTCGAATGATGTCATCTTCAACTATTGACCAATAGTAATCGGAACCAATTAAAACTTCAATTTCCATGTACTCTGTGAGAGGGTTTTCAGCGAGTTGATTTTTTATGCATTTGATATGAGGCATTTCATCAATCTTTACAAAGCTTGGAGTTTTGATTGGAGTTGCAATTTTATCAATTATGAGAACTTTAATGGCAATCTCTTCACCCTTAACAGTTTGCAGTTTTAGTGTAGTCGTTTCAATTTTCCTAATGGAGTCAAATTTTCCACCAAATGCAGAAAGATTTATTATTTCACTAGATTCTGTAATCAAATTCAACTTTTTAGCACACGCGGTAGTGATGAACGATCTCATGGCGCCTTCATCCAAAATTACATTAATTTTAACTTTGAGATCATTTGATGCATTCTTTGCATTTACTGAAGCAGTTTTAAGAAGTGCAGGTCCCGGAGCATTTGTGAGCATTCCATGTACTGTATTATCAGGAGCATTTACAGAGGGTTCTTTAGTTTTTTGTTGTCGGTTGATTTACTTGGATTACATATAGCTGTATGATGTTTTCTACTACACTTTCTACACCTATTTAGTGATTTACAGTCTTTTGACAAATGGTTACCAAAACAGTTAAAACATCGTCTCTTTTGTTTAATAATTTGAAAACGTTCGTCTATATTCGTCACAATATTACAGGAAGTTGATGGATGATCATTGGAGCAAAATATACATTTGACAGGTTTTTTCTCAGACCTTTGGGTACTGTTTGAGACCAATATCGGTATGGTTTCACTATTTGATGGATTTTCACAGCTTTTGTGTTGACATGCACAATTATTTGTGATAAAGGCTGCAGTGGGTGACATGGGAGTGTGTTCTTCATTCATGGATAAACTGGTTTCACCTACTTGCATCACGTCTATTTCCTTTTTAAGAGATATTTTAAGCTCTTTTAGGGTCCAAACAGATGACCCATGTTCCCGCGTCATGAATTGACGCACACTAGGCGGAATCTTTTCCAGTATCAATGGCACTAAAAGATCTTCAATACTATTTTCTGATGTACCAAGGGCTGATAAACCACGAAGGTTACTCTCAAGGCTATCACTAAATTCTTTCAAGCCTTTATGGTCATGAGTTGGAGACTTAAGTTCCCAAAGGGCCTTCATGTGTGCAGCTTTAATCTTTTCAGGACGGCCATATTGTTCCGTTAGAATTTCAATTGCATTGTCATAATTAGCATCTGTAAGTTGGAGACCTTCGATAGCAAGAAGAGCCTCACCTTGCAATTGCGAACGTAAATATTGAAATTTTTGCACATTACCTAGAGAGGAGTTATTGGCAATTGCAGCTTTGAATGAGTCATAAAAGGCATCCATTCTACTGTGTTACCACTGAACATGCTGAGTTGTAACTTAGGGAGGTACACATTTTTCTGAGTTGTGCCAGCTGAGGTTTGACTTTGATTGTTAGAACTGGAGACATTTCTTGGAACAGCGGTGTGACGGTCACTCCAGCGTTTACTAAGGGTGTACTTCTCTTGCATATCAGCCATATAGTTTTCAAAGTCGTCTACAGTATTTTCAATGTCTTCAGTTTTTGTTACTTTTAAAATTTCATCATGTGTTTTTTGAATTTGTTGTATTTTCGATAGTAATGTTTCCGTTTTAGCAACAATAATATCAAGCTTGGAAATCTTATCATTTTCGTTTAAAGCAGCTGTTTCAAATTCATGTATACTTTCATTAATTTTACTCACGACTTTGGTTATTGCAGACCTGTTTATTAAACTAAATGTGCGCACTTGTTTGCCAAAATGATATAATGTAATGTAAAGTGATATTAAATGTGTTTAATGGAATATTCACGAATCTCCGTGTTAGCCTCAACTATGCTAGTTTGAACTACTGCCAGTGTTACTTACATGCACGAAATCGCACTAGAAACAGCCCAACAAATATTGTTTTGTTTTGTTTCCCCATCGTCTCCGACAAACCCGTATCCTCGTCAATGTTCATATGGTCTAAGATAACACACACATTTCCTTATCAAAATAATACTCTCAGTGAATTTACATGTATGTCATGAACATCAGTCTCTATAGGGGTGCGTTATGAGTGACTGTACAGATGGACCAATTAATTTGCCTTGTAATGGTTTCTTAAACGGATAGGCCTATGCGATGTGCAGTTACACGGCCATCAAGCTCAAAAGCAACGATTTGCTATGGTTGCCGCGCAGTTCACTTCATAGTGGTGATTAAGGCGGGGATTATATAGACGATCCTGGATGAAAATGTGAGTGACAGGTGGGTTAACCACGCATGCGGACGAAATGTCGATGGTTTGGAAACTGAGCTATTCTCATCTAATCCGCTCTCACAGTTCTCTACAGCAAGCACGTTCCTACTATCATATTGATATGTGTGAACTAATATTCCATTTTACAAGTGGCCCTGACGGAGCTTACAGCCCCGTGGTTGTGAGAACAGAATGTTATAGTCATACGATGTTATATAGAACAGAGATAGAGACATGGAAATTTGTTTAGCGACGGTTTCTCTATGTTTAGCCGCCTACACACTAATAATCTGGTCAACCTGTGTCACAAGTTCACGATGTTGAAAACAACAATAGAAATTATCTGCACACCGGCCATCTTCTGCTTTACAATATCACGGTGCCGACACTTTGATTGTAATGCACATTACAATCATACTGATGACGTTGTGGGCATTTTACTGATGGTTAGATATTGCTTTATTCATACTCTTTATTTTGCAATCGCAAGTTAATTTTACCTATAAAATACCCAAGGAAAAACTATATTTATAAAATATTATATGTTAGAGTAGAGTTTTTAGTGGATCAAAAGCCGAAAAGACTCATTTCATAAAAAAACAGTGATGATCATAAAGATTTTTCAGTATTGATGGTAATGCATTCTGCTTTGTTTTCATGATGATCGTATGGATCGTAATGCACGAAAATGACAACCAATTTTATGATAGCTGTGTTGAAAGTCTTACGAGTTTGATTGCATTATGAAGTACACACAACACCGTAGTCCACTTTACATTTTTGGTCCATACGAATGACTACAAAATAAAAAAGCTGAAAAAGCTGTGGCTTAACATACAGAAGCATACATCATTATGGAAATCATTGCATTATTTGCAATCAGCTTTTAGGCTTTTGATTCCAGTATGAACTCAACACTAGCATAGTATATCTTCTAGATATCAATATATCTTCAGTATTATAGTAAATATTTACTTTAAAATGAAAAGTAGACTATTGGTAATGAAACATCTAACAAGAACATAGGCAGACCCAGGTTTTCGGAAAAGGGGGGTGGGGTGGGGTGCGCACTTGAGGAAAAGAGGGGGCGCACTTACGGGATTTCATGAAAAACCCTATGAAAATGAAGTATTTTGGTGGGAAAAGGGGGGGGGGGTGCCCCCTGCGCCTCCCCCTGGATCTGCCTATGAAGAAGCAAAACATTCACAGCAGCAACATTATGATCGTAATGCGCATTACGATCATAGTGTCGCCACAGTGAATATGCGATGACACTCAGCGAAGTGAAGTATTTTTTGTACTATGGAAATAGTTCAATTCCATATGGCAGCCATCTACAGTAAAACTTCTATATTACTCACTGTGGGAGTATTGAAAAGTGTCCCGATGGCAGTGTTGTGCACATCTGTGAAACATTTGAACATTTTAATTAGATGGCGAGCGTTTGAAGGTTCGACCTTCAAAACGGACGAAGCTATGAGTGTTAAAATTGGTCAGACCTGACACCTTTGAATTTAGATATTGTCAATTACAAGCAAAACGGAGATAAAAAGGTGCCCCTAATTGTGAAGTGTCCCTCGACACATGTACATCCTGCAATTAAGACCATTTCTTAAACAAACCACCTCAATTCCTAGTAGAGCATTTTCCGTTATTTCAAGTTTTCATGAAATGAATATTTCAAAGCTCAACAAAGAGATCACCTCTGTTTGAAGAGCACTGAAGGTCATTTCATAGGTGGTCATTATAAAGAGGCTTGCCTATAAAAGTTTGAAGTGGCCTATTGGACTTTGTTCAGATTTTCTTCTCGTTGCCACAGATGCATTACACCATACACGTATGATGAACACACCACTTAACTTCATGTGTTAAACAATATTCCCCCAAGGTCTCTAAAATCTCCCACACAACCTAAGTTCTTGGGAAAAACCTATTGTTGAGATTTATTTGCTTTAAAGATTAGAACACCGCGTTTAGTCACTTCGTTGTTTAGCAATTCATTTCTGTCATTTCAGTCAATAATAAGCACAGGCCTATGTTTACAGTTTGCATTAGACAGCTGTAATCTCAACACTTATCTTGAAATTGATGACTATCTCTGAACAAAAAAATAAAGATAACGAGCATGATCCCAAAGCCTTATCAATGAATCAAGTTTCTCGGATATGGTTATACCAAATACGGACATAATAATAATAAAACGTACTGATAACATTTGACAGGAAACGCATGTCTATTGTTATCAATTGTTCTGTAGGTATTTTAGACTAAAGCGGTCGTTCGCTCAACCACACTGTAGACTCCTGAACAGCACAAGTTTCCGCCGACGCCGCCTGCACTGGCAATAGCAATAAGTCTGGTAAGAGCACCAACATTGTCTACATTGGTCAAATCTAGTCTGTTGTCAATTCCACAGAGATTATTTGTGGAGGATATCATACAGGGACTTTTGTTTTATTATTATCATCAACACTGAGGATGGGATTTTATCAGAGGATACTCCTTGCCTGCTTGGCTTGCTTGGTTTATAAACAAGGTATGTTAGTTTGTTTCAAATAATACAGGTTTAATCACTTTTGAATATAAGAAATTATATGAGAACTCGTCCACTGAGTCCAATTAGATAATGCCATAGTGATATGATATCAAAGGACATAGGGCCCTGCTTGAGAAAGTTTATTTTATCCCATATACACACATTATTTTAAATTGTATTTTAACATGCAAGATCCAGGTCTTCTTCAGTCTGGTCTAGCTTTTAGTGCAATAGGACTTCGCATTCATCTACGACTCTCCTTATGTGACCACCAACAAGCAAAACACATTTTTATTTGTTCTTATATTAAGGCTTTTTTAATTAAAAGTACACCCGTCGCTCTTAATTGATTTTCAAAAACGGAAATTTGTAGATATGATATGCATGTAAAACAGCAATCAAATTGACAGCAAGCTGGGAAGAATGTCTTTATCCTACTAACATGACAATGTAATTGAATGTGTATCTGGCATAATTCACTAGCGAAATACACGCAACGTGGATGTAAAACAAGCTTTATCGACATGACCATCAGTAAAACACAGAACTATCTTTATAACCGATGATGAATGATGAAGATAGCTCCGTGTTCATGGGATATTTATAATCAAGATGATTAAAACAGTATCTTAACATATGGGTGATTTTTTTCTTCTGGTGTTGGTTGGGTAATATTTGGGACTTTCTAAGCATATTTAGTAACAACATCAAATTAGATATATATTCAGGTTACCCAAAAGGGGGCGGGGGATTCAACCACTGGATTTTATGAGGTAATTGTAGAGTCTCACGATTAAAAAAAATCTGTTATAATGAATATCAGATGTAGAATATGCTATTTATTGCTGTCTCACACGTGGAATACACTGGGCATGCTTGACGGACTCGCATTCGCACAGAGCAGGTTGCGATCACCGCACCGCATACGATGCCTTTTGTGCACATGTCGCACACGTAGAATTCTCGCTCTGGCAAACTCTATCGCAGGTCGCAACCACATCACATATAGCTCACTTTTTATGCACATGAGCCCAGACATTCAGATTGACAAGGAGTCATATAGACTGGCAAACAGACAAGCAGTCATTTAGACAGGCACCCAGCAGTCATACATACAGACAAGCAGTCCGGACTACCAGCTATGCTATTGTCAGGCAGCTAACCAGCCAAACAAATATAGACATGTATAAACACAAACCATACAATCAGCCACTAAGCGGCCGTGTGTCTCTGGATAAGCGCCGGTGATGGCAGAACCGTGTTGTTGTTTACTCGCATCATGACCGCCATATTTCACAGTGGCAGACGAAAAAACAGGCTTCAAAACCAGAGTGGCATCACAAAGGTCCTACATGGGGTTCGGACATTAGAACCATGTCCCTGTGTAGTTTAAAGCATATATTAGAAGGAAACACAGTGAGGTTTTTAAAAGTGTATTTAACACGAGATGTTTAACATCTATTTAAACGCCTAAACATACAGGTTGGGTTTTATGAATATGAATAAATGTTAATGTGATTTACAGTCGCTAATTTACTCTTTTGTGCTAAAGCGACTTTACATTCACACCAGGTCATTGGCATCCTTTTCACACTTCATTGTATTTCTCAACTCCCTGGGGAGCATACACCACTTCCAACTCTTGCACATTGCGTTCAACTTTTACATTGCATCAGCGTGCGCTCGCGTGACTTGCCGTGGTGGCACTTTTACCCGTGTAGGGCCCTCAGGAGCCGTGACGTATGCCGTGGTCGTGACTCCTGAAGATAACATGACAGACTCTGACACGTACACGGCGTCCCAGCGCTTTTTGCTCATGTGTATACTGACAAATTGTTATGCAAATAAATGTAAATGGCTCAGTTTTTTACCCCTGGCTCTTTAGATTTATAAGATTTTTGGCACGTTCACGAGCTTTCGCGCATACCGCTGGCAGATCCAGATTTTTTGTAAAGAACGGAGAGCACACCCACACAATTTTTATGGGTTTCGAATGCGTAATGGTTTAAGGAGACGCCATAAACAAACATGAAAATGATTTTTTTCGCAAGGAGGGGGGGGTAGAGGAAAAAAAGGAGGGGTGTAGGGCACACACTGGATCTGTTCATGGACACAAAAAAGCACACACAGAAAATCCACTGATCTACTAGGGCAAGGAATGCACAGTGTATACAAATTGAAATGTTGATAATTGAATCACAATGTAGTCCATGAGAGAAGCAATCTTGCCGGGAGTAACTCGCAAGATAACGTATCTCTCCACACGCCACTTCCCAACATGTGATAATTTATTAATAGCAACTTTGCTAGTATATCGTAGGCCTACTACTACATTGAGGAAACTTGCAAAAATCTTTTATGGGGTTAACAATAAAATTCTAAACAAGCATAGAGTTTAACAGTCATGTTTCAAGGATCACTATAGTACCTTCACAAAATGTACACCAGGTCATTGACACATGTAATTTTGCTACGACACTTCCTAGGGAGTATTCAGTCCAACACAGTAACGTTACCGTTGCGCTGCGTGAGGAAAAATTCATACTGTTATGTCTACTGCGTGTCATGTACCATTTCAGTGTATAATTATAGCTCAATATCCCTGAACATCTACCAGTATAGTGAGAGAACATCACCTATGTCAAAACCTGTTCATTTAAACTTTGCTGAACAGGCCACAAATTTCATTTATAAAAAGGTTCCTATTTGAATTGCTAAATGGATAGTAAAACTGCTATTTATATTACAATCCATTGTCAATCTAGACAAATATATAAATGGACAAGGATTCATAGTTATGTAGCTCATGATGTATTAATATGTACAGAATATTGGCCACTTAGTGACTGTGCGTGTATGGACTTTTATAGCCTCTTCAATGAAGTGTCTTTGAGTACTTTATTTGGTAAGTTTGAATTATGAATAATGAGTCAAGCTAATGTGCTAATTATGGGCTATTTATTGGTTATTAGAAGAATAACACTAGAAAGAATTGTATGTCGACTTGTTAGGTGGATACATGTGCAGAGTTAATTGTTCACTCAACAATTACTTATATTTGAGAAGACTAGTGTGTTTATGCATCTATGTAGTATTTCATAATCACTTGATGTAGTGAAATGGAAGCTTATGTTGTAAAACCTGTATGTAGCTATGTCAATGCGGTGCCAAGAACTTGATTGCTATAGGCAGCAGAGAACATTAGAATTTCATAAAATAAAATATAGTTGACATTATACTGGACACGCATGGAGTTGAAAAGAGTGTTCCTATTACTGAGGTTTCCCTATTTAGCGAGGTGTCCCCATGGCAATAATGTACTGTCACTATCGACTGCCAAATGTATCATTGCGTTGGGTATTACAGAAATGTATTACGGGCTGATAACACGTGTATGCAATAGGCCAATTCATATAGAGTATCAGTCACTTATCAAACTTGTACATGCCAGCAGTTACAAATATAACATGCGTTCAAACAATAAAGCATGGTGTAGTAGTGTTAAGTCCAAATGTAAAAAACTTGTTTGCATGTCTTCTTGAGTACAGGGTCCAAATTATGTGTTTTTATCACATGACTGGGATTTCTTTATTTGGTAATATCATTAACTAAATGTACAATCTTAGCGAGCCAGTATTTTTATTTTACATTAAGGAGTGCTGAGAGTTCCCTGGCCGGGTGTTAGAGTCCCAGAGAGGTCACCTATAATGAAATGCTAACTACTATAGGCATTGATGCATTCAGTATTAAACTGCATAAAGTCAATTATTGAGGTTGATAGTGAATACATCTGGAATGCCAAAATGCATGCAAAAGCTCACAAAACCCATGTAATATCAAACATTGTAAAAATACGCATCGTTCACTTAAATAAAACAACACCACGAGTATATTTTTTCCTACTTTACGACAAGTGCGGTGTAGAGCCAGTCTTGCATATCTAGAGTGGCTAGCGTGACATGGTTAGAACAGCATGAATGACAGAGATATCAGTAAGTGACAAACTTTGTGAAGATAAGGTCCATCAAACGTGAGTCAGTCATATACCAACAGTGGGCACTTACATATAGACCCAACCATTGTACTGTAAAACCGCTGTCTATTGGGGAGCTGCAAATGTTTTGCTCAGGGTTGTAACCCCTGTCATCAGCTCTGTCAATACAATGGTAGGAACTTGCTAGGTACAGAAAACAGGGGGGGGGGAGAAGACTGGAATCTAGAAATACAATTATTCTCAGCGTGAAATAGTTCTAACCAACCTTATAGGCCTCCTCGCAATATCATGCCCTGCTTTGCATAAACGAGCGGCATCTAAACAAAGTCAGCTTGCAAATGCCTTAAAGCGCAGGCATTCTGATGTCAATTATCATTGCTGATATTCGCATATTGATGGATATTGATGAACCATTCTTAAAGTGCTGACTGAACAATGGTACAGTAGGACCCCATTGGGATCACCTCTATAATGAGACGATTTCTCACGGTCAGGATCCATCATATAGAGATCAACGTGAGAAACTCCTATATAGAGACAACCTCTCTATTGAGAGCACTTGAGGTATTTCCCCTTGTTGCTCTTAATACAGAAGTTTCACTGTAAAGCCAGTTGGCATGAGTAGAGATGCTGGGTGTTAAGCTACAAATAAAACAAGCAATATGACCTACTCATATAACACAGCATGTTCCCGATAGTGTGTGAATACACTGAATAGGTAATTACATATTAAATATTATTAGGCATGACTTCGCAATATAACCAATAGATTACACCATCTCTCATTGAGATCAGAGGGTCGGCTTCGTTAGATGTTACATTATCATAGATGTATTGTTCATAATATCGGAAATACACAATGGTCTGTTTTGTCTTTCTTACACCACGCACAGCTGCCTTTTATCCAAAACACTTGCAATAAGTAGTGCCACGTCTAAATATCATAAATAGACAGTTAAGTCGAGTACCCAAAGCTTGGAGTGGTCATAGGGAGTTTCAACACAAAATACAATGAAGGGAATACCCATTTGCTCAAAACACATTGCACATATAATTACAACAGTAGACCTACAGATGGTTTCTACTGTATATATTAGTCTCCGATCTGAATGTAGTTACAAACATTCGATTATGTAATCTCAAGCACCAAGGATCTGTCACAGTAGCACCTCCAACGACGACCACCAATATCAAAGACCATCTGTATAATAGGACCATTCCTGCAGTCTCAAATCTTCATAAAGAGACCAATATACCATCTCTCTATTGAGACCACCTGATGCTGGTGCCGGGTGTGGTCTTAATAGAGAGGATCTGATGTCCAACACCCGCTCACAGTAAATCCCTGCGCTATGGACACTCACTACTATGGACACCTCGCAAGTATGGGCACATTTACATTCTCCCATTTGCCATAATTTATGATGTTCATGGAAAAAGATTACACTGAGGGAGACCCCAGTCATGGAGGCACTTCTGTCGACTCCCATCAGACTTATGTCCTTAATAGAGAGGTTTGACAGTACATTTTGGCCCCGATACAGGACAATAGGGTAAGAAAATAACTGCGGTGTCCCAGTGTCCACGTGTCCAATTGTAAGACATTAAAAAAGGTTCCTGTGCCAGTTTTGATATGATGTCCGTGTGGAAGAAATGTTCAGCTATGTGCGTGCCTCGTGTCAATAGATAAAGACGTTCCAATATGTTACTTTTATAGGTGAAAGTTATGCACAAAACGGCCGTGTCGCAATGTGACTTTTTACCCATGCCGACTCCTAACACCATGCGCCATGCGTCAGACCCTTATCGCTGTCTGACATCACTCCACTTAAGTCAAATGCCATTTGGATAAAACAATTCTCTTTATAGAATTATTTCCGTTTGAGAAGAAGCGCTGATTCTGGCTCTGCTGCTGGGATCCCATTCACGGCGCCGGCCGGATCCTGTGATCACCCACTTTCTGGATCAATCCCGCAGCCAGATTCGGCCTTTCACGTATTTATCTTATTTCACGGGGTTTTATACATAGCGTCACTTCTGGTTCAGTTGAAACACCAGTGATATTTTATGATTTGGAAAGTGCACTGGAAAACGCCTATTTTTAACCTTAGGCTACTATCTCCTAGTGAACACAAGTGGGAGAAACCGCAAGTGCTCTTGTAAGAATAGGGCTCTACAATACAATACCATATAATATACAATACTATATATACGTGCAAGACGCCTGCAGTGATTCATTACAATATGCAATTAATAACAAACACTTTTGGGATTATGTTTTATTTCTATGCTATAGTTTCCAAATTGTAACAAAGGTTTGTTACATTTTGGAAACATGTTGGTAACTTTAGCATAGAAATAAAACAAAACCAAATATGAGACCCTATGCTATGTATAGACTTCATGAAATTACTAATATAATAAAAAACGGAGTGCTTATTCTTCACAAAAAACTATTGGATTAATACATTTCATATTCACGAGCATCCCCGGGAAATAATGTGTCTGCGTAAATGACAGTACAACATAGAAAAACGGACAACAATATATTGCCACACTAGTAGTTATTGTACATTCACGAATACCTCACCACACACCGTCCCAACACCATTCATAGGCAAATTTCATGCTGCACTCTCGCTACTGGTGAAACCTCATTTCCGCTCGACCACTCGTAAGCCACAGGGATCATCCTGCCAGCGGCTTGACCGGTGGTCATTGTAGATAATTAGTTGTTGTCGCTTCACACGCTATCTGAATGTCAATGTGCTCATTTACAGTTACAACTCACCCATATCGTGCTGCAGCACTTTTATACACCATATTGCCATTTTCAACTCCCTGGGGAGCATACACTACTTGGTACTAAAGTGCATGCTGTTCATCACTCACATTAGCGTCCACTCAGATGACCTGGACATATTTGGCCTTTAGATACCAAAGATCAATGTGCAATTGTTTAGGGATGCGTTTACTTAACACCCACCAGCAGACCGGACTTGGACTTGAAACAACGACTTTCTGATCACGATTCCAACTCCATATCCATTCGGCTACGGACGCACACTAGCCATGGCAAATAGCTGGGGAGAAAACTGTATGTGCACGCAAAATCACTTGTATAGTGGGTTGAGAAAACTAGCATTTAGGGAGAAAGATCCAAGCAACAAAACAAGCAAGCAATCACACATGCAGGCAGCCAGTAAACCAATCAAACATATTTACAACTAGCACAACTGTTATAACAGATTAAAAGTGTAAGATATCAGAGTAACAATACTTTAGCGCTTATATTTATCTTGTGAAAAGTTGCTTCCCACGATGTGACCTGCCAGGTTCAATCCCAGGAGTTACCGTCATGTTTAATGCCAATAGTCATCTCAGTGTGCGAGTGTAATCGGCGAAAATTGGCGGATAACTCATTAATTTGGAATTTCATATTTTCTAGGGGATCTAATACATTTCATACGCATATTCAACATTTCATACGCCGAGTAATTTTTAAACATGCCATGGCCACTTAATTCAGTTAAATGCAAGTTTAGGTGTAAAAACGTGTCTGCAGCTATGCTTATCGCTGTAGAAATATGCGTGGTAGAGAAATGTAAGAAGGCTGGAAATAAGCGACTACTGGTAAATGGTATCAAACTGCTCTTGTGAAACCTTGATTATTTTCGTCAATTAAATTAAATGTATACCCAAGATATAAGTAAAACAATACAAGCTTCACAGCAAGTGCTATTGGTACGACTAAAACTATGTTTTTTCCCTTACGAATTGTTTACTATTAAATCTTGAAATGCTTGTCAAATAGCAAATGACCACTACCATTGGCCATTCATCGCGTTTAAAGCGCCATCTGCAGGCCTCGAGCCAGTAATCAAGCACCAGACGACCGCCGAGTCCCTGCACAGCGAGACGCCGGCCTCCAACAACAGACACCACGCGTGGTTCAAATGGTCGCCTGTCCCTACCCACAAGCACCTTTTGTGCAGCTCTAATCCGGCGGAATCGTCATCATTTTATGTTCACGTATTCCGATGACTTCTGTTAAATATGAATAATCCACCGTCTTGCGTGTATTGTTCAACAACTGTAACCGTTACAAGTAGTAATTAAGCAGTACACACTCGTGATACTGTCTACCATAGCGTAGTATCATTTGGAGGCTACCAACGAGTCATCAATGCGTAATAACTGCGTCATTCGTGACAAAATGACTTGTGTAAATTTTCGTCTGTCACAAATGGAACAAAGACGATGTTGTTCGGTGAAACGTTCGTGTTAAGGGTTAAATTTTGTGAAATACGTGGGATAATTGTATCAAGGTTGACGACTGAGGAATCTTTGTGAGGATTTGCGTGTCTTTTTCAGAGCGAAAGCTATCATTAACTGCAATAATATACCTTCTGGAAAGTTCCACAATGGCGCTTTTGTAACGATTGCATGACTTTCTCGTATTGGCCATTATTTTGTGCTATGGGTAACAACTGCATTTAACAATTATTTTACCCTATAGGCATTGACAATGGACAATCAGCCTTGTGTGTTGGAAACATCCAGCCTGACACCAGCAAAGCGTTACAAAATATGACATTCATAACCAATATAGTAAACTGTCACCAAGAATAGAACCTGGCAAGCGTCAGATGACGTCACTGATAAGACAAGAGAAGCTAATCATCGTGTCTGACCGGGGACGTGCGTGCAGCAGGGTGCTACGTTATCACCTATCGTGTGGCTATATGGACAATGGGTTTAGAGGCGTTTTGACGGCTGTAATTGTTTCCCAGTCGATGTGTATGGGAGATTTTGTGCTCCGGGGGCACAGTGTACCAGGTGTTGGTCTGATGTTGGTTGTAGACTGCACCAATAATATACATGTGACTTTGTAAATTTGGTATCGCAGTAAATCATTAATTCCATTTATCGAGTTTTGAATCCCACCTCACCTAATGCTATGGTCAGACAGCCCCGAATATGAGAACCAAGCAAGTCCCAGTATTGCAACAATTTAAGTTGACAACATTTTCTCGTCCTTTGAGATCTCGAGGTATAACGATGTTCCTCAGTGTATACCGCATTTCCTACCAAAACGTACAGAATTCAAGTTGACCTGAATTCATTATTTAGACTGACTTCTACAATGTCTGGCTCAAATATAATACGCAAGGACAATAAGGCCATCCCAAGGCTTGAATTATGTAACACTGTAGGTGCTCATGTTAGATGCAGATTTGTGCATGCTGTACCAGGCGTCAAGAAGTGATAGCCGGTCCCGTGGGTTGGGATTTTGGTGCTGGCGTCTAAGCTCTAGTATTTTGAATACAATACAGGCACTGCAATTGTCACAAGACAACAACTAACTATCCTTGAATGGAGGCTACTAATAATATAATAATAGAAGATTAGTTTTAGAGTGGCTCCAAATCATAGTTAGTTTATTTTCAATTTCACTTCTGCAAATTTTCTTTTCGTCGCGCATATACCATGCGATTTTGCGAAACATTCCCTGTAACACTGTATAAACTGACATGAAAACAAATTTGTATACAAGTACTACAGTTCTATCTTCATGTATCAACCCCAACGTTTAGGGAGCCTTACGGTCAGGATGTCAACTGACCGCTGGGGCAACTAGATATTTTTTACAACTCAATTTCACATGGCTCAAGTACTTACTTTCTATCGAGATACACCGATACCGATTCTATGAGAAACTCAGACCACTACATCCAAGAAAAACAGGGCTTATTGGTACGTCACTAAAGAAGCACCGTATGTACAACGCAGCCATGCGTGACGGGCACGAAATCACGGAAGCACCTGATTGGATGAGTGGATCACATGACCGCCACCAGACTGATCACATGTCAAAGAGCAAACAATAAAACGTGAAATGGCGGCCATTTTGTTGTGATTGTTTTCTCGTGTGTTCTCGTGATGCTGATGGATTGGCACGAGATTTGCGTCGTGCCAAAGTCATGAATAATTGACGGGCCAGGATTTAGCGCCGCCACGTCTCATTGTTGTGTGGTCTGTACACGGGGAATTCCGCTGAGAATACGACGGAACCTCTCTTCTGGGCAGTTTTTTGTCTACGGTTTTATACAGTAGACCCCCTCTATTGAAACCACCCACTGGACTGACCACTGGTGGTGGCAATAGGGAGGTGATCTTTTTAGAAGGTTCCCGTTGGTATCTTTATGAGTGCTCGAGACCATGAGAAATAAACTGCGCAGGTAGTTTCAATAGATATATGACCTTAATTGAATGCTCTACTGTATGTTGTTTTTACAAAATGTCATAAAATGTCATGAGTTGTCTACACTATGGGCTTGTTTAGGGAGTGTCCATGTAAGCAAGGTTTCACTGCATTCGCATAAGCTGGGGTGGTTTCTCTGCGATCTTTTATAGCGTTGATGGAATTAGGAAACGATGAGGCTAAATTCTTGTCTGTTACATCGCTTAAATAATTGATTGATCAGGATATATGGTGATAGAGGGTTGTGCGGGGTTTAGACTGGGGACATCTATGTTGATGGAGCTATTGTGAACGTATGTGATTGAGTGTATGAGGTCAAGCATATATATAGGCCTACAGATATGAGCGCCGAACTCAGCATGGGTGCAATAGGCTGTATGGCAGCGTTACTGTGAAGAAAAACTGATTAGATATTAAACCACCCTACACTGGAAACACAGGGTAGTCATATGCGTTCGACGAACCTGCTATTGAAGTTGACTATAGAAGGTTGATGCTATTGGTAATTAAGTTCTTCATGCACCTTTTGTCAGACCACAAAAATTATGACTATTCAAAATTTGCACTGTACTTGAAAATAAAGGCAGCTCAAGTAATGCAAAGATACAAATAAAACTACCTTTATAAAGAGACCACAGCCATGAAACGACCACTCTGAAGGTCCCAAGTCTTCATTTGGAGACCACCTCTTCAGTGAGGCGTTTTACAGGCAGTTCCCAGGCAGTGGTTTAAATAGTGAGGTTCCATTGTATTACAACGTTATAGACTTGATACAAAGTCCACCGACTACGTGTATAAAATTGATTTTATTTGGGTATTTATTCCACTATCTACATCCAGATCCCAAAATACCCTATTCATATACAAAACAGTCTCCATAAAGCCAATAATCACGTGAGCGGACCCGGAAGCCGCGCCACACAACGACCGCAAATCTGATCCCACCGGTCATACCATCCTCCCCAACGACCTCTAAACGACCATCAACACACGGGCGCTGCTGGCAGAAAGCTACCACCAGCCGTGCAGGGGTTGAGGGGGCAACACAGGTTGTGCTGTGTCCTTCTGTCCACTTAAAATGATTAGGAAAGCACCTGTGTTGCGTTTGAGTAGGTAGACCTAACCATGGTCATATGAGGGACTATTTGTTGCCCCTGTGTCCAGTGTACAATTGTATATTGCTCCGAATTTCGAATGTGAGAACTAAAACGACTATGTCGCCGTGCCACATGCCCTACAGTAATTCATCTCCACAGAGACGAGAGTTAGATCAAGTGGTTTCAATGAAGAGGTGGTCTCTTTATGGATCTTCACGGCTGTCTCTTGGAATGCTTTTGGGATCACGATATTTAAATCATCTTATTACAGAGCTGGTCTCTTTCATATATATTAAGGATGCCATATAACTCACGTTTTGCCAAAGGTATTAATAAGCAAATGTTGACAAATTGAAAAAAAATAATCACTTGATTTGTATCGCGATATTCAAAATGGCCGCTTAAAGCAAATAAGCGGCCATCTTGTTGTAATGTGTGCGTTTGAACGGTCCCATTTGTTGGCAGCGTCACGTTCTGTTATTTCAGTGACAATGGTGTCTCATGAATACTGTATGGCTCTGAGTGCACAAACAGTGTTATTGTACAATACATCCTGCTCAAGTTTTGGCAAACGTGGTCAGCAGGATTCAGCTTTCCGTTTAGAGCCTCACTCGGTGGGGATTAAAATTACGTGTTTCTACTGTGATTTGTGGCAAGTGATCCGGGGTTAAAATGTCTTTTAGAGCAATAGTGAATTTGTAATTGTGGTTTCATCCATAGGAGCCAATAGACTATGTACGGAAAACACTGGATAGTCAAATGCGCAAGTCTGCCATACGTTTCCGAATATTAAAAGTCCCAGCCCTACAGTCACGAATGTGTTTTACCAAATGTTTATTTGCAATATGAGTTGATGAATGTATTACTGTAATCAATCAACAATGGCGATTCGGGTTCAAGATTTACAAGTGATTTGAGATTTGCAAGATTGGAATACTGACTACGAGTCCTCAAATAACTCTACCCCATATCACTATCCACTGTTTTCATATTGTTGACTATTAGTATATAAATCCGTAAGACAAAACGAGATACACACCATCAGTTTTGACAGTTTCCAAAAGCATAGCAATGCACATGGGCGTGTATCGTGTTTGTGCATAATCAATCTTTATACAAACCCGTCATATCGAAACCTCCCATTCTGCCCGAGGCTGCATAACTGCGTTAGCCCATTCCTGCACCCAGCAACTAACCGCCCACCCACCCACGGGCACCAGACCCCTCGAAACGCATCCACCACAGTCAAACATCAATAAGGGACATAAGTGAATGTTAGTACAGTAAAACCTTTATATTAAGACCGTCAAGGGGACTGGACTCGAGTTGTCTCAATAGGCAGGTGACCTCTATCCATGTACCACGTCAGCTCTTTATGAAGTGCTGAACCACGAAAATGGTCATATAATGGAGGAGGTCTTTTTATACGGATTGTCAGATCATCTCAATCAGAGTGTCTACTGCAAAATGGTCCCATTCGTTATGTGACCCCTTTACAGAAACAGTGTTAGTTACAATACACTGTATACCAATATCAAGGGAGTAGAAATGTCCCATATTGCAAGGTGTCCCGATCAGTGAAGTGCCCCGTTTATTGAGGTGTCCGCCTGCTGTCGAGGATTTGCTATCAGCCACCTAGCAACCACCGCCCACCCACCCCACCCACCTACCCACGGGCCGCTCAAAATAAGGCCTGCCACCACTCGGTACACAGACACCCCGGACCACCGGGGAGCGCTTACACTTCATTAGGTGGGTGATTTGGGCCGGGCCCGCCCCTCGCACCACCCCGCGGGGTGGGGCTTTGATGTTAGGTGGTGAGGGTATGGTGGGTGGGTGTGTTTCGTGATGGGACGAGGTGTTGGCATGCTAAGAGTGTGTTTTGGATATGTTACCAATGGCAAGTCTCATGAAGTAGATATAAAGTCTACATGATAAAAACATGTACGAAATGGTATAGTCATTGAAAATGCAATCAATGTTATTATTAGAGTAAAGTATTTAGATAGCTTGAAACAGGAAAATAATAATGATTCAATATAATGATGAACATGTTTTTTGTATGTTGAAAATATGATATTTCATCCATGTGTTTATATTTAAAATGTTTGTTGAATAAGTATCTAAAGGTGTTAAAAACACTTATAAACTGTCTTCCAATAGAAAAGAACACCCAAATTACTGTCCGGACAAATTCCCATTGAAAAAAATGCAGCAAACGCATTAGGTTGCACCAAACTAATAGATTTCTACATCACTAACAATCAGCCACCAAACATCAATAAAACAAAATTGAAATAGCCACTAGTGCTGCTGACAAAAGGAGCCTGGAGAGCGCCACGGTCACCACCTGACCACACTTGAGGCCATGCGTGCTATGGGGGGTAGATGAGGGGGTGAGGCGCGTCAGCCCTGGAGAAATGACCATGTTTAAGCCCCCGTCTGACAGTGACGAATGCTGATGCTCTACACTATAACTCGGTACGATACTGGATATTAGAAATAAAGTAGAACATCCTCTGCATCTATCGACTATCTCTATAAGTAAAGCTAACGATCTCAGGGATTCACAAAGATATCGGGGTGGAACACATACAAACACACCCTCAGACACCCCCATCCCCGTCCCGAGGCCCTTGTTGGGACAAGTTGATGGTGGGACGAAGTCAGACGGGTGGTCTTCATATATATGGACGTTCTACTTGCATACGAGACAACAGCATTATGCAGCTTAACACCATGTCTAATAAGTCACTTATCTAGGTTAAGGTAAATGATGACCATGCAAAATAAGTCTAAGCTAGAAGGTACCGTGCCAATGGTGTATTATCGGAATACGGCACAGTAGAACCTCTCTACAAAGACCGCCCATGGGAGCTTGCTTCAAGTGGTCTCAATAGTGGTCCCCTGTTTGCTAACTTTCCTAGCTGGCAGTCTCTTTATACCAGGTTGTGGATTGCTATAAACTATCGCATTATAAACGTGGTCTTTATGGAGAGGTGATCGTGAAAGGAGATTCTAGTCCCCACGATCGACACACATGTTCCGCTGGTCCCCCGGGCGCGGGTCGCCGCCCCGCCCCCTCCACGTGGCCACACAGTGATATCAGGCCTAATTCATGTTCCCGACTCTCACTGATTGCAGAGTCAGCAAGATTGATGATTTGAACAGTTGTAATGGTGAAAGGTTAACAAGACTGGGACCAGCAAGAAAGCTGCCGACTTCACGAGACGTTTGCGTCTTGGTACCTTGAGTGGTCCGTTATTCATTAGTTATTCATTAGCATTCCTATTAATAATAGTTATTGATGATATTCCTTTGACGTAGGTCAAAGTCAGCAATGTTGTCCCACGAGAAGTAGATACTTTCACACACGGGTAGATATTGAACAATGGATATGCTTCCAGTGTGAGGAGAGGGTTGTAACTTTGTGCACTGTCTTGGGTGCTCTGATATTCTGTGGGTCAGCGTGGTCATGGTTTGAAGAAATATCTGATTGAAGTTTAGGTATGATTTGTTCTTTTGACAAGTTCTTTTGTGTAATGTACTTAAATAAATTTAAAAAATGTTAACAATACACAACACAAACTGCTCAAAGTTGCCCTTTTATGAATAGATGCATTTATCATCTATGAAATTTAGTTTTCTGTCATTCTGTGGTCAATAGTTGAATTATTGCTTGACCACACACACTCGGTCCATGGAGGTCTGACAGCTCGGCCACTAAACTACACGGCTGTGGCCGAACAACAATTAAATATCTGCTTGTTTTGAGGGAACCAACGTGAGATTCACAGCCCGAACTCTTGCAAGGACAATATTCAACAAATGGGAGCATTGAATAACAATAAAATCAACATAGGTTTTCTAAAATTGAAAACAAAACAACACCACAGTTTTCCCTACACAATTACAAAGACTAATAAGCCATTTGTGTGGCATTGCTTGGCACATTTTTGCATAGGATTGGCCTGTACTGGCCATGCATACCATCAGCAGCAAACTGGTGCCATACATCACAATACAAACTATCAACGCAGGCAATCTGTGTGCAAAAAGTCATTGTCATGCGATGAGGGATTATTGGGGAACCAGCATAAAAGATGGCGGATTCCACCATACATCATTTAGTCTGTAGGTTATGAATAATAACCCTGTGTTCTTTTTACCTACACATATGTTATAGTGATTGTGGTTTACATGTTATTGCTACTATAGGAACCTGGAAATTGCAATGTGCTTTATCTACAAATTTGTTGTTAAATTATCTTGATGTAATGGCATGAAATGCAACATTGGAAAAACAAAATATACGAAGAAATTGTATACACATATCATGCACATGAAAACAAATTTAAACACAATAAATCCAAACACTGACATTGTGTAATGAATTATCTAAAATCACATAAAACATTTTGCTCTAACCTGTGAATTCAATATGGTTTAAGATTCAAGGTGTCTGTTTCACAGTTTGCCCTTCACAGCATCGTGAGACGTATTGGATTTCATCTATACAATATGTGGCATTGGATTAGAGTGTAATAACATAGCAGATGTTAAATTGCAGAAATGGCCTTTTTGAGGCTACCAACGGATGTTTAAAAAGTACTTAATCATATTAACTCCATCACCTGACGTTAGAAACGTTGCTCCTACCGCGCAGTATACATGTACAGTGCAACTTGTCTGTACGGGCAAGTCCCTTTTAAGGACACTTGTCCTGTATGTGGCCACTTTTCACCTCTACCGTTTTCATTTGTATATAGTGAAACTGTCTTTGAAGGACTCCTGCCTTATGCGGAGAATTTTCACCTCTTTGAGGTTTGTACAGTAAAGCGTATGCCCAATACACACCCAGCTATTTCAGTGGTATTCAATGGTAAAACCTCAAAACTCATAATTGGGAATCGTAGGAAATATTTCTTCATGAATTAGCACCATACTACTCAAAACTGTACAAACGGTATCTATATCATGCCCGAAATAACCAAATTGCATGTGCTATATGTAGTGTACAATTTCATCGAGGAAGTGTGTCTCTTTTCTTTTATTAAATTGGACGTCTGCTAATGTGTTAGCCTCGATCATCCAGACCCTGTGGTGGCGTGTTCTAACCAAGTCCAGCACGTGGCCTCGTTGAACTAGGCTACAAATGTTGTTAGTAGATTGATATAACGTTAAACTGATTGTTTTTGTTTAAACATTTTGAAATATGCACCAATGACATGTTATAAGGTTTCATATGATTGAATTTGAGGACCTTATCAATAAATGGTATGCCCCGACCTTGTAAGCTATCATGTCAGGTATAGTATTGCCACTTTAGGCAGGAATGACATTGTATAGTTCATATTCAATCAGAATGGCTTCCTTCAGAAAGCTCTACCGTAATATTGATAAAAATACCATGTCGGACATAACCTGTAAATTCAAACATTTTCATGAATTTGAGAAACAAACACCAATGTAGGTCCTTCCTATAGGACAAGCCTCCGGACTTGTCTAGAATGGTCATAATTAAGAGGTGGTCTAGAGTAGATTAAACTAATTTTGAGACACCCGAAAAATCGAAATAAGCAATAGGAAATCAAGATAACAAGGTTCTAACACCCAGAACGTATTCACTCATAACATCATAGCATTGCTCAGTTAAAGTGCATCCAAAGAACAATAAAAGAAATGGCATCGGCCAATGCACAATGGACACTCATCTCGTTCTTATGGGAAAAGTAATAGGGGTGTGTCTGGCTGTGCTCTCGGAACAGTACAACCTCTCTAATAAGAACCTATACTGAGTGTCTACACATGACAAGTGCTCATTACAAACAGGTTAGCGCACACGGTGATCTGTACAAAAACAAGCGATAGTGAAAAATGGACAACTAGGACAAGTATCTGCCATAGGGAGGTGTCCGTGTAGACAGGTTGCACTGTAGGGCCTCAGGTGGCGGCTGCATGTAGAACATGGCTCGGTGCTCTGGGGGTTATGGCAGAGACTGTGTGTCAGTTTCATTACAACTGTGTTACCTTGTTTGATGGTGCAGGATTTGGAGTTTAGATGACTGTTGTAACAGCCCATGCCTAATAAAGCATTTGGTAACATGGTATAGTTGATATCATACTGATATGGTGTAAGATAAGTCATGTTGATTTGAATGTATATGATAATATATTCAGCAGAACCTCCAGTTAAGATCACATCTATACATGTTAATAAGACCATTTCTCATGGTTCCGAACCTTGATTAAAGAGATAAATATGAAATTTCATAATAAATGCACCCCTTCCTATTGAGGAAATCTATAGATAACAGACAAACCAGACCTATTCAAGACTTAGACACTAGTTTGCACAGTTGCATTGATTGGTATGTAGGTAAATCAGAAAAACACACACAGTACAAATGTAATTGCCTGCACGAGTGAGGGCCATCGAACAAGTGCAGGCAACTCAATCCCGACACTATCACAAGAACATCAATATGTTGATGATATTGCTAAAACACTAAAGCATTGCCACGTCACAAACACGTTGTCAATATTCATGTATGTCTAGAAAGGGCTGAAACCAAGGGCATATACCTATATTTAACATGCACAGCAGTCAAACGGAATCGAGTATTGTAAAAACACTTGATAAATAACAATTTTTGTTCAGCATTTTGAAACATATTAATTGGATTAGTCAAAACTGTACAATATATGCAATAAACCTACAATAAATTAGGACCACCTAGAAAGATGGCTACAACTGGTCTCAAGAGAGTTGGTCTCTTTTTGTTAGTTCATGTTGGTATCCTTATCATGATTTGTGATTGCAAGAAATAATGTTATAAACCTGGTTGCAATAGAGAGAGGGCCTTATTTAGAGCTTCTACTTTACTTTTAAACCCACCAACAATAACCAGAAGTCAAGCACTCATGTCCCTGATGCCCAAAGTATGGCGCCTAAACTTGATAAAGAACAATATTTATTCAGCAGTTTGAAACATATTGATGGACTAGTGAGAACTGTACAGCATATGCGAAAAGCCTACAATACATTATAAGAACCACTTGTAAAGCTGCTACAACTGGTCTCAAAAGAGGGGTGGGGTCTCTTTCTGTTAGTTCATATTGATTTCTCATCAATGATCTGTAACTACGATAGATGGTTTACTATAGTTTGAAAAGACAGGTAGCCTTATTTAGAGGTTTTACTGTACTCAGACACATAACCCCACCAACTCCCAGTAACCAGAAGTCAAGCACTCGTGTCCCTGACGCCCACAACACCAATCTGCACCAATCTGTCCTGCTGCCGGCCCCTGGCCTGAGATATCTATCAGCCCGCCGCCGCCACGGCCGTCCATGGGAGACTGGGAGCCAAGTGACAGCGTGTCCGGGTGATACGGCGAGGAGACCCGGCCTGCTGACCCGGCCTGGCGGGCAGGCACGCTGATGGGTCGGTAATACTCTGTATCGGCGGTGGCTGTCAGTGGGACCTGTGTTCTCAGACATATGTTTAAACAGAGAAGCTGTTTTAAATATAAATGTGCCTATTTGCAGTCATGATTCATTTTATTCTCCTATTCTGTTTTATTTGGAAATATTCGATTGTGATTGGTAGGCAGTCTGGGTGGAACATTTGATATCCTGCTCTACAAAGTTTAAAACCTAAAATTGTAAATGAACATGGGTGAAAAGGCTAGCTATACGAGTGTGGGTTAGAGATGAGAGAATATCTCACTTCGTGTGGACCTTAACAGCTAGAGTTTGTTCGCTGTGCTCACTTGTTCTGTCAAACTTTAACCCAGTGGGAGTTTTTCTGATCTCTCACCTCCCCTCATATAAATAACCAATTATTATTGTGATTTAAGGCCATTTGATAAAGTAAATTAGAAGACAGAATTTGCCTATGCCAACATAAGGGTAGCAACCTGCTTGGGATAGGAGACTGGGAGAGGTAATTAGAATAGAACTGATATTTTGTTCGAGGGACGTTACATTCACATCAGGTCATGACTGGCATTTCTCAAATCCCCGTGGAGCATACAACATCTGCTACCGTACCGCATGGTGTTCATCGCACATTTAAGTGCACACTTGCCTGACATCATGTACCTAGTTAGCATGTAGGTACCACATAGAAGTGTGCAATCCATAAAGAATGAGTTTGGTCAACACCAACGTTCAGATACGACCGAGGCTCGACCCCAAGACCCTCTAGTCACGTGCTCAACTCCCTATCCATTTGGTCACACAAGTACACATCCATTGATAGGTTTTTTTTTTCATAGCTAAATTGTTGTAGATCCTTGTAATTTTGACTTATATGTGCTACCAGTTCCCACTTATAGTAAGTAGTCTATGTAGATCTGAAGCATAGCAATTTAAAAAAAAAATATGAAAATTCCAAAGTTGTGTTTTTAACTTTTTTTGAATAATGTTATTTACCATGTTTACACGTTATTTCGTCCAGAAACGATATTATCTACTCATAATAGATTTCTCAAAGGTTATATAAAAATTAGTCTTTCAAAAGACCTTATGTCTAATAATAGTTTCCTCTATTATTACAAAAAAACACGCTCATGTAAACCAAGTGCAAAGAAGAAGAGCAAGTGTAATTGTGACAGCCTCTAGCTCTAATAGATATAAGGTCTTTTACAAAACCCTAGGAGTCCAACTGATATTACATATTCAGCCTCAAACATTCTGACTAGTTATTAGCCTTTAAAACCAGAGTATACAGAAGCAGCAGCTGTAGAAGCAGCAGCATGCATGGGTGATTTACCAGGTAAGGATTAGCCAAGACATTACGTATGTGATCTTGATCAAAGCTTCTCTATTACAAATGCTAACACCACATGCTTAAACGGGAAAATACCCTGCTACAGCTGCTCTGAAAATTGACTGCTGTTCTAAAATAATAAGCCATGTGCTTTTAGTTAATGACGTCACGTTTGCAAAACTTTCAGCAAGATTGACGTCATACAGAAGCTTTTAGAATAGGCCTTCATGTCAGATCATTTAAAGACCGTTTGATAGGCTATATAAAAATATATAGATACAGTTACTTAATGAATATTCCAATATTTTTTACCTACTGATATGCATAAACATGGCTATTGATACGGCACATTCCGTACATGCAGTCACTCTAGATGACAATACGGGGCGTGTACGTCGAGACAGGGGAACATTATCATGTGCGACAATCAGCACAATTTCCCAAGCTCCAAACCAAAAGACTCCGGCTACCTACAAATAGTTCCCATTACATGACAATATCTACTCTAATGTAACAACAAACAAAGCACCAAACTAACTAAATCATCAAGTAAAACATGCGTTAAATCAATTTAACCCATTAGTCCACTTAAGGGCACTAGAGCCGAAGGATTGCATTAACCAAGCGGGGCATTATTCTACCCATGCCTTCACGCTTGTCGCCCCATAAGCATTGTTACCTCCTACACTGGGGCAAAAGGCAAAGTTTATCCCCTTCTCAAGGCGTGGACGGCGGCAAGCTCCTCCTCTGCGTCTTTTAAATGTGCTTTATGTGTTGTTAAACCTTTCCAATATAAACCTTGATCTCTCTTGCACGGACGAAGCTTAGTTTTATGGTTGTTCTGTGCCGGCCGTGGGACCTAGTTTGCTTACGGAGTTAAGAAAGTGGACTGGAAAGGAGTTCGTTTACTTACTAACTAACTAACTAACTAACTAACTAACTAACTAACTAACTAGCGTACTTACTTATTTTCGTACTTGATTACTTTCTTGCTTACCTGCGTACCTGCTCATTTACATACTTACGGGTTAGGGTGTTTACTTTCTTTCTTCCCTACTTACTTATACTTCCTTACTTCCCGCCGCCCACCTGATTCCGTTTTTGCCTACTTAAGGACTTACTCAAATTTGTCAGTTTGCTATTTTTTCAGTCTCATGTGTTATTAGTAGTCTTCCAAAACCCAACAATAAATCTTATCACCGACTTATGGCTCTCAATTGGATCTCTTCAATAGTGTTCTATTCCACATACACATGCCCACAGGCCTTCTCTCCTAAACACAAGCACAGGTGCATTTTTACTTGCTTCATAGCTTTGCTCTTAAGCTACAGTGATACATGTTGGTATGTGGCTGCATACGTGTACGTAGGTGTCAATTTAAAAGCCAGAATTTTGCTTTAACCTTTTCCACATTTCTAATTATTGACACAATATGGCCATAGTTGGTAATGAAATCAAATCAGGTCATACAAACACCGGCTCCAAATACATTGGATTAAACTTGAACTTACAGTGTGTGAATAAAACATTCCAGATATTCGAACTTTCTAAATGCCAGACTGATGTACATGCATAACGTGGCATAGCGTTATGGTTACTTGCTCGTGATATCCAAAACTTTGACCTATTCAGAGGTCTAGATAGCGGGTCATACCGTATTTCAATTTGTTCTAATGTAAAAAGTACCAGTTATATACATGTCAGTACGTGTACATAAGAGCACTTCTAGTACGTTTTTCACACGTATACAAAACGTACATCACTCGATATGACGTCATCCTGGCCACAGTACAGTAAAACCTCCAACAGAGAACGCGTCTATACAGTGACCAACTCTCTAATACCACTGTTCCTCAAAATCTCGAGTCTTCAAAAGGAAGAGACCTACTCAAACCTCCATTAAGTGACCGCTTTTCTATTGAGACCAGATGTGTTGCGTTGTCTCATTGAAAGGGTTCTATACTATAGTTGAAATAGCTCTTTTCTGAAAACCTGGATCTGCCAGTGATGTCATATTGTCTCAAGCTTTTCCGACTACTGCTTCACCACGTCAAACGCAGAAGTCAGCAAGTCTCTTCGATTTGTTTCCGATACATATACTATGCAATACGGTAAGTGGTAAGGGACGGACCATTCGATATTTGGGGGGGGGGGGCGACAAAATGTTTACGAATGAAACAATTTTTTTTTTGACTTTCTAGAGACAAATTTTTTATTTTCAACTTGAAGTGAGACAAATTTGGTGAACATCAGGGACAATTTTTTTTCCTTTCAAAATCAGGGGCAGATTTTTTTTTTGGAAAATTTTGTCGCTCCTCCCCCAAATATCGAATTGTCCGTCCCTAAGATCTAGCTGTAGCCAGTACAAAAATATAGGATTATACATAAACACAGCAAAATATCCCACGAATATTTCATCTCAATTAAGGCAACCTCTATAAATATACCACTTCTATAATAAGACCATTTAGTGCGAACGGAGGTCTTTATAAAGAGACTAGTATGCACATCTGTAAAGAGACCACCCCAATTGTGTGACCACTTGATACCCGCAACCAGATGGACTAAATACAGAGGCTCTACATTATATGAAACATGTGTGCTCTCGCAAGATTGTTAATCGGTGGAATTCTGCTCTCAAGTTTGTGCAAATTGCTTCAGCATTTGCAAAATTGTTCTCTGATGCCGGAACTGGAATCATGCTGATGTGGTTTGCTTCTAACACAACTCAAAAGTGTGCTGGAAAGTGTTGCATCGTTATTACTGGTGCAAAAGTTTGTTGTCTCAAAATGTTTTAGAAGTATTAAGTGTATGTGAAAGATGCATAAATGTCCCAGGGGAAAATACCATGCACCATTATCAAAATGGCATAGGAAAGTAGATAATATTATTTTTAATCTAAGGAATTGAAGGAACACTGTTATGTTGTTGAACTACTTCCTTGTTTTTTGGTAATTCAAATGTATGTACTCCGTATTTCTTAAATGCAACAAATCAATATGACATATGTTTTCATAAAATAAACCAACAAAACTGCCATTCTAAATCCGACCAATCCTTCCGTATGAGAAACCTACCAGAAAATATGCTTGCAGTCCAACCATTGTCAACATAGCACTGAACAAATTCAATTTTAAGGTCCTTTCATACAAAAAAGGCCATGCCAATGTGTCATTTATTTATTACAAAAACAACACTTTTTGTTGGCTAGGAAAACTTCTCACATGGAAATGCTCTGACTGAAAGAAGAGCTTTATCATTAGAAAATATATGAATATTGGCATTTTAAAGTGTTCCAATTACATAACTGCCATTGTAAACGTATAAGTTATATCACTAATAAGCTATAGACCTACTATGCTAGTTTACCATCAATTTTAGTTATCTCTAAAAGAGTGAATCATTTGGCATGTGCCTGACAGGTACTCTGCAAACATACGTCATACCCACACGCACCCGCCTCATAACTTACCTCACAACATTTAACATGCCAGTCTTATTCTGGTCTAAAATGTCATAAAAGTGGTGGGAAATCGCTTATCCCGGTCGTTTGGCGACCGTTATGCACAGAGTTTCCGTCAAGCTTGCTAATTTCACGGGTTGCGTACGTGTGTGTCAATATAGTGCGGTCTGGATTCTGGTTAAAGGTGCTAAGGATCAATGTGATGAATAATACCCTCGAGAAGTGGTGGTTCTGCTAAAGTGCTTCACAGTTGTTGGTTTATGGTGTGAAATCACCTGATGACGTCGTACTTTAGGAGGGTTTTCCTATGTTTATTTGTTGGTCATCTGAAGCCATAAATGCGATTATAATCCCTATTCTGAATTTGTGTGTGAGTGCCATTCCAGGAATAGGCATGAAATCATGAAATCTAAAAATAGATAGGGGTGCAGGTGCTGTTGTTCAGATTTTTTGCCGGGATAACTAAGGAGTTGTTCATATGACATTTAAAGTTCAATGGGGATTTTGTTTTGAAAAACGTTTGTCACTGACAATTGCTGATAAATATATTCCGATGACTTTATGAAGACCAAAGGGACTTTGAAGTTCGAAATAAAATGATTATAAAATCAGAGAAGACATTGTTTGCATCTAACTACACATTTGCCCCGGAATATCTGATGGCGCACCATTAAATATATGTCATTGTATGCAGCATGTTTCTGCGAAGCAAAAACTGTATTCATATATTTTAAAAGATAAGTGGGACAGAGATGGTAGGCAGATAGGCGCCGGTATAATCCGCAATTCAAAGCCAGCTGATGCGGAAATCCCGAACACAAATTCCCGCTACGGTCGGTCACGTACAACCTCTAGACAGGCATAAATTATAGGCTAGGGTCAGGCAATCCTGAATAATAGAGGCGAATCCCAATGCATATTTTGGATTGTAGCAGAGATCTTAATACAAAAGTCCATTATGTAAAAGTGTTGAGATTGATGGGGGATTCCCCACCACTTATGACTGCTACCACCTGGTGGAGGGAGTCTAAATAATGTTAGTTAAGTTATTGTAATCGAATCTCCATGGCCTTTTATTCCATACTCCCACTACTGAATTATTCCACTTACTATGGCCAGTATTGCAGCGGAGACTCCCATATTTAGATGGCAGCACTGAAACTGGTTAGGAACCGCAGCACACCATTGGCCATTGAGACTTTTAAGTTAGGTATCTAGGTCCATATAATGTTTAAGTGCATACATTGTTATTCTGCACTGTTCGACGCTTCAGTTGCGTTTTAAAGGTAGAATAATCGCTTCCATCCTATATGCCTATCTCCAAGAACAATGCAGAGTCGGTAACAATCGTGACTGGCAGACTGTGGCATAATGTTTGAAAACATGTATTTCGGTATCTCACAATGTGGGTAAATAGAATGAAGTATGAAACAGAGCAAGATAGTGGTGACTGGCCTACGTAGATTTACCATAAATATCTATTTGGTGGATGGACTATAATTAAAAGACGACTGCGATCATGGCAATGTTAACTACTGCAATTGTTACTTGGAAATGGTCTCACGGCAGAATTGGTCTCAATAGAGAGGTGGTCTACTTGGAGGTGCAGCTGTATATACATATACACTATGCAATTTAGCATGTTCAATCACATGTGTTTTATGCTGCTTCTCTGTGTGTTTTCTCCCGCACCCCCACCCCCATACCACCAATCCAAATGAGATGAAGACACACCACAGCATAGACGCAATTATATTTATGCCACGATTATGAGTAAACGTCATTGAGATGCCAGCAGCAGAGTTCTCAGTGTCAGGTTCTCTACAAATAAGAAATGAGAAGCCAGAGATTTGATTTTCTGACAGACAAACACCCTCCAAATCTCTATCTAATGTCCATAGCAAATGTCAACAGAAAATGCAAAACACCGCCAGCAAGATGAAAAAACTTCAGATTTCAATTGCACCCTTTGTTTCCTTGAAAAGTTATGATTGCAAAAGCACAAGCCAAAAACCGTATTTAAACTATTCCATATCACCACAACCTATCGTATATCAACTATTTAAGCGGTTAAAAAGCAGCAAGCAATCATGAGGTTTCCCAGCAACTGTACAATCATTTCAGTTGCGCACCTGTGATTTAAGGCTGCATTATCTGTAACCTACCACCTTAAGTATTGTTGGACACGGTAGTTCAAATAATAGGTTGCATCGCACAGGCCCCACAATTAGCCCGTTAATACCCCACTTAAACAGTCTGTTTGAAGTTGCATTACCTGCTTGTGAAGCTGGCAAATTAGACTCGTAAATTACTGTCAGCGAGCGGCGGATGAATGATGCATGCGAGTGGGCGTGGTTAAGGAGGACGTCGCATGCCTCGTTTTCGATCAGTTTCTCGCGGGTCACGAGCTTGTCCGAGATCAGACGAGAAGATGTGTGATTGTTGATTGTTTTGTGCGTTTTATGTCCTGTTTTAGGTGGGTGCTGTCAGGTGGGGTGGGTTGGATTGGCAAAGTGCATGCTTAATTCAATTTTATGGGGGTTGTGAGCAATGAAGAGACTGTTGCTATTGTTTTCTAAGTAAATAGGACGATGAACTCTCAACACGAAGTGCAAAGAGCCTAGTTGTGTGCTTTTATTGATATAAGTCTGACTCTGTCTTTCTAATAAAATTCAGACCCAGGTTTGCGTAACAATGCCAACTCCGGGTTTGTATAATTACATATGCTGGAAAGGTCGCGGATGACATTTCATGGCGAGAAAGATGGGGTTATTGTCCCTATACTTCCTGTAGCCCCAGTGTGGATCCAGCTTTTCTTTTCAACTTGCATAGCACCCAATCCTGTCGTCTTACATTGTGTTGCACTAAAACGGAGGTCCACTGTAGACGGAGATAAGTGATAAAATGTCAGTATAAGACAGGTGACAGCTACAGTAGTTAAATGAACTGTCTTCCGGCATCAGGTGCACTGTAGCAGGGTATCCACGTATAATGGAAAACTGAGCATTTTGAACATAGCTTCCAAAGACAAACGTAGTCAAACTATTTATTCAATAAAATTAGAGTTGTAATATCGCTTATTTGCGATTTTTGATTATCCATTACAGTACAACCTCTCAGTTTCACCGCACATTGGCTGGCCTTTAGTGGTTCCGATGAAGAGGTTGTCTGTTATAGAGGTTTCGTTGGGGTCTTCTTATATTGAGATGCTGGGACCACAAGAAATAGGCTACATTGCAGCAGCATTCAGTCGCTAATTAGCAAACCGTCAAATAATGTTCCATCTTCACTATTCGTGCCAGTTACATTAGCAATAATGTGAAAAACACACGATTTCTCATCAAAACGTCATGATGAGAAAACGCGTGAATTTGTGCTCATTTATTTTCTTGTCTACATGCGACACGGCCGTTTTCGAGACATTCAAATTGGTAAAAGCCACATTTGACATGCTAATACATTTGTATATGAACATGTGACACAGGTATACATTTGTCACTTATAGACAATATGTTAAAAGCTGACACAGAAAGATTAAGCACATCCCAAAAAGGACATTCCGACCACATCTATCATTTTACCCTAATATTTCTCATCTCCTAAAGAACAGCAGCCCTACATTCGTAGAGGAACATTCGTGACTTTCGGACTATGGCCTTTTCAACCTACTGTCGTTACATAACATGTTGTACATTCCACTCTGTGTGACCAAACAAAATCTCCACTAATCAAGGAGCCAAACGAGAAATACGTCACGTCCGCCATTTCCGGTGTCTGAAATGAATAACCCGCCTCTTTCTTCTCACCTCGCTTCTCCTCTTGTCAGCACCCGCCGCCGGCACCCCCCGGCGGCACCTCTAGGCACCCACCGTGCTACACCTGCCATGTGCTAGGTGCAATCACAGCTCCCGTGATGCAACGCGAGTGGCACGTGCTCTGGTGACAGACGAAATCAGAGAACGAGATCTGAACATGTAATAACAGACTGTTTGATTGGTTCACGTCCATGCTCATTGTAATTAATCATTGCTGATGGAGGACTGTGTTTTGATTAGGGAAGTTGTAACCTTGACATTGCAGGGTTGTCAAACTTACAGAGGATAGCCACACCTGTATGAGTTGCCAATGCTGACAATGACCGCGGAACTGTATATAAAAATCCAGTTTTCTAATACAAGTCTACTTTTAATAATCACAAAATTGCCTCATTGTCAATGCCATATGAAATATATGAACTATTTCGGTGCTAAAAAGGCCCGAGGGTGGGCCGGACTCTCATGCGCACTCTGGATCAGTTTATCTCTATCATCATGACTTCATTAACTACTCTTCCTTAAAAGCCAATGGTGAGCACTGAACATATACTACTGTCACTATTTTTTAGAAACAAATCTATAATGATGTATTCACATAAATAACCAAACTGTGTCAAGCTATAATCTTAGGTCGTTAAATGCATATGTTGCTCACATTGATGTATAAACCAGTGTCTAACATGTTCTGTTTCTTGCAGTTCTTATTACTGAACAGGTGTCCACTATTACTATGATGACACCTTGTTACCTGTTGTCAACATTCGATATTGTTGTGCCACTGGACCTCATTAAGACATCACCGCGATAGAAGCCAGCCAAGTCAGGTCGCCAATTATAGATGGTTTACACCCAATCAGGCAGTGTACAGTGGCACAAATGAACACACAGCAAAACCTCTTTATGAAGACCACATTGAGGACTTGTGTTTTTGTGGAATCAATAAAGAGGTGGTCACTTTTTGGAGGTTCATGACCACTGTAGGCTTTTTATGAACGCTCAGGACCACGAGATTGGTCTTATTATAGAGGTGGTCTTAATTGTAGTTTTAACTGACAATATAAAGTGTTAATTGGCAAGTCTTGAGTTCTAACAATCTGCTACTTTTACACTCTTAATTATATGAATAATCAGCATGGACACACGTGCAGTGCTACAAACATGACTAGTGGTAATTGTAGACGATGGTGACTTGTAAATATGAACAAATATGTACATGTAGTACGCATATAATGAATCTTAGAAGCACATGGTGATTTAGTATTTTCATGTCGTTCACCAAGTGTTCAATGAACAAACATTGATAACACTCAAACTTAACCATTATCATGTTTTTGTATTTTTTGTACACTAAGCAAGCAAACAATGCAAACAATACACGACATTTGTCATTTACTCAATATACAGTACTAACAGAAGCAACCTCTCAATTTGTATTTCACACCCAATTCACAGAGAACTAAATTGCAATTCCCTTATGAGTTTAAAGGCCAGCATGGAGCAGTCATACATTACACAGCAACATGTTAAGCTGCCAATACATTGCTCACACATGCACTAAACAATACCAAGGCCTAATCCCACACAGCCCACAACGCCATGCATACGCCGGGCTCTGGTCACTCTGTATGCATGTGTATTACCATGTTGTGGGCCAGGCGTACATATGCAGAGCCGGGATCACAGGGGGCGCTGGTGTGTGTGAGCGGGGTTCTGATTCCCGCGGGTCTCTTGGAGTTAAGTGTCAGAATATACTGGGTATTGTGATTTGTAGCGATTGGTTGTTGTTGTTGTTGTTGTTGTTGTTGCTGCTGCTGCTGCTGCTGCTGCTGCTGCTGCTGCGAGCCGTTTGATTGTAACACGACCACATGTACTGGCCGTCCAGTGTAACCAAATAACTAAGTACCTCCAGTCTGCCCATGTAGCCTTCATTTAGTTACAAAAAGATGTATTCGGCGTGGAATAATGAGCCTCGTTCACAGCCACAAGTAACCGTCACCGCGCTCTGCTCGTGAACTCATTGTGCTAGATCTATGTTATTAACATTCATAATTCTCACCTTTGTTCCCACAAAGGCGGAAACCGCCCTCTTTACCCCTGCCTGATTAAAATCCAATTTCCCAGCCCATCCGTCCGTTTCTCGGCGTCCACTCGTCCATGCCGTCCTTTCACACGGCCTCCCCACCCACGCCTGACCGCGCCACACACCATAACCCTTTTCCACGGCTACAAAGCAAGGTCTCGATCCTGTCAATAACGTCCTCTTGCAAGTCTTTCTAGAACTTTCCACTTATTTGCAGCAGTTAACAATCTAGCTTAATTAAGCTGAAGTAAGTGGTAAAGAAGTCTTTGTGAGAGGAAGTTTAGGGAAATGGGCTGAGCGATATCGTATTGGTGATGATGTTTGGTCTGCGGTTTGTGGTAATTATTAATGGCTATTGTTGCCTTTGAATTTGAGGGCACATGTGATAAAGAAGAACCTCCAATTATAACCACCTCTGTTATAGACCACCACTGTAATGAGACCATTTACCATCGCCCCAAGCTTTCATAAAGAAGCCAGCTTGAATTTCAACGAAGAGGTCACTTCTCTATTTAGACCATTTGAGATCAGCCCCTGGGTGGTCTTGATGGAGAGATTCTTCTGTAGGTTGCGGGGCGCGCTTGGACATGCAACGTCTTCAATGGTGCATGTGTCTTAACACATGGGACAAGGACTTTTGCAGATTAACCATTATATTTTAAGAAGTTCCATTAGTTTATTGTAAATAATTGAATGTTTCTGTAGTTTGTACCAATGAAAAATTATGTAATTTGAAAATTGAATGTTTGCGTGTTGAGTGTTGCTATGGCGACAATTAGCATCTGTATCCTTTTATTATCAGCAACGATGAAGCAGAAAGGAAACCAGCTTGTAGTTTATTGATGTGTATTTCACAACTTGATGAGCAAAGTTAGCTATTAGGCCTGCATTGCTTAGCTTAAAATGACAACTCTAGTTTATTTGCGACATCGATAAAGTCCAAGTGGGATGGGGAAGGGGGGTCGGGATCTTCCATTGCTTTGTACCCGCGAGCTTGTCATAAGGAAGGTCCAGCACATTACCAAGCACCTTTACTACAACAGAGATGTGTCTAAGTACATTTCGTGGCCTCAAGTCCAAGTACTTTTTCAAAACTTTTCAAATGCACTTTAATGACCTAGTGACTATCCAATATTAAATATTATTATTTTGATCGTACTTGAGTAATACATTATACTACTGTACGTGCCCATGGTGATACAATATCCACACATGTGTCTCATTATGGTCATAAAACTACACCCTGTCACTGCCATTGATACGTTGCTATTAATGTGTATAATATACACATTAAGCCGAGAGTTTCAATTATAACAGCCAATAGTCTATGTTAATAATAAAGCTAAAGCAAATATTATTGCACTCTCTGACCCTCACCTAGTTATACTGACACTGAAAGCGACACGCGACATTAGCAATTGCTGTTATTATCGCGTTATATATTTATTGATGTGTTGTTTGTAATTGCAGACAGTTGGATGAACAGATTTAATATTTGTAACTGTAATGCGCATACACTAGCTATAGGCCTACTAACTACTAACTAGGCGCTACTGAGTCAGAGAGTCCTGAATATTGAAGTCGGATGAGTCTGTTTTGCTCTCATCGTTGATTAGCGCATTGTTCCATAAGAGACTTGTTTTTTAAAGGTGCGGCCATCTCTCCTCAATGTACTTCATATCTAGAGCCCAGTAGTATATCGGAAATGATCAATGATCATTCGTGACTGTGAGACTTGAACATCCATGACGATGAGACTGACGCTTTAGATTATCATTTGTGACGACGAGACTGGGGCTTTTTAGATGAACATTTGTAACCATCTTACTATGGCTTTAGATAAAGATTGGCGACAAGAGCTTTGGTGGTTATTCTTGACAGTGAGACTAGGGCTTCAGACCAACATTCGTGATTGTGAGACCAGGATTTAACTCACCCACTCAGTTGTCTAATTGGTGAGCGATAATTCCAGCCTCTACCACTCCACTCCGACTCCCATTAACCACGATGAATCACGGACTGTCGAGATTGGTCGCCATTAAAGGCGTTTTTGCCACTGGCGATAATAAGAGCGATAAATGCAAAGTCTTGTTGAGTGAAACTCTCCAAAAGAAGGACTTCCGTAATCGGAGGAGGCGGTGCAATATGGCAGGTGCTATGGGGTACTGACGGCACTAGTAATTAACAAATGTCAAGAATTTCATACTGAAGATTTGTTTTTAGACGTTGACCTTTTCAGACCGTTTCTACATTCTGGAGTACATACAGCCAATAGTGTTCGTCCATCTGTCTGCCAGGCTAGTTACTCCTCTACAGGTCGCGCCGTTTGAGTTAAGGTGCTCAAATTTCAGTTGTCATTTAAAAATGGCGGCCACCGCTAGACCATTTCATGCAGACCCAAATGGTCCGCCTTTGAATTTGTTAATTCGTGCTTGCTACACAGATGTGTGTGAGAGATAGAGCAGGTTGAAAACTGATTGGTTCATTTCCCACTATAACTCCTCCACAGGTCGCTGAGTGCATTGTGTTAAACTATTAAATACTAAATTATATTTATATGCAAATGAAACCAAAATACTCTTCATAATCAGCATTTCATTTGATATGTTACAGCATTTCTGTTATGATATTTTACAGCAAATGAGCTTTATGACAGTCGAGATTTTACCCGATAAGTATTGGTCATGTGATGCTGATATCATGACGTCATGTATCGAGGCTGTCCCAAGAACAAAATTAGTTTAGTTTTTTTGTTAATTTAGGGGTATATAAACAAACACCAATTTTCATGAGTTACAATTGTTGAAAAAAGTGTTTGAAGCAAGACTGTAATACATTGTTGCATATTGGAAGCTGGACAAATTGAACATTTGCATTCACGTGCATCAAACTTCCGAGTTATGATTAACATTGACTTGTTTGATTTCAGGTAAGAGCCACGCATTCTACAAATCCATGGGCAGCAAATTTGTAAGTTGAAAAAAAAACACCGAAAGAAAGGTCTATCGGTCAGTCTTCCTTTCCTATATGAGAATAATATAGATATGCTCATAAAGAAGAGTAACATTAAAATCCCGCGAGCTCACATTTTAAGATAACGCCTTTAACACAATAGTATAAAGGACTACAGCAAAGAGACATAGACGGGGGTATTGTAATGTCAAAAGTAGCCAGTCCGATCCGTTCAAAATGTTTAAATTGGTCAATGGATTTACACTTTACTCCCGGGTGTACTATTTGGTAAGAATTCACGATTCACTAAGAAAGGAGGTATAATGGATCTAAATATGCTGGTCAGGAGATAACTCTGCAGACAAGACAACAAATGGCAGATGTCAGATACAGGATGTCTCAGACTGGGCGCCTGCGCGTCAAATGGCACGCTTAAGTCACCCAAACGAGGCCCAGCGGGTCCCAGACGTGGTCAAAAAGATGAAAATTTCACAGAATTGATCAGATGTGCGTTGAATATGTGGGGATGGGTATGTGTGTGTTACTGTTAACGATTTCATGCATGGTATGGGCGATGAAATGGAATAGGATCTGTGTTAGTTCACATCTGCCATATCAACTGTTAAACAGTAGGAAATACTGTACAAATCATCCCCATCTAAGCTTATATGCTTCTTCTCTGTATTAACTTTAATATAGTCAAATGCAAACTACGAACTGGGATTAGCACTTTCCGTATCTTCTGTCAAGTATTTCTTGTGGTTCCCGTCTGGACACAGTTATCGCGCAAGGGGATTAGCAGAGATGTCAATATTAATCCCTGTCGCGTCTGTCTCTTCAATCTCACGAATCTTTAATATTAAGTACAATATGGTGCTTGAGAGGATTACATCGCTGAAACTGATTTCTAATTCAACAGTAGCAAAGGTGTAGATGGACGTCTAATGACGGTAGCGGCTCCGTACTATGACCACCTGCACAATTTGACTCCGGTCTAAATTAAAATGTAAACTATGTTTTTCTAAATATCCACTTAATAGTTATATATAGATTTACGTTACGAAATCAAAACATTTACAGGGCTACCGGATTTGTAGGCATTCAAGCGTGACTATGTTTCTTTTTTAATGCTGGGTTCGTGTGCTCCTTCCGATCTCTAAAATACGAGCTTCCCATATGGGAAATACACGCGAACGCACATTCCCAGTCGTACGTACGAGTCGGAAACTCGTAACATTTTTTGAGCACCGACCTTGACATTGGGAAATCAAAATGGTGGAAATTAGAAAAGTTTAAATTGGAAAGTTTTATATAAATCTAGACATGACAACATCTGTAAGCAGAATTTATATGTACAAGTATATGAGAAGTACATTTATACCCGTGTACATCATTAATGAGAGTATCATACATGACGTTTTACAGAAATCCATATTCCGAGTTAGTAGTGTAGCAAGTAAGTATAAGTACAGTACTTTTACTACCAAGCGGCCGAAAAGACACGAGTCGTACGTACAACCTCGTAGCTCGAATTTTCGAGGTCGGAAAGAGCACACGAACGCAGCATGATGTACAATAGTCTCTGGAATAATCGTTCAGTCTGTTCACGCGCGCAGGTCACTATAACAGCGATGCTAATATTGAAGAGCCCTGTCACCCAATATTGGATGTCCTCGAGTCTCTACTTGTAGAATTTCAAATGTAAACTATTGTTGTTAGAACTGACAGAATCCAAGGTGAAACTCGGCACATATGGCTGTAATGTAGATATTGAATTAACCTCATTCGGATACATATAATATCAACTGGTCCATTATAAGTATATACATGTAGTAGAGAGGCTATTGCTAACACCGTTATGAAAGTCCCAGGACAGAGACGCATAGAACCTTCATATATGTGGTGTATAGATAATATAAACCATAGATAATATAAGTCTTATACAGTAGAACCTCTCTTTTAAGACCGCAGTTGGGAATGGCCCCATAAGGTCTCTACAGAGGTGTCTTTATGGAGGTTTCCAGAAGTGTATAGGGGTTTGGGACTGCGAGAAATGGTCTTATTATAGAGATGGTCTTGGTGGAAGACTCTATAATGGTGGATTCTATTATAATTAGAGCTTCTATGATCACCATGGAGTATATATCTTTTTTCTGTTTCCCTTTAAGATGTATGCAAACGTATTGCACTAGTCTCTTTGCAGTCTCCATTAGCAAGTAAAGAACAACAACACACACTTTGAATCAAGCGCAAACTGATAACGTGCCAAATATAAAACACACTTACACATAACTCTGTAGGTATTGAAATAAATCATCAAAAAACATGCTTGTTTTACGCAAGGAAGATATACCAAAATAATAACACACTACTTGTATACGCATAACTCTATAGACGTCAAAACCACCCATGTCTTCAAAAGGAAAAGGTATGTTCATTGTGTAGTCAGTCCCATGTTTACAGAAATCACACGTCAATAAATACAGGAGAGTGCTGAAGTTGTTCCACCTGCCCGAGGCGATAGATCAACAGCCAAAAGACTCTATTATCGCTCGCCTTTTGTTGGAGAGAGAAGAGCTAAAGTGGGAGATCACAGAGAATACAGACCCTTCAGTCTATTGGGGGCTGTTTTGGAAAGTTGTTTGCTTTGGTGGATCAGATTTTCTGCTTTATACTTTTGATGAATGGGGAATAGGATTAGGAACTTACTCTTGGCCAATGTTTTACAAATATGGCTGAAAATGTAAAAGAAATGAATTTGTAAAAAGCTGAATTGGTTGAATCAGATACGTAGTGGAATTTGCATAAAAAACTAGACATTTGTTTCAATATTATGTTCAATATTCAGTTGAAACAGAGTAACACTGTAGTATGACAAATCTCTGTTACCTTTCTATTTCAAATCTACTGAATCTACTCAAATCTACTATTTCAAATCTACTGAAAAGTGTCACACCTCAAATGATTAGGCTAGACGCTCAAAACCACAAGATAAAATCTACCACCTTACCACGTGAATAGAGATGTCAACTACAGTGGAACTTGGCATACCTAGACACCTCGGAACTGAGACAGACCAAAAAGTATCACCTCTCTAGAACGACCACATCTGTAATAGTCATTTCTCAAATAAAAGTCATTTCTTGCACTCTCTAATCCTCTTCATAAAGCGACCCCCACACACACCTCCATGAAAAGACCACATTTCTATCAAGGCCAGACGTGTGGTGGTCTCATCTCAATATAGAGGTTATTCTATACAGAACTAGATGTCAAACACCATTTCGACACCTCCAAACCACCGCCGACATCACACTATATCGGCTTCACACACAACACGGCTACAAATTACGTGCCGATATCATCTGGCGCCTCTCGGCACGCTGCCGTGTCGGCCCGCCGCCCCCGCCGTGCCCCCGCGGCTCCCGGCGGGCCCTGGCAGCCCTCTCCGGGGCTCTCCCGCCACGCTGGGGATTGGAGCCGAGTCAGTAACGAGACCTCGCCGTGGGGGTGTCGGGGCAGGGGTCGGTACCGGCGTAAGTGGCTTGTACCGTGAGTTATACAGTAGAACCTCTCAAATTAAGGCCGATTGGAGATGGCTTTTAGGTGGTCTCAATAAAGAGGCTGTCTGTGAAAAGTGATATGTCTTGAGATGATTAAGAAAGACATGGATGGTGATAAATTGTCTTGTTGTAGAGGTGGTCACAATTGAGAAGTGGTCTCAATTAGGGGCCATAGCGTATACCAATCTCCAGAGGTCTTGGCACGACGCCGTTGACTTTTGTTACATTCTGATGGATTTCATTGAGGATTTGGAGATAATCTGTGTTCAGTTTTAGGTGATCAATTATTTGTTCACGGATTTTTACAGCCGTTTCTCAATACAGTTAGTAAAAGATTGTTCATTTTTCATATAGTTTTACCAAAAGGTTTGTATGAATTATTTTCCTTTTGTACGGGTTAAGTTGATTAGAATATGAAAAAAGTTTCCAACATACCAATTTAGAGTATTTTTAATAGTTAAAATGTTTTAGCTACACTATTTTTCAATACAAGCCTATCATTTTGTATGTGCATGATATTATGAATTACTCCAATAATATAAATTGAATGCTAACCTGTTACTGACCATCACATAAAGCGATACATAACAATGTAACAGAATGGTCACTCAGATTCATTACAATCCCTTTCAACTTACCGTCCACTGGACATTGGTCATCATACATCCAACAATTCACACCACTCAAACCAATGTTCCATCATATTTACCCAGCTCACAGCCATCAAACAAACAAATCAAATATCACCAAGTCATCCTAAATCCTCCACTATTTGCCCTACATGTCCCTACCACAGTAATAACCCCTCTACTTACGATGATAAGTCTAGAAATTACTCCCTCCTGCACCTGCCCCCTTCAAAGGAGCTCACCGACAAGCTCATTTAATTAGGTCGTCTCCTTTGTCCCGAGGCCACACCTCGGGGCCTCCGTGTTTTCGCTCTCGGCAAACAAAGCCGTCCTCTCTCGAGGGTAATCCGCGCGGTCGTCCCGAGGTCGCGTGCTCGGGCGTTTGGTAAACACTGGGTGTTTGCTCGTGGGTTTAGGGGGGTGAGGTGCGTGTGACTGCTTGTGTTAGGGAGCATAGCCTGGTGTGCTGATAAATTGGAGAGTGTGAATTTGGTTTAATGAGAGTGCTTGTGAAATTTGATTTTGTGTTTGTGATGGTCTTGGTTTGTGTGTATGTTTGTTAGATTGTTGAATGTTTTAATGTTATATTACTAGTTTGTTTGTCATTTACTTTACCTTATCATTATGAAAGTTATAACATCCTCCAATCGGGTATTTCGACGTGACGCTTACATCATAAATTCTTGTAAAGACCACCTCTAAAAAGAGACCACTTCTGTAAAAAGGCCATTTTACCTGGTCCCGCGGTGGCTTAAAGAGACCAGCGCAACTCTCCGTAGGAAGACCACTTCCCTATGACGGCTACTTGAAGCCTCACATTGATTTTTCTTAATTGATATACATGATTCATTGTAAGTATTGCTGACTGTGTCTTATTTAAGATACACTAGAAACTTTCTATTAACAACACCACATGGACTGTACTCAAGTGGTCTCTTTATGAAGGTTTGTGACTGGAGGAAATGCTCTTAGTACAGAGATGGTCTTATATTAGAGGTGGTCTAATTATAGAGGTGGTCTTAATTAGAGTTTCTATACTGTACAACCATCCCAACATACAATGTATTCTTCTGTACACACGTACCAGTCGTACCTATTTGGCATATATGTTGAAGATGACATATGTCATTCCCAGCCCAGATAGCTTTTGTGCCCAGTACTGAAAGAGGCTATGGAACGTAGCATCCTATATATCATACAAAAATGATGGTTTTACCCTAACAGTGATGTGTATTAATACACCCTGGTTTAGAGCCTCAGCTCCTTTAGGGATTAATCTCTGGACTGAAAGATTTGAGATTACGTGAGCAATATTTCATAGGGTGAAGCAATATGCCAGGGTCCTGGCCAATCACCAGGTCCTTACACGGGTTATAAAAGGTGACATGGTCACATTCATATTTTCGAACCGGTGTCGTCTGGTTTTTAATGGCTTTTAAACTATTAAAAGCAAATGTACAATCTCTAAAACAAGACCAACTGTCACCGTACTACACAATCATAAAGCGACACTTATGAATGTTAGACCTCAGGTGGTCTTACTAGAGAGGTTATACTGTAATCCCAACTCATGAATATGAATCCACAACGGACACTGTAATGTGCATTGTACATAATATTGGAAATTAGTGTTAAAGTGGACACACGGCCACCGCACTTATTTTGATGCCCCATGTATGAGCCAATGGTTATTGGGCACAAGAATATTATCAATACGTCAAATCAAATGATGATTGAGAACCCCTGACAGAACAATCCCTCTCTGCCGTACGTGATGTGGCCTGGATAAATGCACGCTTCTGTCTAGGTCAATGGCTTCACTAAATCTTCACCAAAGACTTATCCTGTTGTTTAGTCCCCCCCCCCCTTTTACCCCTTTCTCATACACCTACTTCCTCATGACCCTCCCTTTACACCTAACACACCTCCTCATTTGATCATGACTTACAAGGTTACCTCTCCCGCACTTCAGCCCTCCTTCATTTAGGCTCGTACACTTTATGGTACCAGGTAATGAATGCCTGTCGCCGCCCTAATCCAGATTGTGTTATAATGTGAGGGGTGGTTTGGGGTGATCCGGGATTAGTCTCCATGGATCATCGCTACTTGGATTATGGCTCCACTTTGCTCGGAGCATCCCGGGGCAGTGATGGATCCATGCGAACAACACTCAATCCACAGTGGAACCCTTAAGTTATCCCTCCCATCCCTTCTAAAACTATTCTTATGGTCCCTTTAATGAAATACAATGAACCTCCAAGGATCCTTTTACAAGACAGTCATATTAAGCTGAGTGAAATGTCGTTGGTGTTTGTCAAATCATGGAGGTGGTCATTGTATAGATGGTTTATGGTGACCTCTAAATATGAAGACGTGTGATCTTAAAAACTAACCATACGATGGTCGGATTAGAAAGATGTTCTTGATTTTGGGGGTTCTATTGTTTTTTTTGAATAGCAAAAATTCGCGCTTTAAATTCAAATTGGCCACCTATTATCCGATCACTATGAAAGTGATTGCCATCAGTAAGAACATCAAATTGCCCAAAGCAGCACAGAAACAGCAGTTTGAGTTACCAAAATTGTAACCATTTCCCACGTTCACTTCTGACATGGCACTAACCCTATTATAGACCTTTCAATGGATGGCAAGAATTAATGCGAAACTAATCTGTTAACTATAGGGTGTAGAATTTCTTAATCTCACTTGTCCGTGCTGCTTGCCAGTGTTGTAAAGTGGGGTCCGGAAGCTTAGGACGCACACTGCCATTTGACTACTACTGATTTAATGGTCAGATTTCACTGTAAATTCATCAGATTATGGTCGGTCTGCCATTTAGTCTCTATCTTGTAACGTTTACAGTAATTGTCAGTTTGATTCTGCCAGTAGATTGATCATAATCTAATTTTGTTTGGATGGAGTTTGGAAAATTCAATTATTTTATATTTGCCCTATTGTTGCCCAGAACCTCATGTGTTAATATTGACTAATCAGTTAGTATTTTAGCCAGCTGACTTTAGGCCATATAAATCACTATTGTCAAGGTAAATGTATAGGCATGACGGTATTAATTATTGTGGTCATCAAGCTAGGTCCTCCTGTAGAGGAAGTGGTCATTCAAGACAGGGTTCACCTCTGAATGTGTGGACACATTCTGGAGAATATTAAAACAAAAAGGTTTTGTTACCTCGTTTTACTATGAACTTAATAAATATTCAACATAAATAGAACGTCCTTTATCATCATGGTATAGTTATGCGCGTGTGTGTGCGCGTGCGTGCGTGCGTGTGTGGATGTGCGCGCGTGCTTTTGCATGTCATTGCTTTTATTGGTTGTGGTACTGTTGAAAGCACGGAACCTCACATAACAATAGATCAACTGTACCATGATGGACCTCTTATTTCATTCGGTTATGTAGACAGAGTCCATTTCACACTAGGCCCTACATGCTGGTACACGAACTCACCTACGTGTCTAGTCTTACTGGAGAAAACCTGACAAGTTGTAAACACGGTGCTTATCACTATCAGGTGACCACCATATTGTGACAGGGTTTACCCAAGCAGATAGGAGACAAACTGTTGTGACTAAATCTTCCCTTATCATCGAGATTGCTCGTACAGCTTATGAAGAAGACATTCGTCTGTCTGGTTTGAACAGTTTCTAAGCTCTTAAATCCCGTAGATTAAATGGTAGTATTAGATGAAATTGATTCTCTGAGATAAAAAGCTGGTTATGTTGGGGTATTATGGATCAAGGGATTTGGTTAAAAGTAATAGGCCTACTTTAGAGTTATGGGATTTATATTAAGCTGCGTTTCAATAGTGGTCAGTTTAATATTGTTTCAACTTGAGCTGCCATACATTAAAAGTCCATTTTTAATACTTTAGATACCATACATGGGCATAATCACAAACGAATTAAAAATATAAAAAATGTCTATTTTTATTCGTGCAAACAAAGCCCACGATATCCACATTGTTAAGGAAAATCTGGATCTGCCGGGCATACTGTATTACTATTTGTGGGTAAGACCACTTGTTTCATTGTTCGCACAGAATAAACTGTATGTTGGTGGGAGCTGATGATGTTAATATGAATAACGCGAGCCACAATTCTCTATAGCTGGTTATTGTGGCAGTGATAAGTGTTACTATGAAATGCCATAAATATGGATAATAGTAACTAGATTTTGACTGTTGCGACAATGTTCATATCTTCATGCTGTGTATATACATGTATTTATTATTTGCTGGTTAGCTAAGGTCTCTCAGGTCTAAAAAGCTATATATATCATAACCATTTATAATACATTGAAAATGGAATAATAATTTAAAAATGTGGGCTATTGGTACAATGTAAAAAATATAAATCGTTGAATAATGTTTTATTGCAGTTTATTGTCTGTATTCCATTTAAAGAAACTACATATACATGCTAATATTCTATCATCGTTAGACACCAAACACTTTAGCAGATTTTAACAGACGTCATTTTGGCACCAAAAATGTCTTTTGTTTGAACTTATCTGTCACTTTTGGCAGCCGTTTACTAAAATCTGACAGACCAATCATTAACATAGCGCCAATGGTGATTGTTGACCCCTGTGGTCAATCAGTCTAAAGTAATTATTCACCCAAATCACCTCATTACATGGTTTTTAATTGCTGCTTTGCCAAAAAGCTGCTTAATTACACTGGCCGGTAATTACTAGTCTGTGGCAGGCTCTTTTTGCTGTGAATTCTGTCTGTAATTATCGTGTGATTAATGTTTATGCGTAGAACCTTTAATTATATCATAAAGCACCTTGGACCGGACCCTACGTGACTTTAACCATGCGGCGGAATAGTGCAATGCATGAAAATTAAGGGCATGTTTTATTATTTTCATGAGGGTGTTGACAAATCCGCTAGCGTCCATATATACAATTCATGCATTTGCCGCACAACCCCTTTCCAGAAAACCTGGATCTGAAAATTCACAAACACGTCTAGGATGAACTTAACATTTTATGGCACATTTATTGAAGGGGCATGCACAGCTGAATTTTACCAATTTTATGCCCCAATACCTTTTATACCACATATCCAAATGAAATAAACATTTTACACGAAAATACAGATCCAACATAATTATTCACAGAACTAATAATCATGCCATAAAATCCCCTTTTATCGCTACTCCCCACCAGCTCTAGACTGAGCCAATAATAAAAGCATGATATAAATCTCAGGATCTTTTTTATCAATAAATTGTAATGGTCACTTAATGTCCTGGAATGGCCCTTAAAAGCTCCATTTATTACCATTAGAGTTTGTAATAAGCCCGGCGAGTGGTCACTGAGTGGTCATAACTGACCACCGGCCAATAACCAGATCAAAGGGCACGCGTGGAGCAACCGGCCATGTGCTAGTCTATTGACAGGGTCTGATTAGCCCATTGTTAGGCTCATTGTGAGGGTCCGGCGGCGGGTGGCGCGGATTATGAAGGATAATACCCGGGGGCTGACAATGCCTGGCGTATGGTGCGGCCCGACGGGGCGGGGGTGGATGGGGGTTAGAGAGAGAAAGAGGGGCTGGGGGTGGGGTAATCGTGTGTTTGACTATGACCGGTATTGTTGTTGTTGAAATGGCAGTAATGGACTTGGGACGATCCGAAATAGAGGTACAAATACATGTGTCACTTCTATCTGTTACTGAGAAGACTGAGAATGTACAGTAGACCCACCACTTGGGTCCACCTTTGATAATAGAATATTATATATAGCAGCGCCTAAGAGACTATTTCTCTGTTGGGGCGACTTGGGCGTGGTTCCTCGTGGCGTGTTGTACGGGAATTACAAAATATTGAACCATTATTGCCTGATTTTTAGCTCTCATCCTTTCACTTCAATTTGTTTGAAAATTGGCAGCCCCCTCACCCGTTCAAAAACATAGATAAAATAAAATTATAATAATAAATAAAAAAATAGAACATCAAGTCGAGTATGTAAGGTTCTCAACCCCTTAGCCCCCCCCCCATATCCCCACGAGCCATCATAAATTATAGCGCCTTAAGCATGTCCCCCAAGTGGGCCCTGGTGTTGCCAACTTCTGTTCCAGACATTCCAATCATGCATTAGGCCAAAGACAGGAACGCGAACGGGAGGCGTATAAAACGGCCGTATAAAACCCCTTGTCAGCTCATAGGAGGCGTTAGTCAGTTATTCAATAAGGAGGTCTGCCGGTTCAGGGGACGACAGACGTACATTTATTGGTCATTTCACGTTCTAGTAAAAAACGGAATTAGGGAATTATCTCCAGAGGTATGTAATGTATTCGAGTGACATTTTGCCAGTAAAGTCCTGGTAAGCTACTCGAATGTAGTTTCCCAATGACCCCAAATAATAACATTTTTTGCTATCACAACAACCATTTCACATATCATGGTAAACAAAGAGCTAAAGTCAGGATTTTACTAAAGGGCTACGTGGGAAAATATAAGATATACTTGACTTATAGTCTTTTGTCATTTGAAGGTGGCATTCACAGACTCTGATACTTTTTGATCCCCGAGTCATGATTCTCTTCGCAACTTAAAAACAACAGTACAGTAGGAGTTCATAATGGTACCCTACATGTATCTATAATTACACCATTTATCATGATCCAAAACCTTAATATAGTGACTGTAGATATGTCAGGTGTCTTTTTAACTTCCTTGTCCTTCCGTGGCCGAATGGTTAGGGAGTTGGATTCGTGACTAGAAGGTCGTGGGTTCGATTCCCGGTCGGGTCTGGTGGTAGGTGTTGAGCAAACCTACCCCTAGCAGGTTGCACACTGCTCCGTGGTACCTACACGTTAAATAGGTACAGGTAATTGGCTTGAAAGAGTGAGTGAGTGATTGTGTAAGTGATGAGCATTGTGCGCTGAATGTTCTGCCGTTGCAAGTATACGAGAACTGATCAAATGCTGATCAATAAGTGTGCGAATGACCTGGTGTAAATTGTAAAGTCATGAGAGCCATACTGGGATCAGGACTATAAACCCCCACATTTACATTTACATTTATGCTATTTCATGTATTCACTCTTAGTTGCTGTCTTCATGGCCATTTAATTATGATACCTATATTCACGTACGTATAACAGCTATGCTAAGTCAAGATTTAAATGTGTCCTAATTAAATGAATAAAACGTCAAACCATCCATCTGTAAGCCCATTCACTTATTCCATGACATATACATGAGAAAATGCCGTATAGACCCATTCATCAATTTATCTACAACTTCACAAATGGCACAGACACAGTCCACCTACAGGTCTCACACTATGCTAAGGTCGCACACTCCCTTGGGTGTTCCCTATGCCGCCCACGCTAGTGGTCATCGTTCCCCACGGGTGTTCCCTACTTTCCTATCAAACGGGGTCCGTGTGTATCTGTACACAGTGTATGACAGTAGGCACGATGGATCGTGCATTATTTATCTCTTCCTGTAATAGGACTATTTGGTTTCGGATATAGGCTAACATGGCGCATATATGGCGGAGAGTGTCAAGGAAAATGATTTTCATAGGAATTCTTATGTACACGAAAAGTATGTGTACATAACATTGATAAGCTGATAATGATAATAACTATGTTTCTCAGTTAAACAATCTATTTTGGGTTTGCGGAGAACCTGGGCTTCTAAGTAGAGTATAATCTAGATGATAAACTCAACCTTCATATTGAGACCACCTCTACTAGTACAAATTTACGCTAGTCCAATGTAAAGACTTAGGGAAAATAAAAATTCAAGACTCTCAAATCACTTCAAATGGTGAATAATCACCCCACAAAGCTACTCCCCACTGCTTAGTAACCAGCCCCAATAACAGTCTTTACCCACAAATGACTCTCCTCTCAAAGAAGCTCGCTCCTTCAGACGGTCTCTAGTTCCAGATTTGCCTGTACAAAAGGACAACATCAAGGCCTGTAAATGCTACTAGAGAGGGAAGGAGCAGACATTAAACTATTTGGTGTCCTGTGATGTCACATTAACGTCCTTGTGATCATGGGTCGGTGTGGGAGTTACGGGCCCGAGAATCAATGCCTTGATCACTCACAACCAGACAGTTTGTAGGCGTGGATTGGCTTAAACAATCAAATTTATTGGGAGGAATTGAGTAATCGGCATAGACTGATTCGTGATTCGAAGAGGGGGGGGCAAGATTTGATAGGTACACAAATCCCAGTAAATGTATTGGTGGTGCGACCCTCTGGTATTAACCGGTATTAAGATCACTTAAGCCAAGCTCCTAGGCTTGTCTTGATTGATAGTTTCCACTGTAAAGCTGTACAACATCATCAATGCTTAAACCCTTAAACCGACCACCATGTTGTAAAACAAGAAGCCTGTATAAATATTTACTCCCCCGTTACATTTCAAAAGCTATTCTCACTTCCGCTACTCTGGCTGGAGTGTCGTTTAAAGCTATAAACACTCTGTATGGAGAGCGGCCATTAACAATAAACGCGCGACGTTCCACCTGTGACGTATAGACGTTTGATGTCCGCCATTTTACAAGATGGCCCACTTCAAATAAGAGTGATAGGAACATATTACAATTCACATCAGTGTAATAATTTGACACTGTGTACACACTTGACTGGCGGTCAATGTTTGTGCATGTATGCCATTGACCATATGTTTGGATTGTCCTAGGTCCTTGTTGTTTTATGATATGGTTATCAAGCCTAATATTTGATCGTCCATGGATGGTTCTGTAATATCAAAATCCAACAACATGGGCATTGAAATTTGAATGAAAATGAAACTTTTTGGAATGTACAAGTTATGCGACATTATGCACGAGAACCTGTGTATTAAGACCACTGGGGAACTGGTGGCAAGTGGTTTCAACATAGAGGTGGTCTGTATATGGGGGTTTTCAGCATTGTTTAAGGAGGCTCGGGGAAGCATGAGAAATGGATTTCTCAAGGAGGTGGTCTCTTCATAGAGGTGGTCGTAATTGAAGATTTTACTGTAGGCCTACATTATAGTGTTGGCCTTTTTTATAGGGTTGGCTTTTTAAAAAAAAATGAACATGTTTAATCATTATGAAAGAATGCCACTAAACGTGTGCAATAATCTAACATACATAAAATGATCACTTGATATTCAAAACAGCAGAGAACCTTTTAAAAATAACAGATGGAATGATTCAAATATCCAGCTGATGCATCAAATTGCCCTGCAATAATTTCGCTGGTATTAATCATAATTCTAAAACATGTTAATTCTGTTCGATGAAACATGACAGTCATCACTTACAAACAAACAGTTTTTCGCTGTTTCCACTGATATTAAGCACAGTTAATTACCATTGCTCACGGAGATCTGTCACATTACAGCGTGTAAATACACATCACTGTTGGTGCCGTGACTCACACATGCAGACACATTCACAAGTTTTATGACTATTCTAGTTGTGCTAGATAAAGCCCCAGTCAGACATCCGCGAATATTAGTTGCCTATGTCTTCACAGTGCGGTAGATCAGAAACACCCTACAGCATGGATAAATTATGCTTTTAAATTCTAAAACGACAGAATGCGTCCCTTGATACACAATGGCTACAATACTACGGCTGATTCGGCTTTAAGACTCAGGCCTCTCTGACACTAGCATTATTTCAAATTTGTAACAGCCATAGAAAGGAATGCCTCGTGTAAAGAAGATTTCCATCTGTATAAAGGGACACTATAATACGACAACTTCTTGCTGTGGAACATCTTCATAAAGCTTTATAAGAGACCAGCGCAAACCTCCATAGACACACCACCTCTCTATTGAGACCAGTTGACGCTCCAGGGTGGTTGCCTGCAAAAGAAAGCGACTAATCAAACACATGTGAACCAACGTAAAAAAAATGTTTTACTGGGATACAAAGTATCTTCAATCTAATATCGACATATTTTTACCAACATGTATGATGATTTTTTAACGAACATCCTTCACGCCTATTTTAATTACTGCTTTAGGGTGTAAAGAGGGGTAAAACCAATTAACAAGTCCCGTTTTTACGTAACCTTGGTGAACAAAGGCAGACGTCAAATTTGTCTGTTAAATTGTCACATTAAAACATCTTCTTCACGCCTGTACGATCCTTATGAGTCAATGTAAACAGTTGTTTTGTACATTCAAGTTTCAAGTGCGTCTTTCGCACCTGCCTAACAGTTTTGAAATGTCAATTATGCTAAATTCATAACTCTAGCAATACTAAAATGCCATATATGACATTTAAAATAGAAGTTTATATCTGTCATGGACTTCATTTTCCACTACAACAAATATGCAGTTAACACGTTTCAGTTTTAAAAAATAGGGGAGTTGGTCACACTGTAAGTTATTGGAATAATAAAAAAAACCACAATTATTATCATTTTGAAAAACAGTTATTTAAACATTGCATTCCATTTTGTGTATACATAAGTGATAAAAACGCAATCCAAGTCAAGCAAACTTAAAACGATATTTTATCACACATTCATGTGTGCTGGACCACGCATTATTCACAAACTGTGTATAAAAGCAGAAGTGGACACAGTGTAGTCAACCTGCAATTCCAAAAGCTTCATTACTATTTATCATGTCTGTGTAACTTCTCAAGAGTGTTGACTTTTCCCCAGAGATGTGACGGAATTCTCTATTTCTGATGAGGAGTCTTGAAAGTGGAATCTTTCCTATGCATCTTAGCAAAACTATTTTATTATTCTGGAGTTAAATAGAAACATCATTAATTATTTTATTTTATTTCGCTCTTTCTTTCTGTTTGAGTTACATATTGCACTGTGTTGACCTATATGTACTGGTGAAAACGTAGGATCTACGAATAAAAATACATGAATTAAGTATTCTACTTTATGTGTTACATATTGACTAGACTATGTATGCTACTTAAAATCAAAAGAAATCCACGCAAAAAGCCATCACAACGCCAGTCATTTGCTATGCCAGGTTGAGAAAACAAAATAATAAACTAAACTCAAATGATAAAAACAAAATAATAAAATATTCATTGAAATTCACGCTCAATTGAATTTCGTAAACTGCGAAACCAAATACCATCGGAAATCTTAAACAGTTTGATAATAGATAGAGTCCTGCGAATTGGACCGCTGTAAAAATAGCCAACAGCAAATATACATAAATTTGATATTTGTTAGCCTCGATTGAAGGTTGAAATCGAATCTGTTGATAAAAGACCAATAAATTCTGGCTTTATTCACAAGCTTCAAGAGGAGATTTCAATTGGCGTGCGTTAAACAAATCTCTGACACTTTGTGGGTCGATTTGACACTTGTATGATTTCTGCTGTCTGACGACTTTGAGATTTCTAAAGGTTTCTTGGTGAAACACGATTCCGAGAGTGTGTTGGTGGAACCCGATCTTACGATTGTGGACGGAATTAAGTACCTTTAGTCTCGCACAGAGGTTTAATAGAATTTTGTGAGCACAGAAATAAGAGAGAGAGAGAACGTGAAAAATGGTTTATACCTCTCTATATTGTTGTTGTGATTCATATAGAACAATCTGTGGATCTCCCTTCATTAGTGTGTGATATGTGACGGATTACACCTATTATTTCAACTAAATGATTCAGAAAGCACACACTGTCCATGCGGACACCTCCCTCTTAAAGACACCTGTTTTACGTGAACACTTTTTACCTCTCTCATAGCTGTTCGCACAATATGGTTTCCACTAAATTTCCACCAACCATGTCACTAACATAAACGATAAGAAATTCTGAAATTCTAGACGTTCCAGATGCATAATTAGGAAAAGGGCTTATTGAACCGACAGTGGATAAACAAATACATCCACGTGGGGATGATTAAACCCAGCAAAGAAGTGGGGCCTGACTACCACCACCTGCCCACCTGTTCCCACATTCCAGGCATTGGCTATGCTGAGGATCATCTACACAGCCATATGCCAAATCTCCAATATCAACATCCCAGAGAATGCTCGCCCTTTGACAATGGGGATAATACCCGCCACCTCTTGTGGTTACAGTGCAACGGCTGGAATTGCCCAACATTTAGTTTGGCCTTTTCTGCTTGATTGCAATGTACCTCTATATTTGTAGTCGGCTCACATAACATTTTACATCAAAATATTTAATAAATCCTTTTCTGAATAGTCACCAAGTCATGCCTCCACACTCCATTAAAAGAGTTTGCGCGCATACACACTATGCCCCCCCCCCCCTTTCCATTCTCCGCACTTCTTAAGACACCACCCTGAGCTGACATCTGTCTTTGACAAACTAAAATGAAGGAAGACAATGTAAAATGAGCTCAATAGAGACCGTGTTTGGAACCATCTATGGGATAAAGACCGCCTCTTTTCCGTACTGAAAAAGGATCAATGTCTATTCATGATTAAAAAAAAGCCCCCCCCCCCTTTTTTTGTTTTCTCTCCACCCGATGACTGAGTGGTCCTAAGGGTCTCTGGTCTTGAGTAAGAAGACCCCCATTGACTGGAGTACACCCAGGGGCGGCGCGGGGTGGGTGGGGTGTTGTTTCACCAAGGACGCGTTGTTAATGAATGCCGTCTGCTAATGAGTGGCCCTTTGTTACTAAAGCACGTGACCTCGCCATCACGTGATCTTGTCATCTCTTCTTGAACAACTTGTTTACTAAATTGGAAGTACAGAAAGACAGTAGAAAATATATAACTGGTTAAGATTACTGACAGGTTAGTCATCTTGACTGGGAGGGTAGTCATGATCAGCTCGTATAAAACTGATCTATTTCTATTGCATTAGGCATTTTGACACATAATATTTATATTTTGACTAGGTGGCTAGTCATAGTGACTAAGAAGGTATTATTTCGTCTTGATCAAAGGAGCTTCCAAAGGAATGTATACAATGAGCAATTCATTAAAATATCTTCTTATTGTGTTATCATAAAACTCCAAACCAAACCACAAAAAGCATCCCCACACGCCCGGTGCACTATGCAGTGAAACCTCTCGTGTGAGACACTGGCGATAAAGTGATGTGTCCACTGGTGTCCTTAGAATATAAGTCCACTTTATCTATATGGCAGAGAAAAAACATGGTACGGAAAAAGTGAAAAATACCCAAACAACCCATGTGTCCGTAAAGGAGAGGTGTCCACGTTGACAGACTGTACTGTGTGGCCAATACGCTAATGGCGGTGTTTAACATGATGTGCTGCCCGCCAGGGGGCATACGGCACACAGGCCGGGACACACGGCAACACATCTGCCGTGACGTAACTGCTGCCAACAACATGGCTGTGGTCTGATATTGTAAACCTTTGTTCCTTTGCTGGTGCCATCTTTAAGCTTGGGTCAGACAGTTCCGAATGTTTAAAGCCGAATCATTGGTGGTATTGTAGGTATTAGCACAATGCATATAGTATCAGCAAACCAAGTGTGTTTTAAAATGTAGTTTCACAAACTTTATGACTATCTAGCCTATGATGTTTGGACACTCATGTTGGTGGTCATATATTTGAGTGCATAGGTGAAAAGCAACTGAGAATTTGTATTTCCTTTATTTCTAGTAGATATAATGTCAAATCAGACCAGAACAATACTTGAACGTACATACAGCTCCTCCTTTAGGATACCTATGTGACAGTTACCTGGCCTTTGATAAACATTTGCGGCAGTGAGACTGGGGCTTTAGATGAACATTCGTGGCTGTGAGACAAGGCTTCACTCTGTGTGTTGTTAACATGTGTCGAGTGTATGTAGGAGAGTGCGCTATTGGTTTAGTTCATGTTCTGTTACATAGAGCCAGCGACCCGCCGGCTAGGATTACGGTAGGATTTTCAGAACCCACGCCTAAATTTGTTTGAACATTTCAGCCCCCACCCCGTCCTAAAATTACTACCAAATTTTCACCCCTATTTATATGTACAACCCAAATTGTCAAGTATCCATCTCCACCCCGAATCAAGCGTCTATGTACCATAACATATCTTTTATTTCATGTAGATATTTAGTGGGTGCATTCTACAGACAGCTAATAATATGCATTTTTACATTTGAATATGTTTCACCAATAGTAAAATCTGATCATTTATGTTTAGGCCATTATTCTAACAACAATTTTGCACTAACTGCAATACGGGATGTCCTCCTGCAATAAGTGTCCCTGTACAGAGTTTGTGGGCACATTGAGGGTTAAAGGGCGTCTCGCCACTGGCTCATGAGACAGCCGCTAGAGTTGGCGCGTTCGTATTAAACAATGTCAAATGATGTTTTGCGAACGCATTTATCATGTATATCGCTGTAGTCGGGTGTAGTGCTGTGCCAATATTCAGAAATGTTGTAACACTTATGACAGGCATTTTAGACAGTGATGAAAGTGTAATATCTAACTATCTCTCTCATGTCTAACAAGCATTTTTGTACTACGAGGAACATACTAGAGAGACACAGGTTTTTACAACCTTAAGTTTCCATTTGCATATAACAATTGGCTCTGTGAGTAATCAAACCAATAACCCCTTGGTTGTAAGGCCATAATGATACCATCACCGCAAGCTGTAAAAACTATCAAACAATCGAACAAACAATCGAAACAATCGAACTCTGTGTGTTAACACGTGTATGTAGGAGAGTGCGCTATTGGTTTAGTTCATGTTCTGTTACTCACAGCCAGCGACCCGCCGGCTAGAGGTATATACGACCTACCGGGAGGCTACCATTTAGTATGCTTTGGGGGAGAATGAAAAAAACGGTATTCATAATTCGTAAATTATCATTTCAAACTTGTAGTGTTTCACACTGCTTAAAATATGCACTGCGATGCTATTCCACCACCCCCTTTTGGGAAATTCTGGATCCGACATTGATCATTAAGAGGCAAAGTCTGGTAACCCAAATGAACAGACTGACCGTTTCACTGGGAGAATAGAGTAACAATCAGAAGCCAGCAGCAGCCATCACACCCTTACGTACGTGGGGGTGATTGTCAATAAAAAAAAACATCTCTATTAAGACCACATCTGGGTCCTGGGAATGACCTCACGTGGTCTCAATGAAGCAGTGGTCTTTTTATGGAGGTTCTTGTTGATATCTCTATGCGTGCTCAGGGACATAAGAAGTGGTCTTATGCTATAGGCACCCTCCTTGTATTATACGCGTGGTATTACTTGGAGGTTCTACTGTACATCTACCGAGTATAGACCATTACCTGGTACACTGCTGGGTTTCGGGGTGCTAGATGGGTGTTGTAAACCTAATGGAATACTTGGGCTGTATTTTTGCATTTTGAAATTGCTTTTTGCAAATGTATTTATATGGAAGATTGGGGTTATAAAACGTGTTGGGGTTATAAAACACGTTTTTTCTGCGGTGTTAGAAATATGCATCATAGCAAGATAGATGTGATAGACAATATGAGAAATGAATTCTAAAGCATTGGGAAACACATAATGGCAATTTAGATTGTCAAGAATTGTGGATGACTTATAAAAGTGGGTGGTTTCTACATGTATGCCATGAGCGGCCATGTGTTTGGCACGCTATTCTCTGTGAAATATCATCAAGAGTGCAATTAGGTACATTTATGGCATGTATCATTGTACACTGCTCCTATATCAAGTAAACAACTATTCCCTCTCCCGCTGGCATATTCTTTATTGGACCAGTTATAGCATTGAAGCATTCCTATAATAGCCACATGTAGTGTACGTCAAATAAATTAGACAAAATACTCATGTTTGTATCTAATTGACTTTTATAGTGAGCTTTTCAGTTTTGTCAGCTGCTCGGCTAGCATTATTTTACATCATTTACATCAGAACCATCTGTTTGCAACTCGCAGGGGATTATACAGTGGAACTTTCCCTAGTTCTAGTGAGCTATTTTGCTACACAATATTACCCATTCACATGACTCTACGCATGAGTAGGCCTACCCATTCACAGATGCATAGTCGATGGTAAATGTCCAATGCTGCAACCCCAGCTCTTCATTTTTATCCCCCTACCCCACGGCAGTCGCATATGCTCTGGGGTCTACAGATACTAATTACACAGAGAGCGATCAACTAGTTGACACCAAATTAACACAGCAATAAAATAAAACCATAATACACCATTAAAAACCCCTAATCGCCAGCCAAACCACTGTTTTCGGACATCCAATTCAATTTAGGCGAGTCATAAAGTCATCAGGCCCTAAAGGTCTCGCACCAGATGCTAATATCTGCATAAAGCTGTCAATTTTATCGCCTGCTCCAGCCTTAAATCGCTATCGATGTAACGCGCGACCTAATTGGCACTTAATGACGTCACCTCCGGCCTTAATTATGACGTCACCCGAGGCTATCCCAACTTTGTAGTGTACAAGTTGCTTTTGTTTTGCCGCGAAACAATAGATACTTAGGTGCTACTTGATTGACAAATGATGAAACATCAGGGTGATTATATATGCACCGGTCTGCATGCTGGCGGCTTGAACTCTGCCTCATTTGAATGTGCCCCAGGGAGAGACTTTTGATAGATTGTTTCACACACACTAGGGGAACAATAAGGGTTATGAGGTCAATGTTAATGTTATGACCAAATGCCCGATCGACCATCTTGGGCCTTTTCTTGTCATTCATATAACCGTTTTAACTGTTCTCCTCTAGTAAATTTAGACAGATTGTTCCCTTTAAAGATAGCCGCTGGATTTTAACAATAAATTTACATCATTGTTATCTTTGATTTTAACCTTGGTTTGTCAGTTGACTAGTTAATTACTATTGGTTGTATAATAATGGGATATCACTCGACTATTAGGTAAAGCCTATAAAGTAGGAATTTTATAGCAGCACACCAATTTACCTTCACATTCCAAACAGTCATATTGCTCATTGATACAAGCCAATCAAAACTACCCCGAGGTACTTTCCGGTACAAATTAAACAGTGTTATCAATAATAGCAACATATTGCAAATGAACAAATCCAGCAACAAAGTATGTTTAGTCACTGATTGACAATCTAATGATAACAATACAGTAGACTCTTCCAGTGATGCCCTAGGAGAGGTGGTCTGAATATTGAAGTTCACATTAGTATCTTTATGGAGGATTCGTACCGCGACAACTGGTTTTATCACAGAGGTAGCCTCTTTATAAAGGAGGTCTTCACTGAAGGTTCTACTGAAATAGTCAGAAACCAAGAATTGAATTGAATGTGCAGGAGAAAAAAGGACCCGATGGGCGATAATACGATAATAGAGCAGACCGCCTTCTGTTTCACCAAACGACTTCACTATCTCAATAGGCAATCTGTTACAGAGAAACCTCTCTACGAAGACCACACACTGTCTGGCCTCAAGCGGTCGATAGAGAGAGGTCGTCTATTTTATGAAAGTTCTTATTGGTGATTTCGTGAACCTTTGAAATTAAAAAATAGTCTTATCATAGATATGGTCTCAATATACAGGTGATCATAATACGGGTTTCCACTGCGCCTCAATGGCCAATCGGCTATCAGTTTTCCAGCCTTGTTATCCTCAGCTCAGTGCAGGGTCTTCACGTCCAGACACCATGTCAACGGGGACTGTTTTCTATTAGATTTCCACCTCTATCATCATCCGCTGGGATCGCTTGAATGTCGAGTTAACTACCCACATTGTGGGCCGCTGCCCCAAATAACAAGACAGCGCTGGCCTCTCAGCGGGTCCCGGGCTATTGAAAAGACTAAAGCTATAGTTGTCATGGCTGAAACCAGCCATAAAGTATTGCGCCAGCGCGGCAGGGTGCCAGCAAAGCTACACCACGGACCAGACACTGTGGGCAGCTAAACAGATAATGATGCTCGCTTTCTCTTTATTATGACACGGTGCAGCTTACAATGGTGGGATTTCGCGCATGACTGATCTTGTAATATGATTTGTAGTGAGTGATTAGAGAGCAGGCTTTTGAGAGGAGGCATGAAACCGGCTATTACAGGGATTTTCCGCCTTTCTGACTTCATAATGTAATTGGTAATGATCTCATTGAGGTGGGACTCTACCACTGTGGCTGGTAGCAACCATCAAGGGACATAATGAAAGGCTATGGTAAGTGTGACAGAGTGGGACTCTCTGTGATTACCAGATTTGCATTGTCATATGCTATAGTGTTGCGTCCATAGGAAGGTGTTCTCATTTCCCTGGTTATTAAACACTCTTGTTGACTTGACATGTTTATAGTGCTGGGACAATACGTGGTCAACAAAGGAGGCTACAAATCTGACTTTAATGACAAGTTGAAGTGCCATGATACAAACTGCTATGTGAATAGAAACGTGCTAACTTGTATGGTATATTAACTACTTTGTTATATGATATTCATGTATATATCAACAGGTACAGGGCAATAAAAAGATACAGAGCCACGGGGCTGGTGAGTTAAAATATTCAAAGATTGTGAAATTACAAGTGTGAAACATGAGGATACCATACACTTACATGTAGTGCCTATATATTACAACCTCAATATATTACAGCCTCTAAGAATTTATAAGGCTCGTTGCATCAAAGAAACCAATTGAACACACACCTACTCTCGAGCCTATTTGAAAATTCAGTGTTTACTTAAGTCAAAACCTGTAATTGCCTGTTAACCTGCTAATGCTGTATCCATCAACTGAGTAAAAGCAAGAACGCAGGTGGCTCTGTCCACTTAAACTACCTTCATAATTTGTCCAGCATGGCCAATTCCAACCATACTTATACTATAGTTTGTATTTTCTTGTTCACATGTGGCAGATATTAGAATGAGAACTACTTGTACATCAAAATCTATATCACTTGAAACATAAAAGACTCTATTTATCAATTCCTGAGACACCGATCCTCTATTTATGAACTAACTCCTTCAGACAGCGTATGGCCTTGCATATGGCTATTACAAGAAAATGTACTTTTAAGTTCTCAATAGACTCTGCTAAATAAGAAGGCCGGTGTCATAGTTCAAAGTGATTCACCATCATAACAAACCACAAAGTCTTGATGGAAATTGCATGTTGTATGGACCACATGCTGGGGAATGGATCCCAGACTGCTGGGTGGAAAAATAGACATTTTATTAGTAGCTATAACATTCAAGGTGATTTCCATGGCCTACGTACTAAAGTACAACCTCTAATTAAGACCACCTCTGTGAAAACGACCACGTCTACGATAAAATCATTTCGCGCGGTCCAAAACCTTTACAACAAAATACCGCAAACCTCCGTAAAGAGACAGCCTCTCTATTGAGACCATGAGAATCGTTGTCAACACGTAGATATTCTTCTGTAGTCAACACCATGAATATTGATCAACCTGATACTTATGATTAAAGATTCCTTCACGTGCCCCTTGCTTATTCACATTCACCTAGTTGGTTACATGGCACTGTCACCTTGTAATTATCTACTGGATAAATCATCCTCAGCGCCCATTAAACATCTCAATTTACATCCTAACACCTTAGCCATCTACTAAGGAATAATAACCTGGCATTTTACACCTTTTGCCCGTTGTGTTCTCGCTCGATAAATCTTTATGAATTAGCAATTTGAATTACATCCCTCATTGAAGCTTCAACTTGATGATGACCTTTTTGGGGATAGTAAATTCAGATATGTGTTATCAAAGGAAACATACAAGGATGAATGCGTATATGTAGTGATTGTTTGAATTATTTTTTTTGTAAATCAAATGATATCATCCATTGCATCAGGTCAAATCAACAATAAAAACATACTATCACATAAACAGATCCAGATGGGCATGGCCCCTCCTCTATATTACCAACAGCTTTATTTTCATCAGATTTTTGCCATATTCGCAAGGTTTTGCGCGTGTGAACCCGTAAACTTTAGTGGTAGAACGCCCTTTCTGAAATCCTGTATTTGCCAGCGGCTACCCACATACACTCTTCATATAGAACTCAACTCACAAAACTCAGTCCCTAGTCTTGTTGTACGACTGTGGTGTGCACCTCACAACCTCTGTCTGTACTTTGGTGTATTACACACACTTTACAATGGCGCAGTTGCGTGTTTGTTGCATTTGTTAATCATACAGGTGGCGGGTTCCTGACTTATCCTTGTAAAGGACCACTTGCTAACCCTCAGTGTGGCTGTAAACTTGCTCCTTGTTATATTTGTATAATGCAATTTAGTAATGGTCATGTTTGTTTCTGCATTATTTAACAGTCCATGTGCAGATCCAGGATCGGGTTGGGGGCATAAGACGCACCCCACCCCTTTTCCCTTAAAAAATAATTTTCATTTATTTTCATCCCCACAACACTCTGCACATATTAACACATGAAAACCTGTCGGTGGGCGCATTTCCCCATTAAAAACCTGGATCTCCCAGTGACAGTGGAATGAATGGCGCTGCTGCTTCATTCTCAAAATTAAGTGATCTAAGATTTGCAGTTGCGTCAAACACGTGTATACATACATGTATGCTTTATTCATTGAAGTGCAGTATAATCACCTTCAACAACCTAAGTACCAATAGCATTTGAGCGAAAAGTGAGTAAGTAATGAAAATCATGACATGAAATAGATAGGGAGACAGACATTTACTTTTTTGACATTTCGTAGCTCCACACCACACGACATCCCCACTCGTGTTCTAATACAGTTTTTATCGCCCTTCCAGGTGCACAGGCAGTGGTCACTGTGGATGTGACGGTCAGCGAGCCGCCCGGCTCCACACACTACCCCGGACACAACGTCACCATCCTATGCAGGTACGGCTAGCGCTCCCTACACGAGGGCATTGTGATTAACATGGGTCCCAGCATCGCTACAGGGGAGGGAGCATATATAGGCTACTATGTTTGCTATACAAATATTATTCACATGATATAGAAATATAATATGTATTGATAAGAATACATATGGATATAATAATGTTTGTATGGTAAACGATTCTCTCTTTCTCTCACGATGCTGAGGCCTATGGGGATTAGTAATAGTTACATGTACATTTTGCTCAACTATATCAGTAAAGTCTCCATAGCATATAGTGCTGCTGCTTATGTGTATATTTTAATTTTATTATTTTATTATTTAATTTAACTTGGCAGATTGCTATTAAAGCACCAATTATTTGTTGTGTCTGGTCATTTATTTGATTGGGACATGAGACTGTTGTGTTGAATTCATTCTCCCATTACCTGGGATATTGAATAGGCTGAGGTAGATTATACATGAAAACTCAATACATGTAGTTTGGTCACACCACAGCAACATTGTTTCCACCGCATATTCTTTCTATCTGTTTCATTTCACGTAATAGGAGGCAACGGGCGTTAATTAGATTGAACGGGGCTTCCACTATTTAAATTTTAAAGCACTTTTGCAGTCAGCAATCCAATTTGAAAGTATTGTTTTTTCCCTGAAACTACTGTGCAAAGTATATGCAGACCAAGAAATTCCATCTTTGCACGCATACACTTTGACAGGTTTGAATGATCGAGTTGGACGTCTTAATATAGCAATATACCTGACTCACGTCTATAGACCTACAGAAGAATAACTGTCGATTGTTACAATTACCGACTAGAACTTTTCCTCGTGGATACATGTACAGCATAATGGTTTTGTTGGTCACTCTCATTCAAACAATTAGTGAAACTAGATACAGTAGAATCTCCTAAATCATGACATCCGTGTCAATTGAAGAGAGGTGGTCTCTTTGTGGAGGTTAACGTTGGTTTCTTTGTTTCTAAGTTTTGGACAGTTGCAAAAGGTTTCAGGGTTGTTATTCCTCTTCTTTAAAGGCCGTCTTAGATATTATCTTACGTGGTTTTGTGGCCTAGTAGATAGGTAGTTGGACTCGTGACCAGCAGGTTGTTAGCTCTTTTTCCGGTGGTGGTGGGTGTTGCGCAAACTCACTCTCTAAATTGTTGCACACGGCTCCGTGGCACCTACACGTTAAATAGGTACAGATAATTGAGATGAAAGAGTGTGAATGAGTGTATGTGTGAGTGATAACATTGTGCGGTGAATGTGCCGCAGATGCGAGTGTGTGAGAAATGGCCAATGATCTACAAGTGTGCCAATAAATTCGTGTAAAATGTGAAGTTTTGAGAGCAAAACTTGGATCACGACAATAAACCACCATATCACTTGGATCACGACTATAAACCACCATGTCTACAAGTACATTATATATTGATGTTAATCTTTATGAACACAATTGTACTGTATGTATATGTACTGTGGAACGTTTTTGATGAAGTTTAGGTAGAGTATGAGAACTTTGTCAAAAGTTTATCCCATCACTCTTGCACGTGACAAAATAGTGGGCATGATTGAGTCCTAACATTAACAACGGTACAATATGGACCATGGGACTGTCTTGAACCGAGCCAATTGATGAGATCATTCAAAATAACAAAGCACACTAGACACAAATACATTATGACGTAAAATCTCTCTATATAGAGACAACACAGGCACTGTTCTCGAGTGGTCTTATCAAAGAGGTAATCTCTTTAATGACGCCCCCTTTTGATTGTTTGTGATGGCCATGAGCCTCTTATTGTAGAGGTGGCCACTTTTAAGAGGCACTCTTCTTGCCTAAGTAGAGGTCTATCTGTAGCGGGGCTAGTCGGTCAAAATACCTTCACGCCTGGCGCTCATTAGTCTCTCCACGCGGCCGCGACAGGTTGACGGACGAGGCCTCGGCCCGGGCGGGCTCGGCACGCGCGGTCGATTCGGCTGGAGCCGTAATGGGCGCGGGTCGTGCCGACTCGGCGTGTCAGCCGCGTCCTGTGGTGAAGCCGTGAGGGATAGGTACGGGAGAACCTCTGTATCAGGACCTCACACAGGTCTATATGGAGAGGTGGTCTCTTTATAAAGACTTGGGACTACCAAATGTGGTTTTATATCACTACAGCTGTGGTCGTACTTGCCGAGTGTACGACATTGGATCTGTAATTTAAACTACTTGGGTTTAGAGCAGCTGTATCTAAAGATATTAATTGTTCGTGTATTTGAGAACAATGGGTCCTGAAGACAAGTTCAGAATTAAAGGTTTGCCTACAAGGCCTCCAACATAGTATAGGAAATTAAATCCCTAGGCCATAGCTGCGGTAGATTTGTCATAGTGTTGAGGCCAGGAACATACATACACAGGTTCTTATTCTTGAACTCCTATCATCACAGAAATAGTGAACTTTCGTTTAGAGTTATGTCACCCTTTACGTGGTTAGGTTAGCACGTTTGATGACGAAGTAAAAAAACTAATGCAATATCATCACACACATATCATATTAAACATATAGTACTTGCACCCAGTCACCTTGAAATACCATAAGCCACGCCCTCCAAATTCAGAGCGGGGATTATCTTGTAGCTCGAGGCCAATGGGCAGTGGAGCGTAACGAATGACGGATTAATCAATATTTCTTATCAGTTAACCACTTGGAAAGTTGGTCTGGATCAAGTTAGCGCCGAACTGAGATGTAGTGACCTTGACTTGGGCAGGTTTTCAATATTTGTTTAATGCCAGGTGTGTTTATACTCTGATAGAGTTACAAGCGACTTTGACGTCAAATCAGTCTTTGTAAACACGTGGTTTGACCCCAATTACACGTTTGCGTTGTGCATTGTGTGGTGGAAATTAAGGATATGAACGTGTAAATGTGCTTTATGTCGGTTTTGTTTTATATAATACAGCCTTCTAACTATGATTTGATTGTATTCTATTCCTCCCCTCCCGCTGTAATTTCTCTATAGAAGGCACGCGCGAGAGAGGAAAAGATTACACGAGCAAGCTTTTGACATGTTAAGAATTCTTACATAAATAGTTTTAGTGGCCCTTCTCTCCACTTTTACACAGGCACACCAGCATAATCATAATAAAATACACACTGTTCTGATAACCCATAATCACAAGGAATTCTTGCGAAACATTCTTCGTTATAACGTTCTCATATTTCATCCTCACAGCATTAAACAAACTCTATATTGACTGTAATGAAACAAGGCAGTAGCGTTATTAAGTTGTCAGAGCAGCTAATCGAGAACAAATATTTTGATCCACCCGATACTAAATGCATTTACGAAATCACAACATGCACTTGTGACGTAGAATTTGAGATGAGATGAAAGCTTTTATTTTGCTTATTATGTTTTAGAGTTTATACAGGGTACGTAAGTTATACATTGCATTTGTTTGACATTTTTACTTACGTTTTGCTTTGATTTGCTTTGATATGTGTAAGTGGGACGATTGATTTGCCTTTATTTTACTTCAAATTAGTTTAAGACTTTCATAATTGACACACTGTGGTACGCTAGTTATTATTCACATGCACCTTGCTATCTTCATGAACCATGTTCATAATATTCTATCTTTTTCATACCCATTCAATTTCTTTACCATGCATACATGTATTTGGTGAAAGATTTGTAATCAACTGATTTGCACGCTAATACATACGAACATATAAAACATAATGCAATCGAGACATTTTCGTTGATGATGTTTGCATTATGCTTTAGCAATCTTGAGAACAGACTTTCGTGTGATAGTGTTTGGTGACTAATATATACAAAAAAAACTAATGTAACATTATTGTAAACTTACGAAAAGAATTTGTGCAGAACTTAATAATTACTGTACAATATGGCATTTTATTGTGGATTGGTATTTCTAATAGAAAAATGTGTTGAATATCTGTACTCGTTTAATTATCATGATTTTTTTATATATAATATGCATTATCATCATTAGAATAGTAACAATTGACAAAGTAAAAAAATACATTTGAAGAAAATAACCACATGAAAAATACCAAAATATTTTTCAAAGTACTATTAATTTCAATTATACATACAATATTACAAATTATTCAGTCCCACGTATATTTGTGACACGTGAAAATAATTACGGCCCATGTACCACATTTGACGATGATGGTTCAGCATTAAAACTGGAATTCTCATATTTCAACATTGATCCAGGCAGTCAAAGGCTGACCGAAGACAAATAAATCCATTCCTCATTTATGAGATTTCTTGCACTTTCCTGCAGGATGACGGGCGGTTACCCAGGCATCTTCGTCTACTGGTACAAGATGGTGGTGCAGGAGACGGGGAACCACCTGCAGGAGCTCATCGCCACCAACGACGAGCTGGCGCCGCTGTACAGGTACGCACAAAATACAATAGAACTTCTGTATTAAGGCATCCTGTTCTTTACCTCACATGCTCGTAATAAAGAGGCAGTTTTTATATAGAGCAACGGTCTTCTTATAGATATGGTATAAGGTAATTAGAGACCTAGTCTTAATAAGTTTCTATACTATAATAAAAAAGGACTCTTGTTGAATAGTGGCCTTTCACAGAATAAGAGGTGTTATTCGGAGGTTATGTAATAATATTTAAATTTGAAGTTTCATAAATGATGTGCATTTAAAATGTGCCCGAGTATATGTGAAGCCAATTTCCAATTTTAATGTTAACACATTTACAGGTCAATGCCGGGACAAAGATTTGAAGCTAAGGTGGTCAACTCCATTGAAGGCGTCTCACTCTTTATACTCAATATCTACGGTGAGTAAAGATTTGTTGTAATCTGGTCTTGCACGTTCCTGTAATGTTTAGACATGCATGTTTGAAATAGAATGTCCATCGTTATTGACTGTCCTGATACAATCATAATGCCAACCGTAACAGCGAGTAATGTAAACTGACTGTCCTGGCGTTTCACCAGTGATCATAGCACAAATGAACTATTCGTTTTTCAAAACACCCTCGTCCCAGATGATGGGATATGTGAGGCAATATCCCTTTTATTTAATTAAGTCCTTTGACCTATGAAACCAAATGCCGCCATAACGCAAACAATTACAGGCCTTCTGAACTGACTGCCGGGATGATTACCGGAGGATTGCACATAATAGACTTGTGGATAAAAACTGTATTGGGTACGCATTTCAGGCATCACCCGCGAGGACAGCGGTCACTACGGCTGCTCCGTGCCCAAGGCGGATAACGCTTACTCACAGGGCGAGCTGGAGGTGGCAGGTGAGGAGGAGGCAATAATCGCTGATTATAAACTAGATTTACGGCCATTTAAATGGTGTATTAGATACGGGCTTGATCGCTGTGTATAAACGGAACTTTAGAGAGTACTTAATGTCAAACCATTCAGTATATGCCTGATATAGTACACATTAAAACCCAGTTTATACACACCAATCGTACACATATATAGAACTTCGGGGAATTTTATCCTATAATCTGCAATTATTATGCTTTACACCACATCGACTGGACTAAATTATAAAGCATAAAATATCTTCTTTCGTTGAGAAAAATATCCTGAGATTCACAGCCCGAGTTTTGTGAATATAACCGGTGATTGAATCAAAAGTATCTCTACAAATTATTCACTTATAAAAATAAGGAGAGAATATTCTTTGGTAGGGGCAGTATGTAGGCAACTTTCAAAGGGGACCGTGTGCAGTCTGATAAACATCAATAAAGATACCACCTCTACATTGACACTACTTCAGTCTCAAGGCTGGTCTTATTAAAGACCGTATTACAACCTTGAAAGCAATTCTTTACTATTTCTCCCCCTTTCCAGTTCCTCCCTCTGATATCTACTTTGCGAACTACTCGTCTGGGGACACTGTTGAGCTGGTGGAGGGTCAGCCGGTCAGTCTGCACTGCCACGTGCGCGAGGTTCTGCCCACGCCTGCCGTCTCCATGGTGATCAGCTCTCGCCGCCGCTCGTCCAGCGGCCACATGATGTGAGTACATTATACAGTGCACCGCATGTGACGTAAGTGCGCACGTGATGTGAGTACATACGCCATGCATTTGATAAGTACAATGGCGCGGATGTGAAACATTATAAGCAGAGGATAATTCTAGGTATCCCCATTCTCCGACCCCCCCCCTAAAAAAGAATAAAAATAACAATAAAAAACAACCCACAAAACCATTGATGTCACATAGTGCCCTGTTAACGGCAATTTTAAATTACCTTAACAGCTTAATGTTCATGAAAGCAGAGAGCAATAGTTTAACAGTTTAAATTGTGTCACCGCAGATGCCCCTGGTCAAAACAATCTTCAGACACACTTGTGTGCAATAACAGTTTATCACACATGTGTAATGTTGAAGGCCTAGGAACGGGCGAAATGCTCTGCAATAGGTGGTCTCTAGTAGAGGTGGTCGTAATAGAAAGGTTCTTCTGTATTGCACGGCCCGTTGGGTGAACAAAATCAACTGAGTATCAAAAATACACACAGCTTGGCCCCCAATCGTATCAATACCATGTAAATAGCGACTCTCCTCTTAACACGAACATACTCGGCATATACCAAGGCCAAGAACACAGAAGTGTCACGAGCATCGACAGTATAATTCACTGTCTATGGAGCATCATTTACAAGGAAAAATACGACAGAACACCTAAGAAAGATCACGTCTCTTTTGAGACCATCTCTATAGTAAGATCATTGCCCGTGGTCCGAAATCTTCATAGAGGGAGTAGAATGTACATTGCCTTCAAAAAATCCCCTCACTATTGCGACTACTTGATATCAGTCCTTTGTGTGGTAGTATTACTTAGAGAGTTCCTTCTGTAGGAAGAGTTGTTCTTACAATCAGAGCCGATATGACAGCTTGTCCTACTCCAATAAGCAAGGTCAAAATGGAAGAAATTGCATTTTCAGGCCAGTAGGAGAATGAATCTGATATTGAGTCAGCGTTTGATTTGATCTATTGGCAATTGACATCATTTTTCGTGTTGCTTTGAGTCTTTGTGGAGAGAAGTGATTCTGAGAAATGATGAAAATGTTCTGATGTTTATGCTCTTGTATTCTCAAAGGCTATTAAAAAAGAAACGTATTTTTGCCAATTCTAATGAACAGTACCAGTCACACCGTTTAATATGAAGCTGTAAGATCAAACAGAACTTTTTAACAAGAGAAATAAGAACATGGTATGGAATGCTTCACAAATACCAAGATGAGAAAGAAGCAAATATTAACAAAATACAGGCAATAGGCAATAAGAACTGGGTAAATATTCAGGTCAGAGATACGTTTTCTGTCATCGCTCATCTCTGCTGTTGTAGTATTTGGGACCAACTGGCTTCTCTATTTGTCAACTTTGTAATGATCAGGGATGGTCAATTATAGGTATACAGACATATATTTTGATACTCAGTATAAATTGTGTTTAAATTGTGTTTGGATGTTGTTTATTTGTTATAAACTCATTGGGTATTGTTCAGTTTATTTTTAACTATGTAATGGTGTGACTGACGTAAATTGAATTCACAGGGACGCCATTGTCATAACAATTGTGCTGTAAATAATTATTTCGTACAGTAAAACAACTTACCATGTTATATATCAATTTATACAATCAACTGAATGCGTCATGTTTCTCAAAATAGCTAAACCCATTGCTGTTGCTTATCCATTTTCGGCTAAAATATTAAATGATAGGGCTAATGCAAATAAACATAAGCACAACAAATTTACCACACTGGTTGTCTGATTCTCCCTAATGTGTTCGAATAAATCAAGACATACATTATAGTAAAGTTTAGCTTTGTTCATTCTTTATCATAGGCTACAATACTGGGCTAAGGTTATTTACATATAGTATAACATAGTATCATAATATGTTATATGCAGTTTTAATCAGTTTATTCGTAAAAAAAGATATTGTTTGGTTTAGAAAAAATAATTATTGTTTAGTGCCGTATTTTGTAATGTCCTGCCAAACGAAATAATCAGCATGATAACTAAACTATTTTACTGGTGTGTACTATGAATAAAAACAAAGTACCGCGTACTATAAAACAAAGTAAAACGCTAAAAGATAAACATCAAACTTAGCGAAAATCATGCGATACAGTAAACATCGTGAGAAGAAAAAAGTAAGAAGTAAAATCAATAGATTACAACAGATTATCTCACATAACGCCCTCGTGTGTATCAGCAGGTCCCAGAAGGTGGACGAGATCCCTGTGCACGCCCAGAGCTCGCTCGTGGAGAAGTGCACGCAGCTGGCGGACGGCAAGACGTGCCCGCTCCACTTCACATACGACTACGTGGTGTCCACGCACCCCAGGTAAAGCCCCGGTCTCACAGCACGCAAAGTTCATAGTATTTGATGTCCATATCAGTGTTAGAGGTAGCTAGATAGTCAAGATTCTTATCAACGCAAACATTGAAGTCTATATTTCAATGCATATAATATTTGGGGATGAAGAAATGTGAAAAACAAAATCAGAAATGGTTTATGTGTATTAACTTTGTGCTTCTTCATCTAATATCAACCTCGGTGAGAAATGAAACCACGTCAATTAACTTCAGCAGCAAGTGGACACACACAAAAAAAAAATTACATCCCAAATTTATAGGCAAAACTTCGCAAATCAAAACGACAGAAGCTGTGACTATAAAAATGGGTGAAAATTGACATTTCTAGTTCACACCAAAACTTATATTTTGGATGGAAGTAAAAAGAATCATGGAGTGGAAAACTATTCTACCGTTTGAGAACCAGACAATATGTCAATAGACAATGTGTGAATTAACGAGGGCTACAATGCTAAAACAGATTCAGCATAAACATTTGTAAGAGTCTGACCATAGTTTAGCTTAAATAATCGAGTACAAATGTTCATATTTAGCTGTTTGTAATATGAAACCACTATCCTTAGAAAAATAAAACATTTTAAATTCATATGAAAGACCTTTTATTCCACATGGATATTTACACATATATCATGACAAATGCCGTGTTTTCAGTTTCATCCCCAGCATGGAGCACGATGGATCTATTCTGGAGTGTATTGCGGAGCTCGAGGGGACGCACTACGAGCCCACGGTCACGTCGGTCAACATCATGGTCAAATGTGAGCGCTCACACCGAATGTTGTACAGATGAGCCTGAAATTCTGATAATGTTATTGTTAAATTGAGCCAATAGTCAACTGTGTTCACTAATAGCTTTGCACTCTCAGATATCCTGATTACAATTAATTCTTACTGTATTTAATTATTTAATAAGCTTCATTTTCCAAGAACTATTTGCAAAATCTACTCATGAAGTTTTAAACTTTTCTGTAATGATTTATGGACAACTGTAAATATTAGTATTTTCTTAAATAAATATAGGATAAATTATCAAGATTAGCAATGAAAACTGTTCAGTTAATTTCGAAAATTGTTGACAAATTGAAGCTTATTAAGATATTAATGATAAGTTCTCATAACTAAAGAACCTGTCTGTGTTCATTTTGCACACATTACCCTTTTTCTCTGACTGGTACTGCAATGTACACTGAAATGTCTCTTGTCCACAGACGCCCCTCGGATCACGTGTGAGACGTGGCAGGAGGCGCCGCTGGGGCGCGACTACAGCGTCAAGTGCCGCGTGAAGGCGCAGCCAGGGCCGAGCAGCCTCAAGTAAGTCAGCACAGCATAGGCAGATCCAGGTTTTTGGAAAAGGGGGGCGCACTTAAGGAAAAGTGGGGCCCACTTTGGAATTTCATGAAAAACCCTATGAAAATGAAGTATTTTGGTGGGAAAAGTGTGTCAGAGACAAAACATAAACACTATTTTATTCATGCTCATTGATGATGGCAAGTGCAAGTCCAATGTTTTATGCTAACCAATAAATACAATGTGTTATGATAATATCCATGTTGTCAGGTGGGAGTTTGAGGTGGACGGTGTCCCCATGCTGCTGGACGCCTACACCGCCCGCGAGGACGAGTTCGAGGCTTACGTTGAGGTCAGTCTAACACTGGTCATCAGGGCGGGGATAAGCAAACATTACCTGTATTAGTTAAAATCTGTCTGTGACGCTTCAATTTGTCTATATCAAATATAAATGTTTTATATTGTCAATATACATGTAGTGACTGTAGCATACTTGGCATTCAAGAGAATAGAGAAAGAGGCGTTTAGAGATAAATACACTATTGCAATTTCAAAACATGAACATGCTTGCCATGTAACAATTACTCCTTGATACATGTATGTTACAAATGGTACCAAGTTGTAACAGGTGTATATAACAAGTATTTATACTGTAATATATGAAGTAGAACTCCTTTAAACCCGAATATAACAATTATTTCTCCTTTAATATTAGTGCATGAAGCATATAATTTCTCCCCAATACATTCATGTAAAAACAATTGCATCTGGAGTCCTACATACAACACCTATTTCTCCTTAATACAGTGATGAAAATACTACTACTCCTTACATCTGCGAGATGTAACATCAATCACTCCTGAATACGTTTATGAACCACCTATTACTCCTTAAGACTTGTCACAAATATTACTTCTTAAGACATCTATGTAACACATATTACACCTTAATACCTTCATACCACAACTATTGCACTTTAGTATCTTTATGCAACACCTATTGCTCCTTAATGCATGTCACAAATGTTGCTCCATAGTACAGTCATGAGAACACACTTATTGCAACATGTACCACCTATCCCGCCTCACTCCACATCTGTGTTCCTCCACCAGGTGATCTCTGCGGACACGCGTGACTGCGTGCTGCTGGTGCGCAGGGTGCGTGCCGCGCACTTTACTACGTACACACTCCGTGCCGACAACGCGCTCGGAAAGGCGGCCGACGCAGTGAGACTCGAACAGGCCACCAACGGTGAGCAGTGGGCGGCGGCGGTAGCACTTGTATTTGCTGACTACAAAATTGTCTGTGTATATTTGTTTTATAGCTGAGTGCCAAAGACGCCCAATGACCTGGTGTAAATGAGTCAACTGAGCCTGGATAGCAGACTATAAACGCCGACATTTACGTTTACATTTATAGTATGTACTGTAATTATGGATATACTATGTTATTTTAAAATGTAGATTTTGGTACCTACCATAAGACCAAGATACACAGACAATATTTTTAAGCCTAAAAGTTTTGGTTTAATAGATTGGAACATATGAATAAAGACGGCATCAACTGGTCTCAATAGAGATGTGGTGTCTGTGTCTCCCAAATCATAATCATGATGTGGGGAAATGTTTGAGAAATATTGCGTGACATGATTTGTGTATGTGTAAATGTAAATGTGTTTGCTCTCAGTTTGGTTTTCTATTCTAATTGATCCCCACTTTTCCCATTACACGTATGCCGGGTATTTGTAATGAAAACTAATTTCTTTATATACTTTCATGCCATATGTTACCTGTAATGTTTTTAAAGATTATGTCCGTTATTTTGTACTTAGAGTACCCAGACTATAGTGTGGTCACAGGTAAGACACAGCTGTACAACAACGCTTCAGTACTCACTTTGTACTGCACTAGATATTCACTTTGAAATCACCGCAATAGCCACCTTAAATGAATTACTGTACATATCATAATTGTGTGTAATCAAAATTACTTGATTATTTTCTCTATTGATTCGATTCTTGTTATCATTATGTGGTTTTCATCATACTGATTTTGCTCTATGTATTTTGTGTTCAGAGAGGGAGTATAAAGAATATAGTATAGTGGCAGGTAAGAAAAAGCATGTACATATTGGTGAGCTTGCTAGGATCGTCCTGCTTAATAATTATTTTAATAAGTATGTTAACTTGGTCTGTGCTGCATTGAAGAATATGTTATCGCTTAAATATCATGATTATAGAATGGGTAACTTTCTGTTGTTTTCACAAAGCATTCTTAATTCAAATAAGGGGATTTTCTGTAAAGGTACTTTCAACTGAGACAGTTTTACAATGACCAGATATATATATACCCAACCAGTTAAAGTCTTAAGTCAAATGTAAATAAGGGTGTGAATGTCAATGTCATGGACACAATAGAGATGTATGGGATGCTATCTTGACCACTTGTCCAATGTTTATACAACATTCACAGATGATGGGCGAGGATTGATCAAGAATCCTGGCAAATCTTGGGAATACAAACCCAATAAATGCGCTTGAAGAAAATCCCCTAATGTGAATTATGAGCACTTTTGGAAATAGCAATTCATATATCAATGCTTTAGTCACGTTCTGCTTCAATAGATATTCACAATGAATTCAAACAAGTATCCATGCCAAACTGACTAGTGAAAGTATAATTTGAAATCAATGCAATTGCCACCTTAATTTGATTGTTGTAAATTTCATGATTGTGTGTAATCAAAATTACTTGATTACTTTCTCTATTGATTTAATGCTTATCATCATTATGTGGTTTTCATCATACTGATTTTGCTCTGTGTATTTTGTGTTTAGAGAGGGAGTATAAAGAATATAGTATAGTGGCAGGTAAGAAAAAGCATGTACATATTGGTGAGCTTGCTAGGATCATCCCGCTTACAATAACTATGTAATTCTGTTGTTTGTGCTGCATTGCACGATATGTTATCACTTAAAATCATCTGAAAAAAGTATCTTCAAGTCTAATAGCAGATATATAAACTAAATAACAACCCTGAAAGTGAATATGTTGACAATCTTGTGGATTTGATTGGCAGGTTTGTCATCATATGTACTTTGAAAAAAAAAGAGTCTTGTTGCCTGATGTCTTATGATATCGAAAAGTCTCTTTTTAGTGATCATAACAAATCACAGTACCCACCAGTTTGATGTATTTCATAACAATAATAAACTAACCGCGCATCAAGCTAAAATATTGCTGACATCGTGCTTATTTATATGAACTGTATCGCATTTTTATTGCAATCCAGAAGTCAACCCTGTTAGATTTCTTATCAAATTTTGATGTACCCAATTGCACTTGCATTTGATTGTTCTTCACAGCATCATTTCTGACCGTTGAAAACATATATTTAACATGTATCTTTTAAATTAATACTCTGTTCTCATAATTTTGGTGCTAAACTGACAATGTTTTCAAACCACAAACACATTAATGTCTAATCCTGCACAAAGCTGTTGCTTAATTATTTGATTGTCACTACTCTATTTTTAAACATATATATTGTATAATGCGTTTGTATTTTTATGGTAGTGGCTTTAACTTACGTGAAATTTGTGCAGTGTCCAGTGTATTTTCTAGGTTTTGGATATGAATTGTTTTGTCATTATCCTGCCATTATAACTTCATACCATTAAATATATGCTATAAGTTGGAATCACTTCATAACATATCTACTTCATAAACCTCTTTGGCAAAATACAACATATGGTATCACTAGAGTACATATGACACTGAATTGAACCCATTTTGCAACAATATGTGTAAATCACCTTACCTTTCATCACTTAGATTGTATTTTACCCTGAAAGATCAAGCCTTATAAAATGGTGTTGCAATCCATGATTGCCAAAGACCCCGTGACAATTACATTTTTTGGTTGCAAGAGAGTGGGGGTATGAGTGTGCTGGGAGGGGCGGGGGCTTGCGTCGTAGATTTGCCCATGTTTAGTATACTATATTATTTAACTTTGAAATATATCATAGAATCATATAATTTGTAATAATAATAATGATAAGTAATATATAATTCAAATTTTGCATTGTTTTCTTCTTTTCAGACCAAACTCTGGCTCTCAGTGCTGCCGCCTCACGGATTGTTTCACCACTACTGCTCTTCAGACTGTTTACTGCCATCATTGTACTGTTGTAACCTATTGTACTGCTGCAAAACTGCAATATATTATCGTTCATCCAAAGAGTCATGGGGCATGTCATATCTGATATGACCTTTACATCAATATTTTTATATGTTTGCTTGTTGTAAATATTATTGTTTATAGTTGCTAATTTCTGTAAATTAAAATTATGTTTACATTCATCCAAGAAGTAATGATAATCTTTAGTAAAAAAAAGTCAATATATAAATATACAGTATTCTGAATTGGATTTAATTTGGAGGAATATCAGTATTTCTATTTTAAGAAATGAAATCAGTATTTGATTTCAAACAAGTTTATAGAAAATTTATAACATTCTAGTAAATCGTGGTGCATTTCTATTCAAATTTGCGATTTAATATCATTTGTTTTGTCAAGCGACTTGTGATAGCACACAAATTCCATTTCGCGGCTTGCATTGCATATGCCATGCATTCTGTACTGTATAATTGCAAAAATGTCATGTTTTCTCCTATTGTTGATGAGAATACTTCAATTTGATGGGTCAGAGACATGAGTGAAGTTTGATTGGCATACATAACCTAGCAGACAATTACAATTTGTTTTGTGTTTAACTGAGACATATATGGTTATTATATGTACACTTCGTTGTTTCCAGGATTCTAATGGTCATTAGACTTAAGATTCAGTGAAAGATTTTTTTTATCTGCTACTCACATTAATGGATGTCGTGTATGTAAACATGTAATTTTTACGTGGTGTGTAACGTGATCTCAAAGACGATCATATATCCTACTTTATTTCTATATCTTACACAGTACTTTGCTCATGTTGTTATAATACTAATCTGTTTTTACAGTAATTGTAGCAACTTGTTAATGCACATAGATAAGTTTCTTTGGAATGCTAATATCAATAGGGAACCACCATTACATATTTGAGATGACAATTACATGTACTTATTGCGATCCGATAAAATACCATGATTTTGTAATATATTTAGTAATAATTAGTTGTTATTGATGGTTTTAGGTGATGAATGCAGATGTATGTTATGTGAAAGAATCAATGATTAATCATATTTAAGTACATGTTTGTATTTTTTTCATGCTCATGTTATGTTCAATTCAGCTATCATGTTATTTTCTTTAAATATAAATTATAAACCTATGCATTTACTTATCAATTAATGTTTTGAAAGTAATTAGCATATATACTTCAGTGAGCTTATAAACTCTCCGTTGTTAATATGTGCAAGGATATCAAATTGTAAATATTGAATTATGAGCTTAATAACCTTCACAAAGGTAACTTAAACAACTCATTGCTGAAGACAATCATAGGAATTATAGTTTTTTAAAGATTATGTTTCATAATTACACAGTGAATGCTTAGAAAGAGTATCTAAGGCATGTTTTTGGAGTGTAGGATACAATCATTGTGTTTTAAATGTGTATTTATTTTGTAACATTTGTAAGAAATAAATGTTTGATTGTCAAATCAGCTAATGTATATGTTTTTTTTTCATATTCTAGTATTCCTGATGCTATTTATATCACCAACGAGTGTCAGAATATTACTATCATAATAAACAAAATCAACAGTGTTGCTAAAATATAAAAACATCCGTAAGGCAAGAAACAGAACTTTATGTTATTCATTTGCATATGACTGCTAGACACTTATAGTAATTTTGGGCTGGAAAATCTTGCACTCAAAAAAAACAACAAACCTAAACGTTCATTATTCGTTTGTACAACTAGTATCTAAACCATTTCTATGATCATACACATGTAACAGCTGTTGTGTTCCTCTTAGGATTACTCTTCACAATTGAAGCAAGTTAAATCGCGGTGGTAAAAATTGTATCTGGCTCCTTGACTATTGATCATAGATTGTCAACACACATCAAACACAATATACGCACCAAGTACAGTATACTGTACAGGGAATTGAGAACGAACGGCAGTGTGACAAGATGCCCATGATTTGGTGTAGATGGCACATAGATTAAGCAACATTGATAGCAGGCTATCACCTGCAGATCCATGTGTTCCTTTAAAAGAGCTGCGTGTGTGTCCCCACGCGTGTATATATATATGTGTGTGTGTGTGTGTGTTTGTGTGTGTGTTTGTGTGTGTGTTTGTGTGTGTGTGTGATCACGTAGGGTTGGGGCGTAACCAGTCAATGTGTGTGGCATGCAAGAAAGCTCATGATTATGCCAGAAGCCCAATAAATTGAACCATACAATGCAAATAACACTGTGAAAAAATGGGTGGGAATCCGTCAGCCCGTGGACTATCAAATATCCATATTTTTATTGAATGGCCTTTCAAGGTGGCCATCAAACCAAATAGGTTTCATTAGAAAACAAACCACATGCGAATGTGTATTCACTCAGATAGTTTTAACTGGAAGCAGCTTCAAGGCCTCAGAGTGCATCTGATTTAAATGGAGGGAGTGTGTGGGCGAGTGCTGCAGTGGCCCACATTACAGTTCAAAAGTTTCACTAAATATGTTAGAAACTAACCGTATGTGAACAATGATACTCAAGTTCGACGGCTGGAAAAATCGTTAAGTTCTTATTCATTATTGCAAATGCATATGCAGTTGCGCGCCCCTACACTCTTTTCCAACTGGCATATCCAGGTTTTCAGAAAAGGTGTGGGCGCACTGAAGGAATCTCATGGGTTTCGTACTCACTATCAACATCCAGATTCTGGTCTAGGACTGCAAGTTTTCCCATGAACGAAACCCAAGAAATCATATAGTTACGTCCGTATCCGCTGTCTGGAAACTTGGACCTGTCAGTGACTATTTTCCGATGTTGTATTGAGTCTGGACCTTGCACGAACATTGACGCAAAACTGGACTCAAGCTCTCTAAAAGCATGTAATTTTGAATGACTGATTCATGAGTTCGAGTCCCTGTCGGGTCTGCGGTTAGATGTTGAGCAAAATCACCCATAACCAGGTACTCATTGTTCCGTGGTACCTACATGCTACAGAGGTGCAGGTCAGTCAAGTGAACGCCAATGTCTGTGATGAACACCATGCAATGTTGCATCAATCATGGTCCCCATGAAGATAAGAGAAAGCCAATTAAAAGTGACCCGGTTGCTAATGACCTGGTGTTAATGTAAGGTCGCTAGAGCACAATACCAATCAATTGCTACTGTTTAATAAGCACATTACCATAGAACGGTTAACTAGGTGATGCCTCGTGTGTTGTTACACTGGTTCCAGATAAATCGAGGCGATCTGTAATGATATTTAGACTAGATAGTGACGACATTGAAACTCGTGAGGATGTTGTTACAGATAGCTGTGTGTATCAACCACTAGAGGGGAGCACTGTTCTCCCGAAGCCGGAAATTAAGCAATTACAATAACACGATTTTGGACAACTGGCCAATCCTTGGGTATGGGTGGGTGGAAAATTGGTCTGGCTATCGCATTTCAGTGCAAGTGTTTGGGGAGGAGAAAATATGTATATTGTTAGGTCAACGATTACTCATCACAATGCAATCATTCAAATCAGTATTACTTGTGTTTTTTCTCCTTTTCCTAATACTGTGCACACGTGGCATTGTAGTCCAATTCTACTAGTTCTACATTTTGAGAAGAAATTAATCCCTGAAAACCTTGCAAATAATTTTTTTGAAAATAATAACTATGAAATTACTTGTCTACATGACAATACTAATCACATATTTTTCCAAGTATCGATTTATTTTGATGAAGTAGCTAGATACTTGGTTCAAAACAGTTATTAGAATAGTCATTAATAGTAATTAGTAATAAGAATAATTTTGAAAATAAATGGATGGAAATTTGCTAAAGACGACTTACAATAATGCAAAATGAGGCAACAATTCACAAAATGAACACATTCCAATATTATATAAACAGGCTGTGTGGTCTCAATTATAAAGACAACGGTAAATATTACTATCCCTTTATGTAATAACAAAATAATTGTGTTTACAGTTTGGAAATGCGTCACATTTCATTTTGTTATTTTGAAATTACTGAATACATTGTGATTATCCAAAAAGGGGAAAACAAAATCACCCATCAAGCGAACATCATGCGTCAGCACATGGGAAGTCATGAGAGACCAAGGGGGCTGTGCTTTCTTTCCTTTCAAACATTATAAGAAGCAACAATCTTTAACATTTAAAATATTCCATAAAACGTGTTTACAGGGCTGCAAACATTTGTGCCAGGAATTTTCAAGTTGACAAAAACTTTGTTTTAATAATAAACCAAGACCCTTTAAACATCAAACAGCAGCCTGGTCGACACATATCTATGATGAATTGGGACTGCTGTATCAAACCTTCCATGCTCCTAACAGATCCTATTATCTGATTGCACTTGCATTTTTAAATCTCATCCCTCGCAATTGACATGTAAAGTGATTTAGAGGCTAGTGTGTAAACAAATTTCGACATCAATGACACAAACACATGAAACATTTTGGCCTAGTGTTAGGAACCTGTATCAACTGTGGCATAAAGCTGATTCAGTCCCGAATATATTGAAGCTAATCCTCAGTGGTAGGCTTATTATACCCACTGTAAATTGGCAAAACTGTCTTGACAATTACATGTTTTAAAAAGGGTAAAACCATTCCCCATTCCCCCAACCACGTGTATATTTCTCATTTCACATGGCAAATTAAACACTCGAATGGGATTAAACATAAACACCTTGTGGTCATGTCTATAACAGTAAAAATTAAGAATAGGTGAACTCTATATTTTTGTACCAGATGTTTGTGAAATATAAAAATATAAAAAGCAGGATGTTCTAAGGCCATGTATTTTTATTCCTGCAATATACTGTAATGTATATATATATATATATATATATATATATATATATATATATCTATATATATATATATATATATATATATATATATATATATATATTTTTAAAAATATATATATATATTGTTGTTTAGTCATGATAGAATGGTGATTGACCATCTTTTCTATCTATCATCCACCATAGGGGTGTGACACGGGTTGCCAATACGACGGTGGCTGGTCATCTCCGATTCAATTTTGCACGGAAGAGTCTCTAAAAAGTGAGGACAGGGAATGGTGGCAACTGTTGCAGGGTTGGCAGCTCTGTTCTTTTTTGGCTTGCCATGTGTTTCAGCTGCTGTCGTCCTGTTTGCCAACATGATTTGGCACCCTGGTGCAACAGTTGGTGCCTCTGTCTTGCTTGAACTGCATGACTTGGATCTCTGTCTTGCGCGACTGAGTGTCCCATGAAGGTGTTGACCTTGAATGTTGAATGTTATGATATGATTTAGGTTAAAATAAAATCATGCCCGGCCCAGTTTAGTCATGATAGAATGGTGATTGACCACTCGAGTGAGTACCTCAGTGTCTGGGATCCTGTCTTGCCACGTATGCCGAGAACCTTCCCGACAGGTGGTGTGGAAGTGGTTCAGCTTTTTGGCATGACGCTGGTAAATTGTCCATGTTTCACAGCCATAGAGAAGTGCGGTGAGAACAATGGATTGGTCAACCTCCGTGCTCAGTTCTGTGGTGATGGAATCCCTAAAAATTTGAGTACAGTCGAATATAATGGAGAGTGTGCTACCAAGGCAAACTTGTCCACCACACTCAGTCTCTGCCCATTGATGACTATGTCGGGTTCAACCAAAACTCCCAGGAGCTGGCTGCAGTCTTCTTCGTGCTGGGATGGTGAGCCGAAATTGTCAAAGTATCAAAACTTTTGCAACACTGTGTTGCATGTCAGCTTCTGTAAAGCATTAAATGCACTTCACGCAAACAGAAAGTTATTGATGGTGATTTATTTTGCAAACTGTTTCATGAAAATGGATTTGAGTCATGATAGAATGGTGATTGACCACTCATTTCGTGTTAGGCATCTGTCAGCATGGCCGAGAACATGAATGAACAGGGTGGTCAAGGACACAACCATTCACTCCATTTAAACACTCGAATGGGATGAAACAAAAAACGCCTTATTTGGTCACGTCTATGGGGCTATACCCACTTTTTAGGTGAATCTACACAATTCTATATTCACATTTACATTCACTTTTAAAAGTATATTCGACTTATTGGAGGCCAGGTCAGCGGCTTTTCATGCTAGGAATTTAACTTACCACTTATAGTAATCTGCTGACGTTAGTATCAGGCTAGGAGGTAATATAAATCTCGGATTGAGTAATGCCATATCTTATTTTGGGGGACAGCAGGGAGACTAAATATAGTCCAACACCATATGTATTTTGGGGGTCCTCTCTATAGTCCCCGTCTCATTGGTCCCCGTCCCATTGGTCCCCGTCTCATTGGTGGTCCCCGTCTCATTGTCTGCACGGAATATAATACTGTTAGATATACGGTTTCAGGGGTGGATCTAAGTGCTGAGGACAAGAGTTCACCCCAAACTGTTTGAAATTCTGAGTGCTCACAGGTTTTGACACTTATCAGAAGATGATGTAATGGTGGATTTGAGACGGAGGGTATGATCATATAATTACGTGACGTAAATGATTATCTAGAAGAAGGGCAGCATAGTGTCGCTAATACAACATTGACTCAGGGACTAGGTTTTCTGGTGACACTGTGTGCTCCTTCACACTTTTGATGCAGTTATATATCATATATTATGGATAGAAATGCATTTGTATATCAAATTTATCAAAAATATTGGTTTTGCATCAAATATTGCATCAAAAGAAAAGAAAAAATACCACTGTCAAATTTTCAAAATGAATTAAAATTTGATAGATCTATATATGTTTTATTTAATTTTTATATTTCACCTCTTTTGAAATTTATGGAATTCTACATTCTGAAATAAATTATCTATGTTATGTTATGTTATGTTATGTTATGTTATGTTATGTTATTTTATAATATTTGATAAAAATCAAAACAGTAAAAATTAAGAATAGGTGAACTCTATATTTTTGTACCAGATGTTTGTGAAATAATAATATAGTAAATTAGTAAAGAGTTCCAACCAAAAATAAATAAATACACATGTGACCAAGTTAATATTTACATACAATAGAGCAAAATGTTCGTTGAACTTGTCGGAAACTGTGAAATAATCACACTCTTTTTCTGACAACAAACTTCCTCTTGCTGTGTTTCTGTTGATTTTAAACTTTCTCTTTCTCGACATATCCATTTCACTGGAACATGAGGAACTTGACGCTCGCTCCACAATCCAGTTGAGTTTAGTCTGGTTGTAACGGTAGTTCCTGTTCTGGTAACTTCCATCCCCTATACAGAGGATGATCATGTGTGTAAGCCTGGATCATCCGACGGGGAACAATGAGAACGGGGGACCAATGAGATGGGGAACCAATGAGACGGGGGACCAATGAGACGGGGGACCATTGAGATGTACCCTGTATTTTGTTAGAATTTAACCTACAGTATTCTCAGACAATCACACGAGATTAAGAAATTTACAACGAAGTATTACAATCTTGAAACCAAAACACAAAGCTCAGGAAAAAAAAATCATGTGTCAATAGATAGCAGTTATGGTCAAGCTATAGTCCATCCATATGAAGTCTACACCACATTAAAAGAAAAAACCTGTCTGGAGCCTCTAGTGTGATGGACTTTACTTCCCCGAATCACATACACAAGAAGTGCAATGAAGCGTGACGAGACACGGGCAGAGATTACTGGCGCCTTTAATCCTCTAAATAGCGACCTGGTGACGCGCACTACAGACATGAACCGGATTATGTCACTCACTGGGGTAAAGCCGTGTGGGTAACTTCTGCTTACTCTGGAGCTACCCCAACAATGAGGGAGGTACGATCTGTCGATTTAAATATTTCATGTCGATTATTCATATTTATGGAACTATAATTCATGGTTTAATAGAGATGTGTCAACGATGTACGTGTATAATTAGACTGCACATATTGGACCCATGTCATACTCGTCAATGAGTTCAACAGAAATCAGGTTTAAAAATTATCATTGAGTAGCCAGTAACTCAGAGTTACGGCAAAATTATGACATTATTAAAACCCGACTTGCTTTTGAATGAAGATTTTGAGCCGTGTTCAATATGTGGAATATAGTTGTAAACACTTAGTGTTGATACCCATCTATTAAACCATGAATTTCAGTACAAGATCATAGAAAATTCTGCAGAAAAAATTGAATCCAGAGGCTATGCCTCCATCTTGTTTGTGTAGATCTGCAGTTACTCATACGGCTTTGCTCTGGTGAAATGTATGAATATTTAATACGTGGGTTTAAAATTAAACAAATTCACAGGATCGCAACCATTAAAAGTTATCACTCAATACACGAGAACCAAATTCGCAAAGGTGTCTTCTGGGCTATTTTAATCAAACCTTCTGAGATCAAATTCCTTCATCATTCATCTCACCACACACATCGCGTGTGTCCACCCAATTTTGTTTTCATTATTTGTCACGTATTTCACAAACATTGAAATCGCATATATCACATTTATCATTCCATCATTTTTCTATGCACAAGCTTTTTGGTAGAGTCAGTGTTGTTGCCGGTAATAATACTAATTTAGGGATTATGCTCAAAAGTATTGCATACTTTTCAAATCCACTAGCAATAGATGTAAAAACGCCCTGTTGGAACTCTATGGATTTATGAAACTATGAAAAGTTGTGGGCGGAGGATTTTAAAATCATCTTCACAAAAAGTCAAACCATTTTTAGAGTTGTGGAAATCATGAATTCTTTTTAAGAATAGTGAATTTTCGGTTTATACCTTCAACAGTTCGATGACTAGCAGTTCATGTTCTCCTCCCCAGTTAAGGGTAGGTATTTCTCGACTCCTTCATTCCTGCTCAGCTTTACTCCTCTGTTTTTATGTTTATAGCTTGCAGGACGTGTTAACAGAATTCATGATTTCTATAGTTTTGAATAAATAGTTTTTGAATTTGTTCCATAATTTTAGAGTTGATATCGATAAAGAAATGTTGATATTGAAATACGATTATGGCAGAATTATGAAACTCCCTTTAATCATTTCAATCATTCATTCACACTCCACTTATCGAGACCCCATTTTTGTACATTGCATAACAGAAATAATAAAGAAAAATACTTCTACAAGAATAGCCAAATAGCTCAACAGTCCAGAGCAGTTTGGATCAAAAGCAATGAATGCACATACATTTCACCATCTGGATCACTAAAAAGGCTAAATTCACGATAACATGGCGGAATCTTTAGGAGCACACTGCCATATCAGAGAGTGTGTGGCATAGCAAGCAGGCTTTATCTCTTCCCAGGTCCCTGTGGATGCGGGTTCTAGCTTTCAAGTACTTATTGTAACCCATAGGGAAGCGAAACCTTTTTTCTCAAATGAGGAATGAATGCTATCTGATGACCAATATCTCTTGTACACCAAGGTTTGCACAGAACAAATAAGCTAAAATCAAACAATATTTGAATGGATTTTATATTGATAAATTGTGAAATTACTGTATGATTTTTGGATTACTTAGATTGTCTTAAGTCAGTTATACCTCAATGATTTGTGTGTTATCATAATTAAAACAGAAGTAGTCATATATTCAAAACACCGCCGCCGATAATAACGACAGCAGCAGCAGCAGCAGCAGCAGCAGCAGCAGCAGCAGCAGCAGCAGCAGCACCAGCAGCAGCAGCAGCACCAGCAGCAGCAGCAGCAGCAGCAGCAGCAAGAACAACAACAAAAAATGCACTTTTGTAAGGGGCCCATTCTCATTACAAGACAAATAAACATTCAAACAATGCAAACAATACAATACAGCAACGCAAATCGTTCATTCAAACACGCCAAAACATGCGTTAAGTTTCCAGTTACTCCACACAGTTTTACACGTGTACCCGTTGCTCTTACAAGCTCCGGAGGCCTCCCTCCACGTGGCTGACAGACCCCTGCCTCTCTCAGCAGACACAGGCTCCTCCAAGCGCCCACGGGCCACAGCTGTTCCACAGATGACGTCAGCGTGCAACTAGCAGACGACTTTTTAAACGTCGTCACGGATTTCGGATTTTCGGTACAAATGCTGGCAGCCACTAGCATCTGTCCAACGCCAGGTAGGCGAAAATGGTTCCCGGCGGTATTCTGGTAGGTGTTGTTTTTTCTCCATTGTTTAGTTTCGAATGTTCGAATTATTACAAAATGCCGGGCAACTGTTGTAAAGCTGAGAAATCTCCTTACTAAACCCGCTGTTTGTGTTTAGTTTGTTAATTTAAAGCAATTTGTTTGGTGAACTCAAATGCAACAGGACAATCTTGCTCGTTGTTTACAGTAAAAAAAGGTTAAAAAGAGCATTTTGCTTACATCAATCAAAGCTTGCTTTATAGCAATTTTTAACACAAGAAACATTGTTGTTCCATTTAACACGAATCACTGATTTATCATCATTAACATTTTTGACTTTTCACTGCACAATAAAGATCAAAGAGATTTATGTCAGGTCAATATCTGGGACTTATTCAAACTGCAAGTCTGTGCCATAGTAAATGAGTAGGATAGGTCGTGTTATATGTTTGGGAGCCATTCATCATGGGCTAAAGTGTGTGAAAAACTAGTGGACGGGCGGTGAACAACTCAAGCTGATCAATTCTGAGGAAGGGGCAAGCGTCAAAGTGGGAATTTGATAATGCATTAGTTTTCTCAACATACTACCCGACAAAATTGCGGCGACACTGACATACATATAGCGAGGGGCACATTCCACCGCAAGGTGGGTCCACAGCCAGTCTACGACCAAAAACGCATAGAAATCGTGACGATCCGTGAGTGTACAATGCGGCAAACGTACGTTTTTTAAAGGCAGTACGGTGGCCGCAGAAGTTTGGCATGCCAAACTTCTTCTACGGCCACCCTGCGTCATGGTCTGACCGTAAGGCGGCCGTACGGAGATCACGTTAAACGCAGATTATTTACCCGCACGTTGGGGCTGTACTGGGGCCGTGCGTTGCCTGTACCATGAATGAACGTGCGGATCCCGTAATTTGTAATCACCCAGTGCGTAGGACGTAAGTTGTACGCGAGTACATCGCACGTTCTATGCATAATCAATTGAGGGCACGGCCCCCTCAATAAACCACTCCCTGTGCCGACGCACTCATAACGCACGGAGCCCCGTGCGTATGTGCAACTGTACTTTTGTCCATGAATGCGGAAAAACGCCGTAGACGCCGTAGACCTCAACACGTTTTTGCGGCACCACCGCCGTAAGGTGGAATGTCCCCTCGCTTATGTGACGACGACACAAAGCAGTAGCAGTAGCAGCAGCAGCAGCAGCAGCAGCAGCAGCAGCAGCAGTGGCGGCAGCAGCAGCAGCAGCGGCGGCGGCAGCAGCAGCAGGAGCGGCGGCAGCAGCAGGAGGAGCGGCAAGTGGAGGAGGCAGGCACAACAAGCAGCACAGCAACAACAACAACAACAACAACAACAACAACAACAACAACAACAACAGTCCCCTGGCAGTGGTGCCACCTATGTCCCGGTCTGTGAGTGAGCTGAGCGCGCGGCGGGCGGCAGCGAACAGCAGCGGGAGAGTCCGTCAGCCGCGGCGTCGTCACCGCCGGGATCATAACTCAGGAGGATACGACGAGAGCACGCTCGTCTGTCGCGGTGAACCGACCAGCGTAATATAAACACACGGGGTGTGATCGGAAGTACATATAAAAACAGCATCACCAGGAATTTGCAGTTTGTGGTGTTTTGGTGATGCTCTGATCGGGATTAATTAATTAATGTTTGTGTATAAGTTTTGTGATTGTGTATTTCGGATACTTGTGATAGCTTTGTAGTTAAGGTGAGTTTGGAAAAATCTAGATACGACTGCCTACGTTTTAACAATAAGTTTGTATTATGGGGGGGGGGGGGCGTTATAATGATCAAATTGATACTGCTCGGAATATTTAAGATGTATGAAGATGTGAAGTAAACCAGAATTTTGTATGAAAAAATGAAAAGGCAGGTACAAAGAACATAGTTGTCAAATAGTTCAACTTGCCACACAACAATTCTAACAATTGTCCAAATGATACGAATATACGAAAAAACACACATCTTCATATATTCTACAAGCAATATCAACACAACATGGAGCATCAAAGGATTATGAAGATTATTGCACAATTGAGAAGAGAAGGTCCAAACTTAATACTGAATCAGCTCAAGTGATACAGAGCTTTGTAGGACTGTCCACAATGTGGAGTTTCACGTTTGCAGGTTGAAGAATGAACTTGCACTCTCTGGATTCTTCCTGTTGGATGGGATTACTCAGAATTTACATTCAGCACCAGCTAAAATCCCTTCATGTAGTGCCCATTGATGTAAAACCATATGCTAGTTTTAAACGAAAAAAAAGTTCTGTCCATACGACCATTTGTTACAACCACATAATAGTACTGAGATAGTAGTCCAGTGGCAAATCCACAATTAATGTATATATTGTTACGCACTCGGGTACAAAAAGGCAACATTTATAGAACATCTCAAACCGAAAGCTGTGATATGATTTATGCACAATGTTTGTTACACTTTCAAAATTAGATTTTTTTGCATATTTTTATTTAATTTTATTTGGTCTTGTGGAACAATTTCCTCTGTGAAATCATGCATTACGAGAAAACCCATCAAAATTACTGTATATAAAAATCTACCTCAGTTTGCTGTGTTTTAGGAACAGATTGAACATGGAAATTGAATGCTGAGCAAGCAAACAAATACACGAAAATTATCGGTGTCTGCTTATGCCATGGACTGACGGCTAATACCACGGATCATTTGCTTTTTGATGATGATTTGATGCTTTTGGAAATAGCACACTTACTAGAGAGTTTAAGATCGATCGAAAGGATACTATCTCAGCATATCGTATGAAGGATACATTCAACATACACAATTGCATATGTATTCATGTAGCTTCCTAAAAAATGTCCCCTGCATAATATGACCAATTAAATGTGATAAGTTCAATCTTTAAGTTAAGAAGATTGCCATACACAAATTTGCTTGTTTTACATTTATAGTCGTCGAATGTATATTTCAAGCACCGTATTTGTTACAAACAGGAATATGCATGTAAGTTCTCTACTAGGGTTAGTCTCATGGTTTCATTGGTGCAATATGAGCTTTGGGAACAATGAGTCAGACCCACCTTCAATAATATCATCTCATATACTAACATATAGGTGTATATCGGATTAAACACAATTTTAATGATAAATGTGAAATAAAGAAGACTGCGAGGAATGCTCACATTTTATACAGTGTGAGTTACAAAGATTAATGTCTTCTCTCAGCCTTCAGATTCCCTCATCCTGTAAACCACAGTTCAGCTATTAATCACATGCACACTTTATATATCTCGAGTATAAGTTGGCTTACATTATTATTAGTTTTACAGATAGGTATATGTAAGAGGTCTAAATTGACTATGTTTATTATTAAATATTAATACCTTTTAGACTGTTTCATAATATCTTCATCAGTTTATACATGACCTTCTGGGGGAAAACTAAATTTATATATGAAAATTCTTAAAACTGATGAAAATACATTGGCAAATGACATAATAGCTTTCCTGTCAAGCCACCCACACAATACAGCTGTATCAATTACTTCCAAGGAAAGTATCATAGTTTCCTCCAATAACTGTAATTTATAATTATTACATTATTTAGATTTTTTTAATATAAAACATGACATTTGTATTTTATTGTAAAATGTATCAAACATTTGACACACTAACCAATAATTGTGAGTCTGATTTTTCCTATGGGTTTTTAAGTAAAATAATCAATTTCTTGAAAGGTAGTGTTTGACGCCAAGAAAGTGTTACGGTATTCATATTATGGATATAACCTACATTTGATTATAAAAACAAAATAATAAAATTTGCAATTTGGAGTTTTTACATGCATATACTGGACAAACTAATGATATGCTGATATGGCTTATGTGTATTGAAATATTGCAATGACCTTGCCTATTTACTTTTTAACTAGACTGTACAATTACTGTCTCTTGAGTTACACTGTGCAGTTCATTTTACCATCTTACTTAATAGCGAAATTAGCCATAATGATTTGAAATAAATCAACTGTTACATTGATGATGCCCCATAGGGCCTAATGCAGCATCAACAGTTTAACATTTACAAGACTCTCGTAATGTGTGTTATTCAGACTGTCACCTATTGATTGTTGTTTGTAATGCAGTTCATTTCAAGTGTGTTCAAAGCAATTGCTTCTCTACAATCAATAGCATGCAGATGGTATACAATGTTATTTACATTAGCATGTTTGGGAACCAACAAGCGGTAGCGTTCATTCACGGGCTGTAGCAATTGCAGAAATGCTTTCCAATAGACAAACATACTGGTAAATATAGCAGGAGTCTGAGAAGCTGAATGTATGATCATATACAATAGAACCTTTCAATTATGACCACCAGAGGTATGGGCTCAAGTAGTTTCAATAAGAAGCTGGTTTGTACACGAAGCGCAGTGGTCTGGTGACTAAGGCTTGGGATAACATGAGAGGGTTCTGTTATTGAGGCAGGCTCTTTATTGATGTGATCTTAATGGGAGGTTCTACTGTATGTTCAGTGGTGTTAACAGTGATTCAGTAACTGACCAGAGAATGTGTAAAAATGACACTTAACATGCATTAAACATTGGGCTGGCTTTTGAAAATTGTAATGCGTACTTGTAACTAAAGTTGATAGTCATTTGATATGTTTCCATTTGATGGTAAGTGGTCTGGGACAATCCAAAATTTGTAAAGTTGTATATGCTATTCTGATAATAAAGCAGAATGATAATACATGCATTTACAATGGTAGCATGACTAATAATGGAATACAAGCAAAGATACAATGAAGTAGGATATGGAATAAAAACATAACACCACACTTGTCAGAGGTCTTTACAGGCACAACCACTCGTGTCCAGCACCAACAACTATCGCATTTCAACCAACAGTCTCAATTGACATTTGACTTCAAGAGAAACCCCAGAAAACAATGAGACACAAACAGAAGATTTACAGCATAATAACACACACAGCTCCAGGTAAAACACATTTGGTGGGGTGACGAGCAGTTAACATTCACAGTCGCGCTGGAACATGTCATTTTCTCATGAAATCTCGTGCTGCCCTAACATTATGACCGCAATGAAAGACAAAGTCACAATGACAATGGACATGGGAGTTGTAGACTGAGGTCAGTCTTGAGGGTTTGAAACACCAAAATGGAATTAGAACACAAGTATATTACTTATATTCACTAAATGTTATATTCTAACACAAACAAAAGTTTACTGTCGTCCACACTTAGGTCTTAACCACGCGACCCCCAACCCCACACTCTTCAAAACAAAATGCAATATACACATTTCATTTTCCCATTTTCACATACATATATTCAGATCCACAGGATTTCCTCTGTTGTATCCAAAAGCTGGATCTGCCAGTGAATTTAAACCCGGATGCATGCGTATAACAATGACTTTAGCTGGTATCCACCACCACATGCTGAGTAGCATTAAAAGTTATCACCACAGAACACATGCTCCACTGACAGCAGCGTGGTGGCGGCCCATTGTGGTTACTACTGTACATCACTCACCACCTGCCGCACGTGCACGTACTATAGGAGACAGCAGCACACTGTGAATAGTGAATGTGGGTTTGCTACATCGTGATACTTGTGCATAATATAATGTAGTATCATAAGTATATGTTTAGTATGCATAATTCTTAAGAAAGATATTTGCATATAGAGTGAAGTGTTCATGATACTTGAGAACAATGTAGTATATGGAGTTTCTTATTCATGATACTTTTGAAATATATAGTATATGGAACTTAGTATTCATGATACTAATGAATAGTGTAGTATGTGGAGTTAAGTACTCATGATACTTGAACAGTGCAGTTTATGCAGTTAAGTATTCATGAAATGTGTTAACCAGTGCAGTATATGGGATCTACTATGGATGCTTCTTATGAACAATGTAGTTACATGTCTTTCTTTCGAAAGAGTCTGGGTTCTGATATGGATGATGTTATATACGCTTTAAAGTTTAGCTAGCACCACTGTTGTAATTCTTATAGACAGCTCACGAGTAATACTTTAATTGCTAATTCACTGAAAATGAAGACAAACCTTACTTTTACACACATGGCATTCAAGGTCACTTCACTTTATATGTGTTTTATCGTTAACCTAAATTCTTCAGTTATTGAACACTCAGATTAGAATTTGATAACCTGACAGAAAGCATTATAGATGGTCATGTTTATATTTCAATAACTATTCATAAATAAATTAAGACTGATATTAGACCACTTATCTTATTGTTAGTAAACTCAGACAGGTATTGTATCATTTTGTATTCATGGGCAACATTAAAGAGATATTTGAAATGTTTCGTTTCATAATTTATTTCTTATTGACGTATATAAAGAATTTAAGTATTAATATTATGTGACAAATGTAGTTCAATGTGATATTGTCTGAGGTGATTTTTGGACACGTGTATTCCATGATGTTTTCCTGGTTTGTGCATGGTTCTGGACTCATGAAGCGATGATGAAAATCTTGTGTACATATGTATTTGTTTAAACATGATCCCAGGCATTATTCTAAAACAGTTTTAATGTTCTACATGTGCATCGAATATCCCTATCCATCTTTCTGCAAACAGAGCACAAACTGCGATGAAAAAAAATCTGGTTGATGCCTTGACATTTTAATATTCAAGTAAAAAGAGCACTACAATTTATGTCAAATAAAATTATAGCTTTAATCAACTACATTCGTTATCTTGTTCATTTCAGAACCACAGTTCGAGTCTACCCCCACCCAGAGAACCGAGAAAAGGCACATTTGAGAATAACAAGTCTAATGCAGAAGAAAACCTAATTAGATCAATGTGGATCTGCTAACTTATACAGAATAGCTGGTGATCCACACCCCACATCCAGCCTATCAGTGGACAAGCCTTTCTTTTGGGCACGTCTTTCAAACTTGTAGGTGCAGAGTTCTTATTGGACTATGGTGCTTGATGATTGTTAGTTGAAATACACAGTGCTGATGTTGTAATGGCAAGGTTCACAATAGCACATGATAGCCCGCATATGCAACGCTTATCCCATAGACTAATGATGTGTTCTGTGCTTTGTTAACAGGATTAAAGGAGTTAGATCAAACTCAGTATTTCGTATTCTCGTAAACAGAATAGTGCGAACAATTTAAATACAGAGGGATTACAAACTACACAAAGTGGATTAAGTGGCTTTAAAGCTTTGCTTTAAATCGCATCTCGGGCACGCCTCGGGGTCGTCACGTTTGCCTGCAGCTCTAGCCGCCTGTGGCCCGGGGCGTCAATGCCTGGCCGACCCGAGGGTAGCACGGAGGGATAGCTGGCACCGCCGCCGGAAGCATGGATATGTGGGGGAGCAGGGCGTGGGTCGTGGGGCACGTGCTCGTGTTCATGATGCTCATAAAAGGTGAGTGTTTAGGTCTCTACATTATGGGAACATTTTTTATTGTCTCTTAATGAGCTTTTCACGTAGGAATCATAATCGGAATCAGTGTTTAATTTCCAAGTTCTTGCATGACCTTTGATGAAACTTTGTCAGGTTGAGTATAGATTGCCTTAAAGTAGATACGTATTGTTTAAATGCTCACATGTTATGGTACCTACAGCAAGTAACTTCGTATTAGATTGTATTGGAAACTGTAAGAATTATTTTCACAACTGTAGCAGAGATTGCGATGCGATATGTCTTATAAATGACATTTCTTTTTATTTTATTCACAATTATGTACCCGTGGATTCATAGAAAAGTTCGCCACTCTTCGTTTGCTACGTGACATTGTATATGAAATTAAAACGTGAGGCTCGTTAATCAAATAGTCGTATTACAATTAAGTTTTTGCATACTATGTTTTACTTCTTTTATAGTAGCCTTATACTTACCATATGTTTCATTATAAGGACAGTTACACGGGGCCTCACATACAAATACATATAGAAGAATAATAAAATGATAATGTGCATTTAGCCCGGGCGTAATGAATCGCATAATGTATTTGGTATACTTCCAAAGGATAGGTCCCACCAGGAATACTTCTGATACCTGATCAATTTCCCCTTGTAAAATTTGGCAGAGCCAGTGATATAGAGATTAACCTAATGCGGAACAATGATCTTACATTACATATTCAATGACAATTAAGTAACACATTGCCAGCAACACATGTAATATTTCACACTTGGTTAAGTACATTTTGAGAAAATCATAAAATATATATTCACTGAGATTGTCCATCTAATGCTTACAGAGATAACTTGCAGTATTGATAATTTTCCTAGTTATGACAACAATGCAGAGTATTCTGTATGAATTGAATTTTATACTTAATAAAATCATTATTATTATTATTGTTCAAATGATAATTACAATGTTTGTTCACAGTTCACTTTATAGAGGAAGGTTCATTCATATTTGCACTAAGATTTCCGATTATGTGTCTTTCATATTTTGGATACTAATACGAATTTGGACCTTTCATTATTTGATTAAAATCCTTATTCAAGGATATCAATTGCGATTGATTTTCTAGCAATTATAAGAAGTTTCATTTTGAACTTGGCATGCAAATTTGTTTTTGGAATTCAATTTGCTAATCAAAGTTTCCACTTTACACACAATACAGTTATATATCAAACATAACTTAATTGTATATTCTGTGTAGACCTTTCTGTGGGGTCTTTACTAATGCAAGCTAAATCCAAAGAATGGGACTTTAATGAATAAGTCACAACAAAAATTAGCATATGATTGTTGAATGTCACCTACCCGCAAGTGTTGTCAAATTTACCATGGTCCCCACGCTCGGTATCATTCTATAATTATTCAAAGTAGTGACCTCCAGGTTTAAATGGCTGGCATGTGGTGACAACCCCGCCTCCTATACCTTAGATCACGAGCCTTGCCTGAGACTGGCCACTGCACTAATGGTGTTTCTTTGTAATCCATCCATGTCAAATCTGCTGTCATGATGGCACACCATATGCTTTGAGGTTGTACGATGATGTGTGAAAATGAAAAAAAATCATCACCCAGTGCGATGTGTGCTATTAATGTGAATGGTCATTACCAGTGTGATTAAGGATCAACGGGTCATCATTCAAGGTTTGGGAAAATGCTTGGAATCATAGATACAGACGGAACTAGTCCATATCACCCACCTGTCGTATGTAGACATATTTGCACTTCTTTTGACGATGTCGACATAAGACAGTTTAAAAAAAATCTTCTGTATTACTAAAATAACTTACATTTCTACAGCTTAAAATCCCAAATATTATAAGTCGATTGTTAAGTGTAAACTACAAACAATATATATCTTAATGACTTTTCCCAATCTTGCTTGGGAATTCAATTGAATTCTCTTTCTCCCTTCTTCTGTTCTCAATAGCAAGATACCAGGAAGAGAGGGAGAGAAACAGAATTGAATTGAATATATAATTTGTTACTCTGCAATACTAAAAACCATCCTCTAAGCCCCAGCCTCTCACTATGCTAGCCTCGCCGCCCGTGATTACAATAATCCAATAGGGGGCGCAATAAGCGGTCTCTTTGTGGGACCCGGTAGTTTCCCCACTTCATGCTCTAAGTCAATTGTGCGAGTAAATCGGGTTTTTCAGCACACAGCATATTGTAAAGACACCGCCATGTGAACCTTGCTGTTTCAATGAGGAGACAGGGGGTGGCACGGTTGTCTACTAGGGTGTGTTTGCTTAGGGTGGTACTTGGTATTCAGTATAACGTCTCTATTATGCATATGGCCACCCCTGGGACCGGCCTCAACTGGTCTCTCTCGGGAGGTTTGAGTGGTGTCTTTATAAAGATTATGGGCCACAAAAATCTTATAGGGGTGGCTTCAATAGAGATGTAGTATTAATTGGGTATTTTACTGTATGTGTTAATTTGATTATCATTGGTAGACTCAGGGGGTTGTAGCTTGATTTCCAATATTGCATGTTGCAGATTGATAATAAAGCCCATTCCCTGCTGCATGCACTATATGACAGCCAGCACTATACGTGATTTCGTGATTCACACAAGTCTACACACCTCTTTAAAACAACAACACACACGTGTGCTGGAACTTGATGTGACGACTTATCCTTCCTTCTACCCTCTCTGAACACCCCCTCCACTCTCACCCACCCAAGGAGACTGATGCGTCCCGGCCACAGGGTGGTGACGGGGTAGTGTCCCCGCCCCGCGGGTCGCCAGTCAAGGCCAGCCTGAAGGACGGGCGATGGGCAATGAACCGATAAACAGTCACACTAGAACCTCCTCAAGTGGAAACTTCATTTCAGGGAAACTACCCGGATCATCCACCCCAACCCCAACACATACACATTTGTATCGTGAAAATTCACGTCTAAATTAGTCTTGGAACTGCAATACTCACTTGACTAAGAAACTCTTTATCTGACAGATTCGAACAGGTCATCTAAGGACCAATGTACGAACCTACTCATATGCATTTTTGGAGGGTCGTTGTAACTTTATGCATTGTTGTCTGTGCTGAGAGGCCATGATTGAAGCCTGGTGACTGTTGGTGATCACGAGGGTGTGATTTGAGGATGGTGCAGGTGAAGGACAATGTAGCTATGCTGCTATCTGGGGGAGTCTCCGTCACTGCACCCCAGTCCACTAAGCCATTTATCAATGCCACGGTCAAAATCCATAAACTTACTGGTATATATGCAGGAAATCAAAACAGTTAATTTGCATATTTGTGACTAATTCTGTTCATTTATATTCAATTCGTTAAAGATATCACAGTTGCGTATTCCCCAGACCAGTAGTTAATTAGGTTAAGAGCTATGTTTTGTTTTAAATGGTTAGGTTTAGTAAACATGTACACCAAACTGATAGCACGACCTTACCATGGGTTGGCCGGGGGACTGTTTCATAAGATCTTTTGGGTATTCAGTATTTCTTGATTTCGAAATCCACTCATTGTCACGTTCTACGCATGTTCTAATATATAACTGGTTCAACACGAGATAAAAGACCCACAAATTTTCGATGTGTGCTGTTACTGCTTATCATTGCATCAGTGCAATCCTTCTTGGAAGCTAATTCCTGATTGAACAGAAGCACCTCCAACCAAGACCACCCTATATACATGTACCTGTGCCGCCTCTGTAATGAGACCATCAGGTGTATGCCTCACACCTTATTAAAGAGACTACCGTAAACCTCAATAAATGTATAGAGACCACGTTTCTGGTGAGACCAGTCCCTCTGATGGCCTTAAAGGAGAAGCTCGACTGTATTTGTACTTAGGGCTTGATTATTGCTGGTTGTTAAAGTAATTGCACTCGGTAGCCTTCTAATTGGCGATCTACTTAGTGGAGTGCAGCATTTTACAGTGGCCGTTTGCAATTACCATGTTTTCCCATAGTGTGGCATCTTTGCTGCAATGTGTGTATGTGCACTGGGGAACTATTACGTGCTCACGAGGATAATTAGATGCACTTGTCTGTTCTTGTCTGCACCTTGGGTCCCCAGTCATGCAGGAGTAGGCAGCAAAAAGCAAGAAGGATGACAACTATCACACGGATAGACCATAAAATGTATATTACAAAAATGCACAATATAAAGCAAGTGCAAGTCTTAGATGGGCTTCTATGTTAAACATGACATGGTACGTTTAGTCATATGATGCCATACGCACATAAAAAGATAATCTTCTTTTTACGGTGATACATATCATCAAACTAGCACTACACAGCGTACATTATCCGCACCGTTTTACTGGCTCATATAAATACAGTTAGTGTGGCAAAATCCAATAAAAAAGCCTTGATGAAGCCGAGAAAAACTTGTTATCTGAACTCAATCCTCCGTCTTAGTAGACCATATTACTTGTAGGTCATGCATACTATTTGAGGAAAATGACACGTTGCAGTGGGATATTTAAAACGCCACTTATTTTGCATAATCTGCAGCAGTCCTTTAAATCTATGTCATTTGTCGGGTTGATAGAGGGATCCTGGGCTGATGCCTGGATGCAACATTGTCTGTTTTCAGGAGATTGTTTCAGAAAAAAAGACTTTTGCCCTACATTGCGTTCACGTTCCCTTTAGTGACTTAGGCGGTAGCTGTTGATAAAATAGGCAGACAATGTGTTCAATTTCAGCATATATGGGCTTAATTCTAGTTTCCAATCACTAGCTACACACCTAGACAAAAAAAGGTTAAAACATAGGATAGTCATATATATTAAGATAGATATAATGTACATGCTTCATTATGTGTTTAATTGTATCAATGGATTGAACTATCACCAAGTCTTGCTTTCCACCGAATTCCAGCTCTGATTCTGCAGTCGCATCGCTCCCCCATTCCTGTCACACCCCGCCGTTTTGGGGGCAGCACTTTATCCCGTTCATTTTATCGAGCTGGGTCGGTGAAGTATTCCCTCCTTATGGCGATATTAGCGGGATTTGGCAGTGTCCGCACGTCCACAGCCGCATAAACCCAGGCGGGATTTTACTCAACGTTTGACGTAATTGCTCAATAATTGACACGTCAAACGTTATGGGCTAATTTTATAGAGCTGGACGAGGCCTTTGATAAGGTGACCGGCCATTATGTTAAGTAGGCTGAGGTCATAAAGTAGTGACTTAGGGACTTCATGAGACTGTTCAGATGGCCAGGTGTTTCAGCCATTTTTCAGAGAAGTGTAGTGTGAGAATTGCACCCACATTTAATTTTTCATTTCCGGTATTCTTGCCTAGATCTGATGACGTTAGCAGATCCTGGTATTTAGAAAAGGGGAGGCGCAATTAGGTGTCTCGTATGCTCATCATCGTCATAGTGTATGCATGAACATGTTTCAAGAGAGCTGTACCACTGAAACAGTGAGAAATTGAGTAGAATATGCCGGGGTGATGAAAATGGCCATTGACATATTAATGTAACTGCAATGATTTGATTGGAGCATCGCAACTACCATGACGGTTTTAGTGCTCTCTGCTCTAGTTCACATCCCTCCCGCCAGGGGTACAATAACCCGGAAGCGGGCTTTAATCCTCCTGGGAGAGTTCCGCATATTATTGAGCCATAAACAAACCCAGTGACCATAATCAAATATGGCGGTTTTAATTAATATGATTAATGAGCTGCAGTTATGGCCGGGCATATAGCAAGATATCTCTATCTCAGTGTGGCGGGCGATAATAAAGAATCTCACTGCGGGGTTATTTCGCAGATTTATCTGAGCTTTTTGATTACGGCAGTAACTGTGGTAATGTGACTTCTGTAAAAGTCCCTTGATTTTTTGTGTATTTACGTTGTGTTTATTGGCTCATTTGAAAACGTGTATTACATAAACTCTTTTATTCTATTGGTTTGAATTATGATTTTTTGTTCAATGCATTTAATGATTGCCCTGATGAACGCGTGTGATCCCTCTCTGAATCTTAGTCAATCAAGGTATGGTTGTCATTTAGCTAAAAGAGTGAGGAAAACCAAAGAAATTGTATGGAACCTAACCAGATGAGCATAAGCATTTCGTAGTCCACCAAAAGAACAGTAGTCGCATACCACGCCTGCTCTCAGTTTGCGGACCATGAAAGGGATGGGTGGGTGGTTGTTTTTATATGCCTGCACCTTCCCCATTTGATTGAAACAAAAAGCAATTTTGGTATATGATTTAATGAGAGTACTTTCGTTTCTTTCATACATGTACCATCCCAGCTTCACTATGAATGGTTTGCATAAACAAACCATGTCCTGATTACATTATACTTGTATAGCCTGGTGTGTTATCCCATCTCTTTGTTTCTGCAACCTGCCAATATGAAGCTAGGATAGGACTACATGTATCAAGAGGCAATCTTATCGAAAAACGCTTTCATATCAGCCGATTAGAATTGAGGACTATTATTCAAGTTGAGAAAAAATAGAGTTACTGCTACAGAGATTGTGTTATGCGTGTATCATAGGAGACTCCCGGCCGCCCTTCTTATTGGACTCTGATATCATCTTCCCAAAAATCCCCTCACGTACCAAGGCCCATTTGTTAGTGTGATACGCTGATCAAGTTTGGCATTGACCTCTTGGGTCAGAATGGTCTAGTGGTCATTATTCAATATGTGCATTGGACTCACATGACTTCGCTTCTTATATGTTTGAGGATTTTTTAGTTGGATGTAGTAATATGGCCGTCAAGTAAGGTGGTTTGTGGATTATTGCATTCCACATTCTGTAAAGATATATATATATATAGTTGTATAGTGATTATGTGTGTATTAGAGTATAAAAGATGCTATTATTGTAATATTTCATTATAAACCTTCAATAGGTTTGTATCAAATAAAACATGACTTTGAAAATTATATTGGACATACTTTCTAACATACAGGGGTATAGGGTTTTATTGATTATAGGACGGCTCTGGTTCTGATACGGCAATCACCAAAGTAAATGTTATTCATGACCATATCTAATTATGTCCATAGTCTAGCGTCAAATAACTAATGAATGACATACTTCAGAATCAGCTCTAGCTGCCTAATCATTGGCTACATTGTAAAATATACACTTGTGTTCAAATATTAAATGTGCAAGTCTCAGTACGCTGGAATATCTTTGTTCGTGTCAAGGTGAAAAATACAACTAGCAGTCAAAGAGTTAAAAAAAAGTCCAGTCTATGAGTTAAAAATCAAAATCATGTATCTTTTTTCGAGTGCACCCATCCGTGATGACTAACAAATATGCACAGATCTCATCTATCCAATAAAGGTAGATTCAGCACACACTGTCCATTGAAACTGTTTAGAAATCAACAAAAAAGTTTGTATGTAAATCAGCGATAATCCAAGCTAGAGGCCCAGCTCAAAAGGACGCCATTATCTTGACACCTTGTTACCTATCGGCAAATATTTTAAGTTGATATTGTTGTTGACAGGCCATTCAGGACGGTTTTCAATACAGGTTATTGATTTCTATTTGAGGAGTTTGTTCTTGTTGATGATACATGTATTCAAAGGGACTCGTTCGGTCCTAGAGTGAGATTTAAGGTACGGACAGTATTTGTCCTTGTAGGTGGAAATCAGAAAATGTTTTGACGGTTTTCAAACAATAACTTCGTGCCGCCTGGGTACTATTCAACACATGGTTATGCAGTGTAGATTAGATGATTATCAGTACATTGATTAATGTACTTATTAGTGTCATAAATCTCATAGATAATTGGCTCATTTGTGATAGTCAAATACATGTATGTGGTTATTAAAACGTGACTGACGTGGAAACCTGCTTTAGTCATACTTAGAGGTTTCTGAGACACGTAAAAGTATCAAAGTGGCAAAAACATATGCACACTGTTGATATGTCAATGTGGTTGTCCTTGTATGTCATGTATAACATGGAATTTGCATAATTACACAATGACCTGGCCAAACTATGGTACTGTGGTAGGTTTAGGTGTATACATACTATATGCAATTGCGCAAGAAAAGTATAGAAGCCACGAACTACAAAAACCAATGGGTAAAAACGACACCAGCATTACCAATTAGATACTTGAAATTCTTAACAGATCCTAATCATACTGTCCCAATAATCACCCGAGAATTCGAATTGGATATAAACAAACAGTTTTATGAAGATTATGACAGGATTATGAAACGGAATGTACGGTAGAATCCCAAAATTAAGACCACATCTATAATAATACCATTCTCACGTTCCACACTATGAGTATCAGATGTCCTGAATTTGCTTGACATCTGATACTCAGAGTGACGTTCCACAACCTCCATACAATAACAAAAGTGAACCCATAATGACACCACCTCTCTAGATCAAAATCACTCGAAGACTACGGTGCCTTTATACCCATACCCAGCCATCTGTTGCAGCAGATGTACAAAGCAGCGTGAAAGTTCCAAACAAAAGTCTCCCATTAGAAGCTGGCGATACACAGATCCAGATAAACAGCCGCCTCTCCAGATCCACGTGGCCACTGTTTACTCCACACTGAGGCTGTTGCCATAACAGGATGTGTCAATCTCTGGCATCGATCCGTTCAAATCCACACACATTTGTTATTGATGGTTGATATTGCTCAATATTTGCTGAATGTGATTTTGTCGCATCATACACTGGTTGACAGTCTAGTGAATGCATTCATGATGGTACCGATTGTATTCTAAAGTTCTAGGTTTTATATATAGTACAAGCTGTCTGAGAAGCCTATGGGTAGCCATAGAGGTTAGTTTGTGTAACTTGACTTCAATACGCTAGGCTTTTTGATTTTACAGTTTAAACTGTTCAGCCCCCACCCCCCAAATCTTCAAAACAATACATTTCTCATATATGTAAAACGTTTTTTAATTTACTTTGTTAACACTTTTTTCTCTCTTTTTAGGTGAGTCTTGAGAAATGCAGCTGCTGGTTGAGTAAGAATATGCGGTAAGTTAAAACTTGAGCACTCTAGAAATTGGTGCAAGATAATTATAAAACATGTCAGTAACCACTGTACTACATAGTTTCTGATGTAGTGCAATTATTGCTTGAATGAAGGTCTGCATTGTCGTTCTGTAAATAAACCAGTGAATGGCAATGTGCGTTGGAGTTTCACTATGAAACCATAGTAATCGTTGAGGGATCTTTGGGCTCAACCTTGTTTCGCGCTTCAGTGACCACTTATTGAAAATCATAAATAAAAGTTACAAAAACAATGCTGCTGCAATACTAGAGATTGACACGGGCATTATTTACCTGCTCTGTACTCATGTACTGGACACAGTTTAATCCTATTTAATATCATATCTGTATCAACTTAATGATTACTTGGACATAGGCTCCCCCTTTTCCCACTAAAATACTTCATTTTCATAGGGTTTTTCATGAAATCCCGTAAGTGTGCCCCCTCTTTTCCTTTAAGTGCGACCCCCCCCCCTTTTCCGTAAACCTGGATCTGCCTATGTAGAGGGACGTTTGAATGTATATGTTATCCTTATACTATGCATATATTTGTATTTTAAGCTAGAGTTTGTTTACGGTGTAATGTGCAACTTGAACGAGTCTTTATATCGTTTGAAACAGGCCATTTTCAGACCTATATATGTAAATATAATTTGAAACATTTGGCGAGAGTTGGAATAGTTTTTTTTCATTAGAATGTCTATGCATTGTTATCTTAATATGCTAACACTGGGATTCCATCCACTTTTTGTTGCCAAAATTGCACATGAATAAATTGTGGCGAATGGCTCTGTTCCAGGACCATGGAATACACGGGATTGTTACACTTTTTTTTATATTTTCATCCTTGTTAAACCACCAAGTGGGCGAAGAGACACTTTGTCTCCAACTCAAATTGGGGATATTTGAAGCCAGAATGTAACATATTCCCAGCTAGTGTGACTGTGTTGTGTTTTGTTTCTCTTATTTACTTTTTCTCTGGGATTTCATGTTGGACTAGAAATATACATTTTCACATTATATACCAAATGTGCCAGCATTCTCGACTGTACTTATATGAAAGGTTGTGTTACCATAATTGCAAAAACCCAAGTTTTAGCACTTTAATTAGATGAAACATTGTCATGAAAAAAGCATAAAGAAACAAATGAAAAACTTGATTCTCAGCTAGCTTGCAATTGTGCACGAATATTCCCGTTACGTCATGCCAGTGACGTCATCGGACAACGCAAGTGCGTGACCGAGATGTATGCATAATGAGTATACAATTCCACTGCATGTCGTCACAGCTGTTGATGCCAATAACACGTCCCCTCCCAATTTCCAGCTTCCTGAAAATATATCATTTTCAACTTTTTTATATGTCTGTCTGCGTGCGCCGGTACAAAACTCATGATTTCCAATAGTTGTGCCCCTTTCTCAGAAAACTTGGATCTGCTTGTTTGACTTATTCTGGCTGCAGCACCATAACATGTTTGCCACCTGAAAAGTGTGCACAAATATATCTAAGAATATTAAACATAAATCCCCATTTAAACGTAGCCCTTAAGATGAGAGAAGTGCAATTATTCAGAAGCAAACGGTAAAATGCTGACCAACCCACTTTCAATATTGAGCCTGCTATCATCCATCACATCATTTTAAATCCTTTACAGTAAAAAAAATGCAGCGCAACCACCAGTATAGCACCTGTTGTTCCTAATTGCAGTATTCAGGGTGCATAGCTCGTCCATTTGCGGATTATAAATTGCCAAAGCCACTTGGTTTGAGGGATTATGCAATAGTGGGAGCACTTGATTAATCCCCCAATCTCCATGCATCACGAAAAGGCGACTAATTTCACAGTTATATATGCGAATCGGACTGGATTAATTTTCTCAGATCTTTGGGAGGGATTAGTGCTTTGCAATAACGGCGTGAGTGATGGTATTTTGTCAATCGTCTGTGCTCAATTGGCATCTATTATTTGATGGCAGATCCAAAATGGCTTTATGAGAAATTGGCTTTGACGGGCTGGGTAGGCTAAAGCAGCTTGTGCAAACATGTACACCTACGTTCAAGATGTACTTTTAAAAAAGTAAGACTTTACTCTATACAGATAAGTTTTATTCCGTGTTTTTTTCATTCTAACTTACAACGTTGAACTAGGTTTCACGTCTTGGTGAATTAACAGAATGTGTGAACATGGCAGCTGAGAATCTTGGTGAAAAAGAGTGCTGTCTTTTGAACGAACGTTAATGCATACCATCATTTCTATTCCTGATTCCTATGTAGCAGTGAGATAAAACTTTTCACCTACTTCTGCATGTTTTAGCAGTTTCTTCTTTATATGTTTAAAATTTGAAAACAAACTCATTGGAGTTCCGTATTTAAAAATGACATGTCCTTTTAATGCGTGCATTTTAAACTTAGTCTTTATATAATCGGATGCTGTCATTATCTGCCATCAGATATATCTGATAATTGCAATAGATAATTTCAACGATAATACTGCATTTAGAATAATGATTAATACTTACATATTGACTCAGACATTGAACTATACCGGTATGCAGAATATGCACATATTTATAGAATACAAAACAATGTGCACTGAGTGGTCTAATTTGCTTTTCTCTCACAAACCTCAGCTCTCATTCCAATAGCAATAATGAAAGTCATCATACACAAAAGCGACGTAGCCGGCACTGGTAAGGAGACACCAGTTGCAATATAGGCATGACGGACGCACCAGCCGGCTCAGTCTGCAGCCCCATTTCAGCCATCGCACTGGCATTAACTAGGCGATGAATGGTTTGTTCAACACTACAACAGTAATCTAAGTAGAGCACTAATATTGATGATAGACCATGCACCTGTTCACTCTTGAAAGACGCCCAATGATCCAGGATAGAACGTTTTCTTGGTATCAGGAAATACCAACACCCACACGCGCGTAGCCACACAGCATAATTAAATGGCATACATGAGAACAGTGCCTAGAAATATAACAATTTGCAGTTGTATGTCACAAATATTGCCATCTGATTCATGGAAATTAATTGGCTAATATTTGAATTCAAGAGCCTTGTGACGGCTCATTTCCAAATAGCGTTGTGCCATCGCGGTTGATTCACCAAGTTGTGACTAATGCGCAAAGAGAAGACAATTGAGCTTGAGCTTGATACGACCCAGTGGTAAAGAGGTGTAGAAGAAATACCTCGAATGACATGATATATCGTGCTGGCAGGCGACTCTCCACAGGAGGTGACAGGAGCAGCAAGAAAATATTGTTCTTACACAAGAAGATAGATTGATGTCCCAATGCGAGTTTCTATCGGCGAAGATCGTTTCGACGTGGGCTAAATATACCCGCCAAACTGGTTGTTTCATGTGTTGTCACCACAAGTCTTTGTTCCTCTCTCATATGTTTGAGGCTGATGAAATTGGTGATGCAGTGGCGTTGTTGCATCAGTTCTGTGTGTGTCTTTCGAGAGCAGTGTACATTAGGGTGTTATTTATCACAGTTAGCTGGTTATGTGTGTATTAAGTCAGGCAAAGTCAGACCAATATTTAAGAGGATATTGCCCTCTGTAAAGAGACCAACTCTAGACAAAGTGACCATTTCAACGTGCCATGAAGAGACCGCTCTACTGGAACAACGTGAGGCCATATTCCCTGATAAGAGTGGGTAACCATCAGAATATTCTATTTACACCACCTATTTGAAGAGACCACCCCAGTAATAGGACCATTGTATGCAGACCCAACACCTCATATAGGCACTACGATAGCATAACCCTCCACAAAGAGACCATCTGTCTATCGCGACAACATGAAGCCAGCACCCACTAACACAGTTGTTTCACTGCACCATCCTCTCCAGCTCAGACAACTGAACATATATTGTCCCAAAAAATCACATCCAATCAAATAGAGCAGGCACACTGTTTGTGAGGATCAGTATTTAGTGCATCCATTTGTTTACATCCACTAGTCTATTTGCTCTCCTCCGAGCAGCTATTTTGGCACCATTTTGATATGCATTGCACATTCCCAGTGTTTTTGTTGATGAGGTCGCTTTGGAGAAGAATCCTTGCCACTGCAATCCGCTTAGTTTTAGGCAGTTTCAGCTAATATAAAGCAAACAACAGACAGTTTATGTTGCATACTCTCTGTCATCTGCTACTGTACATAAGCAGTTTGAGTTTGTATCTAATTGGGAGTTATCTGTGCTGGCAAATATCTAACTTGGGACAATACAGTGATTGTTACATCATTGCGTGCTGATGCTTTGTAAACTTATTTTACTTACGATAATTTTACAGCTGTATGAGTTAAACCGGTATGTTCAATTTACGTAATATGTAATTATATAAAAACGAAGTATTACTGTTATTTGTAGCCAGTTTCTCAATACAGACTCTTTGTATGAATCAGTCCAGTTTTGAACCCTCCTGGCAAAATCATAATGTCAAAGATATGACATTAAAATAGTGATTCATTTGCGTGTGTAACCTCGACATGTCTCCGACACGATAACTCCAGTTTTTGATCTTGCAAGTACAAAGCTCTGACCACACACGTGACCTCCCACGTGACCACATGATTGGCAGGTGGTTTACAATTCGGCCAGACCGTCGTCTGCCAATCTTTCATGTCTAACATTTATTTCTATGTACGTCTGTTCACGCAGCCTTGAAGATGACAAATCCGCGAACCAGAGTCTCCACTGACGAGCTTTCTTGGTCTGTTGCCTTGGACTATATCATGGATGCGGATGTTTGGATGGTTTAAATGCTGGAGAGCTTTCAGTCTCACGTGTGCACTGAGGGTTGTAACTGAATGATATATGACCTATACCAGGCGAGTATTCGAACCCATCAACTCTACTTATCTCTACTCAATACATTTTTACACTTCACTTGCCAAATGAGTCAGTTATATGTGTTAACCAATTTGAAACGTCTAGTGGCTTGCCCTAATACCGGGTATGTATGCGTTGCATCATGTTGCACTATATGCAGTTCACCGTCTCAGAATCTGCCTGCTTACACCCACCTTTATGGAATTTAACACTAACTACTAAACGCTGCACTTCTGCGACCCTGCATTCTCCAGACAACCTACATGTGCGAGAAGGGATTATAATTTACACTGCTGCAATACATCAATATGAGCTGCTCCTAACCCACGGTCCGTGCGTGTAAATCCAGGTTGGCTTACAGGGCCGCCGCGCTTGACATTCACAAAACACATTGTTTTCTGGAATCGGAGCCATAGTTATATTGTTGCCTGCCAACCAAGTCAGCCAAAACTGTGGCTGCCAGTTTTGACACAGACTCGTATAAAAACCCTGGTAGATGTGTTATGAAGCACAAATTGAAGTCTGTCAGCCGGTGGCCAAACAGATAATGTATTGTTGGGAAAGCGTCGGTTGAAAATGCAACAGCGAGTGTATGAGTGTATTCCATAATATTGTTTGAAAAAAACATCATCTTTGTAGAAAAGATTCCGTTAGATCTTGTTACAACTGCTGCTTAATTCATAACAAAACTATGTATGAACAAAACCCCACCACTGGAACTATTAGATGTTTAATTAAGTTGCATATATGGCTATCATCATTCTTTGTTTTGATTAACTTCCATATTAGTATATTTTTACCAGTAGGATAGTATATTTAAATACTAATTCTGCATGAAGAAGAAACAAAACGTAATATGTCATTGAGACAAAAGTTAGGGAAGAGAAAGAACATAGTACACCATTTTCTGAATTTTATTTTCAACAGCAGCAGTGATCATTTATATCAAGTGTATTAACATGGTAGGGAAATATAAATACATGGGATACATATTTCAGTTACTTTACAGACTTGTATGCATGATTTTTAAAGTTCTGTTTCTACTAACTTATCGTTCATCATAGATGCTTTCTGATTTCTCTGCTCTACGAGTATATCACACACGCCATTTGCCATATTCATAGATTGAGCAGAATTCAGCAACAATGCAGACTGCAAGACTACAAACAGCTTCATGGCAGCATCGCCGAGTAAAAAAGCAAAAGACTCAAAGCAAATAGAGAGAGATGATTAGAACAAAGCGAAGCTCGCATATAAACACATATAGCTCAGCTTCTCCAAACATGCCATAAAGTGTGCCGTCTATCCCCCGCCTGATATATCAGCTTGATCCTGCACACACAGTCCAAGCCTCACTTCTGATTGACTTGTTTGTTGCAGATCACCAATTCCGCGGGTCACGTGTTTTTGTGCATTTATGTCATGGACATTTTATCGTTGGTGCGCGCGCGCAAGTAGCTATCATTTGCAAGTGTGGTGCAGTGTTTTTTCTTTGTTATATTTTTGCACTTTAGATCCAGAGACTTTGACGATTTATGTTTCGATGTAAATTTACTACTAGTGAAAACTACCTTTTATTTGAATTAATGTAATCTCAAGCGCCTAGCTAGTAGTATTAGATATCCGCTGGTTATGCAGAGTTCAATGTTACCAATTTCGGTATCAAATTACATTAACCCTATTGTTACATAGCAAGCAGTGAGTGGAGGATGTACACCACTCCAAGAGGTATTCAAGACGATGCTGATTGGCTGGTAACTCCCACACATTTAAAACTGAATTTATCAAATATGTTAAGAAAAATTAGCTACACGAATAAGCTAGTCATCTATCAGTATCTTCTAATAATAACTTCATCTGCTCATTTGTAAAACGTGTTGTACTGTGTGTTATGCCTGCTGCTGTAGTGGCAGGAATTCTTCACATGTAATAGAAGTCAATTTGGAGCAAATAAATGGCCACCATTGTGTAATATAAACACACATTCCTCACAAATAAGACACATTTGCTGACACCTTTACTGAGTATTATTGTAACTACATTGCTCTGCGGAGAGTTTGAGATTGTTGAGTTTCTTGCAATCAAGTGGCATATGAATTAGCCTACATTGTTGAAGAAATTCATTCAGTTAGATGTATGTGAAAAGCAAATGTGTAATGTTTTCCTAACTTGACTGAAATTTGCCTTAGTTGTCGTTTCATGTGCTGATTGTACACTGTCTCAAAGTTGTGTATGTATGCAGATGAACTTGCTTTTGATTTGCTGTGCGCAAAAGTAACACCAAGGGTATGTATACATATTCTAACTCCGGTTTTGACAAATTGATAAACGGCGCATTAGAATTGTGGAGTTTAGTGGGGTTCGGTGGGCTGAGGCGTGTGTGTGTGTGTTGGGAAAGTTGGGAGGGGGGGGGGAGTATGTTTGGGTTACACTCCACACATACCCAATAATCAGTCACTGACTCCACCAGCAGAAGTGCATCTGGCAATGGTTTGTTCCGACTGTGTTTCCCATTATTAGTTTTATGATGATCGATTCATTTCACGATCAATCAATTGACGACTGATTGGAAATTAAGTGTATGTAAACAGTCCCATATGGTGACAGATTTACATGAATGCCCATTTAACGTGGTGATTGGTAGATGATACTTCCCTTATTATGCAAAAAGTGAAGTAGTTTACACTTAAATTGAGATTATCTATGGCAAAAATTGCTTCAGTATTAATGAAGCTCTTGGTACTTAGTGTTGTGATTAGGCACTACTGCAATAGCAATGGTGGTGAGAAGGTATAATCCAGTGAATGCTATGGACTATAGGCTAAAACTTGGAGTAAGGAATCTTCGTGGCAATATTTAAACTATGAAACCTTCAATATCACCATTAACCAATTTAATACAATAGAACCTCATATTAAGACCACCTCTATGAATAATTCCCTCTGGTCGGGAGTCCCCAGAGTTGATTTTGATACAGCTGTTCTACTGTATGAAGTATGACGTAGTCACTATTATTAAGTGACCTACATACATGTACTCATATTGCAGTGAGTAGTGATGATTAATACTGACCGGCACCCGTCCCAACATAATGACCACCAGCTGACCTGTGGTCATCCTGTTATTCGCCTTGCCTGGTGACCATTGCTTCTGCGTCCTGATATACTGTGTTAGACGTAATACACACGGAATGATTGATGGCAGCGATGTTTTGAATAACTTACAAGTAATGATAGATTTTCATACGATGCACGTATCTTCGAGAGACAGACATCTGCTCGTTCGAAGTTCTAGGTTCACCCCGATCACCAGTATATTAGCAATGTCTGTCCCAATGTATCAGTCCATATACGCTTCCGTGACCGAGTGGATAGGGAGTTGAACTTGTGACCAGAAGGTCGTGGGTTCCATTCCCAGTCGGGTCTGGTGGTGGGTGTTGAGCAAACTCATCCTTAAAGCAGTTGCACACTGCTCCCTGGTACTTCCACGTTAATTAGGCACATGTCATTGTTTTGAAGGAGTGCACGAGTCATGAGTGAGTGATTGTGTGGTTGATTAGCATTGTGCGCTGAATGTAAGCTGCTGCCGATGCAAGCATATGAGAAATGATCAATTGGAGAACAATAAGTGGGCCAATGACCTTATGTAAATTGTAAATTCGACTTGGATAACGACTATAAACCACCACACTTGCACTTACATTTATGTACAGATTTTCAATCTCTACTTCCAATACATTGTGAATGGAACTATTTTAAGATCCGCTCCCCAATTGCAATTACGCTTGCAAACACGTCAGTTGATGTACTTACTCACGGGCAGTTCTTGGTTTGTTGTATTCCACTGGCAGATCCCGGTTACGGACAGTGTTAGGTGGATGCATCCAGATCATTGCAGGGGATCCGTAAGCTCGAAGGCTCGTGGAGTTGACAACCCCCTATGTAAGAACGGTTTAGGGTGAATGAGGGTGGGGCGATCCGTGGATCGGCCTATGTATGCATGGAAGCTATCCTCTGGTCTCCGCCGTTGACATTTTATAGTTACAATGGTATATTTTAAAGATGAGCTTACTGCTAGCAACCAACAAAAAAAAAAAAAAAAAACAAAAAAAAAAAAAAAAAACAACAACAAAAACACAACTCATCTGAGTTTCAAATGGGTTATTTTGTGCATTTTCCACGCCGTAGGGATAATTTTCATAATTAGAATTCGCCCAAGTAAATCACTAGGATAAGCACACAACAAAGGGATGCGATGATCTAACCTTTGTTTGGGTGCATTAGACTTCAACGTACATGTATATGTATCTAATTTGAATCTGCTCGGTAAACGACTGTCACGAATCTAGTACAGATACCTGTGCCCGCCATACAATAAACACTCATATGACAACATTGGCAAAAAATATCAAGTGATCAATGTGGTAAGACGTGCAGTATTTGCACAAATATTCAGCTACAGTTGTTGTGACTCAAGTCCGTATGTACACGCGCTAAGACCACGTTTGCACACACGTGGCCTCCCTCCTATTGACGGCATCCCCGGCTCTGTCCACAAGCTCAAACCTCGTAGGAGATCCGTCTGACACATAGCTCCTGATACAGTTTGCATTGGCGATTGTACCGGGGCTCACAGCCATTGGTATAGATTGTTTATAACATTTACACTGTTACATTAATTGTGTATTCTCAGTAAGCTACTTTCTATACGTATATACAGTAAAACGTCACCACGGGGACACCTCAGAAATAGAGATACATATAATCAGTATTTCTTTTGTTTGTGTTTTTTTTAATTACTAAACTTATTTCACTGGTGAGTAAACCTCAAAAATAGAGACCCGTTTTCCCTACCAATACGTGCAGATGTAGCTTTCAATGTCCCTACTTTTATCACAATAAATATATCATAAGAGAAAGAACAAGAACAACTGTCATCGAGACCATGGAACGACCATATACTTTTGAAATACATGTGCGTTGGAAAGGAACCAGTCCCCTAAACCGTTTTTGTACAGGCTTGAATACCACTGTGTGTGTGTTTTCCGATTGCCATATACAACTATTTTCAAGGAATCACATCCAATTTACATTTTCCTTTCTATATTTTAAGATTGCTTTCAACATTCTTGAAATGTTTGAGTGCAATTTACAACCTTCTACGTCTTAAGTACAATTTACAACTTTTTGGTTCCAATATACAGCATACAGCAGATAAACTCCACCGGTGACGACCCCCTGGAAATGAACGAGCTTTCCATAATAATTGTAAACAACCACCTGGATTTAGTTCCACTGCCGGCCATCAGGGGGCCACTAGAGCGTGAGTACTGATGGTCACTATGGTCAGCCGGTCTAGATTAGCCGAGTTTACATCAATAATAGGTCTGCTTAGTCAAATACAGCTGTGAAGAGCACAGCTGCTGGCTAAGTGGACACAGCTGGGCGCTAGCGAGAATGGCAAGCTGACGACGTCTGCTACACGCATTAGCCTGATGAAACTAGACTATTGTGATAACTAGCTGGTGACGCTGGCATTGTGGTGTGCGGGAAATGTGTGGAATGTGTGGTGGCTGTGGCTGTGATACTGATTTGTCAGAGAGGATGAGGTATTTATTACAGTATGTATGTACTGGAGGTCACCGTGTGTTGTTCAGAATATTGGTGACATATACACTAACGTATGGCAATCAATCACTATTTTATCAGTAGCTGCTGCAGTATCTTTAGGAATGAGACCATATCCATTGGTGGTGGTGTTGGTGGGGGGGGGGGTATGGTTTGAGATACGATCGCTATGACGTTTACGTGTTCTTGACTATTATAATCTTGGTTACATCCATTACATTTGAAAAATTTATTCTGCAAGCGACAATTACAATTAGTAATTTTCAACTTTAAAATGAAACCAAACTCAGCGCAATATACCCCCTGCAAAGTGTTCTATTCTAACCATCTCACTCCTCAGTATCTATAGTATGCACGTTCCTACCACTATGTTGACATAGCTTGATACAATCTCCCATTTTTTTTACATTGCTAGGATTATTAGTACTGGAAGCACAAGTAAGCGTAGGGACCACAGAGTAGACTACTGCAACGGGTGTATTGCAACATGAAAGAAGCTTCAATACATAGCAATCTGGTGAGCTGAATAGTGAGCGACAATAGGGGTAATGATCCGTTGGTGCACGCATCTATCACCATCTACGTTCAACACGTGTTGCTGGCTGCATCTCACAGGCCCAAATATTAATCAAGACTAATGTACAGTAAGGTAAAATATGCGACATGCACCGGGCAAAGAGGGTACTTTGCATCTAAACAGCATGCCTATAAACGAACAATAATCATAACTAATAACAAGTACCCCAGCTGAATCGTTTGCATATTTCGCAAGTGTGTGACCATAGCATTATGCTCAAGACTAAGCAAAAATATTGAATTACAAGAGGCAAAATATAGAAGAAAAATCACACTCCCAAAGCATTACACAACGTTTGCAATTTGTATTAGATAAACACCCTCCATTGCATTAGCCTACATTTTACACTACAGAACATGATTTTGTTACTTGAAAAAAGTAAAAGTTAGAGAAAATGATTACCAAGAGATAAAGGAGATATGTCCCTCCTCAACAATACAAGGTCGAATGCTACAATTGGGCAATGCAGAACAGACAATAATGACCTCCCCAAGGAGCTGTTTAGGCTGTTATAGACGTGCACTGACACCACTGTATGTTAGCACGCGATCCCCGGGCGACCGACACCGCCCCTGCACACTGCTGGTATTATTCTACACTCAGTCCATAGATGTGATGACCCTACTGTTAATAAATAACTACAACTATACTGCATTATACTGGGGAGTAGTCATTTTGATCTAGCTGGCCCCCTTTTTATTCAAGAAACGGAAGAAAGGCACACATCTTGCTGATATAGGTGTCTAATCTGTATTAGTACGACGGTCATCGTCAGTCCGGAAGTACCCGTGTACTTGGTCATTTTTATAAAGTATTGCACATGAGGGTGGGTGGGGTAGTCATAATGTCTAGTGAGTATTCATCAGTGCTAGTAAAGGCAGTTTTCTGGACTTGGATATTAAACATCTATACCAGCAGGTCACCTTGATTGCCATGTTGCCAGGGTGGTCATACTTATGTCATATTGCAATATTGTGAAACATACCGGTACATGCAATGCTTTATATCGTGACTATTTTACACGCATTGTCTTCCTCAGCAAAATCAGCGCAAAGTGATGATGTCACTTTCACATCCGGGCACGTCACAACGGGAAGTTGCTAGCGGAAAGAGGCGATATTAGAGGGTTACAATAGGATATGGGGCTTGAGTGAAAGCGAATTTTTAGTATATATTTTTTCTATGATATTTGAAAGAATTTCGGGTTGAGATCTGATTTACTCTGTGCAGCGACTTTTTTCACATCAGTGGGGCATTCATTTACAATTATAAAACAGTGCGACTGCACATGTGTATGACGCAGATCCTATTCAGTTTATATGTGTTTTATTACTACAAAATCCAAGTTTTCCTCCTAAAAATTTAGTCACCAGACAAAAGATTAATTAAGAGTTTTTACTTCATGTAGATCTGCTGAATTTACGAATGGTTATGACATTCTAGATTTGTTGATATGGATGATGATACAAGAATTTAAAGTTACAGGGCCTCCTTTAAAAAAAATCTACTTGAATAAGTACCTTGTTGATAAATATGTTGGATTAAGCTACTAACCTTTGTGGTTAGTAATTAGTAATTACAATTTATTTCTGTAACAGTTAAATCAGAAAACTACTCATTTGAAAAAAAGGCATCTAACAGCAACGCATTGGCATGAGCTGCCACTAGGAAATCTGTTTAGTTACTTTCAATGTTTATGGATGATTCATACATAACATAGGCATTTAATTGTTGAACAAACTTATATTATCATCAACTCTCTCACATACAAATTAGCCATCCACTGTGAGCATTTTCCTAGTAAAATGGGGTAAAAAAATGCACCCCCATTATCGCCCAATGGCAACAAATCTAGAGTTTCACTTCTTGTACTTAACTTTCAGCACCAATAATAAAAAAAAAACTTTAAAATTTTGTTTCAAGTGACCATAATCCAATCACGAAAAAAAAACACATCTTAGATGCTGTGCAAGTCTGTAAACAAAATTATCTACAATATGTTTTACATAATAATTACATTAAACTGAAATCAGATTTTTCCTAAAAAATAATGTATATCCCCTACTTTATAAAAATAGTTTATCATGAACCAATTTAACATCATACCAGCACAGTATTACCGCACATGTACACTTTATATTTCCTCTATAGACCAATTAACTGTCTGGGAGCCAGACATACCCCGTAAAGTTATAATCCTGATCCTTTTTCCTGCGGACTTCTTTGATGGAATCATTTTCCACATGACAGAGTTTGTCAATATCCTTTATAGGTCCGTTTACAAATTAGCAATGATCAATTTGTGGACTTTATCTGATTTAAACCTACGTTTTTGCCCTTTCTTAATTGAATATGAGCTATTCATTGCGAGTCTTGCAGATCTTACATCTGTAGCTTTTCCTCATGAATTGGCAAATTGAAAAAGGCGATTGATTTAGATTCTCCATTAAATGTCAATAGAATTATTGATCTCTCTATAGCTGATTTTTCCAACACATTTGCTCGCTGTGGCCATAAATCTTCATCCTGAATATTTATTATGTGCTTAGTGTCATCTGTTTGGTGTTACCTGATAAATGTGTGTCAATGTGAACTACTGTTGTGTGTTATTTAATAGAATGCGGCATTATTTGGTGAGTTTACATGGTTAATATACCACGTTGCTACATTGATAGATTTTGATTGGCTATATATCAAATATTTTCATACACCGGCAGACATATTAATGAATACAAGTATTTTAGTGACAATGATATTTACAATGAAACCATTGTTCATCTACTCAGAGCCACGTACGGAACGTTCTAGCATATCTAGTAGTAACAGTTACACACCCATTATTTTCTAGATTTTAACGTACCAAATTCTAACTAAATTTTTCTGAGTAGGCAGATACATTAACATCGATAACTAACACTGAACCGAAAACCGAACATTATCCTACGGTATACATGTACAAATTTAGTCATTTCCACGTCCACATATTCTTAATACTCAAGTCATCCACCATCTTCTCTAAAAATGGCCAGAACACATCACAGTGAAATTAACATACCACACTGTGACACATGTTTCAAAACTCCAAGTACATAATTCGCACGATATAGTAGCGGGTAGATCCAGTGATTCCCATCAACGGCTAAGCTTGATTTGATTGTGGGTGTACGCTGGGTGGGTTACCGTCTTCGCTGTGTGGGTGAGTACTCTGTCGATGTGACTGGGGGTGTGCCCCATGGTTTGGGTGAGTACTCTGTCGATGTGACCGAGGGTGTGCGCCATGGTGTGGGTGAGTGCTCTGTCGATGTGACTGGGGGTGTGTGCTATGGAGTGGGTGAGTACTGTGTTGATTTGACTGGGGGTATGCGCTCCTCATTGCTTGTCCTCCCATTATCTTGTCACAACACGCTTTATTACACAGGAAGAACTGGAGCAGCACTAGTACAACCACCAGCACTAGCACCACCACCAGTCCCACCGCCAGTCCTATAATCGTCCCCTGGCTCCATCCATTCCTACTACAATCGGGTGGTGCTGGGTTCCATCTCACATCCACATACATGATCTTAGGCCCTCCGGCTTCTTTATCTTCCACAAGTTCACATTTGGCTGTTATAGTTTTGTTTTCCGTGCTTGAGTAGCCTTCGTTGCAGGCAAAATTACATTCAGAATCCAGATTGTTAGGGCAGGAGTCTAATGTATGGGTGTTGGGGATATCATTGCACTGGAATCGGTTGGCGATTGTATAAACATCATACTTCTGAACCGGGATTTGCTCGCTTAGTATGAGCCTGGATGAGAAGCAAGTTTTGCAGAGGCAGGACTTACTGTCAACTGCCCAGTTGAAAGCATTACTGTCAGAGTCACTGCAGCATAGTTTACTGCACTCCTCAACAGACTTCTCATTGGCTTTTGTTTTGCTGTTGCAGTTCTGCAGCATAAACTGTTTTGGGTTGCTAGCGTATTTGTCTCCTTGGCACGTGTCATTGGCTTGCTGAGAGACAACAGCATACGTCAGCAGGAAACACACACACACACGTAACTTAGTATTTGCATCCATACTATTGAGAGGCAAACCGACTTAAATTTAAAACATTACAACAATATTCTAGTAAACACAAGTTTATGCAGTATTATTGAAGTACTTTAGTACTGTACTATATTCACAGAAGTGAACAAGATACGTTCTTTCCACGAACGTCGACGTAGTATAAAAGGCACGTCATACGTTTGTATCCAACCAGGTATTAGTATAGGCATCATTCTTTGTTTGAAGGTCTCTGTAAGCTGAATGTTATTTGTACGGTTCCATCCCTGAATTCTAACCCACAAAGAGAGTTTGAGTCACAACTGTTCACACAATGTCTTGATTTTCGCTCTAATTACCTTCCATTAATAAACAGTTGAATGCTTAATCGACATTCAATCACTGTCAAAATTTAGACACCAATTATCTCACAGATCTGATGATGTAAAGACTGTTCCTAAATATTCATCAGCAACATTTCAGTGATTTTGTTTGCATCTCAAACCTGGTCATAACGGATAAATATAGTCCACATGAGCACCTCTCCGCTTGTTTGTTGCAACTGGGCCGACACTGATAATCGTAATGCGCAATACGATCATCCAAGATAGTGGAAGACGAGTTTTATCACTTGGAATTTTCTACCGTATGTATGTTTCTAACAAAGATTAAAATAATATAAGGTGTGATGCAATGTACTATCGCATCATGCACCCAAAGATTTTATCGTAGACAGTGCTCACACTGCTCTGTCTAGTTCTAGTTTTGATAATATTTGAAAATATAAATTTGGTGTTGCGTTTGCTTGAACTCGTTCGCTGCTTATTCAAGGGGGCAAAGACACTGGCAACACCCATGCATAGATATTGTTATACGTCTACAATAAAGCATAAAATACCCCTTACATATATACAAGCAGGACCTCTATATTACAGAGCTCAAGCCCCTGGAGATGAGATATCACTGCACGCTTTGCCAACTGCATTGCAAGTAGGGCGTAGATAAGTGATGGGGCGGCTGTTTGGGGCAGGAGAAATAGGAGCCCTAGGGGTGCCGTACATAGCAGCCCGCGGGCTGGCATGGGGAGGCCAGAACTCACGGACAGTATGTGGCACAGTAGAGCCTACCTATATGACCACCGTGGGCTGGCCTTGTGTGATAGCAATAGAGACGTGGTCACTGTCATAAGCAGATGTGTAACAACCCCCTCAGTGAAAACATAATTAGGGTTTTGGGATATTCAGAAACCCTTACCTGTACGAATCCATGAAATGCTGTGGTCGCTGCAAGTACCAAAGAAAATCTTTGATTTTCCATTTCTCTAACATGCATGTATATATGCCATAAAAAGCTACGTAAGTAGACAAAAATTAGTACCATTAGAAATATTACAATTTTAAATCGGCGTAGTCCATCTTGTTGCCTTGCAATAAGATGCTACCCCAGTCTAAACATAGATCCTAATTGCTTCCAACGTTCCTACCGTTCACCCTCTTCTTTGATACACCTATGGACCGCCCACGGTCATAAAATTAGTGCACACAATGTACGGAGACAATGCGGAGAGAATATTTATCAGTGGGTAGTATATATGGAAAGGTTAAACAGGAACTGTGTGCAGTCTGATGCTAGCCAGCTAGTCTAGACGACGACCCTGCCACTGATCACCCTTGTCAGCCCCACGGACCACAGCTCGCCCAATGAGTCTGCTCAAAGCCGTCACTGCTCAGCTCACAGTTCAATGGCCGTCGTTAGTTCCAATGGTGCATTATAATGTGAATATGCTAATAGCACACGAGTTATCGCGTTTATCTGCCTTTTGGGAGCAGTCTAGGCAGTGTCAGTCATATTTTGGGGTTACCAGTAGCCTGTCATTTCATATTAATGGCTATTCGATGTATTATAGTAGATCTGTAAGGACCAGTGGTACTTTTAATGTGTTGGTAATGAGTGCAATTCGCTATTAACGTGTGGCACTTTTGGTACAATAGAACGTTTCAATTCACACCATCTGTGTCCTTGGCCCAGGCGGTCTGAATACAGAGGTGGTCTTTTTACTCAGATCCCGTGATCTGGCTATGAGTGTTGGTGATCGTGAAAAATTGCCTTAAAGTATACCTGTAGTATACGTGGATGGTCTCTTAATAGAGTTGGTATTAGTTGCAGGTTTTACTGTATTTATACTAAGTGATCAATTGCAATATACTGTGCTTTTCTTGACATTGCGTGAATTATCACAGGCCTTCAGTATACTACTTAGTATGAATGGCTACACGCCTCGTTATTCCCATGTGATGACTGATAGAATAATACGCGGGCATTCGGGAAGTGAGCGCTGTACTGCATTTACTGTAAATGCATGTCCACTCATGAATGCCTGGTAGCCAGACTAATTTCCGATTTTAACCACGAAGGCTGCAGAGCCTTGGTACTAGGCTAATTGAGCGATAAATGCTCTTCATTCAACGTTTTTTATGGGACCATTGCGTTATGCCCCGCAATTCATGTCTATTGGCATTTTCCCCCTGTTTCTTTCTTTCTATCCTCCTGTTTTTGTCAATACGACCAACTACATTTTGTATAAGAATTCATACGCAATGGCATATTATTTTATCACCCTGTTTGTGGGCTGCTATATAAAATTGTAGAAATATGTTTGCGTCAATGGATGACTTTTAACGACCATATTCGTGTCTTAGACACATCTTCAGCAAATACCAACTTCATTAATACCTCTGTGTACAAGCACACACATATCAAGCACAATGAAATGGTTTATACAGAATAAAGCATAGATATAAAACTATTTTATCACACTTATTTGAATTGATGATTATACAATAACAAAATATAACATGAACAAAATGCAACCCACAACACATAACCAAATAATAGCGATGTGCAAAAATTAGTCAAATTCATCTTTGAGCATATCGCCACAATCATCAGAAGCGCCTTGCATATCATCCTGTGTGGAGCGGAGAGAAAAAGACTGAATTATCGGCTGCCTCAATATCATATGCAGCGATCAGACTTCCCCATCGGTGCCCCTAAATAAGGGGGTGAAATACCCCACCAGCGCCCATTGCATATGATTCAGCTCATTGAATGCGGCGAGCGGCGACTCCCGGCGGTGGGCTGATAGCATCGGCGGATAGGCGGGGTGGGGGTTGGGGGCGGGGGTTTGGGGGCTAGGGGGTACCGGTGATTCCAATCTACAAACTGAGTTGGTAAGTGTACTGCATCTTAAACTTGGTACAGTATAACTTCTCTATCAATTGAGACCACCTCAAACGTCCAAGAAGAGACCAGACTCATAGGTGTTCTTAGAGAGGTCGTACATTCATTTGCAATTGCACCTGCATGAGCTGGGCTGGTAGGGCGAGGCTTTGGGAGGGTGGCGTGTGCCAGTCATTGGAGGGGCTTGGCTGCTAAAGCTTGGCTACATGGATAGTCTACCGGCCATAGGCAGATAGGATCCTGTGTCCACTTTACCCCACCAAGTATTGTCATGCACAAGTTTGTTTTGTTGTGTTTTTGTCGTTTCTGCGAGCTTTGTGCGTCTACACATTGTCTCCATTCCAACTTGCAATTTACGCAGCGATCAGGAACTGTGCAGTTTTTTTATGAATAGGCCTAAGGTTAGCCATAGCAACCTGAGAGTAAAGAGAAGAAAAGTTGGGAAGTTATACATGTCTCTGAGGAATCTGTGTACATTGGCAGGTTTCATAGAAGACGGGAGGATGGGACACGCCCACATAATTTCGTGGGTTTCGTAGACGCAGACGCTTTCAGAGGTGAAAAAACAACAAAACCACACACACATAAAAACTTGTCTGAAAAATGGGCGCCCGGTGCACACGCACACCTGGATCTGCCAACGGTGTGGACTGGAGCTTTTTGGTGAACAGGTGATCAACAGCATGATAACTCATCGGCGGGACCCACCTGAGCTGTACCCCTGCGTGCGCATTTGCCAGGTCGGCAGACACAACACTATCAATAAAGCATGTGTGTTTACATTTCCCCCGCAAATACCATAATCCAATTACCCGGGCTCGCCCATCCACTGTGTAAACTGCCGCTTGAAAAAAGATCAACACCGCGTGTTTGCTGGACTAACAGAGTGAAGCCTGCCATTGTGCGCACAGATTCAATCATAATGTTGTGGCTCGTCAAGTGCCTCTCCTTCTTATTGGCTTCAATGTCTTACAATCACATGGGTTAAAATGGAGGTGCACGTGCTTGATGCTGGGGGTTCGTGCACTCAATGTTCTGGCTCGCCACTTGGCTTTCACACACGGCTGACATATGGGTGTGTGCAAATTTATAAGCACGTGCTTCTGTATTAAGGGGTGGATTGGTCGTGCATCATAACATGCCCATTGTCTTCTTCATGTCAAGTAATTGTGTATGATTTTAAGTTTGAGAGCGATTTTAGCATTTTACCATCACACGTGCATGCATATGCTATCACATTTTATATTAAGTTTATTATTTGCTTATATCTCAGTTAGGTAGTGGTATGAACTTCTTAAAATGCAAACGAGCAAAGCCAACAGCCATATACAAATATACAATTAATCTGGCTGTAAAAAGTGACCTTAACGCCCGGCTTAATGTTCCAAATATCAGCCGTGTGAACTTACCAGTCAAACACCATTTGATGAGTGTGTGCTTCCCGGAACTGCCGCCGCCACACTTATTAAGTGGTTCTCATGTTTAATTGGGACAGAGATGAGTCAATCGCAAAACAGCTAGGTTTGCTTTGCGAGTAAGTCTTTCTGGAGTGGAAAAGGAAAATGTAATGAAGAGCCACTTACTGGGCTGGAGAGTCCTTAGGCTTATTCTTTGTACTTGTACCATCGTGGGTTCATGGGCATCTCTTCTACAATGCCTATAAGCAGTCGTCTTACAATTTCTGCCATGCAAAATCTGTTTTTAAATACAAACCCCAGTTTACACGGCTTAAAATGATGATTGGTAGCTGAATCAAATGTGTCCTGACCATTGGATTGGTTGAAGTCAAGAATAATCTATCACAAAAATCAATGTGCTCGTATGAGGGGTTGTTGTCAATACCTTATTTATTGAATGATAAGCCAATAAATATAAAATATGGTGCATTTCTACTTATGGAAAAATTCAAGAATCTTGTTTTCACATCAGTGTAGTGGGTTCGGTATACGTGTATTTGTTTAATGTAGATAATTTGAATTTAGTCACTTTCCAAGAGACTTAGTCTACATGTATCTAAAACAGCTGTGGAGAACTAATGCCCACATCACAAGCTGGGCCCACAGCCCCACACGGACGATGTCTGTGTAATTCTCAATTACTGAGACCAGTCATGCTGAGAAAGTGTTTATAGCTATGACGTCACATGGGATTTCCCAACACCGTTTTTGTATACGAGTTCAAGAGTTAAATTATTTAGCCCCTTTCCAATGTGCAAGCACTGACCGAACCTAGTTTGTGGGAAAGTGGGGGGGGGGGGGCGGCACTAAAGGGATTGTGTTGGTCTCGTCAGTGCAAGGGCTTGCAGATATAATAAAAACATGAACATGAAACGTTGAGATGCCCCCTGCACCAAACACTGGATCCGCCCGGAGCTACAAGCCATTGGGCTGTCAGATACGGTTCGTTAGTAGGAGCTTTGAACATGTACACTCACACTGGTAGGTTTAAGATGTACAGACCATGGCTTTCACCATTGAAATCGTGGCTTTGTTTCCAAAAGGAGGGTCTGGTGATACAGCGTCTTGTGTATATACTCCTCTCCCCGCTTACACGCACGTGTGAGTATTCCCACGCAAGGGGGGGGGCTGTGTTGATACTTGTTCTTAAGGCCCGTTCCGTCCACAACAGTTAATAAGCGCTAACTTCTCATAATTAACAGGTGCAATAGTTCATAGTAAACTTCATTTCATGATACAACAAACTAATTTCCTCATATAGCCTCCTTCAAATAATACAGATATTTACACCTAGTTTTGTGCAAAATGAAACATTGTATATGGAATTGACATAACACCCTATATTGATAAAAAATGAGAACAAACATGCTGCGTATTATTCAAGTAATAACAGTGAATATGGGAGTTTTTGTCTTGCATCGTTACAAGTAAATCAGAATAAATGGGTGGATACTGATTTGATGGGGTCAATGTTTATAACTATTAATCGTTCACGTTGAACATGCTCACAAAACATTACTATTTAGACAGCAAACTATCTTTCCACATTTCAGCACTGTTATTTCCAATTCTTTCTCGTACTTTCACTTTGACTACACAAACCGCTTCTATGACTTTCACAACTTATCGACCAAGCAACAATCATCTTATTCACTGGGCTGTAGACCAATTGAGGCGCAAATGAAATCTGGACAATCACTGTTATCATCCCTGTAATGTCTGCCATCTCCTGATGCTGCTAAATAAACTATGTGAACGACTTTGCCCAGTCAATGTATCATTTTCACAGTTTCATCCAGGGATAGCATATTTGTAGTACCTGGATATTTACTTTTCAAGAGTCTTCTTCAGGACTGCTGCCACCCTTATGCTGTAGTGTAAAACAGCTGTTAATGTCTACGATTAGCTGTATTTGTGGTGACCGTTGGTGACCAATACAACAAACACACATAATATGTATGTTATATGTCATCATATATTCTCTTCACTTAGAGGCTTTGCCATTTGAAACGCAATATTCTCTTTATAACTTTTGTGTCAAACTACAGTGTATTACTTTTAACTAGCTTTTAGTGAAAGCTCATCTGAAGCTTTCGGACTCATTCTCGTCACCTTTTCCCCATAATGCCTTAGTCTTCCAGAAATCGTATTGTGAGGCTCACAAAATGTCATAGATTGAATCCATTTGAAAGAAAAGTGCATTTGCACCAGGGGCCTCAGACCATATTGAATAATACTGTGTGTGGTGGTAGGGTGGGTTGGTGGGTGGGGCAAGCTTCCGGCAATCTACAGCCTAGCTTACCATCAGCAAGCAGCAGCCGCAGCAGCAGCAGCAGCAGCAGCAGCAGCAGCAGCAGCAGCAGCAGCAGATGCATAACAACAAACCGTACAACCAGAATGAAACTCATAAAGCATCTGAGTCATAAGCGACCATCTGTTGTTTACCCACTAATGGTAGTTCTTCCAATTGGCCAAACCAAACTACGTCTCCAATCAATGAGAGTGTCCGTATCACACCACCGCAATAACACACATTTACCTCGTCCACTTCCGGCGATGAACCCATTTTATTGGCTGAAATATTGTTTATTGCTGTGACATCACACAAAGATGGCGACGCGGCAAACAACAGAAGTGCGGAGCCAATATTAACGTCTGGTGTATCACAACAAGGACGTGTTAGTGCGGGGCAATGGACCGTGAAGTGGAAAAAATACCGTAATGAGAAGGAATCTCATCTGCCTAATGGAAGTACTAAGTGAGCATCAATTAAAGAGGCGCCTTTCTTCCGATTGCTGTACTGTCTTGTGTATCACCATTTGCTTGTCATCCAGTTGCACTCAATATGGGGATTTACTTGGGACTTTTGAAGTTTATTTCTTTATTTTTTTTTTTCCTTTTTTGGGGCATGTGTTTGAGGTTTGATAGTGTTGGTTAAGTCTATGTGTGGCTTCTGTTTTATACGGTTGTATGACAGTAGATCTATACATTTGCAACAAGGGGAAACAGGATTGTTGTTTCATGAGTTTTTCTTTCTTCTGTGCATATGATAGATAAAACGCACTATCTTTATATTGATGTCATTTGAAGCCAGTCCCCATGGATGTTCTTAATGCTACCGTACATGCATAATACAACACTTTAACCTTGGTGCAAATGTAACGATTTAATATACAGTGGAACCTATCCATGTTGACGGCGCCATAAAGCTGCCATCTCTCTACTAAGACGACTAGAACCCCAACGCGCATGTAAGGACAACTGACACGAACGCAGTGAGTGTCAATCAGACGTCAGCATGCTCAATTTCAATATTGACACGACAATCGAGTGGTCAAATACCATTCTATCATGACTAAAATCCACACTAAACGAGTGTATGATTCGTTTTTATTTTAAAATAAATCATATCATAACGTTATCATTGCCATTTTGACCATGCGACTCAGCGGCTGTTATTCAGTTGAAACCTTTGAATATTTAGCATAGTTTAGAAATTATCCACTATAAAAACATTTGTGAATGATAAAGGACGAATATGCGATTGACTTGACACCAAGAAATAATAAATCCAGTAGCTTTAAGTTTGTCAAATATTAGAAATCGGAAGATGTGTAAAAATGTTTACTGTGTTAATTTCCGCGCATGCGCGTTACAGCCCTTAGCAGCGTGCATATCTTCCCTTAGCAACGTGCATATCGTATAATTGACACGCCTGCTCGACCAATCAGCGTGGGTTATTGGCGGGGATTTTTGCACGGAATGATAGAAGGTAGAATATCCCGTTAGGATCACCTCCATACAGAGATAACCCTTTAATAATGATAACTAATATGATAGTAAATAGCTTCATAAAGAAACCACTGGGAACCGCTTTTAAAGAGATTACCTCTTTAATATGACTATTTGAGGCAAACAAGTTTTGGGGAAAAATACTTAGAAACCCTCTAGAGCAACCAGCGTACTACTTTTTTTCAAGATATACTAAGATGCACTCGTATTTTGTTTCACATTGAGAACCATTTTATGTTGAATGACCAGCATCTAACTCTTTATATACCAATACTTTTTTTCAATAATTCTGACAGTTTCTTCCAATAAAAAACACATTAACTAAAATACTGTTATTTTCTTTTTCAGGTGAGTTTGAGACTTGTACTACACGTGGCTGTTATTTGTACTGGTCCAACGGGTGAGTAGCATTCTATACTGTTCCAAAGTGGATTGTTGATACAACGAATGCCAACAAAGAAACAAACGCACAGACAGACACACAGACAGACACACAGAAAGACACACACACGCGCACGCACGCATGCACACACACAAAGACCATAAACCATTGGAACACCATCGCAAGCAACTGGAGGAGCACATCCAACCTTATACACAACAAAACGCACCAACACAATTCAACTAACAAGTACAAAAAGTGCAAACACATCTCAACAGTACCAAAACAATCATCTACAATCCAGTCTACTGCATTTTATACTGTCCCGTGGTTATAATACCGGGCATTAGAGAGCCTGATATGGACAAGTGCACTCAGCAATCGGTTAAACTGCGGGGCGGTCTGTACCGGTTCGCCCTTTAATCTGTTCGGGTTTCACACGACAGTGCGTCCATCCATTTGGGGGTGTCACGTGATTATGGACAGTGATTGAGTTGGGATGTGATGGTCACTAGCTGTGGGATTTGGGTACGAGGATAGTGTTTGGGTCTCTAGCTGTTGATAAGGTGTAGATAGATTCTTGGAATCTTTGAGTGCAGTGAGTGCCGGGAGTGAGTGGCAATGTCGTTTATGCCAGTAACAATGGGAGATACATATTTTTGGCGGGGGTGGGCGCACTTAAAGGATCTCATCGGTTTCGTAATCTCGACCTACAGCAGACATGTCAAGTGAAAATGAATTATTTTGGCAGAAATTGGGAGGGTGCACCCTAGCCGGGGGGGGGGGGGCGTGCTCCGCACACAAGCACATAAGTATATACATGTAATACACATGGTTGGAGGTGTGTATGTGGGGGGGGGCTTGGGTCTTGGACCCACACTTATCTTTGTAAAGTCTTTGATGCAAACACATCAGTTTTATTTCAAACTTCACGTCGTAAACAACAATCAGTAACAACAGAAAACCCACTTTCAATTTCAATTGACAATACCTGGATCCGTAGTATCCTGCTGGATTGTTATGACACTGTGGCTACAATGGATGGTTCTCCTGGGAAGCGGCGTGGGAAACTGGGAGGATTGTTTTGGGATGAAGTCTACGCCGACCTGACGCTTCTTTCAGGGTCAATCACGGCAGCTGGGGTCTTTAGATCATTATAACACTCTATGACACATAAATCCTGCATTGTGATTGCTTGAGCCAAATCGGGTCACCTATTTCTCCATATTCGACTAGGCAGTGCCCTCTAAAAAGTGGGTCACACTTTCGGCTATCTATTCAAATAAGTAAATCAATATATAACCATATTGGCCATCTGTACACTCACTTATTGTATGCCAATGCGAAAGAATTGTGTACGTTGGATTTTCTGCAGAATTTACTTGCAAATAAAGCGTAGATGATTGAGACAAGAAAAAAAATGCTTACTGTTTACAACATAAAATAACAAATGTTTTCAAAATTTCTGAATAATACTTCCAGTTCCTAGTTAGCCTCGGACACACAGGCTGAAATATGATATTCTGGATGATCGAGACTAGTTCTAGTATACATGCATTTCTAAGCTAGGATTATTAATTGATTAATAATCCTACATTACATGAAATAGTACGTCTGAAATTTATATAAACGTATGACGGTTTTCCTGTCAAGATGCGTAAGACGTTTACAAATATCACAATGGCGAGGGCTGTGCGTTGAACCCCATTAATTCCATGCTATTTTCAGGCTTTTCATCAAATAGTATGTGCTAATGAGGGTTTATCGTGTTATAATGAATAAAATGGTTTGTCCCCATGTGAATGCATGCCCTCGTAGTGAATATTGCCCTCCATGCTCGGGCAATATTCAGTCAAGCATGGCATTTTTTGACATATTCTTCAATATATGCTGTGCTGACGGGTTCATATTTTTTTCACATTAAATTATTTCGGGATACAGAAAACTAAAGACAACTATAGCTATTGTTAATCCTATGTCCTATAGTAACAGAGATTGTTTGTAGTATCACTCAGCTGACAGTATTAAGCCACTAATCTATTTGTTCAGAACCGTTAAAGCTATTTTGTATACAATATCAAATATTACATTTTACATTATATCATCGTGTATTTAAAACAGGTCCTGTCAACTTAGATACAGGCAGATCAGGTTTTCGAAAAGGGGGGTTTTCGGAAAAGGGGGGTGCACTTACGGGATTTCATGAAAAACCCTATGAAAATGAAGTATTTTTGGTGGGAAAATGCCCCCTGCGCCCCCCCTGGATCTGCCTATGTACAGTGTCTTATTCTTATAGAGGTGGCCTAACACTTAAGTTACAGTAAAGCCGGAGAGAACAATCCTACTAGTTATACTCTGCCTTGAGACCAAAGTCAAACATCTATAGACCTCGGGCATGTTCCACACGTTCATCGTTTCTATAGACTGCTCTTTCGATCACAACACTATATCAGACACTAACGCCTTCTGCAAAGGACTACCTTAACTGCTCTACGTCTAACTGACAGATATACACTAGAAAAGCCTGCTACACATGGCCGCCGTGCATTCGTCTTCCGTTGCCGCCCACCATTTGCAAAAGCCATCTGACTTGATAAACTACAGCATAAATTGGTGCAGCCTTGGTCGTGACGGCTTTCGCGTGATGTTTGCCGCTCCCTGGCATCATAAATAACGGCTAAGTGAAACTTTAACACCTCGCCTAGACAGACGAAATTGCTTGATCGTTGTGATATAATTTGTCACTCCCCTGTACCGGATCAGCAGAGGTGGGGATTAGGATCGGCTTGCATCGTGAACATTCCTAAAATCTCAAGTTTGCCATTCGCAAGTCTAACTGTGTTGAATATATATATATATAAAAAATAGTACAATAAATGAAAGCCGTATGTTATTGTTTGTGTTAAGTTTCATGCCTTCAACACTTCCTCCGACATTAGGACAATTGTGTTAAATATATGATCAGAAGTCAATTGTGTTAAGTGACTATCCTTAAACAATCCGAATAGAGACGTGGCCTCTCCGAGGAGGCAGCATAGTTTTTATGAATGCTTGGGACCATGTAAAATGTTCTTACCCTACTTGTAAATTATACTGTTTCCCCACTATGTATTTATCAACTCTTACTGGAAGTTGTAACTCGCCAATGAGCATCATTCGCGACTGTGAGACTGAGGCTTCACCCATGCCGTGGCTTCCTGTTCACAATGCACTATGAAGAGACGCGATTTGTCATGTGACAAAGTAATCTGCATCCTGAGTGGCAGGGTATGAAGACAAACTAGGCGCCGTGTGCCTGTGAGGAGATCACAGGCTGTGTGCTCCCATAACCCAATGGGTAGGGAGTTGGAATCAAGACCAGAAATCGTGAGTTCGAGTCCAAGGCGGGTCTGTGGTGGTGTGGTGGGTATTGAGAAAAGTCAAACCAAACATGAGTTCCGTATACGTAGTACCTACATGTAAAGTAGGTACAGACCGAACAAATGAACGCTAATATGAGCGATAATCAAGTTTGCGCCACAGTAGAAATAGCAATATGCTCCTCTGTAAGTTGAAAAAGACAATATCCAGAGACAAGATGCCAATGACTGAAAGTCGACTGAGCGTAACAGTAGACCATAGCACTCATACACCCCCACTGCTGTGTACGTGCCACTCCGTCGTCTTCACTCTCCACACGGTAACCACACCCCGGTGTGTGTGGTGTGGGATTAGCGCCTCTGTTGTAATTAGCGGCGTAATGAGCTGTGAAATTAGGGGGTGAGCTGGTGTGCGGCGTCACGTGACTCACAGGGACGGGGGTACAGGAGGTGGGGTTGGGCTGTACAGTAGAACATCTCTACCAAGACCAGCCGGCAGACGGACGTCAAGTGGTCTCGATGGAGAGGTAGTCTCTTTATGGAGGTTTACGATGGTCTGTTTATTAAAGCTTGGGTAACATGGGTTTATTCTATGTAATAGTGTTGCCTTAATTGGAGGTTTTCCTGTAATACAGTATAATTTCACCAGAACATTTATTTAGTTACAAACATGGGGGTAATGGAAATGCCCGCTGTTACTTAGATGTTCCCGTTGGCAAACCGTTTTAGTAGAGCACTAAAAAGTACCATTAATGTTGAAATGGTGGATGAGGCTGATGCTTCCCTTCAACCTACACCACAACCTGTCGACACCTCCGAAATGCAACCATACGCATATATGCCGATCTCATGAAATTCATCACGTTTGGCTACCTTGATCGCCCCCATCCCTATCGTGATTGAAAGCCTGGATCCGCTGGTGAATCACAACTATATGTATGATAAATACAAATGTTGATCCAAAATCGACTGCACTAAAATGTGTCAGATGGGACGCCGGCATCTCATACAGTGTACATCCCTTACAATGCACTTTTATCACGTTACCAACTCAATAATAAGACGATGTTTCACAGTTACAAACTACCATTAAGAATGCACTGATAAACTTCAAAGAGAGACAGCCTCTCTATCGAGACCCCACAAGGCTACGCTCGAGGTGGTTGTGATAGAGAGCTTGTCCTGTATACGCACGCATTGACCCGACACTCATCTGGATGATCTGTCTCCTACCTGTAAATGACCCATAACTTATAGCCACATGACACGCCGGTGACAGGTGTAAGATTCGGCCGCAGTTTATTTGTTTTGATGCTATTAATGCCTGGTGAAAACTGGCAGATCTGGCAATGCTGCTCTAGGGATTTTTATGACCACATAAGTGCAAATGATGATAACGTTGCGGTTTGTTCTCACTTTAGTTTCATTTTTTTGTCTTTTCCCATCCATACACCGTGCATCATTGTGTGACAAGAAGCGTATTTTCATTTGCATAAGTCATATCATTTAAACTATATCACAATATATAATGCATATACACAAATATTGTGTTTTACTGAGATGCATATTAAAATATCACATGACATATTAAAATGTCAAGAACCATATAGTATAAGATAAGTAAAAGATTATTCTAAAAAGACGTTTTCATTCAATTTACAGAGTGACTATAGATTATAAATTTAAACTACACTTTGAACTATATCAAGTGTAATAGAATTAGCACAACTAAATATCCTACATCTAGAATTTCATATGAAATATGATTGTGTAACGTTTTGACAAAATCGGTTTATCAGTAAATCCTCAAGCTTGTCCAGAGACGTACACACATACATACATATAAAGAAACGAACTGAACACAAGGCTTTGCTTCAGCCGCTAAAGCGACGCAAAAATCATTCATTACCCAATTATATCAATTAATACCCATGCAGTTAATAATAAATATTCACCAATCGTTATTTTAAAGCATAGTCCAGAGTGCAGAACTAGGTTTACGACCAATAAAACACCCAGGAAGATCACACAGTGGCTTTTCTAGCAATCAGGGTTCAGAATCTCTGTGGCAAGAACATTCCTCACCCAGTGGCATGCCGACATCGCAGATTTTCAGCATGTATCGATCTAAGATGACAAGTTCCAAACCTGTGAAGACAATACTCATGCAGCACCTCTTTGTTATCGTCCCGATCATTGCATTAAACAGGTGGACATCTCTGAGAAAGCGCAGATATTCACCTCCCATGAAGGGGCATGGCATTGCTCAAACGATCACATTTATCACGAACTCATTTAACAGGTTGAACACTTCAAGCAATAAAGTGAGCCCTCCCTAAGTGATCATATTTCTACTACAAACCTAGCGGTTAGGTATTGTGAGGTCATTATGTTTCATTTAACAGTTTTTTCAAGGACACTTATGCAGATGAAGCCCTTTTCGTCTCTCCCCCCACCCCCCAACAAAATCTCATCTCCAGGGATCGTCAGTCTACGGGGATCTTTTTTAACCTGAAAAAGAAACACACCCAGGGGCAACATATCTCCCCGTGGGTTGAGTGTTGCCTTTAAACTGGAAGAATTCACCGTACTACATGCAGGTCAGAACGAAAAACAATGATGAATTTGCTTACTTGGGCTTGGACTTGTGCGTTGGTACATCTGCCGTGGCTGCAGTTTTGATTAACCGGGACCGTGACTGATGTTGGGTGAAAAATTTGGCTCTAATTGGTATGAGGCGACAGGTTATTTTTCCATAACTTGTACTTTGAATAATAATGGTTGAGAATCTGTTGTGCAGAGAAAGGCTCTACTGTAACCTCACTGAAAATGCAGTGAGGCGGCACGGCGGAGCGATATTTTACGGCCTATAAAACACCTGTTTTGTGAGTCCGTGGAGGAGGTGAAATGCCAAGTGGCGATGTTTCGCGCGCCCCGGGCCGCGCAGGTCCTAACTCATGTCAAATGCCCCCGGAGAAGCCCATAAATTAGCACGAGACCTGGTGCACCAATCAGGGCTGTAACTGCTGTTACACTGAACACATTGAGTATTCGGATACAGTGATGCATAATGTCCAAAGGAAGTAAAAGTTCCTTTATTATACAGTGTACATTAAATTCATGTTGCAGTGAATTGTTATAGCTTCGGAACTTCCTGAGACTTTAAAACTCGTTGTAATGTTGATGTATACATGTATATTCTGATGTCTATGTACATCTATATACATTATATATACTTATTCTAGATATTAGTGCATGTTTCACATTGACTCTGTAAGTGAACTTGTTAACATCGTTATGCATGTTGAACGACTTTTTGAAAACCTAGACAGGAAGACACACTAATAAGATTCTTATTTGAAATACCCTCAAAATCTGAGAAAGGAAATATAGCATAACAAAGATGTTAATGAGCAGGTGTCTTTGCAAAGTTGGTAGAGCACTACAAAAGTGAATAGAGACCGTGAATTAGCCTATTTGAATTTACATACACATACATATCTAAGAAACAAAATTATAATAAATTAGAATTGAAGCAGCTTGACAGTTCCTTCGCGCCTTGCAGATTGTGCATGCATTTGTTATTGTGAACCATCTATTGGGAAGGTAGTAAAATACGTATGTCCGCCATGTATTGAGAACTTGATTTACACTAAAGCGCTGAATGAACCCGCATACCAGCGAACATTGGCCGTTAGTTGAAAGGTATAGGGCTGTGTGTAAAACAAGCCATGTAATTGAGACAAACTAAACTGTAGCTTTACATCATGTTTACTACACCCACCTACTAGATGTCGGTGCATACTCACTAGCATTTGGCATTTTTCAAGTACATTGGTGTTGTTGCAAACTTTGGTATGTTAAAAGAATTAAGACATGGTATTTGACACATGCATTAAAAGGTTGATGGCGTTTATGGCCGTAGCAGATGCTGGTGGTAATGCTGGCAAAATGTCATAGTTTATGAGCCGGTCAATATTGCCTATTACTAAAGTCTCAGCAGATGAAACACTTACACTATAATCTTACTCATGGTATGCAAAGATAAAACCGATTCAACTTGATATACACACATTGAAACCAGCAGAATCTAAATAGTCAGTTACTGTGCACACTAACTGCAATAAACACCATCACATAAACACATAACTGCGAGAAAACACATTCAAGAAAGTGCACACTTTGATGACAACATAGATTTAAGGGTCAAGAAGTGTGTGGCACAAAAGGCGGGGATGTCAGGGCCCCATCCCGTGTGAGCTGCCGCCATCTGTCCTCATCCCCGCTCTCTGTGTGTATTACGCGCCTGCCTCAGTTCCGTGGCTGTATTACGTTCCCGCCGAGCTGCCATTACGATGTCTTTGTGTTGTTTCGCCGGGTCTTTGCTGGCTCTTTGTTCTCAAATTGCCTGTGGTAAGGGATATAGATATGATGGTGTCTGCAAAGCGGGCGGAATTGCTGGGGTTTAGGTGAACGATATGCGAATTATTTGCTTCTTTTTATTATTATTGTGTAGGGCTTGTTTGGAAAGGTTTGCGATCTGGAATTGAGAATGATGAGTTATAGATAAATGTGGATTTTTTTTCAATCTTTGGCCTGGTTTACCAACACCATTACGTGCAAATATATATGAATGGTGTAGTCTTTGCTTTGAAAAGGCTTGGCAGTTTAAATTTAGAAGAACAGTGGTTTAGTCTGATGCTTCCGTGCTTCTTGAGCAGTGTGAAATAGATTACGGGATCGTTACCATGTAAGTGTAAAAATCCACGTACAGCCTTGACCTGGTGTGGACTAATCCACTCAGCTGGGCTTCACACTTGGACGGCTGATCCCTAATCCCATTTGAGCATCACTTAATTACTGGCGGCGACGAGTAAACATCAGCATTAGATGAGCATTGTCCGTTGCTGCTCACAATGACGAACTAACATGGTTACAGAACCAGCGGGGGCATGTTGTTCTTGTACACGCAAAGTGGAACCATGGAATATATACAGAAACCCCATGCCATGGGGGAGATCATGACCAACTCACGATGAGTATCCACACTGTTCTACTGATCTTCAATTGTGCAAAAGTTACCGTAGTTGTTGTGCATTCTCTATTGCCGATCCAAGTCTTCAGAAAAGACACGACTGATTAATTCCACAAGAATCCCCCAATACATCTGTAGACTCACTTTAGTGGTCTGAGTTTGGGGTAAGAGGATGCGGCCGAAGTGGAGAAACCTAGCAGTGTAGCCTCATCAAGGATTCATACCCCTCAAATATATTATCACTACGGTTTTCCCTTGGGTTTCCCCACTTGCCCTAAGGTGAACGATCATTATGTACCTCAGTAGTTAGCCATTGTTAGGTGGGAAAACAGAACAAATTGACGAGACTCTTTAACCTTTGGCTGTGTTCTATGGATGGACAGTAAGAATCCTACGTAAGATCCAGCCACACAAATGTGCTCAACAATAGCCAAGAACTCTAATCCGCGGAGTCATTTTCATTAAAAACTCTATTGTAAAATAAGACACGGATCCGCCAGCGTTGTTAATTGTAATTCCTCTGTCATTGTTGGTCCACGCCCTTCCCACGTGTGACGTGACTAACGAGACGTCCCTCGCGAGCGACGTAACCAGGTTAGAGTGCTCTCTGGTGAGAATTACACGCACTAACGCAGTTACTGGCTCCCCAGGCAAAGCATGAGATCTAATTTGTCCACTGGCCGCCATCTCTACGGATGGCCATGTTAATTGGTGTTGGCTCTGTTTGTTCAGCGCAATTGTTTTACACCCGAGCCTGCAAACCTATGCTACTGCATGTGTGAGTCATATAAGACGGCAGAAGTTCGTTTTGGATCGAGCATTCATTATTGGACGTAGTCCCTTTTACATGCTAATTACACTATACTTAATATATATTTAAGCAAGTGCCAAAATCACAGACAGTGAATTTAGTACAGAATAACAACAACAAAGCATAAGTAGATCCAGCAATTTCATAGCGATTTTTACCATCTCGCCAAGCCTTCACGGTCAAGAAACCAATGATATCCTTAGGGCGCTCCTTCCGCCTTTTCCAGAAAATCCTGATATGGCAGTGTAGCATATGCATAAACCCACCAAAACAAACAAACTTGTATTTTGTTTTCTCTGTGTCCCCAATCCTCACACTGTGCTCAAAGAAACCCGTAGGGTACGCCTCCCCCCATTTTCTAAAATCCTGGATCTGCCATTTGATCCCCGGGTGGCTATAATAGATAGGTTCTACTGTACCCACATCAGCTTACACGTCACTGACGTTAATTCCCTCGCTTCAGCACCCACCCCAGTTTAAAAACCTAGCTCTGCAAGTGGAACATTTAAGCACCGAAACCAAGATCAGTATAACCACCACCATCCACAATGACGTACCACGTGTAGATTGTAGAAACGTAGGTGCCATCTACGATCTCCCCACCCCACCCGCCCGCCATAACCCCCCTTGACAGCACCTGTCCGCTCCACTTTTCCGCCGCACTTGCCGCCCGCTTCTTGGCCCGATAAAAGAGGCCACGTAATTCGGCGCCGTCACTTCCGCTTCCAATTTGATCGAGTCAGTGGGAGTGTAACAGTTGTTTGGAGCCCCAATGTTTTAGCAGTTGTTTGGAGCCTCGGTGTTATACTGCAATACTGCAGTATTATGACGGCGATATTGTGTTACACATGGCCAAGTACAAAGACAACACATAACATTTCAATAGTAAATTGAGATGCTATATATATGGTTTATTTCAATAAAACAATCGCCCGTCAGACACCTAACATTGTAAATTTGTAATAGCTGCACCACAGGACCTTTTCTATTATATGTGAATTATTATATCACAATGAATTATTAAGCATCCACAGAAATGCTGTAAAAGAAGGCCTGACGTACTCTGCTTCAATCACGTTAGGATAAAGCCCAGTCCTACAGTCACAAACCTTTATCACTAAATAATCACCATGCTGTAGATGATGCATTCACTGGGGACAAATGATTCATCTTTTAAAGTACGTGGCAACCAAATATGCCAATTAATGATTTTAATACTATAACCAATTCGACTTAAACACTCGACAGTATCTGACACTAGCTTTATCAACCTACTGCCTACAATGAGATCAGCTCTATAATAATCGTATATAAAACGCCATAAATCAATCTATTGTAGTGCAGACCGATTCTTTATCTTGCACTCTGCATCTGTTAGTGCGGTTTTTTGCCCTCTCGCGCCCACCGCGAGGCCGTCCAAAATGGCCGCTAACATGGCTCCCAAATGCGATTTTAACCTTGATGAAAAGCGCTACAGCGGGGCTCTTGACATGGCGAGCTCACAAAGTGAGCAAATGAGCGAAGGAGGCGGCAATAAGGCGTGATTGGCACCAATAACTGCTGATTGATGGTATTCATAACCGACTGGGAGGCTTGGATTTGGTGGGATCGGGGGTGGGGGCACATCATACTTAGTAGAGTCGTATAGTAGTCAGATCATTCGTTTTGTATGTTTGATTGAATTTTAAAGAGCCTATTTATTGTGTATGTTTTCAATGTATGTCGTTCTGATTTTTCTTTAGTTTTCTAATTTGGTTTGTAAACACATAGTTATCTGTTCTATATCATTATCTTTGCTATTTCCGTGAGAAGGGCTGCAAAAGCAGAGAGAGATATATGGATCACATAATGTGGGATCGATGTAATCAAATAATTCGACACTTATAACCACTAACATGATCGCAATACCTGATAAAGTGCTCACCTAAAACCTAAAAAGTCGCTAAACCAAACCCTGAAATTGAAGCATGAGATGCCACAAGCTGTTGCAACCCGATTATTCGTATAGCCCTAATATCTGACTATAATACCAAATCCTAAAAACAAAGCCTTAATCCTTATTATTTAAACAAAATCAACAACAACGCACTGCTCTGATATTGAATACGGCATAGGTCGATCATGAAGACGCTCTTCCTCACTCTTCATTTAAAACATCTATTAATATATTATTTTTCTGCATATCCACAAGTTGTCGTGCATACGAAATCAAGTCATTGTGCCCCTGGATTTACTGGTGTAATGCGTAGTTGTCAAATTTCGAAAAAGCAAATACACGACGGTGTGATATAACGTGTCAAGAACATACAGGAGAAATAGTTTTTGTTTCCTACAACTAGTCCAGCTGGAGAAATAGCAAAAATACCAACTCCCGCTGGCTGACAATAGTGAGTAGTTGCCAGGACAAAAAGACAACGAGCTCTCAGTCGCTGGCAGATTACTTTATCTTACATTATTATAAGCTGTAGCTGCACAAAACTTGGGACGTCGTCGACCTTTGGAAGAGAACACATATTGGCAGCAGTTACCCAGCAGTATCGATGGCTGTCAGGCCGCTAGCAGGCGACAGACTTGGGATGCTTGTTGATTGACTATTTGTCATGTTCAGCATTTCATAAGCAGATCCAGGGGCGCGGGGCGCCACCATTCACAAGTTACCCACAAAATCTATGTTCATGTGTTTTTTGGTATCCACGCGTAGGAAACCCATGCAATCATGTGGGTGTTCTTCCCCTTTTATAAAACCTTGACCCACAGTGGCATTGGGAAGTGACTCAGTAATACATGTAATGATAAACTAAGGTCAATAACGCTGTTCGTCTGATATATATCAAATTGTTCTGGCGACAGGGGAGTAGATGTTTCAATGTTAAGACATGTTATGTAGTAGGAGTGCTGGCATAGCTTCAGTATAATGATGAGTATCGTATTGATGACTTTAGTCAATGAAACTTCTAGTGAATTTATGATATTATCTTTCACTCTCATTGCCAGGAAATAGGGTATACATTCCCAAGTATTATCAAGGTAATTCAGTAAAACCCACTGGGAGATCCAGGTTTTTGGACGGAGGCGCACTTAAGGGATTGCATGGGTTCTGTACACACGATAGAGGGTGGACTTGTCCAAATCCCCGTGAAAATAAAGTATTTGGAGGAAAGGTAAGTGTGTGTGTGTGTGTGTGCTGGATCAGCTTATGAAATACGAACACACAAATAGGTTGCACTGGTATGAGGATGTAAAATATGTCTTTTGTATGTGGGCATGTTTTTGCAACTGCCAGTATTAATATCTGCTGAAGTGCAAAAGTCAGAAAAATTCACAATAGATGATAACTCATGTATTATAAAGGATCGTTCATTTGAATATTTCATATTTAATCAGACAGTGTTTTCCCGTCATGATCTTAACTGCATCACATTGCAAAACAGCTAGGTCTTTTCACTAAATTGTATATTCGGCCTCTTTTCACAATTTATTGTATTTGAATGTTGATTCTGGATTCTACTCAATTTAGTTTAATGTCGCTTTTTGGAATTAGATTGGAAGATGGAACCGTCGAAACGAGCTGAATATTTCTTCTGCTGGGATTTTGTAGACACGTGATTTGTATTAGGGGGCGTACTTAATGACTCGGATTGATGCCGCCACAAACATTATCAACGGCTCTCGCTAAAACAATTTTGCAGTGGATATCAATAGGAATTAGAGTAAATCCCTAACGAGGCTGATGTCTGGGCTATGCTGATTGGCTACAAATATGGGACACTTTTTGGTAAAATGTCAGACAGTATTGACAATCAACAACCAATGTGACTGTATCCAATCCTCCAATAAGAGCATCTCTATAAAGAAACCACCTCCATAACAAGGCTATTTTTCACGATCCCTAGCTTCACAAATACAACATTAAGAACATCCATAAAGAGGTCAACTCTTGATTGAGACCACTTAAAGCCAGGGACCTGGATGGTCTTGATGCCGGTATTTGCAATACTATAGAGGAATGGTCTTTCTGTCTGTACATGTAGGCCTACATAGGCCTACTACTCATGAACACATTTGTACTGAATGATATCTCAGTCCCACGTATGTGTGCTATGCATTCCATCAGACATCGTTTGAGCGATGGTCTTTCTGGGAGGCTCGTCATGGATGATTTCTGCTCTACTCACGGAGTATGTTATTGTATTATTGGGCCAGTTTGAGGACATGAGACATTGGACTAAGAACGCATAAATACATTGTTGTAAGTCTTACTTTAAACTAATGTTTGTTTACCAAGTTTACCAGTGTTTACAGCTCAAATCCTCTCCGTCTTGAGTTATCTATGTAGAAATTTCATTACCACGATTGCTATACTGGTATGGCGTAAATATTGATATAGTAACGTGCTTTTATGAAGAGATTAGAGAGAGAGAATTATATTGTGTTTGAATTTGAAGTTCATTTTACCCTTTCTTCTACATTAGCACAATGCAATCATATAGAAAATCCGGTTAAACTAGTATCTGCCATCAACATTGTACGACACGTGCGAATTCCCTCTAGTCCGTGTTATTCACCAACTAGCCGTCATAGTTACAGGAGGTACACTAAAATGAACTCCACGTGCTATAGGCCATTCTAGAATGCGTGACCTTGGCGGTCTAGCAGCTGATTATCTCCACACTGTGTTTTACAAAACACACACAAACTATCAAAGACTCCCGTAAGTGGCAGACTCTCATCCTGACGACCACCACTTACACCTGTACACTGAAATCTGTGTTTATGGCCAGAGATACGCGGTAGTACTCAGAGGCTATGGTGTTTACGGCGCTGCACCTCATAAGCTCACAACGAGCTAAACGCAAGGAGTATTTGCAAAAATCTCTTCAGTTAACAGATAAAATGCATTATTTTAGGTTGATTGCTATTTAACTTTAATTTTCCCCTGAAGAGGACATGTATGTATAAAAAAATATGAAATAAGAAGCATTAGTAAGCCCTTTCTTGGGATCCAAAAATAAGTGTTGGTGCTTGTCCGCAGATTTTTTATTCAATCATTTGAAAATTGAACTTGACAAAAAACAGTCATAATGTGTACATACACTTTGTATTGTGCATTTGGACATCATGTGTTTAAAATTGTATAATTGTAAACGGTAAAAATGCTGTGTCCACAGACACTGACTTATCATTATGTTGGTTTTAACCCCATAAGGTATGTCAGTATAGCCAGTTGATACTGCTGCTGCAGTACTCACATTCTGTAAAGAACATAAAGCAGTCAATTTGTCGTGCGTGATGTAGAGTCCAATCAGACGTGTCTTGGTCCAAAGGTCACTATTTGTCACGAGCCCAGTTCTTACTGGTGGAATTAGAGCTCACAGGTGTTACTGCTGTTGTTCTCATTCACATTGTCTCTGGTTTCGGAATTACCGTTTGGCGGCCCGGGGTGGGGTGTCCAAAACATACTTATTAAATATTGATTTTGCTAAAGATACCAGAACATTTTCCTTCCTGCGTTTCCTCTTCATATTACTCCCTTCTTCCAATACTCGTTTTTTTCTCTTACTCCTAGCACTCCTAATACTTCTTCAAATCGGCCTTTATCTGTTGCTCTAAATGGTAACATTATTTCAATACCATGGGAGGGGGGCAATAAGCATGGTTTTAGAAATTAAAATATTGGGTTAAACCTATTGACTTCGAGCTTACACAGGTCCCTGGCTCTTTGGCGATGTTCTCATGAAAAATAAATGAGCTCAGTCTGGCGTTACAGAGTCACAAGCTCCGCTAATTGCTTCTTGGTCGCAATCCTGTAATTAGTCGACTAGAGCTGTGGACCAGGTTTGGGGGATTTCTATTTGGTCAGTTAGTGCATTTGGTAACACTAAAACATGTGCATATGGCAGGTAAACTGTGATTCGGGTCCTTTGATCTGTCTAGCTCTGAACTGTCTGTCTATCCTATAAAGTTCTAAAGTGCCTTCAATGTGTCATTGAAAACACACACACAATGTTGAAGACCCTCATATGGTTCCAAGCATAGCGTTAGACAGAAAGTATTGCATCAGCAGCGTTAGATAAACGCCATGTTCTCTTTCAGTATATTGTACTCCATAGCAGAACCTGGCATTGAGACCTCTCTATCGAAATCAGCTCTTCGACACTATCCTCTCTACAGTCCCAAACCTAGAAAATACCAGTGAACACCTCCATAATAAGACTACCTCCCAATAGAATCCAATTTAGGCTAGTTCACCGGGCGGCATCAATAGAGATGTGCTACGGTAGAACTCCATATTCACTCGTATTACACACAATAGCCCGGTATCGGGCGGCAGCATCCGTCACACTGCATGCTGCGACACGCCAAAGCGACAAAAGTGACGCCGATCTGACACCGCACGTGATTTATGGCCGCATATTACAAACAATCGCGCGGGGACGCGGTTTTATGCGACAAATATGGCGCATAACTCGCGACGCTTGCTTTGTCGCTGGCATCTAATGGCCAAGTTATTTGCCGCGTGATATGCGGGAGGCTGGGAGATAAAATGGTCCATCCGTGGAGACAGGGAGGGAAGGGTCAGGGAAGGGGATCCTTGCTGTAGCTGCCAAAACCTTTACTTTAACTAAAGCTACAAATTATTTGTCAATTACTAAGACTACCTCCCTACAGTTATAATCTCTAAAGAGGATTTTTCATGGCCCCAAATATTCAGTGTTAGACCATCAAGAACCTCTTTAATAAAAAAACCCACATCTTGTTTAAAGTACTTGAAGGCAGTTGAGGCTGCTTATGATACTACCGTATTAGCATTAGCACAAAAAACAAGCCAACCTCCAATACCCCCATAAGCTTGCCCCATTTCTGCCCCCCGCATGCGGGACCTGCAGGCCGGCAGCCAGCAGCCGTGTACATGTGGTCGTAAATCAATGGCAACTGGACTTGGGGGCGCCGTTCGGGGAATCTGCCATGAAGTGGGACAAGTTTGATGTGGCAAATCAAAGGGACGTGGCGGCGGCGGCGGCGCGGGCCGTGTACATACTGTGGTAGTAACTGGGACGGCGTGGCAGGACATGCGAACTGTTGGTTGGCCTCAATGTTAACATATGTTTTGTATAGCTACTATGTAGATTGCTCTATGGTTAACTGACTGCCATATTGTACAGATAATGGTGTCATGATAAACATTAACATTTACACGTAATGCTAAGGTGCGTGCATGTATTGGTATGTACTATTACCCCTACAATACGGGAATACTTGGTGAGATTACCACTAAGATGAGACTACCGTTTTGGGTACTCCACCCGCTCATTTCACCCTTTTGGTGTCCTCATTATGATTCCACCGACCACGTGAAAGCGAATACCTATCATAAGTGCAATATGGTTTTGCATAAGGCCATCGAAACATTTAAGTATATTTCGTTTTTATATGCTGTGGTGTATGGTACACAAGGTTATGCTTAGCAGAAGACCAGTAATCTTATGTAAATGACCTTGTAAAGGCAGCCTGGACAGGTTGAATTGGGCCTCTAGGCTCTACCACCACATTCACAATGTCACTTCATACAGGACATCAAATTGTGGTCAAGTACATGAGTCAGTGTAACAATCACTATTCACAGCCACCAACATTGCTGACCTTCATGGCTCTATGCTTTCAAGATTCACATGGGCATACGGCACTATCACCCGCCTCCTTATTGAACATTACTATTATAATTGGTTTATAATCAGCCCTCACACTCTCTCGTGGTGTATATGTAATTATGGGATGGTCCATGGAGAGCATCACTCACAATGTTTTCATTACACATTGAAGAGCCGACATTGTAGAGGTTTATGCCCAATTATTGATTCGCTCTATATATTGTTGAATGTACAAATTTAATGCACCTTATTACATTTTGCCAACTGCTGACCTAGATATACACATCTTTGCCCAATTTGCTCAAGACTCACTGCCACAAGCCATGAAATACATACCTGCGGTTTTTTACCACGGTTTTTCTTTAGTATTTTAACTATGTCTGCACTCTTTATAACATCAGGGCCGTTGGCCTTTATGTTCTTCACAAGCGTAACATAGAAAACTAGCCAATCAACGCAAAGCTCTCGCTAATTTGGAGATACTTTTGAAGGGTCATATTTTGACCTACTTCGGAAGATGTCAAAGGTCCAAGCTTTGATATTCAGGGTGAATGCCAAAGGTGTAGTTATAAAACCACTAAAGTAGCCTTACTCTTGCTCAGGGTTGTTTAATATCATATTACTTTTCATTTCAGGTATGTGGGTGATTCTTAACTCTGAGATGTGCGTTTTCAAGATTGTAAGTAGCGTGACATTTTCACATTCTACACAAAAATATATGACGATGTATTAGTATGCCATCTAATAAAACGGTTGTATTTGTGAACAAAAAGTCAGCTCCTCCATAGCTTCTTAAAATACATTTCTGCGAATCACTTGAGTAAATATAAGTGAATTGTTAGGAGTACATTAAAGTTGGAGACCATATCACAGTAAACACACAAAACATAAACATTGGATGGAACCAAAATGAGAACTCAAATCTGAAAATGTATTTTCCCAAAGTGTGCTATACATCATAGCAAGGTCAATGATTGGTCTTTTCCTGTCACCAATTATTGATGGGATTAACAACTTGTAAGCTGGCAGCAGCCTAATGTGATGTCGCATATATTATGTATGCCTAGGGGCTTGGCTTGCTTTCTGTAAATGAGCAAGTGCGGTACAATGGTTCTGAGTTTTCAATATGATTTTGAGAAGTCATTACGTGCTATGATCCTACAGTAATATGGTCATAAAGAGCTGCCGTTGGTGACTTTTAGTGTGCGAAGCATACGTAATTAACTTTTGGTTAAGGCTTTAATGATCAATACTGTTAACTAATACGTCTCAAATTGCACACTAAAACAAATGTAATTATTAATATCTATATGGCGAGGTGTCACACGGATAACTGCAATCCCCCCAAAATACTATTAATTAATGTAAATTGTATATTGATGAGAACTACATTAATCATTATATATCATCTATGCAATCCGATAAGCCAAAAAAAGACCATCCAAGGAGTAACAAGACCTTACACTGTTCACCTACTTCTGTCAATCTAGATTATAGAGGGAGACTATTGTAATATAAATTCCATAGTTTATAAAGAAAGAACCGCCGCAATACAAGAAACTAGTGTGTCCAGGCAACTTTGTGCACCCCTAAATTGATGTGCCCCATTTATAACCCCGGACCAGTGGCTCAACTGATGGCTAATGGAGAGAAGCGTTATTCAAAGAATGTCTCAAGATGTACAGAAAATAGAGACACTCAGTGAGGCTTGAAGCAGTGAAAAATTATGCTGTAAGATAATGGCCTCCGCCGCCGATATACACTTGCTGCCGCCGGGATGCTGGCTGCGTTTTAATCCTGTATATTGATGGGTTACATTGGATGTTGTGTACAAAAGGGGCCATCAATAGCCTGCTGTTGGCAAAATAGAGTTTGATAAGGATTTAGGTTTCAATTAAGAAGTGCTTTTGGCACTGTATTTATTACTGTTATATGGTGGTGCTTGTAAATTATGGTTGAACAGGAAGTTACTTGTTACGTTTAAACAAGGTAGATTGTGTGATAGATTTCATCATATTTATCTTCTGATAATTAAAAAAATGCAAAATGAATACGTTACTCCAATTTGAGATTTACTGACCTGAGTCAAAAATGTATTTTCCCAAAGTGTGGCTCAGCTAACCAGGTTAGCTGAGCCAGCAGCCATCAGTCTGGCGCGGTCCCTCCTTGTGTCCATGCCCACTGGGCTGTGAGCGTGATTCTTTCATACGCGGCCCGCCATCATGTATCATGGATGCTTAATTGGTTTGATGTGGTTTCAGTGTGGGTGGTCACTGCGGCAGGGTGAAGGCATCTCCCAATACAAGATATGTTGCTGGGGTCAGTGTGTGTGTGTGTGTGTGTGAGGGTGAGGGTGAAATTGTATAATGTTGTGTTATAAAATTGAGTAATCTGATAACTTGAAACAACACTCTTAATCGTCTCTCTTGCATAGTTACTTTGTAATCGTACAAATTAAAGCTCGAGGCTGAACGTTTAGTAGGTGATCAGGATGTCTTCGAGCTCCCACTTAATGTAGAGGTAATACACGGAACTTTTGTAATAAGACCACTTGATGGTGGGCTTGATTTGCTCACGATAAGGGCAGCATCGGTAGGGATGTTTATGTGAAGGATGATCGGTTTAAAGGGTTTTAATACAGGTAGTCTCTTTGCAGAGAATTATATTTTATATATGTCAAACAAGCGCACATTATAGTCTGAAATCAACCAAATATAATTTAAGCTGCTTTGTGGAAAAACTATTTTTAGACATCTAATATCTCGAATTTGAAACATGTAGTTTATTTCCCCAGACACAATTGATGAATAAGGCCAGAGTTTGTGTTCGTAGATTATGGTTCTCCGTGGGTCAATTCTTTACATCGCTGTTTTAATCAATAAAAGAAAACAATGTGCATAAACATGGCCCATAAGGCAGGATTTGAAGTCACCGTGACCCTCCAACTCTGTATTAATCGATGCTGTAATCGTCCACTAATAGATCCAACATTTTGGCACCTAAGGAATCTCATGGGTATTGTAAGCGATTGATACTGAAAGTGCAAAAAACCCAAGAACATTCAAAACTTAGATGGACTACCGTGCCCCACTGGATTTCCCGATGACCGCCTGCGTACGGCGGCCCATGTGCTTATAATAGGAGGCACCACATATCTGTGTAACGCACTAAACGGCAAACACACATATAAGTGTCACTATACAGTGAAACCACTCATATAACGCTAGTAATCCTCACTAATTACTTCAACAGTTAAGACTCAATTCTGACCCCCCCACACGCCCTACAACATTATGTGAGCACACCATAACTAGACCACCTGTGTAACATGGCCAACCACTTGCATTGACCGACCTTTTCAAACACTGGTGCTGGTGTAGCGTCTGCGGGTCTCGTGCTGTCTGAGCTCTGCCCATGGATGGTTCCCGAGGCACTCGCACTTACTCAGTGAGCACCCGGGGAGATTCGATAAGCGTTGCTTCAGGACCCCGTGGACCCATCAACTATCGATGGCCTCTCAAAACAAAGCAACCGTGTGTCTTATAAATGTGCTTATCTCGATAATTCATTCGCTCCTCGTGGTGGTTGTATATATGGAACATTTATGTCTGTTTTTGTATACTTTGATGATGGTTTGTCTTGTGGAATGACTATTGTAAATACAATTTAAATACTTTATTTCACTGGATAGCTCTAGGATAACATTTAATTACTTCACACAACTTTAACAATAACCTGCAACTGTAAGTGGTAGGAGCAGATTGGTAATACATATTTGGTAATAGTTATCATTTAGATCATATCATATTGTCAGCAGTACAGGTGGTTAGACGTTTAATATGCGTATATACAATACTAGCCGATGTTGATAGAACTCATTTCAGTCTCCACTTCATGAATTCAGAAGCTACATGTATATAAAACGTAAAAACATGTAATTAATCGTAGTTTAATGTTACCCACGTTTAGAATAGGACATGGTCCACATTTAACATCATATACATGTAGGAGCCGTTCTTTAGAATATTCTACTTATCCAAGAGTCACCATCCCATAAGAATGAAGTTCTCAGACTCAGAACTAAATGACCCCCTTGGCCACTCAGCTAGCCTCGCTTTGATGTTGGTATGACATGGATGGTCAATAAAACAATGTACATATGGTCTTTCTGCACTGACTGGCATAAGAGACATTCCACTGGGGCTCTGTTTATGTCTTATCTTATGACATACTGTACTTTGTGTTATACAGTGGTATGTGTATGCGGTATCTAAGAAACATGGACGAGGGAAAGACACATATATAGCCATATTAATGGTACATATTAGCTATTGAGATGTCTGCCGTTTTATAACTATGTCCACTTTGCATTTCACTGGTTTTTAAACCAGTGAAGATTTCACCATACGGAAAACTAGCAGGATTGGAGACATGCAAACACAGTGCCTATGTTTCTGCAAAACTCTTCAACAGTTTAATTTAAGTTTCACAATAGGAGTGCAATTGCATGTATTAGTGCACTAGTAGAAAGCCAGTAGTAATAGGTGGCTGGATTAGTGCTGAGGTCGTCCCTTTGTCTGAAGTGTGGGCAATAGCTAGTGTATGTCCAGAGGAGCACTAATGGACATTCTCCCACAATTCATTTTAGCTAAAGTAGCAATTTCGAGGACTTGAGCACTATTGACGTGTCAATTAGAATAGCATTGGCAATGCATCACACGGCTCCTTCATGTTAAACGTGAAAAAGCGAAGCGGCACCGGTGTAATGACAGCTTAACACGGGGAAGGCCGTGTACACACGAGGCTCTGTGATTTATAGTATCCTTCTATTGAGGCCACCTCTATAGCAAGACCATTACATGCGGTCCCAAACCTCCATAGAGAGATCCTTGAACCAGCGTAAACAGGCCACCGCTCACTCGAGCTCAGTCGCCAGCCACCGAAAGGTCTTAATATGAAGGTTCTACAGTAGGGACGATGGCTCGTCTTTCACAGGATCAAGATCAAAGAGATCAGGACATCAACATCCTATTAGGACCACCTTTTTTTTTAGATTGACGCTACCTCCACACTAATAGCACTTTTGCGGCCCCAAGAATTCATAAAGACACTAACGTGAACCTCCATAAAGAGAACACTATATATTTTCAGGTTGGTGGTGTCGGTGAATCTTATTTATGCAGGATATCCATGTATCTATTAGTTATCTGTATCTATACATACGTTGCGTCAACCAATCATTTATCTATCACTTTTTACCGGTTGTGTGTTACCGGCTTCTTCTCCGCAAAACCTGCCATTATTCTATAACATTATACACATGAGCTTCTCTTTTGTTTTGTCTACGTTGAATATTTGCAGCTTACACAGGAAACCATTAAATCGTTTGCCATCACCATAATGTTTGCCATCACCATAATGTTTGCCATCACCATAATGTACGTGCATGTGTATTTTGCAAAATCCGCATTTTTATGACAGGGCTTAGGGAAGTAAAATAATGGTCTCGACTGTATCTACTGCGTTAGGCAGAAGAAAATCTAAATAGATGGTATCTGACATGACATTGACTTTTGACAGGGCCATTTTTGCTGTCCGTCGATGAAATGTGCTCACTGCAAGGATGACATGACTGCTGCTCATGGATAAACTCACATTATTCGTAACTAATGTTCATGATTCCTTATAAACAAATACATTTCTCCGATTGTACCACCTACTGGCGAATAAAACAACTTCGTGGAAGGAAATACATTTAGTTGTAAAGTGGACCGACATAGACGATTCCTACTCCAAGTTTAAAGAGATTAAAATAACAAAAATTTCTTGCAAAGCTCAATCTTTGACACATTGACAAGCGGAAGTCAAATTGTCTCGTTCCATATTATCCCCATCTCCCCATCCATGCCAATCTTCAATAATAAACCACTGCTCCATGTTTGCCCTGCATTCGTCTCGTTGATCCATAATGGGTGATCCACCGTGGATCGGATTGCTTCCATGTCGCGAGCCAATCCCAATCTGATTCCATGTGTGATAATGCAGATTTAGAGTCCGCAATCACGAGGCGGACACTGACATGTGCGCGCGACCTTCTGACTCAGATGAGCTACTCACACGGAAGATTCTCCGTGCTCACCACTGGGTCGGGTGCTGTTTCACTGATCTTTATACTTGATGTTTGGTTCCGTAGCTTACTTTACTAATCGCACATAATCCCTTAACTGACATGTAAAACAAAACTGTTGCAGACATGTATGCTTACTGTTGGATTCACTGGTACCATGCTCAAGCTACTTTAAATTAACACCAGATTATTAAAATCATTTTTTTTAAATACTAGACACCCTTTCTCAACTCCTTGAGGAGCATCCAACATTTACTACTGTAGAATGTGATGCTTATCACTCACATTGGCGTTCACTCGACTGATGTCTGCCTATTAATCATGTAGGTAACATTGAAAAATGGGACTTGAACCCACGACCATCTGATCGCAAACCTCGTGCACTATCCACTCGGCTGAAGAAGTATACAAAAGATGTTTGCATTTAAATTTATAATATCATCTATGTCATGAAAACAACGGAAACCGTTCGTGTTAATGAATATGCTATCAACGTGGACAACTACTACGTACCCAATCTGTACGTTCAAATCCTACAAGAGTCACACCACTCAGTCTCCAATACCACTACATCATATACCACATACACAATTCATCCACCTCCCTAATAGAAGCGCGCCCCTGTGACCGCCAACACGAGCAAACCTTCAATTGACGTCACTTCTCTTTCACATGACATATGTGGCACGTGCATGTGTTGGTCAACGCCCAGGGGTCCCGTCCAGGCCTCACACCACTTACAAGTAGCGGCCGAGGCCCGCAGGACACCGCTCGGGGCTCCCATCACTTACTACTAGATGTGTTCATTCACGATCTCATTTTTGAGGGATGATCATGTTATTGATGAGTGGCGTATCTTTTCAAAATGACGCATTAGGGAGCGAGCGCACGTATTAATCATCATTTGATGTACTACTGGCCCACAGTTTGAGCGAGTGGAGGCAACAGCAGTTTGTAGCTGATAAGGCTCGTGGAGTAATGGTTCGCGGTGGGAGTCGTATGCACACGAGGTGGGTGGTGGTGGTGGTGGGGGGGGGGCTTTTACTAGTGGTGATAAGCAGAGGTGTTGATTGGTGCAAACGTGCTATGAATGTGGCTACTTAAGATGACAGGAGAAAACGGGCTCCTTCGTGCTCCCGTGTATTGTTGTGAATATGCCCATTTAACATCATTTGACAATGAAATGGCTTCATGTTGGATTATGTTCGCAGATATCACTATCGGTTGCAATCCTGGCAAACGGAAGCATGACTATGTCCATCACACATCACATCACAAGAGAAATGTCTTCAATTTAGCCTTAATTTGGAATTCAACTTCCCCCCTAAATTATGCCAAATTGTACACCCAAACAAACGAGGATGTTCATGGATGCAGACAGCGCTAATCTCTCTCCCACCCAACCGTACAGCCGTACCCATCCATCGACGTAGTACTAGCAGACAAACCCGCTCCATTCAGCTTCCAGCGAGGCCTGACGGGAATGAAGAAGAGTCACGTGCTGCCGCCAATGGGACTTCCGGGTGCTGACCCAGTTCGCCATATTGATTTTAAATTGATTTTTGAGATAGGCCTATCACGACATGTTCATTTGACGCTCCATTAGGGGCAGTCCCGGGCAGGGTTCGTCAGTGGCTTTGGTGAGGAGGTTTAACCAGCTGGTTTGAACATGATGGCTTTTTTTTCACAACTGCAACCATACATGCTTTTTGTCCCTAGATACACTACTACTGACTATGACATGCAATGAGACGTTGGTAATGAAGTTTAACTGGCTGGTTTGCGGTTTCACACTGATGTTGCTTTTATAAATGCAAATAGAATCTAAATGTTTGGTCTGTGGACTGTAGACTACAGTCCCCACTATGCGCGACCAGACAATTATACATTCCCACCCGGTCATTGGCATCTTAAATGCACAATATCTTATCCACTCCCTGGGGAATATAGATCACATTGAAATCACAGAGTATGCATATTTATCATTCATAGCTTACATGTACCTAAAATATGAATAGGTAGGTCTACCACAGAGCTGTGTGCAAGTGTTTATGAATGAGTTTGCTCAACACTCACCACCAGAGCCGACTGTCAATCGAACTCCCGACAATTTTTGAATCTGGACATGCGTCCAACTCCCTATCTACTCGGTCACTGCAGCACACATAAATATACTTCTAATTCCACCTATAGCGGCCGCTTGTATTTTTGTAGTTCATGTGCATAGTAGGCTAATTGTAAGGAGCATCACGATTTAGAAAAGACTGATAAAATATCAATTCATAAGGTACCTCTCCGTCGGTTTCACGGCTTTATCATTCACGCGACCATTACCAGACCAAGTTCATCTGTAGCCAATCTATACTGTGTATGGCTGTGAAATATAATGATGAAGCCACGTAACGTCATAAAAACATATTTGCGCTTATCATGGTAATTCATTTACTCATCATGTTGTCATTTGTCCAGTGTTCAGTCATGTTGAATGATAAATTAGGGCCCAATCTACACTTTTCTTACATACAACACCCGCCGCTATATCTAAGGCGTTAATACGCTTTTAAACTCATTATTTTAATCTGAGTAATGGTTCTGCTATTCAAATTCGTTATAAATATAGAATCTGGTTGATAGGGCTGCGTACATATCACCGCTTTATGAAACAGATCCATCAAGCAGCCGTTTATTAAAAAGCCTTCAAAACGTCCTCGTGGCGTATTACGTTCGTCCATCATTGGCTGACGTGACGCGCCACCTGGTGTCAAGGAGGCACGCTGAGTCCTTGGCAACGGACACGGCTTGGGCAGGCTGTGCTAGTAAGTCATCGGCTTAATTAGTCAGCTCTCAATGTGATCTTCAAAATGTTCAAGTGAGCTATTTTAAACAGGTTTTTATTCTGTAAATTACGAAGGTGTATTTCTGTGTTATGGTTTAAATACATGTAAATGTGGTGGTTTATAGTCGTGTGGATAGTCTTGTTCTCACGACTTAACATATTACGCCTGGCCAGTGGCACATTTTTCACATACTTGGGCCTGTTGCACATTCAGCGTACAATGCTAATCACTCACACAATCACTCACAAAAACTTTCAACTCGATGTTCTGTACCTAATAAACGTGTAGGTGACATGGAGTAGTGTGCAACATTTAAGGATGAGTTTGCTTCCATCACCAGGCCTGAACAGGAATCAAACCCACGACATTCTGGTCACGAGCCAAACTCTCTATCCACTCGGGCACAGAAGTACACAATATAAAATCACCATGTTTCAAGTGTATTTTGATAAACTGATGGCTAATATATAACGTGTTTGAAATTGCTGTCCTCCGTGGGTTTTGGACAAAAGAGAGCAATAATTGTTTCCAGGCTTACATATGTAATCGGCGTTTGTTTCAGCACATGAACGGGAGCCAAAATCCAAGTAAACGCCTCACCAGTCACTGCGGTATTTCCATTGACCAGCCAGCGTGACTAATGGTCATTCTTTGAGCGGTCAGCAGATAATGACCAAAACCCGAGGAGCTCAATGGCGAGAGACCGAGCGTTTAATCACTCAATACGCCTGATATGTGGACTATGCGCTCTCATCCAGAGAGAAATTTGTCATCGTAGAGGTGGCCATTTTTCTCTATGATTTACAAGTGACCTTTACTAGTAGGTGATGGCTGAGGTCAGCAAGGGTTTCGGATTTTCCTAGGAGACGTATGCATTGGCTAATGTTCTCACATATATTGTAGTTATTGACTGTATGAAGACAGCATTCACAGGCTACGATGACAGCTGCTAAGGTATTGCAAAAAGAGGGTGGTATTTAGTAAACAGAGGTTTGACTCCTGAGATAGGAGCAAAGAGGGTAATAGAGAATAAATAATGTCCTGGATATAAGCTTATGAAAAGATGCATCCCAATACGACATGGTATGTTTTCCCTTGTTGGTTAAAATCTATTTAGTTATAAGCTAAATTGCTAATCATATTGTCTTCTCTCAAATAGCCTTGACATATGTTTACTGATTGGAAATGTGCACTATAGTGCATATGTAAAGCAAACGTCGTTTGTCCCTTTGCCGTAATGCCGACCGTCAGTCAGATGATGTTGCTGTGCAGTGCTGACAAGAGGACGCGTGTGGTTGTGTGTATGGATTTGAAAGAGAAGACTACATGTGTTCACTAGTAAACTCCTTTCACAAGTTAGACTTGTTAAATATTGCCACATACGATAAAGAGCAGATCTCAACATCAATTACCAATCTGACCATTTGAGGCAAGATACTGTGTTGACATGATCTCCTCTGTTTTGTTATGTATAGTAAAGCTACATGTATATCTATTAGAACTGTAGGATTTCACAAGTATCACTTCCTCTTCAGCTGCACACTTACAACATGATCAGTGGCATGAGTGGTGCTTATTTTAATCACAAACACTACTCGATCTATAACGTGTTTTAAAGTAAGATGGCGCGCCCTGTAAATTATTGATAATGAGTACATACTGGCTACAGAGGAAATTGCCACTGAAGTCACGATTGTATCTGTTTGCCATATCTATTCAGTTGCATAAATGGGCCAGCTTAGAAGACACATGGACGCACACATATAGTTGCAACTGGCAAACTAGATCCATTTACCAATGTCAGTGTGTGCTATTTATTGTAATGTAAGAAGTACAATGCTGAAATCGCATCTCATGACATGAAGGTGAGAGGTTCTGGTTTACAACGCCACTAAAATTTAAATGGCAGAACAGGTTCTCCGACTTCTCAGAGCTTACAGGAATTCAAAGGTCTGGAAGGGATGTATTTTTATGTTTCCGTGAATTCTAAAGCTTTGGTAGGATTAGGTCACTGCGACACGGGGATGTAAATTTATGTGACTATGCAGTGGCTTGATAGTTTGTAGACAGATATAGAGCAATCAATTACTTTAAATGTAACAGATGTAGTTAAAAATAACATTAACTAATGTTTGGTTTCATCACTTAAAATGCATGAAAAGCTGGTCAACCATTGCAATTGGTAAGAGTGTTGAATAGACAAGCTACATGTATGGGCCAGTCTGTAATTCGACTTGGAAGGAATAGATATGCACATTTTGGCGACCTCACGTGTCTTTCCTATAATATGATTTACATCATAATGTGCATGTAATGAAAAAAAAGAAAACAATACAAGACGTACATCACTTGAATGTTCTTATTTCCTTTTGCACTTACTAGCTAAGCCCTCCGTGTTTTCATAGAATATTGGTGGGGAAAGCCCCGGGGGATTCCTTTCCATGATATCATCGGCAGGGGCGAGAAAAGCCCCCTGGGAATTCCCTCCGTGTGGCCAAATATTGACACAACTGTGGTGTCTCTATCAGAGAGTAATTTTATCGGCCGGAGTCTCCTCTGATCGATTGCTCCACGTAATTAGAGTTTCACGTTGTTTTGGGGTACACATTTTGCCAATTTCAATGTTTTGCCAATTAAATCTTTAGAAAAGAGATTGATGTCCTATTAGATCGTACGACTTAAATATATAGTTAAAATGATGGTACATGCGATGAAACTAAGTGACAATTGCTTGTGCTAACCTTCTACCTGTCTTTAGACCAAACGTGGACAAAATGTTCACTGAAAGTACGCTTTCATTTATGTTATCTCACTCATGAAAAACTCTCAATAAAATGATAACAGAACTGTGGCCCATGTCTCCATGATAAATGGCAGGGGTTCTATTTACGGTTCAAAGTGCGGTGTTGGTCTCAAAAGTAAGGCTGGGAACAAACATTTTACGTCAATTCTGCAGTATGAAGTTGCAGTTTGGCTAAAGACACATTTTGTGTAAATTCTTCACTGTAATCTCTATTTGTATAATCCGCATATTCATCAATCATGTCTTCCAAAAAGCACTGGCTTATATGCCAGATCCAGGGTGCGCAGCTGACACTCGCCCTCTTTTTCCACCCATATACCTTATTTTCACAGGTTATTGTTTGCATGTTCGCTATTGATCGCGTATACGAAACCCATTATATCCCTGAAGTGGGCCGCCACTTTTCTGAAAAGCTCGATCTGCCTGTGCTGGTCTAGCACACACGTCCGTCTTTTTCAATTGCAGGCAAATGTCATTTTGACATTTATTTATGACAGGTCACTTATTCAAGTATTTACGGTTATACCCACTTAGTAATTTGATCACAGTACATATACGTTACTAAATGTGCTTACATGTATGTATGCAAGCATGGTGGCAATTGTAGTGTACTCCTGAAGTTGAGACACATGCATCTTGCAATGGCCGGGGTCACAGCATGGATAGCAAACATTAGTCTGCGTAATCTCCCAAATAACAGCTGACGACACTACCCACATTGGGTTTTACAAGTCATCCATATGTCGTATGTGTCTCGTTATTTACCTATGTATACGTGGTTCACAAAACTTTGGAATTAATTTCTAATCTTCACTCACACATAGAATATGTTTTCTAGGCGGATGTGAAAGATTGAAACCTGGACATCGTACTTAACGGTTTGCATCCAAGGACATTCCTAAACAATTCTACAACACTCCCCTAATTGACGGACATGTTAAACTAGAAGGCCTTAAATGTCATGATAAACAGCATGTCCCCAATCCTAAAGCTTCGATCCTTTATAACCAATGCGACAGAGCGATCTCCCCCAGCCAGTTTATAGTGGCAAGGGCAGTGTTAATGCTGGTCTATGGCTGGGATAACTCTAAACCTCTCTCCTGTTTTTTTGTTTATTCCCCCTGGAGATGTTTGTTAGTTATAACCATGCCCTTGTTATTGATCATTCTGTTCACCACTGGATTGGGTAAGACGTAGGACTGTAAATGTGCTGCTAAACAATTTTGATTCTTGCTGCTACAGTAGTCTACAGAAGAACCTCTCCATTAAGACGACCGTGCGGTTGCTACTTGTGATATCAATGGAGAGTTGATCACAGTATGTAGCTTCACATTGGTGTCTTTATGAAAGTTTGTTACCATAAAAGGGGGTCATACTATAGAGGTGGTAGCTTTATAGCTGTGGTACTCAACGGAGTCATTATAGAATGACTATTGGTCTAGAACTAAAAGAACAGTTAACAGAAAGTAGCAGCTGCCTCTGATGTTACACCCCGATACTCTAACAGACAGAGGGATCGCCAATTTAGAATACTTTAGCAAACGTCCTTAAAGAGACAACCTCTATTGTCAGACTTCTGGATCCCAAAAACTCCCATTAAGACCCCTGTTGATATATATCACAACACCACTTTCACCATCTTGTTGATGTCTATGCTTCCTTATAATTTCATGAAAGCCTTCAATTTTGAATAAGTCATTTGGGACACCCTGATGCAAATGCGTTTCAGACAGCGTTATGACATCAAATGCCGCCATTTGTAGGCATCACTCTGGCCTCTCACTTCGCCATGTAGTAGACAAGCTGTCACCCCGCTAGGGGGCGAGAACGCATGGCAACATGGTCACTGGGTAGATTAGATCTCACTCACACGGGTCTATATGTCACTGCATGGTATTGTGGTTAGTTATTCGTCTTGCTATATGGTGTATTAGCAGATTAAAGTTTTTTTCGGAATCATTGGAGTGCTATGAAGAGATCTCCGTGGTCTTGCATGCGTTATCGATAGCAGATGTGCAAACAAACTCCATTAAAATGAAATAATTTGATGGGAACATGAGGTGCGATGGCTTTCTGGCTTTTCAAATCGAAATTAAAAAACAAACAAACACGCACATACATAAATGTATGTCCCCACACCACCTTCAAAGTGCACTAAAGTCATCCCATCAACATTCATTCGTTGATTCACGAGACAGAAAAAATAGAATATCAATAAATCACAGAGTGTAAATTAGAAATCGTCAAATCAACACATTGCTCCCCGCAACTTTTCATCTCCGTCGATATTCGTCACTCCGAGAATTCCCTGAGGGCTTTCCCCAAACTGCCAATGATATCACCGGGGAATCCCTTGGGGGCTTTCCCAAGACTGCCAATAACATTACTCTGGGATTCATGTGCGTTCTAAGAGGATGTAGTCAATGCTATCTTGAGCGATAAGTGTTCCTTTTTCATTGGCATGGTTCTACTTTAATGGGGCCACTAAGTCGACTCTTATCCGTGTCAACCTGTCACTCTCACAGGACTGTGTTGATAACGTGACGTCATTCATGGTTTTATCACATATTTCCTTTGATTTGCAAGTTTTATATTGATATACAATTGGTAGTATTTATTGGGAAATGACAGGTAAAAAATGTTTGATATGGCACCATTCTATGATTTACGTATTTCCTAATGTATGAAATGTTATGAAACAAATGCACACTCCTATAACAATCTTGGTCAAATGTTTTCTCCCCATTTATTCCGTACACGTGACTATCAAATTAATTGATGGTACTGACGTGAGGACAGACTTTTCCTACCAAAGAAAATCCTTTCGTATCCAAAAACTAGATGCCTCCTCATATCACAATATCATTAGGCACGTTTCCTGTATGTAATGTTGCGTCACACAAGTGTCAAATGACAGTCTTTCTACCATTAGAAAATGAGCAATCTCTTACTGCACACACAGGGAATTATACTGTAAAATGACATCCTGTGGAAATGTCACTGCTGCAGACGCTCCAACAAAGACCACTTCTCTTTTGAGACCCCACAAATGTAAGAGAACGTTTTCTTGTCGTTCTAAAACTTCATTGAAAACATTGTCGTGTCAATCGTGAAATTGAGCATGCTGACGTCAGCATGCTCAATTTCACGATTGACACGACAATCGAGTGGTCAATCACCATTCTATCATGACTAAAATCCATTTTATTTTAAAATAAATCATATTATAACATTCTCATTGCAAGTCAATTTCGTTTGTTTTGAGCGCGCGGAGACCACTACTACGGCGTTAGTCTAAACTTCTGCTCTCCGCTACACGGAACACGCCTTGCGACGTCAGCGGCTGTATTGATAATGTGAGGAGTTTAGACTAGCGCCGTCCGTGCGCTCTGGAGCGTGTTTTCCATCGCAAAATTGAGCACGCTGATTGACCAATCAGCGTGGGTTATTGGCGGAGAATTTTGCACGGAATGATAGAATTGATGATTCAGCACCTGCATTAATTATCAGTTTTATGCAATATTCACATGAGAGTTGCATTGACAGATCCGGGATTCTGTGTCCCCATTTTCTCATCTGAAAATGTTATTGCCATTAAGTTTTTAGCATCTCCACAATGTTTTGCCCTTACGATCTGCATCCCATGGTTGCGCCAACCACCTTTGACAAAAACCTGGATCAGCCTATGAGTCATAGATTGTATGTCACATTCAGTATCACTCCAGTAGTGGCGCGCAAGTTACATGTATAATCACCTGCACCTGTTGAGGAGATATATATAGTGACTTTGTTATCCTACAGTTAGATGAACTAGGAACCAACAAGGAATTGGATCATATCATATATAGACCTACATGCACATGTAAATTCTTTTATTTTAGTTCTTTTACGTTTTAATAACTTAAGCATGAAACGTTAGAAACAATACGTGACCTATTGAACACTCCATAGAGTTTTAAGTAATGGCAAAACAATTAATGATCTTTTATTTTTCAAAACAACTTTAAACAGGATCAACTTCCCCAAAGCTTATGTTCAAAGCATATGTTTTCCACACCACCACACCAATAGCTCAAAACAACAAGTTCACACGGTTCAAAGATCTGCCTCCCCAGTGACATGTCTACAAGCCATTTACACTCAGATACAGAATCCTCATGAAATTTAACCAATGTATTTTCTTGTGTAGGCCCAACTTCTGAAAATCAAACATTTATTACATATACTTTGGAATATTAATGTGTATACAGATGATTTGCAAAACCAGGACACATTTAGAGATGTTGATATCATTAAATGTTATAGATTCACTGTTATACCCCATAACTAGTATTAAAGAACATCCGGGTGCATTACAATGCATATGTTAGCAGCACATAAATAGTGATCAAGAGTGCCCCTTCAAAGTAGAGCGTCAACCTGCAGTCTCACCATTATGCGTTGATACATGTATAATCTGTGCTCAGTGACCCGTGCGATCTTATAAATCACTCACGCGTACCAATAAAGCTAGCCAAGATGTCTGTCTCAAGGTGATGACGACGTGACGACATTTAATAACCTTCACAAATGAGGCAGTCAGTCATGCGTGCATAACTTTGCTAAGTGGAGCAATATTTGCCTTAGTGCACGAGGTTCACGGTTAGTGTACTTAGCTGTCTTTTAGAAGCTATGTGCTGAGATGTTTTGGGTGTTTGCTAGTAGTGGTAACCATCATTATGTTACTGTGAAGTTTTGACTGAAGGGAAACAGAAAATGAAGCACAAAATGCCGAAGATTAATGATTAGTTATTTATAAAAGTTCACAGTTATTAATTACTCACGCTTAAAATAATATGTTCTTGACAAATGTCTGTGATACTTCATAGCGGTTTCCCTTTAGAACCTCAGTCATACTTAAAAATCAAGCAATAACATGTGACGGTATCATTGTTCAGCGAATGTATTTCACATACACAATTGTAGCATTCTACCAGAAGTTTATGCACCCATTTTCTGATCATTATAATCGAGTCAGCCCGTGTGGGCGGGCTGCCTAACAAAGGGGCACATTCGGTTAGAAATGGCCTAATCTGTGTAACAAAGGCTGATTCGGTTTGTGACAATGCTGATCTAGCTCAGCGACCACGGTCTGACAAAGGGAGCTAAACTTTACTTTGATATACTTTGACCTGGTGGAACCGCTTTAAATCACTCTAAGTTTTTATAGCCTGTTATTGCTTTTGGAGGACGGGGGATATAATATTTCTTCTTTCGTCGAATCAATTCCCATGTCTAGAGAGTTTGGGTTATGAAGCAAAATAATGTATAAGTTCGGCTACCGCCAGCTATTTCAGATTTATGAGTAATAAATTCACTTTTGTGTGCTAGCTAAGCAAAACAAAACAACGACAGCAACAAAAAGTCTCTCACGGTAATTTTACATAAGTTATATAGCAAGCATATATCATAACAAGAAGATAGGAGCACAATAAAAGTGACCTCTTTACACGTCCCGCTGTCGCCAAAACCCTCCATCTTCATTTCCGGTTTTGTGAGACGTGATTGTGACAAATAACGCTTCTGCTGAATGTCACGTCATAACTTACGCAGGGCGGCGTGTTTTATACTGAACACCCAGCAGTGCCTGGGTGGTAGCCACATCCATCAATAGAGTGCAAGATTTTAGTTCCTCTCAGAGTCAATTATGTCTTCCTTGTTACTACTACATGTTTCATACATAGCCCATAATTTGTTATTCGGAGATTTGTTTTCCAAAGTTGTTACAAATGTTTTTGTTTTATTTAGTCATGATTCTATCATTCATATATTTTATTACTTGCTTTATACCACATATTGATCATCAACTGGACACCAGGTTATTTTTACTCTTTTGTATATACATAACAAATCCGATGAGGACAATTGGGAAAGTTTCATAACAACCAGAGAAGTGAAGTATTTCTTGTAGTTTACCACATGGCCGGATAGTAGGTCAATCGACGTTTGGGCGATAATCATTGTACTAGTAACTGTGTATCAGATCTTCAGGCGTCTTTGGTATTGACTGATGGAGCATTTGCTGAGTTAACTGGCAAATGTACCTTGGACTACGCTTGAATATAACCTCCTAATAAAAATATACGTGGATTTTAAAACTACATTAGAAGATATATATAGAACACTTGTTGCCAGTGTATGCTGTAGCCAGCATGCTTGCGCTGGCTGCATCTCATACATGCACAGCTGGTGATATTCTAAACTGATGCGCACACAAACTTGAATGTGCTTGGATGAAACCCCTTTACAGTGCGAACTATGCACAAAGATAGGTGGTGGGTGACCAGTATCCTCTACTAGGTGGTCCCCTCTAAACGTAAACCAAATTCACGGCACCAACCCACCACCGACTAACATGAGGTGTCGTATATTAATCCTTAAGTGGCTAAAGTAGTTTGTAATCAGTACTTGTAATCCCGACCCCCACACACAACAAATAGCTAGAACTAACATAAAATTTACTCTGAAAGATATCTGATTGTTTCCGCCTATTTAAATAGAGCCTTAAATTACCCTGCATAGATTGACCACCTCACTTGTTAACACCGGCCCTGGCGGTCTTACTAGAGAGCTCTTGCTGTACCAAGCTTCCACCGTCATCACCAGTCCACACCACGGTCCGCAGTTTCTCAATCTGCCCAAATTGCCTCATACTTCTGACGTGGGTAGTTCTGGGGCAACGCGACTTCATCGACCGTATCACGTGATCTCGCAAGGGCAAGCCAAGGTCACCAGTAAAAAATCCCACGGGGAATATGGCGCCAGGGCCCATATGAGAGACTGGGGGTCAAAGATCAGGGTGTGTGGAGATATGACGGATGTGAATGACTTTTTAAATGTTCGTCGCCGACTATAAAGATAACAGTGCTGCGGAATTGTTGAAATGGCGTGTCTCGCTTTGACTCTAAGCCTTTCTTCAATGTGGTCACTTAAGTACAAATGTATGATGATTGTAAACCGTTATCTGGGTGACATGTTCCAACTTAGAAGCCTCCTGTACAAACATGGTTCATTCGCCTACAATTATCTACTGCACTTTATGAAAGTATTGGTGTTCAGGAGTTATTTTAATGCAGGCCATTTATTTTACAAATACCGGTAAATGTATCCTCCTGTCTTCAAGTTAAACTGTCATACGGCATACAAAACCACACTTGTATGCAACAGGCATACATTTAAAGCTGCAGTAAAACATCCAATTAAGACCACAACTACAGCAAGACAACCTCTATAAGAACATTTTACACCCTCTCAAGCTGTCTTAAAAGGATCCTCGTGGAACCCCCCTTAACATAATCACTTCTCTACCGAGACCAGTTGGGGTCAGTCCCATGAACATGCACATAGAGTATGAGGACTTGTGAATTATGGTTTTATTGATTTGCGGACAGTCTCTCCATATCTCTCAAGCTAGGCACATGTCAGTGTTATTGATGGTGAGTGGTGACAGTATCTTGGCACCCGACAACATTAATACTGGTGGGATATAGACTCCCTGAGGGAGACTGTTTACCGGTTCTTATGTTCAATTTCAACACAGAATGTTGTGAAAGTAAGGAGTAAGACGAGTAGCACCAACATGTTAGTTAGAATATGTTTCCAATTCGAATCTTGGTATGATGTAGCATACAGTATACATAGGCAGATCCAGGTTTTTGGAAATGGGGGGCACTTAAGGAAAAAAAGGGGGCGCACTTACGGGATTTCATGAAAAACCCTATGAAATGAAGTTTTTTTGGTGGGAAAAGGGGGGGGGGCGCCCCCTGCGCCCCCTGGATCTGCCTATGGTATAAACTCTCGGTGACAACCATTCAAGGTATTGACCGGAAGTAGTCTCAATTTTGATGCGGTCTCTTTATATAGTGTGTCTTTATCAGATATTCTACAGTAGGTCTACTTTAACAATATTGAAAATGAAATCTACATGTATTTTGTTAATGCTTTTTGGCGATAAAATGGCAATAAACATTGAGAGCCAAATTTTCACCAGTCTGCCACCAATTCGTTTATGGAAGTTTTGTGTATATATGGGCTGTGTTCAGAAAAAAAGATATGCAAAAGTTAAGGATATGTGTATCCAACTCTACTTCCATCATGTCAACCCTCCAAGTTCACTAACCCATCACACACAGAGGCCCTAACTCGCCTTTAAATCACATTACAGCTAATCCAATGACGTTCACGACAATCCGTGCTCCGACAGCAGAGACGTGAACGCTCCGACTTTAAACCCATTTATCCATACAGCAAACAATGACAACCAGGTTAGAAAGCGATTACCGCACTAGGAGGCGGCGGCTGTAATGGGGGGAATTAGGTTACGCCCTCAACTGGCAGCTGGAGCCTTGGCCTTGTGTACAATATGACGAGGGAGTGGTGTTTAACTTCCATGGGCTTTCTTATCTAGGAATTGTTATTTTTTAGACAAACTAAATCACGTGACCTGTACAATGCATTGTGGGTATTTCTTTAGACAAGGATTGATAGAGTCTAAATCATTGTCGCGTCTTCCCCATCACAGGGTCCGATTGATCGAGAGTTATTCCCTAACTGCGGAATACGGTACTGCGACAGCACTCCAATATTCTATTAGCAAACAGTGTATTGCTTGTTACACACGTAGCCTTGTATTGCTTAAAGATGGGCCAGTGCCTATAAAGTATCATCTCCATGTTAAGTAATGAACGTAGGTGACAAGCTGTAGACCTATGCTCAGACCGTCTGTCTGAACAGTTCACGAAGACACCATCTTAAACTTCCGTGTAGACCACCACTCTACATTGTGACCCGTTCAGCACCGATCTTCGGTCGGCTTGTGTTCAGTACGACTTTGTCTAATATACAACTATGTATAGACTATCGAACAAGTTTTCTCTGTTCCTTTTGGCACCCACACGTCAAGATTAGAAGGTTATGCATCATAGTCTGTGAATTGGGATGTTCAAAATGACTTGTAGCTATGATGGACAGATCAGTCTTTCAATGCAATGAAGTTAAGAGTTGATGGTGATTTCTATTGTGTCTAGAATTGCTACAATTGAGTGTATCTGTATTTGTAACAATCGAATCACCAGCCGATTCATACAGGTTACCGTATAAAAGCAGAGTCTGGTGGCTGGAATTGACAAGTACAAATTAGAAAATAATGTGATTCTAACTAGAACAAACCAAATTGTCTGCAGCGTCTGTGGACCAATATAATTATGACCAGAACAGAATATCTGGCAATTTGACACAGAACTCCCTCCAATAAAGTCCACTTCTATAAAGAGACCGGCTCAGTAAAAATAACAGTTATAACCTCCAAGTGAGACCACTTCTAAAATATCAGATCACGTTTAAGTCACAATGTTTCGTTAAAATACCGCCACAAATTGCCATAAAGTGAGCAATATTTTATTGAGACCACTTGAGGCCAGCCAGCCCCATTGTATTCGTATCATACAGGTTCCACTGTAATAGATTGCTGTTCGTTGACAGGTGAGACCATAACACAGCCAGCTGAAGGTCTGTGGTCTGCTGGAGACATAATCCCCATTAATGTCCAAGGCCGGTCATCTGCGGCGGCCATAATCTCTGCTAATTCCACCAGCCGCCTGTCTGTCACATTCCAAGATGGCCGCCAAGATGGATGACATTCCTGGAGTGACGTCATTTACCATGGACGTCACTCCTTTTAGTAGGCTAACTACATGAAAATAGAGATTAATAAATGTAAACTTGCAATCATATGATTCGTAAGATTAAAATATATAAAGATATGCACATGTACGCACTTGCATTTAATGATATAGGCTTGAAATAGGGACTTCCATCACAAAAACAGTGCATAAGTAGGCGTGGATGTCGTGTGTGTCGAGTTACATTATTTTTTGGAAAAGATCACATTCACTTTAAACCTTACATAATTGGTTTTGTCACAAACATTTATGGTTCACTGTCAAGAGCAATTCTGGGAACATCGTTTCACACTGTCAGCATAATGACAGGCTTTCACGTGTGCTGTCAAAACGACATAAAAACCTACTTCACCACCGCTGGATGTGCACCTCTGAGTGCTCTTCTCGCGGCTCCGTCCCCCACTCTGGTGACTCTCCACAGCACGGCACTTGACACGGCAAGGCAATGGCAGGACAGTCAGCAATCATTAGTCACTTACTGGATTGCGCCAAAATACATAGAACTTGGGGCAGTCCCTATTGATGGAAATGTCACTGGAGTTTGCACATGTGTCAGTGCAGCTAGACTTTCTGGGGGTATGTGATAGGGTCTTTAAAATGCAGCACATATTGGGAATTAGGGACACTTATGACAGCACACAATGGTGTCTTCTGTAGGAAGGCAGTCACATTAGTGAAACATTTTGATAATAGTTGGTAGGCGACTTAAGAATGATAATGTTTCTGTAATTGTTTGGTGTCCTTATTAGTGAGGTGTCACATTGGCGAGGTGTTAACTCAACGGACATTGTTGCATTCAACGTGATTCCTAAATGGAAGCATTTTCATAGCAATGAACCAACTCAAACAAAATCTATGTTTCATAGCCGAATACGCAATACGCAATCGGCCACAGGCCGGCTTGTACCTCTAGGTGACAATTGATCCCATATTGAATATGATCCCATATTTAATTATTGATCAATATTAATTAAGTTATAGCTAGGTATCACTTACGTAATTCAGATAACCTAAGTTATATAATCATACCATAGTTACCATTTCTCTGCCCACCACCATACCTCCGAGAACCGCATGCAAACATCTAGCAGCTGGAATCACATCTCTCGGTCGCCATTGAGTGCAAACGCGTACGTTAACATGAGCAATAACTCTATAGCTGAAGGTCATAGGCAATGTTGGGACATTCCAAGGAGCGAGTGTCATCAAGGTTAAGTTTCCCAAAAGGTCATTATCAGTGTAAACAGTGGGCAGTGGTGGTGTAATGTGATCCCTCCTACTGACCCCTGTAATGTAATAGTAGAGGTCCCTGAGTGCACCGCTTACTTATTGTGGGTTATGGTGAATCTTTGCTCTCGTATCTGTCTTACTACCGAGCCTGTTTCATTCACATACTAATGTGTGTTATGGTTTTGATAGAGCAGATGTGTTCTTTGGTTATTTGCTTTTACCAAAGACTATGTTCACTGAATGGAGATTTATATATCCATTAGTGTGATTCAATGCGTATATCACAATGTTGTGAATATTTGGATAATAGATAACATTTCGAGTCCAGACTCCACAACTCTTACTTTTGAACAAATGAAAGTGATTAGAAGGGAACATATCAATTGGAGAGATGTGAATTGAGACGTCTTTATAATAAGGAAAACGTATTGGCCACAGTAGTTTTATGAAACATGGTCTACATTTTCTAGGACTTCTGTATGCACGTCCTATGTCGATGGTTATTGAATATAATATGAATATCTGTCCTTATTGTAGATTTGTTACGGGTTTACATGATTCTATACAATAGTCATCACTTGTGTTTCAAATAAAAAAAACATTCAAATCATTTAAACTTTCTCAATAAAATCTAGTAAAATACAAATACAGGTTTTCTACTCAATGTCTATAACTTCATCTCGCAACATTTCCTACAGTCTAGGATGCCAGTGTTTTGTACCGTGGTCTGGTTCCATTTTTGCGATCAGACAAAGAAATGTCTTGCATATTAGTATACGTCACATGGTAGTGTAGCAACATTTTTGTACTTTCCCAAAACTAGCCACACGAGAACATTCAGTATGACATTCAGGATGACAACTTCACCACTATTAATCCGTTGCAAGCCCAGTTTGTTTGGTGGTAAGGGGGGCACTTTCAGGGATCTCATCCGTTTTGTATGTGCGATCGATAGTGGACATTCCAAAATCCACGAAAAAGCAATTTTGTGGAAGGAGAGGGACCTGTTCCACTAGGGCTTATTTAAGTATCGACAATTGCATATATGATAAGTAGCATATCACTATCCTAATCATCTTCCCCTGACAAAGTGGTCATCTATCAATAAGTGATTGACAGATTTTACCTTGCTACGGTAACATGTAAATTAGTCAGGTCTTACACGTTACACCCTGAAGTACATTAATTGTCTACAGCTCATGCCCGTGATCGCCCCTTTAACTGTGATGAGGCCCTCTTCTGAGTGTCTCTATCATCAGCCCGTCTAATTGGCTCCTTCAAACATCAACTTTCCTGCTAGACAGAAAAAGCCATAAATTAGTGCCTTTTAACATCTGAATAAGATTTCGTGTGAATGTCAAAAAGCACTCGACCTATAATACTCCGTGTCATTCATACCAAGATGTTTCTTTTTGCAAAGATTAGCAACGAAAATGGCAGAACATGTAACTGTCATGAGCATATGTCAAACTGTAGGCCATGTGAAATTGCATTGTCATTTCAAGCTCAGACGAAAAATCTGTGTCTGAGATCAATCACCTTTATTGTGAAGGCCAAACTGTACCATGTTTAACATTCTAGAACGACGACAGAGTTGTCATATTTGTAGATACATTGCATTGTAATGTACTGGGAGTAAGTCAATATATTAGGGGCTACGTACAAGAAATCGTTAGCTGCTGGGACTCGAATCATTGACCACTACGCATGTGGTACCTATTACCAAACACTTAAAATAATGCCATCTTGAGAGAGGTCTGGAATTCGAGTCCATGTGCTTTTGCAGAAAGAATCAGCTCATGGCAAGATTACCATATGCTGTATGTATTCAACTCACCATTGCACGTATTAGTGAAGCAGCACACAGACACAGACACACACACACATAGACACACATAGACACACACAGACACAGACAGACACAGACACACAGATACACAGACACACACACACATACACACGCGCGCGCGTGCCGCGAACGCATTGGATATTGTATATGAGGACACTGTCAAATGATTCACTAGACTTTCTTTAGTCTGTGGTAGGCTTATCGTAAAAATAATTATGAAGCTTCAAATCTGTACCTCATATCAATTCTTTTATGAAGAATCACAGTGCAGATGATTTGAATAAAAAACATTTTATAAGCAGAACAATGCACATGGAAAACCAGGCTATGAATATACCCACCAAAATGGTTCCCAGCGCACCTGTCACAATACGCTGTATCTGTTGGTTGAGAGACGATCACGTGTTTTGACACGTGTCACTGAGGTTACATGAGTTTTGTTATTGAGCCTTCAACATTGGAGGGAGGCCAGTTGTATACCTGTATAGCCATGATAGAAAATTTCAATTGCTTATTTATTATCGGGTGTGTTTTCAAAGTTGTTATGTAAACAACTTTTCTCTCACTTCAAATAAAAAGGCCCCAAAATAACTAGATGGGATACATGATAAAGATGCAAGTACACTCAACGTAATTAAAGTATACATTACACAGGAAATATAGTCTAAAGCAATACCATTGTGCGCCACTTCTCAATATAACATCCATTATAGCAAAACAGACCATTTAACTTGACTAGTTTGCCATCACCAGAGTCTGTCAAAAGTGCCGCCAATAAATACAGCCACCACCGGATCGTATGACCATTGCTGCTGTCATTCTACCAGGACAGTCGACCATAAACATTGCAGAATTATGTAATCTGGATCCTCCAAACTGCTTTCCACCCAATGACATCTCAATGGATCTAAAATAAACTCTCTTTACTACTGTGCCAACTACATAAATACAAAGATCCATGGGAGTTGTCTACATTGAGGCGTATGGCGCAGAGATATGTGTTTTCTATGGCAGCCGCTTGTGTTTATTAAATAGCTTATACACTGCTAGTTGGTGTAAACTCTACGTGCATGGCCATTCAAAAGTGGCATGTGTTTGTGTGGCTTATGAAAGGTGCTGCTTGAATGTTGGTGTAAATGATTGTGCCATACACTCCTCTCAGGCACAAAACAATACCGATGCCAGCAATTGTTATGCGGATAAGATACTGTCTTGGGCGCCTGTCCCGTAAATGTAATACAGTGACAGAGCCATGAATTCCTGAAAACGTAGACCAACTTCAGAACCTATGAGCACTGTGGCCCATCTGGTGATACATTTGCAGAAAGGGGGTCATGGCTCTATCAATGCAATGTTTTATTTGTTTGGTTACTACGTCATGCTCATTGTAGAAGGGCTACCCCCCCCCACACACACACACATTTGTCAATCTTAACTCCCAGTAGGCTATTGTTTCTTCATACGCATCGGCATCTAACACTTTGCAGTTTTTTCCCAATTACAACTGGTATCATAATTGAATATAGAATAAATATTACTTAAAATGTTTCAATGGATTTTCATATCCGGCACTGTAATCAAATGCAATAGATTTTCAAAAAGCACACATTTGACAAATATTTCAGCAATTCCAAAGCCAGCCAGTGACATCCGTGTCCCGGCCGCATGTCTGTACCACAATGTGTAACCTCACAACGTCCAATGCATTATTCATTGAGATTGAGCATTTATTTTAGAAGCTAAACCAGACATAATGGAAATAGACACAAATCCATGGAATTTATGCACAGAAAAATGCAAACCAGAAATCAGCTGACATTTACTGAAAAAAATAATTGTGACATTTCTATGGATTATTCACCCCAAGGAGGAAAATAAACAGCACCTGATAAATGAGTTGTCTCTATGTCGCTCTAGAGAAATAAATATCGGCTGAGATAAGCTCTGTTTGTGCGATTATTTGGGCTAACTGGTTATATCCCCGTAATGAGCTTTGGCTGTATGGCATGATGATGAATTTATTATTTGCTGTTATCAATCATAGTGATTTAGTACATGGGGCCCAGCATCGTGGAAGGGGTGTGTGGTACGTATACTAGTATTATTTACAAACACTTTATAATACACATTACTACTATCGTGTAGAATCTATATAATACGCATTACTACTATTATATGGAACAGTAGTAATGTGTACTATATAGTGTTTGTAAATAATATTAGTGTACATACCAAACACCCCTTCTATGATGCTGAGGCCAATGAGGCTGTGTTGCAATATTAGTGCCATTATGTTCAATGCAATGTAGATGACCAAGAACTATTCCAGTATTGCATTAGAACATTACAACCTCCCTATTAAGACCACCACAGTGGCTGATCTCAAATGGTCGCAATAGAGGAGACGCCTCGTTTTCGAGGCTCACACGGTATTCTTTCTAAGAAGAATTATGACCGCTCATCCGGACATGGTCAAAATGATGAAAACATTACTCAAAACCTCAACGATCCCGCACCGGACCTAATACGTATTTAAACGTGTGTTTGGGTAGATTACTTGAAAGAGTAATAGGAAATACTGGATTATTATATTACACTATGTTTACAGTGAAACGGTGTGTTATATTGCATCATGTTTATGTTCTTTTTATAATTTGCAGGTAAGGTTGGCCGCACCACAATTTACAGCTGTGCAGATGGTGTAAGTACAAATCTCCAGTGAAGCGTGGCAAATCATACATACTTGGGTCTTCGTATGGATAAAAAGTTTAAACACACATTTTCCGCTTGACTTACATGGGGTATACCGCTGGGAAATCTTCTTACTCAACTAGCAAATGACAAAATTTTCTTAAGCGCTATGATCATATAGTGGTGGGGGCAAACTCGTTTTAGAGAGCTGTAGTTCTTACGTCAACTCTAAGACATTTGCACGTGAAGCCCAAATCATTAAATCACTCTCTCACACCAAACATACACTGCATCCTCACAGTGCCTGACACGATAATTGGCCTCATAGCCTCAAGTGTATATTTCTTCCATTTAGATTCTTGACTGACGTCGCAGAGAAATTTACCCTACCAATTGAGCTACAAATGGATTAGAAACTGCAGTCTGTTTATGTTAATTTTCGACAATCTGTGCCAACTTAAATGTAGCACATTTGTGTGTCTGTGCACCTCATAGCTTCTTGATCTCATCAGCAATCTGAAGTCCCCACTTCTCCACTGCTCGCCAGATCTCCATATGGGCTAAAGGTGACATGTCGACACGGCTGTTTTTGAACCACCTTTTCTTGAAATAACACACCAGGCCCCATACTACCGCATCGATATCAACAATATCAAGATGACGTTTTAAAATTTCTTTAAAAAAAGAGACAAGGAACATGGCACATATTGTTGGACCGCATACAAGGCCCTCCGCGGGGTACTGACTTCTTATCAACTGTCCCTGTCGATTCGCTCTACTGAACACGACCAGTGAGCTGAAAAGTCCTATTAGCGGGGATCTTTTTTGGTGGGATCCAAGCACAGTAAACAATTCTCCAATAGGATCACTATCGGGACTCACCTAAAGTGGTATTGATAGAGAGGTGATGTCTTTATGAAAGGGTTCTCATTTTGAACGTAAAACTGGTATTATTATAGAGGTAGTATCATTGGCTAGCTGAATATTGGGCATTATAACCCTAATTGTGCCATACCCTGAATGCTGTTCTCTGAGTGACTAATAATCTAGGTCATCATTCAAACCATGACATATTTCTTCATTATGATCTAGTGTAGCTTTGCCATTTCATTGGAGATACATTTTTACAGAATAAGAAGGGGGGGGGTTAAAAATAATGAGGATTTTTGATAAGATGGGTGTTGAGGTTTAAACCTATTTAGTCTGTCATTTGTTGGGGGAAATTGTATCAGTTTTACCAATAATTACAATTAAATGAAATTGATACAATTAGCGGTACCTGTTGTCCACGATTTCCTGATAGGCGAGTCGTGTGTATCCAACAAAGAGCAGAATGCATTGATAAAAATGCCCAGAAATACTGATGTGTGTGAGGAGGGATGGGGGTGCAACGACAAAGTAATCCACCCCACTTATGAATCAAGACACTGTGACATCCTATGACAGGTAGAGCCCACAAGAGCTCAGCTGAGTCAGTGAGTACACGGTTCCACTCACCGGGGACCTGTTAGATGTGTGCTTAATGTTCTAGCTGACAAATGTGATTTGCTTCCACACGATCCGTCATACTCACGGAGCTTGCACATGTTATTTGAGCCTGTGCTCATAGACGGTCAAATTGTGGCACACTGTGATTGGGCTGATTTAACTCCATGTTCTGGGTTGTAAGATAGCCTACACTAGTTTGGCATGTTTGCGTTTATGTAAACACGATGACAGATGTATAGCTAATTATGTAAATGTAAGTGTGCTTAGACGTGAACCCCAACTTTAAACACCTGTACATAAAGACCACCGCTCTACGGTGAAAAAATATTCCACAGTCTGAAGCCAACCACGACGAACATACATGTACGTAATGAGATCACCTCTCCATAGACACTACTTCAAATCTGTCCTCAGGTGGTCCAAATAGAAATGTTCTACTGCATTTAGAGTCACAATTCAATGTTATCTTGCTCGGTGACTTTACAATAACAAGAGATCATTCAGACCATTCCCACCCTGTATAACGCCTACCTCAACTCTCTGGGGATCATACAGTGGTTTAATATCAATTTATATAAAATAGCTGCATGCCCTGCCAATGTGTTATCTACATATCCATATTAACATGGCTAACTGTATACATGCAATCCAATTAAACCAAACAGTTTGCCTTTGATTGCATACATCTTGGCTTGCGTGTTTAGTACTTATTCTAATTACCAGTACCATGCCAAAGCAACGCATCTCAGACATCTAAGTCACGCTCACTATGATACAATCATAACGTACAATCCACAGTGATAAAGTTATACGAACGGATTATCCGATAATAATACTGGATAATGACTGGATTGCGTGTCTTAGAACTCTCATGATTTTAATCCGAAACGTGGTATTTAACTTGGTAGAAAAATATGAAAATAGACTACAACTTATTACTGAATAGGACGAACTTCCAACAGACCTTTCACAAAACAATAACATTCCCCATTTTGTATTCATTATGCCACGTGATGTAGTGGGATAGCTTTACCCCAGGAACTATGAAAATTAATACCTACATGTCCGTGCCTGCAAACACCGAAGTCAGTTGAAGAGTTTCCTGCCCTGTGATGCGAACTGAGCAAACATACCACACGGAGAGATTCCACACTTTTTATACAACAGTCACGGTTCATTGGTTCCAATGTAAGCCGGGTTAAGACGGATGAGACACATAGATCACCGGTGATATATGTAATCAGATGCTAACACGTACAATCTATACATTTAGATCAATAGTAAGCACTTGCTGGCGAATGATGATGCATTGCCACTTAAAATGTTGCTCATGTTTTTTTTCAAAGGTCTTCATTTAGATTGGCTTTGGCGGGTGTGTGGAATTAATGTTATTGGTGGCAATTCCAAACTACACACCTTGATTAGCTGTTAACGGATCGAAAAAAATATTTAGACGTTGTGCTCAGTATGTTGTTTTAAGGAGAAAAAGTAGTTCAATTGCCATTTTTATTGTGGGTGTGCGCCACTTACTATTTAGAACTAGCAGATGCCTGTGCATTCCAATAATGTTTACTACTCCAAGACCATTGATTTGAGAGAACCCATATCAATGCCCGCTAAATGAAGCTTTCTTCCACTAATTTTGTGGTCCACCAATTTTACAGACTGTCAGATTTTCATCGAGATTGCGTTCATTTTGTACATGACAATCTGTGGCAATCTGGCTGTAGGAGACATTTGATGCTTCTTGGCTATTTTATCACCAATGAACAATTTTGGTGAACCAGTTTCTTGCATCTTGATTCAAGTGGTATATACATGGAATGAGGGACACTTTCAAAACACTAGCTAAAGTAACTATCTACCACATTTGTAAGCGTATCTAAGTGTAGAGTGCTATCAGTGCATCACCAATGCTAAATGGCTTTGGAAACTTTCCATTCATGTTCAAAATAAACTGTATTCAAACCACTGAATAATAAACATGTCTTCAGCTCGATGACAGCATAGAGATGACAGCATAATTATACTCTCCATTATCAGGTGGTTTTATAACATAATACACCTTGTTCTTTTTACCCACCGTTATAACATTGAACCAGCTTTACACAGCTGGCAATATCAGATTAAGACATACCGTAAAACATCATGCATACAAAAATACGCAGAACTTTGTCCCCAAAACCTGCTAGATAAATAGCAGTCTAGTTATACTGAGTATTTATTACATGACCTACTGGAACATGTTTGCTGGCGCTGGTTCCGTGTCAAGCAAATTAATACAAACTGGCGTAATGAGACACAGGGCCATAAATAACCGTGCATCAGCAGCTGCATTCGGGTATCCTGTATGCATCAGGTGGTTTCATATTTGTGCTGATCTATTTTACTGATGCTTGTTCTCCATCAAAATAAAATCATATCCTAACTTTATTGATTAAGCTAACTCCCAGAACCACAGTACCCTTTTTCAAACTATCAACAATGCTATTTTGAAAATGCGACTGTGGTCCTGAAATTGAAAGAAATAACCATCGCATACGCATGTGGTGCCATCTTTAACCTTCCACGTCCGTGACCCCCCCCGCCCAGTGACCACCCAGTTAGTTAACTTAACGTTCAGGATAGTCGCATTACTCACATCTGGTCACACGGACGGCACACTGTCGAATGTGGCACTACCTGCTTGTTTCAGGGCACAGCACTACCTGCGTATGGCAGTCTGTAGGGTGCTGGTGGTGACCCGGCGGGTTATCCGACCACCTCAGCATCACCCCAGATAATGAGAGTGTCGCCCTCGTCTGATGGATGGCGGCGGAGGCGGCACCACAATAAATCACGTGACCCCGTTCTCTCCATTGTCACTGACTTGTATGATCGTACATGTGGTGTGTGTGTGACATTCATGCATTATATACGTGATAAAGCCTAGCCATAGACTATTACAAAGGGGTCTGAAGAAACATCGGTGATTAGAACATGCGTAATTAACGCACTGGTTCGTAGCCTTTCTAACGTATTTAAGCTTATATTTCCAGGGATAGACTTTCAGAAGGTATCGTCAGTGTAAATTCTTACACACACGTCCATTAATTACAGTATTCTAAATACACAAAAATGTTGAGAACTACAAACAGTCTTCATTTTTGTCAACAGTGCATGCATCGTGTTACACATAAGAGTGAGATTGGCTGGTTTGTGTACGATCCATTACAGACCCCCAGACCAGGATCTTCACACTGATGGATGATTTGCAATACGCGTAATTAAGCCACTGGTGTGCAAATACCAGAGCTTTTGCTGGCCCATATTTGTTTTCACACGGCTGGCAGCAGCTATTGTTTACAGCGTCTAGAAAGTGGGAGAAGAGGCGGTGATATTGCAGAGTGATGTACTCATTAATAACCGCACTGTATTAGAACATTCTTTTTGTCTTTTCAATTACAGTATAAACTCACAACACAAACCACCCGGCTACTGATTTCTTTTGCTCTTGATAGAGGTGGTGCGATGAAGGAGGTTTGACACCGTAAAAATAACAATAAAATGTGTGAACACTTCTAGAATACAGTAATTAATACCATTCTGTGTTTAGAGCATTGGTCGTATTTTATCATTGTTCAGGCTGATGTATTTATAATGGCTTGAGGCCATGGGGAATAGTCTCACTATTGAGGATGTGTTTCAATAGAGGTCGGCTTCATTGCAAGTTCTACCTTTCCACCTAATTTAAGTTCCACTGTATACAACAAACCTCAGTACACCTAGCAATGTGCAACTGTGCTCTAATGGTTGCAAATTATATTAGAAGACAGACGACTAAGAGTACCATGCATCGTCGAGCAAAGCCGAAAGTAGTTGAAAATAGCCCCCTTTTGAAAACGAGGCTCGAAGGGACTACTTTGCCTATTTCTACGTCGGCTCAAATGTGTTAAATGAGTCCTAAGGCAATGTCTGGCCAAACATTGGGCTGTTTAGGCAAGCAAATGTATGTTCACACACCACCTTCTGAGAACGGCAATAACACTAGGGGCAAGTGGAAATGGGTGCGTGGCTTTTGTGTTCTCATAAGGACATCTACATAGAGCTTCATAGATATAAAAAATCACATTGTTGCAATAGTGTCCAAAGGACTGCCATAGATAAGAAGAAGCATTGATATCTAGCCATGGAGAACATGCAACCCGTGGATAAAGACTGCGACCCCTTTAATAAAGCTCCCATGTGTTTGAGTAATTAGGATGACAAACACGTCATTTCCAAAGTCTAAAACCTGATGGGAAATAAGAAAATAATTGTGATCAGCTGCTCCCAATCCTCACAGTGGCCCCGCTCCTACATCTGCTGACAGCCGACCACTAGTCCTGCCCCGGGCCCTCGTTAGACACCGTGGTTTTTAATCACCACACTCTCTGTGTGCCTTGGTTGCGTGAATCGCTTGGTTAGCTCTGGCATTGTTCTTCATTAGAAATCCAACTACGAAGTTGAAGACATGTTAGTTTTGAAATACCAGCTTTTTAAACTCTTGTATTGTTTCTGCTCTGGTGTTCTTATGTGAGTAGAAATTTTGTGTTGTGAGACTGTGTTTTGTGATATCACTTCCGGGTGGTAATGTGGTTACTTTGTCTGGTGTCATCGGCGTTAAGAAATGAAATACAGCAGTTCCTAATACTATCTCACAGCTGCTATCTCATGACATAATGTATTACAGAGATGCCATTGGTTCTCTTTGTGTCGGATTGAAAGCACGCAACCCAACACTACGAAAAAATAATAGGACCGGAAAGGTTCATTTAGTCAAAGCAATATAATCAAATGTAAATGATAGACATAATTACGCTACTCATCACCAAGTCATTATTCATCTAAAAAAGAAGGGAAAGCTGAAATAAAAAACTACAGCAACAAAACATCATTAATCTCTTAATGTCACGTGATCAGCTGTTTATAAGAAATCTGATCCAGCCTCCGGGATCACGTGGATCGCGCAAAGGTCGAGCGTTAAGTGGCCGCCGGCTCCCATCCATGTCCAGCTGTTCCTCCAGCATCGCTAGCCAGCTCCCGCCGCTACATAGTGTTGGTTTCTAGCCTTGCTAGAGGGTTAAGTAGGTCTCCCGCTAACATCACACCTTTGCCACTTGGTCTGTGTATCAAACTTTGCGAGTGGTTGGTGTAGCAAGTAGGATTGGAGGAGATATATTTTAATGAAATTTCCTACGCATAGTTTTGTTCCCTCGATTAATCCACAGCAATTATAGACACACTCAATTATCTACTAGATACCTGACATATAGTTGATTCGATAATTATACATGTAGATCCCAGAATTACACCGGTAGGATTTCAATACTCCCTGATGACTCATTGGAGAAAATGCCGCGACAGATTTCGCTCCAATTATCAGGACTGTCAGACACCAGCTGTACAACACGCGACTGGCCTCTATACCTAGCCGAGATGCAGTCTCTTTTTGAAGGCTCTCACGATGCTGCCTTTCTATATGTTTAGGGATCATTCACAAATGACGTCATCCGGCATGGGGGGGGGGGGTAGCGAAAGATGACAAAAGGTGACAGGGGGGTCTAGCACTTGGATGATGTCACCTTTTGAAAAAAAGTTCTAGTTATTTAACAGTATTTGAACTTAATTTCTGACATGTTAAGTCCTCAATACATTTGTAAAATTATGTCTAAATTATGGACATTTATATATTCAAATGTATTTATATTATTGCACAGTTAAATCATTGTTAAATGTCATCGCGAAACCTTGTCGCACGGGGTGGGGGTGGGGGTGAGGCAAAGATGACGTCACTTACCAGGAGCGGGGGGGGGGTGCTGCAAAGATGATGAAAGGTGATAAGAGGGAGGGGGTAAAAAAAGGCCAACAATCAGGTGACGTCATTTGTGAACGATCCCTTATGAGCGTGAAAGTGAGCCTGTTGTAGAGATGATCTAAATTGGAGTTAATAATGCTGTATCACAGTTAGTGTTCTTCTTCCGCAAGCGACTCTTGCATGTGAGCTATATAGTGAGTCTAACTGAGACAGCAATGGCCATGACAGTCTCAGCTGGACCCAGACGATGGTTAAGTGAGCCCAGGTGGCACATTCACTGCAAGGGTAGGGGAGGGGATAACACAACTGGAAGGTCCGTATCAAAGTAGGTATCAACTTCGAGGGCGCCAGGTGATAAGACTTCTCTTCAGACTATGGGGTAGTGGTTTGTTTTCTGTGGATTTTCTTTTTTCATTTTAAATTCTCTAATCTTACTCGAAGGATTAATAAAACTCTTGTATCCATCTTCTGATATAAGTGTAGATACAATGAATAGGTATTTTAATTAGGCACTTCCTTGCAAATATTTACTTATGCCCAGAGCCAAACCAGGCTCATATAGGTTACCTGATTTTATGTGGTTGTTTCCCATCTTGTTTGCTGTCTGTTGTCTGTTGTTGCCTCTGGACAGTCAGCTGTCTTCCGGCCGGGACGTTCCCGCCAGCAGCCGCAGACGAACAGGAAAATCTGACGAAACAACCTGGTGAACTAATTGGCTCGGCAATAGGCCGCACATTTCAATTTGGAATCCAATCATCATATGGGTATCGCCATTACCTAACATATTTTGAGTCATCTTTATTTATAGTTTCTTTTATTCATAGCTAATGAGACCTAGGTAATGTAAGACATTGTGTATCGGTAAAAGGAGTAGAGCTATTAAATAGTGAATGGGAACTATGATTTCAATTACATGGTGCTGCTACATTTTAAAAGGGTAGTATAAATCTTGCAAAATGTCTTCTCCGCAATTTTGACAAGTACCTGTTATCAACCTCTCACAGCTAATTCACATATTATCGCCCCTTATCACGTGATCAAGTACTGCCAAGTGCCCACCACTTCTCTAGCTGTGAAGTCTGTGAGCAGTACAGTTGTAAAAAAACACCTCAACCTTCAGTGCACTGGTTACACAGCCTCCGGCAATGCCACTAGAAGATTACCTTTCCATATGTATGGGGCTATATTTCAGATCCTATACATGGACTTGAACTTTGAACCACTGCCATCTAATCACCGGGTTCGCATTAGACCACTTAGCTATCTGTCCAGAGCTTAAACACAAAATGCAACATTCAAAGCTTAAAATGAAATATATGCAGCCTCGGGTACGTCGAAACCATTGTGGATAAGGGGAGGAGTGGGAGATTTGATAGTGTTGTCAAAACACTTGTTTCAATTGAGGGCTGAGTGAGCTGAGCAGAGTAGGCTCATTAGTGGGCTGTGTATCATAACATCAGGGGATGAGTCCGCGGCTTGTGTAAACACTGGTCTCGCTGAGAGAGAGCAAACTTGGGACTTCTGTTAGGGATTGTGTTTTGATAGGTCATATATTTTTGCAGATTTGTTATTACAGCTACAATGTAGTGCTTTCTTGGGATTGATTTTTTGTCTAGGATATATGGTTGCTTATTTCAAGGCATTCTTTTGAAGTATAAGTTTCTGAGGGCTGCTGTGAATTTCTACATGTTGGTGGCATGCGGTTTTGTTAGTTCACTGCGACATATATCTGCATGCAACTGCTAAGCATACTTTTGGATAAGTTGACGTATATTCATTACATATAGTAAAGCCCCAGTCTGACAGTCAAGTATCAGTCATGTCAGACTACAACATTAACACAAGCGTGATCTGCAGTTACTTCAAGAGACATAAAAGCAGGTAGCAGTTGCTAGATTCGGTTCAGATTTCACCGAGCGCCGTCAACCTTTAAGAACCGCATATTTTCAATGGCCCTGATTATTAAATCACGACCATAAAGTGATACGTGTAAACACATCCAATGACACGATAACTTTGCAAAATTCTGTCCTGTCAGTGAAATGATTATGACAAAATACTCGGTAGACAATACGACAATAAGACTTAGCCAAGCAAGCCCATTTGATGTCCAACAACAAAGTTGACAGCAACATTGCAATGGTCAATTACGCTGTCCATCAGTTTAACCATGACAAATGGTGCGAGCTGTCCAGCCTTGTCGTCTTGGTCAGATCTAGGTGGACGGCCGTCACAGACGCCTGGCTGACCGCGGCTGCTAATTGCTGTGACATTTATCACGTTGATTTACGTTGTTCCACACCGTGAGCTTAGCGGTCATAGTATGATGATTAATTTGTCCCAGTTCTGTGCTTCTGTGTTGTAAAGGACCATGCCAGAATAAAGTTGAAATCCCAGTATCTTTTTTTTAAACGGCACTACTTGGATTTCGGGGGAAAGACACATTTTTAGTCTAAAGTCTTCCTTTGACGTAGTCATTTTAGGAACATAATTAAAAACATAATTAATATCATCATGATAATCAATCACTTAAGTTCTCTAAACATTATAACATTATTCCTGATAATCAACGCCTAATAAACAACGATATTGTAGTATTTCACCACATTCTATCGCCCCAGACATACCATTAGATGAAAAAACAATATTTCCCATGCATGTATTTATCATCTGCATTGTAAATTGGCATGGTTTACATTCGGTACTGTCAGACTAGAGTTTTGACACCACGTTAACTATTAAGACCTGATTCTGGATGTGGTTTTATATTTGACTCCATCAATCACTCTCGGCGCTTCAAGCGTCCGTGTGCGAGCTGCCAGTATCGTGACCTCTGCCATTCACGTCTTTTGATCATTTACTGATTTTAGTATTCATACACACCCAAATATCTCCCCATTGAGCAAGAAATAAGGAGAAGATAATGCTACCGGGAGATTAAGACATAAGTAAAAAATGAACGTACTGTGGGCACTGCAAATTCACACAAGCCACAAAATACATATACGTAAGTACTTCAAATCATGCTTCAGATGTTTATGTGCATGTACATTACATGTACATCTACCACAAGCACAAGCAATATATTGGCACCCAGTGAGTGATACACACATACAGTACCTTAGAGGCCCTTTAATAGGGTCAAAGGTGGAAGAAGGGAAAGGTGTTCCCATGGTTGAGGTGTGTCTCGTTGTGGAGCCTTTGAGGGATTATCATATCAAACAGGAGACTGAAAATGTGTCCCTATTCAGGAAGGTATTACCCAGGCTCTAGACTGGGTGTGAGAAATGAAGAAGTCTTCAGTCTCCTCTCCTTCCTTGATTAACGTGGCCGCCTAGCGCTTGTAATCTGTTAGTCCTCACAATCCGGCGGCCACATATGAGCAGCAGCTGCCGTCGGATTAACAGGTGGCTTAATCCCGTGAGTAGCTCACCTAGGACTGACCACAAACGCTGCTCAATAATGATGTCCAGCTGTGGTGGTGATACAGTGAAACCGCCGTTTGGCTAATTGGGACCACTCACTAATGAGGACACTTTGATAGTGAGGACACCTAACCAATGGCGACACCTCAAAAGAAGAAACCTCAGAAAATGAGAACATCTGGGTAATGAGGACACCTCACTAACGTGGACACAATGTGGACACCTAACAGTAGAGAAAAATATTTATCTCATTTGTTGGTTAGATGCATTTCGGATTATGGCACCTTATGAATGGGAGCACCCTTTCTTACTCTGGTGGGTCTCTGTGGGCATATCATCATGGGAACGTATTTTAACCACACACATTCCTTGATGCACAAAACATCGTACAGTCGTGAGTCCATGTTACATGTAAGTTCGCAAATGTGTTCATTCCTCACTTTGAAAAAAGGGCATCATATTGACAAAGTGTTACAAAACACATTTAAGAGTAGACTCAATTTATCATTTGACATAAAGAGACTGAAACACACCTTAGTAATTGCCTAGTGTGTCCATCAGTATAAACAGCAATACACATGTCAAACTTAGACCGAGTAGTTACTCATTCAATCAGTGTATGCTCGACTAAGATATCCACTAAATAGTGCAGATTCCACGTGGTGTTTGTCAGAGTTGATGAGGTCATTAAGATACGGCAGCAATGGCTTTACGTCCAGCACCAGATGCTAATTAAATAGATGTTGCTGGTTATGCCAGGGCCACACAGTCCAGAATATTGAAACCGAAGCAACGTTGGTGCTCTAACCGTAATTGGTTGGGACATTGCCTCATAGCAAATGTGTTTTACGGAAGTATCATTATATAATCGTGACCTATTTTCCATTTTCAACGGTGACATGTTATTTTTCTGGATGAATATTCGCGCCTATGTGACGGGGACTTTGACTGTAATTGTAGACTACTTGATGTTTTTCACCCAACATGATGGACTGTTGATCAACAGAATGACTCAATTCAGCTTGCTTATAAAATACGCAACAGCAGCCCAAATTAAGACCACCTCTATACCAAGACCACCTATATTACAAGGTAAAGCACTCCCCAACCCTCAGAATGGGACCACTACGAATCTCCATAAAGAGTCCACCTCTCTATGTTGACCAGTTGAGACTAGCAGTCTGATGATCTTGTAGAGATAAATTTTGGCTGACATATATTGAAATGTCTCTTAATAATTCAGTGTGTGTATGTAGTTTTGTGTTTTAAGGAGAGAGAGGACCATGGAGAGAAAGGGGGAAAGGCAGAGAGAGTTCTATGGAGAGATAGATGGAGAGAAAGGTAGATTGAGATGGAGAGAGATTTTTCAGAGCATTCAAATACCACAAGTCAGAAGTAATAATTGTTATATAAGTAAGTAGAACATTCGAGGCTGACGCTAGAATCAGGTAAGTAGGTCACGCCATTCTAGATTTACTGGGTGGCTCGATGTTGCAAGTTCTGAGTCGTGTATCGCTACAGTTGCATTGTGAATACTTAAGTCATTTGGAACCATATACGTTTACATTGCGGACACAAGGGAGTTATCTATTCCTCCTGGCATGTTCCTCAATGCAGTACAGTACTGTAGTGAGGCAAAGTAGTATGATATAAACATGGTATGTGGGTAACGTGGCCTTTTAGTATTCATCGACAGTATGTAAACTCAAGCTGTAGACCCTATCATCCATGAAATATTCAATTTAGATATATGAGGTTTTTTTTTATAATTGATTGAATTTCCAATTGAAGTGACTATGCAATGGAAATATTGTGCATCTTCATTAAGAGACCACTTGACTATTGAGCCACTTTGAGGCCAGCTGCAAGGTCGTCTTCTTAGAAGGTGCTATCATTAGTGAAGTGAGAATTACATACACATGTCAAACAGCCCAAATGGCTGGAGATTAGGCTGCTGCGGCGAATCAGTGACCTTGACCGTGCCTTCAAAGGTCACAGGTCAAGAAACTGCGTGATATATCGGCGCAATAATGCCGATAGCCACCGTAGAGTAAACCAGGTAGCTTTGTCACGGATGATGACATGCGAGGGACACGGCCATTCATCTCATGGACTTTGAAATGTTCATAGAATGTCTAATCTCCACAGACATAAAAATCCAGATAAACGTTTAGCTGAAACGGGAACCAACACGCGCATTGACATGTCGACATTACCTAAATATTCATGTGCCAATAAACACATTTTAATGGAAACAGCTTCCGTACCAGAAGCCAGTATATGTAAATGCAAGGGGCATTGATACTGGGGGAAAATCAAAGTGTGCGCCGTGTTAAAAACAGTGTGGTATTTTTTAATTGACTATATATAGCTCATTTTGTCCCGTGGTTGACTCACCACCTAGCACGTGCCGCCACCGCCACAAATATGTGACGCATGCTGTATCCTCGGGCGTGTGTTGGTGCACGTACACAAGGGCCTATGACAAAAACAATATATACAATGTATATTAGTGACGTGGTATGCTGGAATACATTATTCAAGTTGTATGTTTTAGTTTTGTAGTCATTCTGTAAATAATGAGGCTAAGAATCGTCTGCCTTCATAGTAAAAAGCAACAACACAAAGTTGCTTCTGAGCTGTACCTTGGCTGTCTGCATTGTGTCTCACCTGTGACCGCCGCCGTCGCCGCCGCCGCCGCACGTGCGGCTCAGAAATGGGGCGCGTCGCAGCCAGGCAGCCGTGTCGTCTGTCTACATGGAGGCCGACTCGTCATGCCGGGGTACCACCTTCCCGACACATGGTGTAGCAGTTCTTGTAGTGGAACCTATCTCATCTTGGAACATACTTTGAGATGCGTGAAAAGTGTGCATATGAAACAGGTTTCCTTATTTAAAGGATGAGTTCACGTTATATATGATATGTAGGGAATGGGAGATATGAAAAGTGTCCACATAAGGCAGGTGTCCTTACATTGGATGTGTCCAGATTGACAGGTCCGACTGTGCTTGACAAATTGTCGTGTCGCAGACTTTTATGAGGTAAGAGAATAATGATTTTCTCATCTCCAAAGCAATGTATACAGTTATGTGAATTAACGTTCTTCACTGTCTGTCTGTGGCGTCAAAAGGCGTATGCTTGAAGCCAAGAGACAGGAGTACATTGTGAATTTAAGTTTTATGCACGTATTGTGCTAGTAAGGTGTAAAAAACATTGGGCAAAAACGCAGTGTTTCTATTTAAACCGTTTTTTTTTATTAAAAATACGTACATACAAACAATTGTAGTTCTGTTGTTCTTGTATGCTACAAATGTACTTATCAAGCAAAAGTTTTGAATTTGTATACTCATTTCATTACACTGTTTTCAAGACATAGAGTTATACAAACATTGACAACTAGCAAATCCACAACTCTTTGACATTGAGATTCGCAGCTCTCATTTATTAGTGAGTAAATGAGAAGAGAAGGTCAAGGGGATGGAGCCATAAGGATTACACAGAGCGGGATTATGACTGGATCTTCTCAGGCCAAGGCAAATGTTGTCAAATCCACTCACGCAATTAATGGATGAGCTAGAGCATTGATTGTGGCACGATCCTGGTGCCAATTTCAGAGGAAGTGATTTATGAGATACTGAGATTTGGGGAATGTGTTAGATCTTCAATTCCTGTAGATGTCTGTAAGCGTTAACGTTTTACTGTGTGTAAGGCATTTGTGTACTTATGGAGGCTTCTTTTCATCTTTTATATACAGCACGTTTAAATGAAATACGTGAACGTAAAAGGGTATGAAATAGCGCCTTCCTGACGGCCCTGTTATGGGAGATTACAGCCAGGGCCAGTTGTTTTCAAACGTTTTTGCAGACCACTTTTTAGAGCTGCCATATAATCATAACTAACAGCAGCGACTGGTTATGTTCGGACAACACCCAGTGTTCGATATCTTGACGCGGATAATCATGATAATACTAATTGCAAACTTACCAGACCCCACAACTGCACAGTGTTGCATAAATCCTGTATATGGTTCATTTATGGCGATGGTAATTGCATGAAGATTATATAAGGATATAGAGCTATAGCCACTGCAGTAAATCTAAAATTATCCAGTCTACATTAATGTAAGTTCACTGTACAAGTTGAATTTTCCAACAGAATCACGTCTTAGATGATTAATGTGACTCCAATTTAATGACCAGTTGCTTTGCAGAGGTGTCAGCCCTCTGATCATGTACGTGAGGTTCATAGCCTGGGCGTAATTGTAGTTATTTCGCACGTGCATACATATAATGTGATGTACATGTAGCCTACCTATACAAACTAACTAGTTAATCGTAATATTTATTTAGGCGTGTAATTAGAAAAATCCCTACATCTAGAATGAAAGTCACAAAAAGCAGCGTACCCGCCATGAGGTGACGTCATGTAATCACGTGACTCAGAAGCTATGTGGCGGATGGCGGTTATGTAAAAAATATGCAGTTTAACATCTATTGCTAGATGTATTTATGTATTATACTATGGATAATACAATTTGATGAATTGTCATATGAGTTTGAGTAACTTCTAATTGCAACTTGCAGTATGTACCTGCCTACAGCTTGCATTAATCTCCATGCAAGTAGCACAAGACACCAAACGCTATACGACTACCACATTATCCGCGTAACATTAACAACAACATAGCTGAGCCACTTGATAGATGCTGTAAGGCCCTATAATGATACCGCCATTATACGACAGTCCAATGCCCCCCCGCACCCCACATGAGGACTGGAATTAACAATGCTTATGGGCGGCGACAGACCCGCGGACTCTCTCATCTACACGTCCGAGCTGATTAAGGCAGTTGTAGGGAGGAAAGGCCATTGTCCTGGAGGCAGAACAACACTCACAGACAATAGAAGTATGCCCTGAATCTAGGCCTGTTGTGTGGGTAATAAATTACATGTACAGTGTAACCTACAGTTGAGACCACGTCTACATTGAGAACACCTTTATTTCTTGCAGTCCCAAGCTTTCCTATAAAGTGATCTTTGAAAGACAAAATCTTGATTGTGACCACTTGAGCCAACTCGTTGAGGTGGTTCCAATAGAGAGGTTCAACTCTATAGTATAACTAGCAATTGAGATCATCTGATTCTCTATAAGAGGCTACCTCTATAAGATGGCAAAGCTTTCATATGGGAGGAAGTCTAATCTTGCCCGGCTTTGATATATTTGTGGTTATTGAGAAAACTAATTTTTGTAGAGAAATGGTTTATTGGTAACAATATCAAAAGGCAGATGTATCTTGATCTACTCTGGGAAATGGCAGTGTTTCTATCCAAACAATTAGTAAAAATATTTCTTCATCTAAAACGTAAATCTGTTGGGAAATTCACCTTGTACACTAAACGTACATTAATGTAGACTGGATAATTGTAGATTTACTGCAGTGGCTGTAGCTCTATATCCTCATATAATCTTCAGTCAATTACCATCGCCATAAATGAACCGTTTACAGGATTTATGCAACACAGTGCAGTTGTGGGGTCTGGTAAGTTTTGCAATTAGTATTATCATGATTATCCGGATCAAGATATCGAACACTGGGTGTTGTCCAAATACAAATCCATCTGATGGAAGATATTCAATGTATAATATGAACTCAAAATAAGAACACCTCTATAAAGAGAACTAATCTATAATAAGGCCATTCCTCACCATCACAAGTATTCATAAAGAGACCAAGATTAGCCTCCTTAAAGAGACCACCTGTTTATTAAGATCAGTTGACTCCAGTCCAGTTGACGGTCTTCATAGCGAGGTCGCTTTCTGTTCGGAAAGTAGACCAATTTCTGGCCTGGGCCGTTTTTTACGCTTATTGCCTGTAAAACGTCTTCAGAACATGTTATGATCTACAGGATAAAATCATGGCGTGGGACTCGAATATGACAACCCAATTTCCAATCTTGCCATGCAATTGTCTGTGTACTTAGGCCTTGCTAGGATTCATTGTGGCTTAGCATTCGTGCCACGAATCAATGGCAGATAAAGATCATGGTTTTCAGAAAAAAATGGGGGTGGGGTGGTGCCGTACGTAATGAATCTCATGGGTTGCGTAATCATGATCGATAGAGAACATGCCCCCAAAACTTTGAAAATAAGGTATTTAGGTGGGAAGGGTGGGGTGGCACGGGCCCCCTGTGCCCCACGGGATCTGTGTGTATGTGACGTATATCAATCACAGTGCTCACGTATGTAAAACATGCCCTGTACCTGAGTTATTTTTACATGTACATGTACGCCATAACTTTCTGATGGCTCTGTAAAGGACAAAACACACCAGCAATGGCAGATCCAGGTTTTTTTGAAAGGGGGGGGGCACTTAAGGGATTTCATGGGTTTCGTACGTGCTATCGATGACGGTAATGCCAAAGGCCATGCCGAAATGAAGTATTTTGGTGGGAAAGGGGGGGGGCGCCCCCTGTGCCCCCCTGGATCTGCCTATGCGCCAACCTCTGCCTAAAACGGCGGAATGGTTGTATTTTTGCCTTCCCATTGCTATCTAGCCACGTTACTTAACTTGGCTTTTCTTTCAGTAGTGTGCTAACATTATATTTGTTAAAATCTTTCAGAAATGTGTGACAACCTCTTATATTGTTGGCAATCACGGGGAAAACTGTGACGCATTTTGGTGAAATAGTGGAGACATTTTAAAAAGATCTTGAAGAAATATGTTGAATATTTATAGTGACAACAGTTACTGCTGACACATTTCAAAAGCGGCTCCTAAACTCACCTTTCTGAATAACCCACCAAGCCTCGCCAGCTGCCCCCTCTCCCCCACCCAAGGACACCACGCCAGGGCAATAAGCAATCATACAGTGCCATCATATCCTGGTAATAGGCGCCAAACGGCAGCGGCAGGATAAAGTCCCGATTGTCGCCCACTAAATGAACAGTGCAGCCAATTAGCGGCAAGCTTCATTAGCCCGCGGTGTGATGTGGAAGGATTTATGATTGTTGATACCGAGGAGTGGCTTTATTATGCCTGTTTTTTTTTATTGTGCTACAGTAAAACCATGCTATGGGGGACCCTGGTGATAACAAATTGATAAGTGCTCGCATTAGAAAAGTATTTGCATGTTTGTGAAATAGTTCAGTCTCACCAAAACTGGTGAAGGGGAAGTTATACTGCATTGCGATGTCTCTCTGAGCACGTGGCAAGTGTAAATTCATGTTTGCAATATGTGAAATAGTTGGGACGGGTGACTATGAGATGTTCGTAATATGGTACGCTATTCTATGAGGCACATAATATATCTTGAATATTGGCGTTGAATCAGATCAGTCATGATATTGCAGCCATTGTAACTTGGCACCTTGTCCTTTCATACAGGTGTCTGCTAAGTAACAATTGTCCTATGACTCTTGTATATATAGCAGCAACAAATCAGTGATGAAGATCCCTGACTGTCAGAGTTGGATATTACGAACTGCTCTCATGCTTTTAACTTAATATAACCGTAACACATTTGAGTGCAATTATATATACACCTGTTGATATGACAAAAGCCAGTGACATTATGAGTTGCCATTGTTGTCAGCATCATGAAATCTTCCACTTCCGGTCGCCATCTTGTTTGTGTAAATCACGTCTACTGCAGAATAGACCTGCCACACATATCACAATAAACACAAGACAGACACAGGATCTCTGCTTACTCTGCATTTAACCCTGTACCGAATGATTACTAAAACATTGCCTATTATTGTAGCTTATAATAAACCGTAAACTATAAGAGCAATATACTTCAATGGATGTCTGATACACCCGAGCAGAGTGTTGGTGAATCTGACATCCATTGTGGTAAGTTTAGGGTTGTTCTTGGCTTTATTCCAAGCCGCAATAGTAGCACATGTTACTTCTCCAACCACTAAAGAGTCAATACAATACATATTTGCGTATTATCCTTGTGAGCCTGATGGCCATTGCTGTTATACGTGTTGGAGATTACCACTTGCATTTCTCCAGGGACCTGTCCCGCTATCAAATGTTGACTTGGTAGACGAAGGCGTGTTTGCAATAAGTGCCACGCAGATGTAATGTTCACGTACGACGAGTGCTTATTTGCAACATTTAACCATGCATTTATTATCATGAATATCAGCATTTCATGGTGTGGATGTTATTATCACGTTATTCTAATCACAATTCATTAATAAAGAGTATAAAATTATATATGGAAACAGACGTATATTGCAGAATCCTATTCTCATTGTCAGTTCGTGTAAATGTGTAGCCCATTGCCACTCAGCCTATCTCCTCGTGTTCGGTCACGATATGTTTAACACTTTCACTCACTCACCGTGTCTTACGATTGTCTTAGTTATATAATTATGAATGTCTACTGCTTTCATTCTACGAAGGTCTATTGATTCTCCTATGTCTACGATCATACTTTCGTAATCCATGACTTTGGTCCCTTTTAAATACGTTACCAAATATGGTAATGACTGAAAATCGTCATCTCCAATCAGAGACCAGCCGCATATCGATATCTTAATTATGTAAGTATAATTCTCAAGGCTGGAGTGAAGTGATACGTGGGGGTGTTTTAGCGCCACTGGACAATGTCCAGTCTGCCCAGATGACCAGTGATGACCACTGTAAATGACCGTAGGACTACTGATTGGGCTGACGGCTGCGGAATCGATTGTATTGTGTGTATGGGGGAGTTGGGGGTCGTTTGTGACATTGCACATTGAAGTTATGTTTCCTGGATCTAATGTTCTGACACAGCTTACATGTCTCTGATATAAAATATTTATTTATATTTTCAGCCATCTTTCTTCAGTTAATCATAATTACGTAATTAAGTCAATGATTCTAATGAATTTTGAAAGTAATATAACTTATCATCTCATCTTGCACAAGATCAAATTTATACGCATTAAAGTCCACATCGTGTTGAAATATTGTGACATATATGTGATATTGGGCCAAAGCAAAAAATAATAATAATTGTTGGGACTATTCCAGATATAAAATTGAGAGAAAAAAATAAAGTTAATAATAATATAAAATGATAAAATCACGAAAATGTAAATTACGTAAACACATATTGGCCTAAGGAAAAGATAAAATAGCCCAAAAATCATGCCCAGCAAGCTGCATCCCCCATAAGCCACGCCTGTCACCCAGCAAACGCCATGCCGTAAATACCTCTATTGAGTCCGCACCAAATCGCAGAATCTCTGGCCGGCTTTTCAATTAGCATGAACAGATAGGATGGATAGACGGCGGCGACTTGTTTGGGCTGCTGGGGTGAACCCCGTTATTTATCATGCGTAATCTGGGGCTGCATCGACGTCACGGAGAACTTAATTGAATTTTTAATAGTGGTCCATTGATTTGGGTATGAAACACACCTATCCGAGCTGTAGTGTTTATCATTTTTGGAGAACTATCTTGGTGTACGTTTCTTGACAATGACTTTATCCAATCATATGTGTGCATCTGTGTGTTATTCAAATTGCAAATTGTGGATGCGTCAATTCCTGTAACACGCCTTATAATCATCACTGTGTGAGATCTTTAGAGGAAGTTTCATTTTAAAAGCTGTGTGTTCTGTAGTAGAACAAATGCATCCGCTTTATTCCTGGTTGGATTGGATACTAGTAAATCCCTGTATATGTACAGTTCTTGAAAAAAGAGGAAAAAACATCCATGCCATTAGCGAAGTAGCACAAGTTACCACCCAACGCAAGAAACACCTTCCTACAATGGCATCCCATCTGGTCATGCATAAAATGTTACATAGTGTTTTTCCAATCATGGTCCACGCTAGAGATCAATCAGAACAGCCATTGCAATGTGTGATCTGCAGAACCTTTAGATATGACCCCCTATATATTGAAACCACCTCTGTGATATGACCATAGTTTTCAGTACTACACCTTCATAGTAATATGAAACTCCATAAACATGCCTCTTCTCCATTGACGCTACAGAGTGTAATTCATCTTGGTGGCTTTAATAGAGAGGTTTTACTGTACTTGTAAATGGACATGTAACACTTCAAAGGTCAGTCATTTCGGTGCGGGGAGGTCACTGGGTATGACTAAATGCTCTTATAGAACAGACCACCAAATTGAATTTACTCACACTCAATTTAAAGTGTCACCCAGAATCGCAAATCAGGGGAACATTGTGGCATTGTCCATATATGCATTATATCTGGATGTAGAGCAGAATTCCATCATATTATGGATGACATTGGCAGCAGCTAACATCATATATTTGTGTCCTGTGTGGCCAGTATGATCAGTTTGCTTTCTTGTCAAATATCAATTTTACTTTCATACAAGCTACACTTAATGTTTTTTTATTCAGCGTTACGCCCTGCATATGTCTGAAACTATCTTATAAATAACGGCATGTGAAAGTTCCCTTAACACACGGTCTCTGTGACCAAGCCCTCAATATTTTCGCCCCAATAAATGTGGCATATTCTCCATGTCTGATGTTATCTCTCCTCACACCATCCCAGGATGACATGAATTTGTGACCCCGTCTCTATAAATACTTCTGATGGTCGATGATTCAATTCTGGGAGCACCATCTGCTGCAGCACAGAATGTAGATAAATGACAATTTTCTTATACCTAACACAATTTTTCTTCTATCTGATAACACAAAACATGCGTCCTGTCAAACGGAGAGTTGTCTCAGACGCCATCTGATGCTTTGGCACGTGTGATGACACATGCAAAGTAGAATCTCCAATTAAAACCACCTCTGACTATAAACTAGAGCGTAGTAAGATAATTTATCGTGGATTCAAACATCCAAAATAAAGAAACCACGCTGAAACTCCATACGTAGCACACCGCTCTATTGCGACCTCTTGAGTCCAGCCGTTGGTTGATCTTCATACAGGTGTTTAAGTGACTTTTGTAGTCATCAAAACAACCGCCAGCGTTCTCGGGTCTTGCCAACCTCTCGGGTCCAATGCATACACAGGCTAGATGTTATTTAAAGAACAATGTTTATCTTACTGTTTGTGTCGTAGAAGTCATATCAACGTAGAACAAAGTATCAAAGCATCGAAGTAGACGACACGAACATTCACATTGAAATAAAGCTATCGCACCATAACAGACCTTACTATATTTAGTTTGTCTATTTACATTACTATATAGACGGTTCGTATTAAATAAGGCAATTTCAAGAGGTCTTATTGATTGTCAGATGAAGAAATCTGCCGAGTGGCGGGGTAATTCAATGCTTGCAAACAGTCTGAGTGTTAAATCGACGCCATTGTCACTTATTGAGTAGTCCTACAAGTCCAGAATCAGGACAGAATGGGGCTTGACGAGGGCACGGACTGATGGAAAACAATACTTTCTTACTTGGAGCTAGTGTCAAACAATACCGAATGTTAACGCCGAATCAGTGGTCCTTTTGTAGCCATTGGTACTTGGCACCATGTATGTTAGGAGAGCTGGTTAAAGGCTGAATTCGCTTGCTGCCCCATATATTGTTTCATCTTCTGTTGCTCAATAAGTTGAAGATGAATATTAACAGCTGTTAGAATTCTACCTTTCAAAAACACGCCTATGCCGATACAATGGCCCACTCAACAATGGCTACACAACACTGATTGACTCGTCGTCACTAGACGAGAGTGTCTGACCCCAGCTTGGCACGGCATGGTTTAGGAGCCTTCTATGGACCTACTACTCGTATCGTGACCTTGTGCGCTGTTATCGTGATGATGTCGCCACTTTAGGACAAGGTCAGTATTTACATTCATCACGGTGTCTAGCGGTCATTGGTGGGTCTTAAACACTTCCCTTGATAGAGAGTCAGTCCATAATTTTCGTCTCCTATTCCAATATCTGTGTGCTTTAACTCTAAGAAGTATTCATGTGGGATCAATGAGGCAGAAAAGAGGAAAGTATTAAAGTATAACCCATCTATTAGACGGCGACAGGAACTGGCCTCAAGTGGTCTGAATAGAGTGGTAGTGTCTGTCAAGTCCCCAATGGTTTGTTTATGGCTTGGGATCTTAAGAAATGGTCTTATCATATAGTTGATCTTCATTTCTATAAAGAACAATCTCATTTTTATTAGTTAGCGTCCAAGTCCCCTGTGTGATGTAATGGAGTATCACGGGAAACGCCTGAGGATGTGTTAACACCTGAAAGTTACGCAAACCGTGTTCCACAATAATTCATTTTTGGTACGATTTGCACTAATGAAAGACAGGTATTCATTGACTAGTGTGTCAAACCCAATACTATGGTAAACAACTATGATGTTGCAACTAACTTTAAAGGGGGTAAACACTCATTCTTATTGAAGGCTTTGCCTCTACTGCATTGGTTAAAGCATTTGCCACCCACGGATGTAATGGGATTCACATTTGCACTCCATCCACATCCCACACTCGCCAAACCATCTTCCATGACAAGCGCTGCAGTTTTTGGAAAGTCAGATCTCTCTCTGCCAATATGTTAGTGTTATCAGTTGTGAACAGTGTGTCCCTTGTGACCTATAAACTGACCCAATTATAGTGGCAAGATCGAGGTCACGGAGACACCAAGGAAATGGTCATTGAGCACTTGCCATGGGTAGCAACTAAATTGGGTCATATTCATGGCACAACTATCAACATATAGCGTAACTTCCATTACTTTACATGGATGAAAAGGTTGTTTTATAGGATAATGAAGAGGTGGTGAATACAGGTAAATGTGCAATGGATGTCATCGTCTCTGCTGTCATCATCTTCGTCGTTGTCGTTGCCGCCATCGTCGCCGTCTTTGTTGCCATTGTCATTGTCATCGTCGTCGTCTTTTTTTTTTACAGTAATTGATCTAATTTCAATAATGAAGTCGTGTATAAAATCCAAGTATTCACAGACACGTATACATCTAGTCGACATATTAACTTGACTTTGTCACCCCTAGAGCACGTTTACATATGATCAATCAAGGTCAATCATATCACATTATTGTCACGCCACTCGCCAGGAGAATTAGGTCACGCTAATGCGGCCGCCATCTTGTAATGGCGGCGCAGATGGCGTTTGTGATGCTCAAGACGAGGCTCATTTGCATAAATTGACAGCCATTTTTGTGTCACACTGATGCAAGGTCTGGGTGACCGTGTTAAGGGACCACCGGTCAATACAGGGGGTGAATAATGCAAAATTGCCGGGTGGAGTATATACAATAGTTTTTCTGAAGGCTATGATATCTTTAATCATACATCACATAACATAGCTTGCATGTCTGTGAACTGTAGTCAAATTCATTATCAGTGTTGCACAAAATGTTGATATAATAGAGCCTCCGATTCAGACCAACCTTAGATTAAGATTTCTTTTCACAGTCTCACTCTATTATAATGACGCTAACATGAACGTCTATAACAATACCACCTCTTTAACGAGGCCAGCCACCTGTTGGCATTGATGTAAATGTAAATGTGGTAGTTCATAGTCGTCATCTAAGTCTTGCCTACACGACTTAACAATTTACACCAGGTCATTGGCCCTCTTATTGATCATCAATTGATCATATATCACATACTTGCATAGTACTTGATAGAAAGGCTCTTCTGAATTCACCTTACTAGGCCTATATCATTGATCATATGGGAGGGATATAGAATTCCAAATTTATGATTTGTAATGCACATACTGTAAGAGCATTCATTAACCTAACCGTACTCAGTTAACAGCATTCCCCATTTATTAGCAACTATGAAAGACAACACCGGGATTCTTATAGAGTACAGCAGAACATCCTATTAGAAACACATCTATACAAAAATCACAACGATAATTCTTCATATTATTCCTGTAATTCCTCTAGGTCCCAAAATGTATAACTATATTCCTAACATTTGCATATAGAGACCACTTTTCTCAATTGATATGCTGACACAACTAAGGGTACTCCCCAGGTGATCTTAGTATAGAGGCTATACTGTATACGTAGGTTTCAATTATTGTGGCTGACAGAAGGAAGATTGCACATTGCTTCTTCTGATTGGCTGGATGTCCGGGTCAATGAAGGGTCATTGCTGCACGTGGTGTGCATGTGACGAGCACGTGAGAGTAGTCACGTTCTTCTGCTTGTTCCTGCTTCTTTCACGTGTTTTCTATGTTATAAAGATTGATGGGGATGATACCACTGCAAAGCCTTCGCTTTGAAAAACGGTATCGGGAATGAGTCACCAATACTGAGGTGTCCCTTTTCATCTAGACATCGGTGTTTCTAACTTCTGACCCCCCACGGGTTTGCAAATCAAACATATGACCCCCCACGCGTTTGTAAATCAAACATATGACCCCCCCACGGGTTCGCAAATCAAACATATGACCCCCCCCAACATTGAAATATATGCCTGAAATATGAACTTCCGACCCCCCCCACTTTAGTATATCTTACCTAGCATATGACACCCCCATTTCCACATGCCCTGTGTATGTATTAGCATAGCATTGTACTGTCATATCTGCTGTACAAATTTGCAAAAATATTTAGCTATATGAATGAAACTATGAATGAATGAAACTAGTTTTTCCCAGTTTATTAAATGCAATAAACAAAAATGTAATACAAACTGTATATATTAACTTGTCATGATATAAATGGACTGATGCTATTTAATTGATTTTTAGAGAAAGCGATTTAATCTTTCAATCTGTTATTTTGAGAAAAAAAAAAGTAAAGAATTTATATTGCATTTTCCGAAAATAAAAGTTAGTGGTTAGTCGAAAGACAATTAAACATAATATAATTCAATCTTGATAAAGGGTTTCATATTCCATTTCATAAGTTGCTTGCAGTGGCTCAGATAATTGCTCTAATATAAGAGCCGATGAGGTATTATCAAAAACTCTAAATTCAATTAATAGCACCAGTCCTTTCATATCATGACAAGTTAAATTTGATATATTTTTAAGCAGTACAAATTCTTGGGGGAAGGCATACTTAAAGAAATGTTTTCCATCCAATCACTAAAATCCTCTGTCAAAAAAGCATTTTGGCAAATATGAGCAATACAATTGCATGTGTTGATTGACATATTAAACTAGGTACAAAATTACAAGATATTTTATACAACCAAATGATTGATCACATACCAAAGAAAAAGATCAGGACATTCTACCAACATTTATTAAGAAATATAAACGCTTGCCACGGCCCCTTTCAGTAAATTTACAAAATTTGGACATTTGACCCCCCCAGTAACATTTCAAGAATCAGAATATTTGACCCCCCCCATATTCTTCCATTTTAAACTTCTGACCCCCACAACTTCCATTTTGAAACTTCTGACCCCCCCACAACATTCAAATTCAAACTTCTGACCCCCACAACATTCAAATTCAAACATCTGACCCCCCTCCACGGCTTAAATAATGACTCTGCCCCTATCTAAAATATAAGCACGTGCTGAAGGCACGAAAATTTACAAGGGCCTTTGATTTCCGTTGGATGATCAAAGATGGTCATTATAGAATAAGTCTTGGAAGAGGCACGTGTTAATTTTATTCTGCAAAGCAGTAAACATTGTCATTTTCAACTTGCACAATCAAAACCAAATCGTGCAAAGCACCAGAAATCACGGACTTAACAGTGCGTTTGATAACATCCCTTTACTAATAGCCAATGAAAGTTGTCATTAATACAAGCTACCGCATTGCAAGTATCTTTTTGAGCCACAATAACGAACGCTGTGAGCTCATTTGACCGTAGCACAACAGCGAAGTCATTTTCACCATCAAACGCCACTTCCATCACACCAGAACCCCTTGAAAACAGCCAATAACCGCAAACAGGAAGCGCGTTAATATGACCATGTCGCAAAGATCACGTGATCACAGTCATTGGAGCGTGAAATCACGTGGCACCTGAGATTTGTGCACGAACATTCAGTTGGCACAGTCACAGGCGGCAGCGGAAACGGCAGGGAGATGCGACAGGAAGCGCAGCCGCCGCCGCCCCTCTCCCCGGATGTAGATGTCAATTCGAGGCTAAAACAGCCTCATTCTGGCTGTCAGGTCGCGCACCTGCGCAGCTTTATTTGGCGGGCTTTTGATCGAGATTTTTTGTATGTATTTTGTTGGTGGTTTTGTTTATGAGTTAGAGTGATGGTGAATATGTGTGTTAACATTATGTAGAGTGCATTTTTCAATTAGGTCCCATCTGTAAACAGACCGAGTCTATAAGAAGACCGTAACTAGATGCTAAAGAGACCTCTGTGAACTCCTATAGAGTGGCCACCTCGATTTAGTGCAGCCACCAGGTGGTTGTATTGGAGAGGTCCTGCTGTAAGATGATGACGCTGTAGTTGAGCGTGGATCATCATGGTTACCCAACAGCAGATAATGCATCATAGAATACCGCCTGAATCTTTTTCAGGGTCAGGTCTTGTCAATACATAATCACGGTAAAATCAACTTGGACAGTAGTGAAACATTGCTATCATACACTTCTGACTATAGCAACTAATTTGTTTACCGGGTGTGCATATTGCCATATTTATATCCTTTAAAAGGTAATTTAATTTCAATGCTGACATTGTGGTGTAGAATGTCCCTTTCAAACGTTGTTTGAAGTGTACCACTGCTTATCTATACAGTAACACCTATTTTTGTGATATCTGTCACATCACTGACCACTACCACTAGTTGACAGCAACACTCAAAACACAAAGAAACCTGGTTTAAGCTACTGTTTTATCTGTTGACACAAACAAAACCTGTTGGCACGCTGTCTGTACGTCTAGAAGTCTGCCTGCCCTGGCGAGCCCACCTCCCAACTGGCTCAGTTACAAACTCACCAGTGTGAACAGATCGTCCACACACCCATAACTCACAGTCCTGCAAGCCGGGAGCTTAGGACTCACACACCTAGGCGTCCAAAAGATGCTTGATTGAAACCAACATCACTAATAGCAGTGATTATATTTCAAGAGTATAGCCACAGATTATAAAGTCCTACTTAACAAACGTTAATGTCTCTATTGTGATAGCTTTGCTGGGGATTTCCTACGAGTTTAAGTTCTGCCGCCTAGATACGTGAGACTATGTTACCGCTCCAACTTGCATATGGCCATAGTTACATAGCACAGATTATATAGAACTGCAGTGTTGTCACCGAATACATCAGCCAGTGTGTGCTATTCTGCTTCTCATTGGTGATGGGAAATCCCCATCAACCCCATCGCACTTTTTATAAGCTTGCTGGACTTTGGTATATATGTCGATATGTATGGTATAGCCAAAGGGTAAGGCCAATAACATCTGTAAAAAGGTGTAATATATAAAATTTCATGTTGCAATTTGAGTTATATTGCACGAATTCCCATTGCAGCAATAGATTATTTTTGGCATGAACTGTAGCTTGTAATTAATTAGAAGAATTGTAACTCATTAGAAGGTAATGCACTTGTACTAACTTCTGGACCTACAAAGCACATATTCTTTGACCAGTTGCAATAACCAATCTGCTAGAGGCAAATTCTGTCGCTTTTACAACTACGTCCATCTGCACACAAACTATATATCATAACCAAACACCCATTTCTGAGCATAAAATCGACCTGCGTGAAATACATTCTCAAACCATCCCAAAAAGCATACCACAAACCACCCAAAGTCTTTCTTACAGAAAATAACAATACGCTAAAACCATAGAGCAAAAAGTGCACACCCGGCCAAGCAGTGCATTCATATAGCTACCAGATGAAGGAAACAATGTAGGTAGGTTTGGAATGAGCAGCAGTGAAGGGGTATAGGTGATAAAATCTCCCAGACATATTTTGTATCATTACATGTAATCAAGTCATTAGAAATATGACCAATGAAATGCAACATTTACATATATTTGAATACATTATTACAAATAATGATATAAAGAAAGTAAACACTATTTCATAACACGCATATTTTCTATCTTATTTCTGATAGGTTTATAGATTTCATATTTTACACACGTGGCTGTTTTCACATATCCAGGTTCTTCCGCTATTTCTAGACATTTTTAGTTGTTGTTTTTTCCGGACCCTCCAGTCACTGTTCTTCATACCCCATTCTGTTGTAATGTCCGTACCCTTCCAGTCCAAACATAGTCGCTTATCATTTGCCAACTTTCCTACTACCCATAGAAATATACCCATAGAAATCACCCATAGAAATATATATACTGATTAGCTAGCTGCAGGCCCTCCCACTCAGGGACGGATTCAGAAATTTGAGACCGGGGGGGGGGGGCTAATTTTCAAATTTTGAGAGCGGGGGGGGGGGCTAATTTTGAAATTTTGAGAGGGGGGGCGGATTTGTCCGTGCGTGGGGGCAGATCCAGGTTTTTGGAAAAGGGACGTATGGAAAACATAAGGAAAGGGGGGAGCTCACTTACGGGATTTCATGAAAAACCCTATGAAAATGAAGTATTTTGGTGGGAAAAGGGGGGGGGGCGGGGGGCTAAATTGTAGGGGCGTGGGGGGCTTTAAGGCCCCCCCCCCGCTGGATCCGTCCCTGCCACTCTTCATCTTATATCCCATAGTTACACACTCGCACCCAGTAGTTGCAGCATTCTGTAGTGTAAATGCGGGAATCCATAACATCTGGTGTGTTTCCATCCCGTTGGAGTGCGAGGTACAAAATCAATGTAATGTGACCCTCCATATAGATCTCCACCACTTTCACAGGCAAATGTGCAAATGTGGGAGAGTGCGGCCAGGGTTCGGTGTGACAAATTCTAAATCCTATTTTACTGCGTGCATTGATTGGGGTGGGGGCGGGGGTGTATCGCAAATCCGGGGGCCGTACACTTATTGTCTTTCACACAGAATAATGGAATCTGAGCCAGTGAACTGATATATCTAATGTTGGCAAACGTGCATTTGATGTTTGTATTTAATTATCAATTAGGGAATTGCATTGGAAATGGTTATGCTGTGGTATTTTCAATGTAACTTAGATCATGAACGTTTTCAGACCAAATGTATGTTACAATCTAAAACCATTCACAACTACATATGCATTGATAAAACTAAAACTGCTTAAATAAAAACGAAAACAGCTTAAAAGACAGATTTTCCAGTGACAAAAATGCATTGAATATTGAGTCCCAAAATAGCTGTGTGCAAATAGGCACCAGCAGGCGAGATTTGACATCCTCACACATAGGCTCAATAAGTCGTCATTGTTCGCCTAACACGCTCCATTAGCGGCCAATGGTGGCGGCACGGGGCCGTTGTGTGTTGACAGCTGTGTTCCGCCAATTAGAGGCCGAGGTGGAGAGACGTGTGAAACACGTGGCGTGGCTCATGGGACAGGCCTCTGTGTGGGTATCAAAGACATGCGGGGGGAAATATCCTGATGTCTGGTGCCAACTATTGGTGCAATTACACAATCAGTCTGTACAGTCACCGTGAACAAGGCCACAGCTGTGACTGAACGCTTTATATTTGCTGTATTGCATTCAGTGTAAAGAAAGTTTAGATAAGTGGTATGATTATGGAGGTGAAAGCATTTTGACCATATTTGTGCTAGATTGATCAGTTTAACTAAAAATAATCAGACTGGTGTGGCAACGAAGCATGCACACAATGTCCACATGGAACTTTCTATCTTTGTCATGTGCTGCATATACACACGTGTAAACAACCTCGCTACATTGCAAATCATTTGTCTAAGAAAACCATACCTTTATGAGCACACGCCCTTGAACGCAACCATTTGCTACCAACAAACCACCTTCCCTGACAAGCGCTCATTCCTAGCAAATGTTCCTTTCCTATATAAATACACAGTGCTCTCAGTAAAACACTGGTGCGGGCCCCCTGACACCCTGGTAATGGCAGCTCGTATTGACAAAGTCTTATAGTCTCAAACAGGCCACTTCCTGAAATATGCCCTACTGGGAAATGCGTTTTGAACATACTTTTTCTAGATTGATCTAGTGCCCGTTGAAATATGCAAGATACACACTGGTGAGGGATGAGAAACAGTCTGATGTTGGGGACCTACGAGGCATGATTTGCCTTTATGATTTTAGCTTTTATTCTTACAGTTTTAAATGAAAGTGTGTAGGTTGATTGAGAAAGTTAGCAAGTATTATGCCATTGAGAGATATACATGTATGGACGCTTATGATTCATGGTCGTGACCATAATGTTGTGATTTCTTATATATAGGCTACTAGAAGTCCAAATTTCTTAATTCATTCCTAGCAAAAAGCCACCGAGTATGAGTATAGTAGAATTTGGGGGAAAAACCTCTGGCGTAGATTATCAAAGGCCTGCGAAGTCTGTATCGGGCGGTTACGCGCAGTCCCCTGGGTACGTGCTCATTTAGACAGACACGCAAGCAGCTCCAATCTGGGGATAGTGAGGGGTCCCAGAGGTTTGTAAAACGCGCCAATCAACAATGTGCAAAAGCTGATATGACAAGGTTGGCAATCTGAGTCGGTCAGAGGCCTACTAACTTCCAGCTCATGTTTTATTTTGACCCTTTGTTTGCAGCCAGACTGGTCATTGATGCCTACTCGTGCAAACTATATAGTTGTTGTTGTTGTTTTTCTCAGATGGGTGTTTGATTCACCCCGAGGTTTGTGATGTTACATCGGACATCCAGTCTGATAAATTTGACCTTTTCTAGACCATTTAGTATTGAAATGGTATTGTAATTATTATTTTTTTGTTTTCCCCAAATGTCTTCTGTGCATGTTGTTTTGAGTATGAATCATTACATCGGACTAATATCATAGTTTTGACTAATTTTGTATGCCTAAGGTAGTATCGAGGGCACGGCAAAATTCAATACAAATTAAAATTTGTGTAGTCTACTGAGATGACCTATTTAAACGTCTAGTAGAGAGTTTTGTAAACGTAATAACTAACAGCAACTGGTAGTAGAATGTAATTTGTTAACGAAATGCGACTTAATATTAGAAATCAGCCAAACGCAGATATTAAAGAATGTCCTAGTGTGAATATGAAACACACTGTAATTTATGGTACAAATATGTGCGTGTAGTACATTGTGAAGTAACCAAATGTTAAGTCATGATGGAGCAATGTTTATATTTAGACAAATTGATTTTGAATCTACAATCAATAATAAATCAGTGCCTACCACATCATATGCTGCTACCTCAATCAGCTTTGTTACACAGTTCATCACAAAACTATGAAAACAGTTAGTTGCCACCAATTTGTACAGGCTAAACAGCATTCACCGCGAGCGCTTGAGACATCAGCCGCCTTTGGCAAATGGCATTGGAAATGTCATGAGGCTTTTACATACATTGGTTAACAACCTTTATTAACAGCTACATTAGATGTCTTCGTTCAAATACAGTAAAACATTGCAGTGCGCACATGTACGCGTCACTAATATGGGCATTTTTTTATCCCTTCGTAACGTATTGGTCATTTACCGTGTATAAGGTTTTGAAATTAAATAAATTGTCGAACTATTAAATGGAGGACACCACGGTAATGAGGGTATTTTCCATCGCCCCACCAGTGTCCCAGATAGACATGGTTTAATGTATACATACAAGTACACCAAGATGTAAAGTCGAAGTACACTGGACTCTAAAACCTCATAATACATATTCAATTGACTGTTCAATTGTAAATGGATACCTGATTAAAAAATATTACACATGGCATTGAAACTTGCAACCGTTTATTGACATAAGACATTCGTCGCTGAGAAGTTGATTTAAACTCAACTAGAATTTAGTTTATTTCCCTTTATTAGAATGTAAGTAAAAACAGTTCAGAAAGATTCCCAATACAATCACATTATCAACCCTTAAGTGCGCCACCACCTTTCCAAAAACCTGGATCCGCTATTGAACATACACACTGCTAACGGTGACCATGATGCTGTTGTGCCCCACATATCTAGCACGGTTGTGATGGTGAGACAGGTGGCCCCGACAGGTAATGGCCCAGCTCTGTTTTTCCTCTCTTTCTGCCACTATTATGTGATAGTTTTCCACTTAATGGATGGCAGTTTAAGAGCCTATTACTCATGTGTGGCTTGTAAATCAGTGGTTGTAGCGGCTGTAAAAATGTCCGCTATTGTCTGGTGACATTTGATAATATTTCTTGGCTGCGAAGCCAGAGGTGTGTGAGCAATGGCTAGTTATGCGGTCGAGTATTGGCTGCTTCTCAGTATATATTGGCAATTGCTTCACTTTTATAACTACTTTTGAGATCTACGGATAGATTATACCTATTTCCGAACTAAGAAAAATCTGTTGCCACACTTTGGGAGGCATCAATCCATGTTTGTCAAGTCAAATGAAACACCCAAGTTTTCGCATAACACTTTTCCAATGTCTTTTCTATATACATACTGGAGTTGTGTATAACATATAACTTGGTGGTTGAACTTTGTGACGATTGTGTTTTTGCATTTGCATTTAAGCACATTGATATAATCACTGCATCCATGAATATTACGTCAGGATAAGATTATAAATAGAGCATACGAACGTAAATGCTTAGACATATGCTTAGACTTAGTATAGAATGCACTGACAATGGCAATTTACAAAAGAATGAATATTCGGTTCATCCTGGTTCCCATATTCATTATTTAGATAATAAGTTTAGCTACCTATAGGAACCATCGTTTTGCTCTGCTGTCGCAAACTATGGTACCTATAGGTAGCTAAACCTATTCTTTAAATTTACAAAAAAGTCGTATATTGAAAAACAAATGCAATAATGCTTTCATAATACACGGGGTTGTCATTCTTACTAGTTCTCATATTTCGACCATTGCATTAAATTAATGCATTATGGTTTACATCTAAATTAAATGATGGCACATTCAGATTTTCTGCGCTCCCCGGAGATTTATCATTTATGTCTGTCAGCCAACGGTATGAGGTTGCTTTTGCTTTAGTGTTCAGTGTATAAGTAAGACAATATAGATGTATAAAGCTGGATTGAAGTATACCTCCGATGATGGTTTAAGTTATCTGCATATGAAATGACCATCTTATGCAGACGTTGCAATGCGTTTGACATTATTTGCAATTGAATTTTGACTAAATAATAAAACTGATCATTAAGAAAATGATGGATAGTTGTCTAAATCATCTTATATTATTATGTTTTTTTAATTACATGTGTTATTGGACATTAAATCTAAATCTAATTAGTTATTATTAAATAAGTTCATTAGCTATGTATTTGACACTGTATGTTAAATGAATTCATCTTATCAATAGCTGTAAAAATAAAAAAATATCACTAGGAGAGAGAGAGAGAGAGAGAGAGAGAGAGAGAGAGAGAGAGAGAGAGAGAGAGAGAGAGAGAGAGAGAAGTAGCCCTCATGAGAACATAGAAAAGAAAGAAAAATCAGGACATGGACATGTACCATTCATTTCACAGCTAATACAGGAGTTCAAAATCCTTGAAAAAGTAGGAGCTAGACATAGCAACGTCCTGGAGGCCATTAACATCAGAGCCAAAGGAGCTAAGCTAAACAGAAATGATGGAGTTGAGATCCCGGATGCGTACCTACCCTTATTGAGGAAGGAGGGAGCAGTCAGGGGGACCCAGCACTGAACCAACACTCCTTCGAAGTTGTTTACTTCCAATTCCAAATAAAGGACCTAATTTCTTTGAAATAGATGGACTGACAGCCATTGAAATATTAGACTTTCTCAATAAATATCCAATATTCAGCTATTGATAAGATGAATTCAGTTAATATATCATAAATCTAAGTAGGTCTAGTATGTGATTATTGACTGGTTTAAAATGTAACTATTATTGTTCCATAGTAGCGGTGTTGCTGCTTTACAAAATAATCTCTTTCCCTTCCTTCAGTTTGCAGATCCAAATGTGTGCCGTTCTACTTCATCGTCATCGTGCACTTGCTACCTCTGTGTGTGTTGTATACGTAAGAGTGCCCTTTGTTTCTGGTTACAGGTTCACAGCAAGGTTACCATGAAGAGAGACTCATCAACGACATATTTGAAAAACGCAAATACAATCCCTATGCTCGCCCAGTCGAGAACGAACTGGACGCGTTAGTAGTGTCATTCGGTGTTTCCCTCCAGCAGATTATCGACGTGGTAAGATAACACACTAGCACCACCACTGCACTACTCTGCTAGATCTCGTAGTAGGTTTGCTTCTGGTTTTAGCTTTCTCTTCTTTTCTTTTCTTTGCTAACTTTTAGATTCTCAGCAAGGCTACCATGAGGAGCGTCTTATCAATGACATTTTCAACAAACGCATGTATAATGCACTGGCCAGACCTGTTGACAATGAGGCGGACGCACTCGTTGTTGCATTCGGTATCTCTCTGCAGCAGATAGTTGATGTGGTATGTAGTGTTTTTCCATCTCCAAGCTTGTCTACAAAATCCCTGTGACCGTCCTTGCTGACAGTCGCCTGGTCCAACCTCACCCAAGCATTTGTTAACAACTGTGCGCGTAACCAACAGGAGCTTGTTTCAAAATTTATCTGATTTGTCCATAATTTAAAGTTTCATTCATAGGCCGTGGTAAGCATTCCACGTCAGATAATAATTTGTAAGCCACTTTTTGTGGCTTGCGTTGACCCTTATCTTGTAGTTTACTGTTTACTAGAGTTTTGAAACAGGTTCTAACTTCAAACAATAACATGTCTCCTTTTGCAGTTTGCTGCCTAATATTTCCACATAGCCAATAACCATCTATTTGCCTTTCAAAACATGTCCCATGTTCTTTGTGGATAAGTATTATGCATTCTTTAAACATTGCAACATGGGACTAGGTTTGAAAACATGACACATTTTAAGGTTCAATGATTTGAAACTTTGGTTCTGTTTCGCACGAACACAAGTTGCAATGAATGGGACACATGGGTTTTAAATTTAACAAGACTCTGCTATTGAAATACATGTAGAGCTTCCGCACTCTTTGAACACTTCTAGTTAATCTTATAACATGAGTAACGAAAGTTATCTATTGATTGAAAGACAAACAATTCCATACGCCATTCATTGTGTCTGAGTCAATCTACTACTACCACCAAATGGACTGCTGTCTTGCTTGCTCTTGCTAACACTGCAACCCCCTCCATTTGCGCATGGTGTGGGTGCCACATACTAACCACCCTCTCTTCTCCTCCCACCTCTTCCTCTGCTGCTGCCGGTGCCCCAGACGCCATCCAAGGTCCTCACGAGGAACGCCTTATCGATGATATCTTCAGCGGGCGGCGCTACAATCGGCTGTCACGACCAGTGCATCGAGAGGACGACGCTCTCATCGTCAGTTTTGGTGTCTCTTTACAACAAATTGTTGAAGTGGTAAGGTCTTGCCAACACTAACCATCCATGTAGTGCTTTCACCAAATATATTTTACTAAAACATAACATTAATTCTTAGATCCTTCCAAAATGAATCAGGTTTTGTAGGATTGGTTTTAAGGAGTCATTAGAGATATCAATTGTTTGATTTTTGCTATGAGTTTATGATTTTGATAAATATGTATTAGTGTTTAGATGTAAATAGTAATTTTCCAATGTGATATATATTTGTTTGCTAATTGGCTTGATAGTTTTATGTAATAGTAGTTTAAGTTTTGGCTAATGGAAATTGAATGTAGAAAATGAAAATGAATACATAAGAAATATGTAATTAGAATATAATATATTGAAATTACTATAAATAATGCATTGTAAGTTACAAATCTGTAAAAATAAAGTCATGTATAAATAGCAATTCAAATATACAAAAACAACGAGTGAAAATAAAATGTGTTCTCATCTTTTTTTAGGATGAAAAGAATGAAATGTTGCACACAAATATGTGGCTTAACTATGTAAGTATGCATGCACCCGTTTGAAATAACACTTGTGCAAAAAGTATGCTAAGATGAAATATTTTTATACACTATGCAATGATTTCATAATGTATGCAACATATAAGACGAATAAGTGAATATTTTACACAATGTAAATTAGAGATTCTTCAATCAAAACAAATGTATAAAAAATCCAATGCACCGTACATATGCTATGAAAGTATGTTTTCATTGTGTACATTTTGCAATTAGGCCTAGCGATTCATATTGCAAAAACAAATTTATTTCTACTACTTTTAAGTGCATTTGACATTACACTTCATAACCAATGTTATATATGTTGTGGATTGCTCACTGTTCATTTTCCCTCTAGAAAAAATATAGCTCTCACATTCGAGTGGTTCTTTATTTATATAGAATCTACTATTAGGGTTCTAATACATTAATTAACTGTATATTCATTAAGCCATCACTAACTAAGTCTCTTAGTCATACTTTTTCACAAATCTTTCATCCCTACTGACACCACCTAGAAACTATCTTTAAGGATGCCAATTCTAAGAAGTGCCCAGTCACGTTTGATGGTCGTGGGAACTGGTTACTCCGTCGTGAATACATAATTTTGGACAAGATATTGATGTCAATTAATTTAGTCATAGACCAAGCCATGTCATAATCATGTCTATCATTGGTTTCTACTCCAATCATGCAGGCTAGCCTCAACTATTCATCTCTCACTCAGCCTTACTGTATGCCATTTCATCTTCTCAGTTTGTACCAATTTAGAACTTCAAGTTCTACTGAACGGATATAGTTATAGTTGAACTGATAGAACTGACACTAGCAGTAGAAACCACCACGCATTGTTTATAGTTTTATGCATAGTAATTTTGTCAGTGTATGCCCCGCTGATACATTATAAGTGGGTAGTAGATAGTCGAGGATGGTTTAGTCAGAAATTAGACCGAGCTATTAGCAGTAGTACGAGAAAGCTTGTTGTGATAATGTTGTCACTATCCGTTGCCTTCAGGAATGGAAAGACTATAAGCTGAGTTGGAATGAGACAGAGTATGGTGGGGTGAAAAGTATCCGCCTCCCTTCAAAGATGATTTGGACACCTGACATCCTAATGTACAATAGGTAGGTTCTAGACCTGTCCATGAACAAACTGCTGCCGTGTTTTATTTCAATACCCAGGTTAATGTCACCCAATGCTATGCAATTTCATTGGATGTCTCGTTTTCACTAACACACATAAAACAATGTGGCTGCTGGAAATAATGACTGAAAGATGAAATTGAATGTCTGATTCCCATCCAATCTCTAGCAATGAAAATCAGGTGCATTATGGTCATCTGCCTATCAAATGATATTGCATATTCATTGCTGCCGTGACAAGCTGTATAGGCAGTTGCAATGCTGCAGCAAGCGACAGTTCCACATTTAGTTGTTTTCATTTGCAGTTTTTGTCTTTGTTTTTTTTTCCATTAAGTTTTTGCAGATTTCTTCTACCACCCGGTGTATATTGATGGGGCAGCGATAGAGCGCTCCCACACTACTACTACTACTACTCAGTGTTCTAACACTCGGTGTCGCACCACCACTCCTATGCACTGTATGTTCGGGGCGGCAGGGAGCACCCTAATCATGCACTTAATCATCCTGACCAACAGCCACTGTGATATTGTAATAATGGTCTCTGTTTTGAAATTTGCCATTACCTAGGAGTGGAAAGATTATAAACTCAGCTGGAATGAGAGTGAATATGGTGGGGTGAAGAGCATCAGGCTGCCCTCAAAGAGTATATGGACTCCGGACATTCTCATGTATAATAGGTAATGCATCCTCCCGCCGTCGTAAGCTCACTCGGCGCCGCCGGTGCCGCCTCGTCAAGGTGCCACCGCCGGTGCCGCTGCAACCGGTGCTGCCATGGCAACTGCGGCGCTGGTGTGACGCCAACACTAACGCTTTCTGTGTAGTGCCTCATCGGCTGCTGCTTTAGTGACCACCACTTCCTCCTTCCTTACTATCACCTACCGCCCCGTCGCCACCAACATCCCTCTGACTGCTGCTGCTGCTGCTGCTGCTGCTGCTGCTGCTGCTGCTGCTGCTGCTGCTGCTGCTGCTGCTGCTGCTGCTGCTGCTGCTGCTGCTGCTGCTGTAACCATGCGTGGCAGACATCGAGCTAAAAGTGCATGCAGTCCTGGTGGTGCTGTGGCTGTATATTCTGTCCATCTGTCTGTCCTAACATGTCAGTGTTGTAGTCTTCCTCCTCCACCACCGTCACTGGCAGTGGATGGACCGGTCACCTGCATGACACTCACTGACCACTGGGGCTGTGCTAATAAGTAGGCGGAACGCATGCGATGTCTCCACGTTAGCCGGTGGCAGTGTGCATCAGCAACAAGTGTCTTATGGTCTTGAGCAAGAAATTCAAAGTCAAAATGTTGTAATTGAAAAGAAATTGCAAACTAGTAGAAGTAGCCACCCCCAGTTGTTTCTCTGTCTCTCAAGTATATTACAGGCGGCAATACTTGTGCATGGCAATGCTGTGGTGGAATCACTCTCGAATCACCGTGTGAGCAGAGACTGTAGTGACAGGTGATAACCCCGCCACTGCTAGACTGTTAACCCCATATTTTACTTGGACGTCTAACCCAGCAAGTAGAATATGTATTAGAGAGGTCGGCATTATCGTTTAGATGTATGTAATAGATAGAGTAGTTTGTTTAGAATAATATTGCAGGTGTATCAACATTATATGTTTTCAGAGCTACAACATCTTAATTGATTAGAACAGTAGTATCAGTATGTCAGTGATCTTGCATATATCGGCACATATTACAAAAGTTAATGAATTTTACTTGTTTGCATTGTGTATATTTAAACTATTTTGCCACTGTTCAAATTCAATATTTATATAAATATTCTGTTTTATTGCTGACAATTGACACATCGTATCCATTTATTTTTAGTATCGTATTCATAAAAGTCTTAACACTAAATTGAAAACCTGTAGGCCTAATATTTTTAAAGTTTATTACGGTATAGTCATAATAAAGAAAGACGGTCTGATGTGTGTAATCCTGAGTGATGGATATGATTGTCCTGATGTAAGTAGCAATATGCCTCTGTTTGCATTATGCAATCCCTTGTTCTGCATTCAGTGCTGATGAAGATATTGACAGCAAGTTTCCGACGAACATTGTGGTATACTCTGACGGGACCTGCTCATGGGTGCCTCTCGGTCTTTACATATCATCGTGCTCCATTAACATCAAATGGTAAGCGCTTGTATATTCTGCGTTCAAATACATGGCGTAGTTTGTCATTTATTGTCAAACTGCCATTTATTGCCAAACTTATACATTGACGTGCAAATACTATTGGATCTAAATTGAGAAAACATGCTAGAGATTGGACCGGAAGACCATGATTCATTAAATACACCCATAAGCTTAATCATATATTATGGTCTATTGGAATTGATGGTGATTTAGGTTAAAACATCACATTTTTCATGAAGACTGTTATGAAAATATCATCACAAGTTAACTATAATGCATGTGTTCATAAACTCATTTAAACTGTTAACATATTTATAAAAAGTCAAAGCCCCATTTAAAAGTTATGTTGAATTTCATGTTCCTAACAATAGAACACTCAGTATCTATAGACCATTCTACAGACCATTCTGTTTCGTCTTCATCTAGACTCAGAATCCAAAAAGCAGCATACTTGTAGATAAAGAATAACAGATCTCTATGGAAATGGCCGGCTATATTTATGACACCGACTCTTCACCAAACAGGTTTCCATTTGATGACCAGTTTTGCACCATGAAGTTCGGCAGCTGGACTTACGATGGTAGCAAGATTAACTTGACCTCACGGGCAGACAAGATCGACATCAGCACGTACCAGGAGTCGGGAGAGTGGCTCCTCATCGGTCAGTATCGCTCTGATCGCACTCAGTCATTTATTTTACTCTGACTGTACATGTAAATATCAGGTCCGTCCTCATGGGGATTGCAGGGAGTCCCTTGAGTGCCATATTTCCTTCTTATGAGACCAAATATGAAATTTTCGGCTATTTACTGAACCAATGCACATGAACGGGACAACTGAACCCCCTTTTACAAAAAAAAAAAAAAAAAAAAAAAAAAAAAAAAATGTGCATGGGCCTGCGTGTTAACTTGCAGTAAATGTAACCAATGATTTGTGCATCTACGGTATCCTCGTGCATGAAGGCGCTAGCGGCTGAAATTGAGAGATCGCCTAGTGTTCGTTTCACAATAAAAATGAATTAGCTGGCCTCATGGAAAAAAAACTGTAGGTGCATTTTGCTAAAAGAAAAGTGTCCTGTTTCTAGCAATCATCTACAACAACAATAATATGAATATAATATGAATATAATTCAGTTAAGGATTCATATTAATTCCATTTCTTATAACATAACATAACATAACATAACATAATTTATTTCAGAATATTAAAATTCCATACATTAAAACATGTGAAATATAAAAATAAAATATATAAATATATGCAGTGGATAAATGTATGTAAAATCTGTTACTAAGTAAAGATGCGAGTCTGCCATGCGACAGAATGACTAGAGTCAAATATAAAATGAACACTGGATACAATGTTCTGTACCAAAAGATTATCACATTTAAAAATACGATCACGAAAATTAACAAGTGATTTTCTGTACAAAGTTTTAAAAGGATTAATACCATTTTCAACATAAAAAGCAGATATGCTAGTACCACGTTGCAAACTAAATAATTTTCTACAGACATTATTATAAGAAACACATGCTTTTTTAAAGAAAGATATATCGTAGTTGGTCCACAGTTGAATACAATAAGCAGTGCTTAAGAATGAAGGAAAAAGACATATTTTGACATCATCTTGGCATTTTCTAAATTTGTTAATTATCATATTACCTCTAGTATACAATGCTTTTATGTGACGCATAATATCATTATTTTCTTTAGAATTACTTTCGAGTATAACTCCTAAGTATTTAATACTTGTCACAAGCTTTAGTGCTTCACCAGCTAAATACATAGCGGGTATCTTCAAGGACTTCAGACTTGGTGGTTTAAAACACATATACTTAGATTTTTTACTATTAAAAACAACTGTATTATCTAATGCAAACTCATTACATATCTGTAGAAGATCATACATTGCTGATGGAAAGGGTGCTATAATACAAGTATCATCAGCATATATAAGATGATTATACATGGTATCATTAAACATGCAACCTATTTTACTCTCATTTAGTTTAACACTCAAATCATCTATATACACATTAAAAAGTATTGGAGTATAAATACATTAAGAGCCGCAAACATATTAAAGGAACATTTCTATTAAACAGTAATATAATAATATAATAATATAGCAAATGTTTACTAGTTTCAATTTCATTGATCAGAGTGCAATATTTGGTACTAATTTCATTCTCTCTAGAATATTACCAGAGGGCAATAAATTGTGTAGTAGTTTGAAATTGAATTAGTTTAGCAGCACAATAGCAACTTGGACTATTTTGTTATCATATATACCGGTATTTTCCCCTAATGAACAATTAAACCATTCGGAAATCCCAAGTATAAACTTGTTTCCATGTGCCCCTATCTTTCTTGCTTTTGCATTTTAACCCACTAAAAATATTCGATGATGCAAATATTTGTGATAATAAAATTTTTCCTTACATTTTTGAACTTATTTATACTTCTATTTTCCAAGACGGATGCGCCTGAATGCATGAGGATACAGGTACATGTATAAAAGCCGCGCCCCACTGGTTCCGATGCACTGGGAGCTTACTGGGAACTTACGCCCAGCTGATAAAAATCGGTCGGATAGCCCTTTTTTCCTTTTATGCTAAGCATCTGCTGACTATGCCGATCCTACGCCGACCTAACGTTCGTTTTCCGCTTTACGTGCGTGTGACGCTCGTGCGACGCTCGCTGCCACAGTACGCTGGCAAAATATTTCTAGGAAGATTGTCGAACGGTCTGTTGTTTTACGCTGCCAATCAGTAATACTTTGGGCTGCTCAAAACATCCACAGCGTAAACGGGATACGCCAATCGATAATCCATTGTTTTTTTGCGTCGACAGTACGTCAAACATAGGTCAAACATACGCCAAATTTGCGCCGCATATTGGGAGAAGATGCTCGGCAGATAAAAAAAACGTTGGTGTAAGCTTAGTCTCGATCAACCAGACTGACACTACTGCGTTCGCGAAACTTGTAGGTCCCGACGGAAAGTAAGTGAGTAAGGGTAGGGTCTGGGTTGACCGAGTATAGTGTAAGATTGGCGCACCTTGAGCGTACGATGGCGTACATTCGGCAGGCGTTCAACGTATTGGGGACGTATGCTCAGCAGATAGCAGACAGTGAACGCAAAACTTTTTTGCTGTACGTCGATTGTGCGTCGGAGTTAAGCCGACCTTGCTTTTACTGTCTGCTTTTCTTAGCAGATGCTCGACGTATAATTTTTTTTGCCTTGAAATCCCGAGAATTTATGTGTCGTCCATACGCAGAAATTAGTGGGACATGTCCTTAATGTATTCACATGTTCTTTTTTCAGTATAGTAACGAATGAATGATAATAATAATAATAATAATATGAATATGTAAGTATTTGCTTCAGAGCGTACCAGGTCTAGTCTAAAAACTCTTGGGTCACACCAAATCATCGTTCTAACGCCAAAAGCCGTACCGTACCTATGATTCTGATTTGGATAACACTGTGATACTTTCCGTACAATCAATTTAGTTTGTTTCACACAGTGATGTACTTACAAGGCATGTATACGCAAAATGGAAAGAAATTAAAATATACTCAAAATAACTTGTTTGTTGGAACTTTCAATAAACCCTCTATATCATGGAATGGCTGGAGAAAGTGTGACCTTAAGGCCGAACAAAATAATATGTTTCTTTCTAATAACCATGGATTTCAAAGGAGGGTAGGAAGGTAGGGACTTTTTTTTACTAAGTGCGAAGTTTCGCTGGTCTAAAAATTTAGGTAGGGCAGTTTTTTACTCGTTTTTTACACAAAATATTAACTGGTAAATTACCTAGGGTAGGAGAAATTTGTGAATATTTTATTGGGCGTTTATAATGTCCGCATCAAACCACATTTAAGTAAGAACAAGAATGATACAATCTATATAGGAATGCACTAAACAGAGCAAAACCAGTGGTGAACACTAATTTGGCTGGTTTACATGACAATTCCTTGGCGAAAGGTCATTATGTGAAAATAGGATTAAGAAATGGCAAGGTAATTCTACTGTTTGGCATTCATTTATTTATTTTTCCTATCCGCCCTGAATATCCGAGATAGCAGAACGTTTGTTAATAGAACACTGTAAAAAGGAACAGGCTACTTTATCCTAAATCTACGTTGTACACTGAGCATATTGATTTGCACATGCTTGCCTACAGTATACAAGATAACCACATCCCCTGAAGTTACGACAAATTTGATGCATTTCAAGCCAACAATTTCAGATTCACTATTTTGCCTACGCAAATTATGTTTGATGCTCCAGGTGGTGTAAAAAAACACATTTTACTCTGAAATTCGGTTAGGGTTTTTGTCATTATCTTTTGCTGAAAGTCAGAAAAACTTTTCAAGTCGGGCATACAAATGAGGTTCAGGTGGAAACCGGAAACAAGCGTAATATTTTGCTCGGCCTAATCAATGACAGACAACGTACATATTCAAACGGGGCAATATATTCAAAAGGTGCCATAACGTTATTCTCTAGACGTCGTTAAAATTAGGAAAAACGAAATGGAGAAAAATGCATAAATAAATACAAAAATAACCTATGAAAGAAGAATCGAGATAATAGGTTAGGAGGTTGACGTGTTTAGTGTTATCAAACCATTCGGGCTGGCTATAATCACTCTCATATCAATTAATTTCTTTAAACTATATGTAAAATCAATTCTACTCTCACTGTTCTGCCAAGCAAGCTTGCTTGGCAGAACAGTGAGAGTAGAATTGAATTCAAAAGCAAACTTGAAAAAAAATATATACAGTTATTCATATATGTAAACTATATAACATGTACTGAGCTTGGCATATATAGTCACCCAACTTTTGCAATAGAGTAAAGTACATTTTTCAAAGAATAGTAAAATAACAGATATTTTATTGACATTTAGCATTACAATTTTAGACTTTTTATCGGGTGATATTGCATCTGACATAAATGAATAAGTAGGAGAGCTGTCATTATTCATGAGGGGGGCAGGCAGATTCAGGGGGGGCGGGGTATTTCACTGCAAGGACTTTGAGGGGGACACATTCAAATGCCAGAGGATGGAGGGGGTGTCAAATTTCAGTGCATTATGTTTAAAGTAAAAAGTTCAAACGATGGATTGTGTCATGCTTTGGGCGGGCATCACAAATATTAGAGCTCACACATTCATATATGATTGTAACATTACTTGCAAACAAATGGCAAGAAAACATATAAAACCAGCTATATTTGATACAGTTTTATTCTTTCAACACCGATATGTGATGCAAACGATGAATTAAGTGATGAGGAAATTGTTGTTCATGATGTTCCAAATAATTATGATACTGATGGAGAAACAATTGATGTCGGTGAAGAATCAAATGATAGTTCAGATGAAATTGATAATGTTGATAGTGATGATGACCATATACCTGTTCAACTTATATCAACATCAAAATCAGGATGTATATTATGTAAAAACAAAATGCTGAAATGATATACAACCGGTAAAATGGTTGTACTGATGAAACATGTGTATGTGAACATTACAGTTGTGATAGAGTCTATATTTTCCATGTAGTCTTTTAACAAATTCAATATTGAATGCTTTGTTGCATCCACTCTGAAATGAAGGGGAGGCAGGGAATTTCATTGAACAATATGTGAGGTGTGTGGGGGAGTTATATTTTGAGTGCACAACTCCCATGGGAGTGGGTGGGGGGTCAATTTCATTGTAAGCTAATGACATAAATCTGACCACTCCCTACTCCTGTTAAATAATGACAGCTCCCTAATTAGTTTATTCTTAAGATGGTTGCCAAATGAACAGATACTGTGAATTCTGACAGTTGCTCTTTATCAAGCAGTGAGCTGGGTGCAGGTTGCTTAATATTTTATATTTGATGGTTATGAATGATATGAATTATTTATGAAAAGATGTTTGAATAAATTTCCCATCTAATTGAATCGTCGATTAAACTGTATCCTTGTCCTGTTATAATATTTTCATTTCAGAAGCCTTACAGCCTGTGTTGTGTTGCCAATGCTTTCTAGATACCCGCTGCTTTGCCCTGTCTGTACATACAGTCTTCCCACCGTGTTATAGTTTGTGTGACATTTCAACCGTTGTAATTATTTGTGCTGGTGTTGATCAACTAAATTGTATGATAAATTTTGTTCTTTTGTTGGAATACTCACCCTGTATATTATTTAGAATAAGCATACCATTATTAGAGTTCCCCCCAATATTAATAGTCTATTTTTCGTAGCACAATACTCACATGCTGATGCGTAATATTACATAAACTTGAATCTTCTTTACTGGTGTAATTAAATATGAAAATAAATGAATCTGCAAATGCTTAATCCCCAGTTCCAGGAACGAGGTGCATTTTAAGGTAGCTCTGCAGTGTAGGAAACCATATATATAGTACTCGCTCTTTCCGGCTGTCTGCAGAATAATAACTACTACCACCCCAAACCTGTTTCCATTGTGATCAAGCTTGTCAAGTCCGTGTATATTATGTCTACCATGTGCACTCCTCCGGTGTCCCCAATGTCTGGCGTGCCTTCCCGTGTGGTGTACTGTTGTTGATCGTGTGTTTTTATGCGCCCTTTTGAGAGCAATATAGTACTGCAGGGTGCCGGCCGTTTACAAGCTGCCTTACTTATTGTTACAGATGTGCCGGCCGTGCGCAACGTCTTTGTCTATGAGTGCTGCCCAGAGCCTTACTTAGACGTTACATTTACCATACACATTGGACGGAGGCCTCTGTTTTACGGCTTCAACTTAATCATCCCTTGCGCCCTAATCTCTTCCTTGTCTCTCCTTATCTTTACACTACCGCCTGACGCGGGAGAGAAAGTGTCACTGGGTAAGTAACCTGGTACTGTAGTAGGGATTGCGTTTCACTGCCTTCTCTTTTTCAGATGTACCGGCCGTGCGCAGTGTTAATATTTACGATTGCTGTCCAGAGCCATACATTGATGTGACTTTTACTATGCACATTCGTCGCAGGACACTCTATTACGGCTTTAACCTGATCATCCCATGCGCCCTCATTTCCTCTTTGGGTATTCTCATATTTGCTCTTCCGCCAGACGCGGGGGAGAAGATTGGTTTAGGTAAGTAGGTGTAGCGGCCGTACTAATCTTTAACCTCCTTGTCGTCCCTGGTTTAGTTCCCTCCTTTACATCTTTTTCTTTGTATTCTCTGTTTATTCTTCTCATTATTCCTGCTTTTAGTTTTGTTTGCTTCATTTACGCTACTGGCAATGCTGTTATAATTACTACCTATTGCTGCCTCCGCTGCCGCTGCTGCTGCTGTCACCTGTCATTGTGTAGCTTGTACTTACCATGTATGTTACCAGTTTCCTGCAACTTGTCTCTTTCAGATTACCCAGTCAAACTGGGTGTCGTCAATTATGACTGTTGCCCAGAAACGTATCTTGATTTAACGTTCACCGTTCACATCCGCCGCCGCCCCTTGTATTACGGCTTTAACCTCATCATACCATGCGCAATGATTTCCTCCCTGACGCTTCTTGCTTTCTACCTGCCCCCTGGTTCAGGCGAAAAAGTGTCGCTCGGTGAGTAATACCAAAGGTACCTAATAGTCGAGTGCCGCCCACTGATTACATCCACCACTTCACTGCCCATGTATTTCTGCATAGATCCAGCAGTATTCTGTTAGACAACTAGACGTTAAGTACAGCACCATTTTTTCTAGCTCTGCCTGTAATATAATGCATTGTAAGATACTAGCACCTCTTAATATGCAACAAATGCCATGCTGAGTGGTTCGAAAAAGAAATGCTGCACGCAGTTGACGTAACTTGCACTACATTTGCTATGCAAAGTTCAACTAGAAACGTGGCTTCTTGTAATAGTGTTGGCACATGATGAATATTATACCTTTGGTACCACATCTTGATCTCTCTTGTGTGTTCCACTAGCAGTGTGCGCTTCATATCACAAACACTTTCCTTTCAGTCCACAGACTTGAGAAGACACCACACGAGCCGAAGAACACTGGCCCCTGATGTCTAGTGTACAGTGATTTGTTTGGTAGCACCCACTCCTGCAAACTAACACTGGTGACCTACTATGAGCAGCAGTTTACACTAACATTACTCTCCTGTTCCTATAACATTGGGTCTGTTTTGCAGATGTGCCAGCAAAAAGATCTGTTAATGATTACGAGTGTTGCCCCGAACCGTACATAGACATCACGTTCACAATGCAAATCCGCAGACGCTCTCTTTATTATGGCTTCAACCTTATCCTGCCTGTCGGTTTGATATCCTCCTTGGCACTTCTCATTTTCCATCTCCCCCCTGATGCTGGAGAGAAAATCTCTCTTGGTGAGTATGGTCACCGTGGTCCTGCTCGGAAATCGATGTATATCCGCATTCCTCACCAATAATGTTTATGTCCTGTACTTTCGCTGTTGTCCAGATGAAATTAGTTTCAATCTTCACCACTAGGTGTCACACAATGTCCATATTTCATTTTGTGGCCATGTATTTGGTGCTAGAAATGAAATATCATTGCCTCTCTCTTATGTGTCATCATGGCTAATTGTACATTTATGATAGGATACAAGTGCAGGTCACTGTTAACCTGGTGGTGTTACAAGCGATACATACGTTTTAACTTTGCACTTGCAATGAATACTAGCATTATTAGCAAAAATATGTTTTATTATTTAGATTTTCTTATGTTTTCAAATTATTTTTAAATTATTATTATAAGCGGGAGGGTCTTTTTTTACATTTTACTATACTACTAAAAGTGTCTAGATGTCCTGTGTTGTGAATGTTTACAGTAAAATCTCACATCTTTGTCACCTCTCTGATCGTCCTGTACATACTTCAGTAGTGACTTAAGTCTGTTATATCATTGAGCTTCAGATGTTTGATGGTTTGATTGTAGGACCACGCCACCATCCTCTTACAAGCATCTACAGCACTTGCATGCCAATTTGCTGCTCCACCAGATGATACTCAACATAATTCAGTAGTGGCATTTGTCAATAGAAGCAAGATGTACACAATGAAGAAACCAGAACTGTTTTGTCACACTATTGTCTGTCATTTGGCAAAGACATATCCAGCAGTGTTATGTTTTAATACACTAGAATATCAACAAAACATCTAAACACATTGCTTGGATAACAAAACAAGTCTAAAGCGTATTTTTACACAAATTGCAACATGCAGTATTAAGATTGTAGAACAAGAAATATTAGAGTGGTGGCCATGGTACTGTAAAACGTCACATTTAAGGACTTTTTAGAGTTTGATATATTGCTAAGGAGATTTCCCAATTAGTGAAATATATCTAGAAACAAGGTAAAACAAGTGGGAATAATAATACTTCTGAGATGGTCCAAGTAGTATGCGTAAGGTGTTCCCATGGTGGCTTTTTACTGTACAGAAGAATGGTTGTGACAAAACAGTTCAACAGATACTCGAAACGGACAATCATTGGGTTTTGTTGGGTTTAGTTGATGCAGAGAGAATACCCATTGTTAACATGTTCTTATATTAACAAATGTCATCCTTTTTCAAGTCATATGATCTCTCAATTAAATGTGATTTAACACTTAATGCAAACTAGATTAAAGCACTAAATTATGTTCTGTTGATATATAACTACCAATGCTATGTTTAACAGATTATTATTTTCAGCGCAAAAGCTGCATGGATTAGATATACAAAACTATAGATAAATTATATAATTTGCATGACTTGTATTACATAATGTATAAGGTAAAAGTATTGAAACGTCATTCATAGTTTTTACTTATTGCATTTTCTATCTTGTTCCCAACTTTATCATATTATTATGGGTTAATTTAATGTCTGCATGCAATCTTTTGCATATTTTTTACTATTCAAATGTATTAAGTGAATTTAATATGTTTTTGAAATAACTTTAGTATAAAAAGCACGAGTAAAGTAGTATACTATTTTATAAATATTGCATTTAAAATGTTTAATCAATTTTGTAATTAAAGTTATTTTGATTTGCTAACACACCATGCTGAACCACTTTGAAATGATTGAATGCGATGTATGTTTCAAATTGTATCATACTAGTAGTCCTATATACTACTCATAATACCTGAATTGAAATTGCTTAATGGAATTCATAGTAAGTTCCAACAACGTTGGTATTACAACATTACATGTAAAATACGCAATACTGGGATGGGAAACAAATAGAATATATCCGAATGATTGAGTGACAATGTGAGTCCCTTGTCAATATTGTTCTACCTTACATAGGCCCGCATACAGTTAGAGACCAACCATATAAGATCATATAAGTTACACGTAATTATATCATTAGATTTGTGACTCTAAGTTAGCTCAGATGTATATCATAACCTGTAATAGGATTCAAATCCACGATTGTGCAACATTTCGCCTAGTAGTTTTGGCTTGCTCAATTTTGTCCAATCCACCGCCGGAAATAGGTTTGAAAATCATAGCTCAGATACAGAGATCGTGGTTTTCAAAGGACATTATCCTGCCACCATATCAATGTTTTCGCCTAATTGATCTTATTCAGATTTATTTACTAAGTAAATTTCTTTCAGGCTATCAATGATATATTCAAACAGTACATGAACGATTTACACATTGAACAAGAAATTACATCTTATAAAGCTTTGGTTAACCCTTTTCAGTACATTAGCGATGCGTTCGGACCCCAGAGGTACCATGAACACTTTTTGTGATATATCACATAGTTAACCATATCGGAGTTTACACCGAATTTTTTTCACGGGAAAATCGCCCTCTCTATCAACCAACTGTTCATACATAACTGGATGCCGATACGATTCTGAACTCACATGTATATTTATGTAAAGAAGTAACTGTTAACGAAGGCCCCAGAAAATTATTGTCTTGAACCTAAAACTGTCAAATCGGTTTATTTGTGGGCGTGTATTTTTCTGTCCAACCAATGAAATCGTCCGTAGACTATGGGATATTCTTATCCCCTACATATTTCTTCTTTTTCTTTTAAGTAGTTGTCACCCTATGTCTTGCCTTTATCAGAACCGACAATTATTTGATTGGGTTGAATATTAGAACCTAGATAAAACATATTTGGTTGGGGTCCACATGGACTCCACACCCGTTGGTAAAAGAAAATGCAAGGTGCACTGAAAATACATTCGATTAACGTCCTTGTAGGAAGTTGGTTAATCATAAGTACGAATACAAAAGCAATTTTACACGGACTCCAGACACGATGAGTACAGAAAACACAGGGTTGTTCGATAATTTGAACTATTCCAATATGTACGCTTTCTGTGTTATTCTTATCTGCCACAGTCATAACTATTTTATGAATAATTTGTATCGCAGAAAGATAATGAATTGGACCACCAGTGTACTTATTTTGTTAATGTACTGATGAGGGTTAATATTCATGAACCGTGAATATAGTTAAACTATGATGATTGTGGAATCTGTGCCAATGTTAGTACTTGGCATAAATGGTCACAAAAGCCAAGGCAAGTACACGGTTCATTTCTTAGTGGTTAGCATGAGACACTGTATCGTTATGTTTTCCGTTGTTTTGGTTTGGATGAGCCCTGACTGACTGGCTTGTTGCAGGTATCACCATTCTTCTCAGCTTGAGTGTGTTCTCGCTCATAGTAGCAGAAAGTGTTCCTGCTACATCTTTAGCAGTGCCGCTAATAGGTGAGATTCACAAACACATATTATGCATTGGTAAATTGTATTTTGAATAGCTTGGGCATAACGATCTAAGATGACATTAGTCTTCTGAAAGTCCAAAGCATGATATATCATGGCTTTACCCGGGAATCGAAACCATTCCCACTTGAGATAGAGGCAGACAGACTTTGAGAAATAATATCCCTTCAGTATCATGCCAAGTTTTTGTTTTCACAATTTGAGTGATTATCCAGACATATTTAGCATCATTTGATGATATTTTGGAATTATTCTTTCCACAATCACCAGCATTCATTTTTATATAAGATCTTTAATTACGACTGTGTTAATCATCCAAGAAAGGCCATATTAAACAGTTTATCTAAAATCGTAATTTAATTACATCGTATCTGCATTTTAAAACATTGACATAACTTTATGGACAACCAGGATTATAGTAAATTCAATTATGTGCTTATGATTTATGCAATAAATCAAATGTAGATGGCTCAAATCATGTTTTGCCACACTGGTTCCCCCTCGTTTTTAAAGTAAAATATATGTAATTAGTAATATAGACTAAGGTTTCTTCTGCTATTAACGCATATTGTGTCAAAATTAATTATGGATTGATACCAGAAGGAACCTGAGCTAAACTACTGTAGTCCAATACCTTCAACAGGAGCAAGCCATTTAATGCAAAATTATTATCATCAACTATGTTCATCAAAAGAAATGTTTTTTTTTGTCAGATTCTGTATTTGTTTGGAGACAGAAAAAGGTAATTTAGAAATTTCACAATGTTTTATTAAATTGTTCCAACGTTTCAACACAATAGTGTCCTCTTCAGGGAAAATATATACAATTCAAAATTAAAATTTAGAAACCAAAAACAACAAATAAACATTAATAAGCATATATAAGGTACAACCTCAGTGATAATGGGTGTTAAGATACGTTATTTAACTAGGTAAGTATTGCAAATTTTGTTCTATATTTCTTATAATAGTTAGTTATATGCATTAATTCTAGTTTAGACATGGTATACCACAGTTTTACACAGTATTGACTAGACAGTAGGTGTGAATTGTATTAATGGTGGTTTTCATAATGTATTCATAATTTTGACATTTAGGGATATTAAATCAGTGGTGTACATATTGGTTAAGCCATACAAGGATTAGAAACAGTGTAGGTTACAAAGTAAGGGGGGGGGGGGAGAACAGGAATTTATCAAGCTATCAAACTAATCTAATCCTATTGTAATGTCTACTCTAGCTACTACTCCTTGGTGAAATTCAGATTTGTATGTTCATTGTACAGATATTTAATATCCCTAAATGTCAAAAATTATTGACACATTATGAAAACCACCATTAATACAATTCACACCTACTGTCTAGTCAATACTGTGTAAAACTGTGTTATACCATGTCTAAACTAGAATTAATGCATATAACTAACTATTATAAGAAATATAGAACAAAATGTCTCCAAACAAATAATACAGAATCTGACAAAAAAACAATTAAGTAACAGAACTAAACAGACAAATAAACATGTGCAAAACTCGAAATGCCAAATCTTATGTAAATATGAGAAATATTTTCTGTAAATCCAATTCCTAAAGACAAACATATTCAAATGCTGTTCTCGATAAAAATTGTTGAGATACTTTGATAAAGAAAACTGATCACGATCAATTTCTATGTGGTAAACCTTACATCCAGTTGCCCCATATAGCTTAAAATTGTGGCTGTATATTGTATAATTGTAGTTTAACATAAAAACTCGTTCATTCTTAAAGGGACACGCAGAACAAATGCCTCTAAAAATTTGTATATCTTGGTTTAATGTTGTATTTTGACGGATAATTTATACTACTCTTAGGCTTCAGTAGATTTGTATGCATGTGTGACAGAAATAACAAACGTTGATGTGGATAGCCTTGTTCTACTACAATGTTGATATGATGGTCCCTTTCCAACAATTTTCCGTTGCATTGGGTTCCTCTCTTAATAGTATGCATCTACACTGTACAGTATATCAAATCTTATGAAATTGTTCTGTCAAGAAGTGTGGAATAGGGAACACCATTCCTACATTAATTGTTTACACAGTGTTGAGAATTTACCCTAGCAATCGGATAGTGTATGATTACTTGGAAATTCAAGCCTGTTTTATAACACAAAATACATGTCCATGTATTCAAATGTCTCAGAAAGCGCCATTTCAATGTCATTTGCGGTTCATACAACATGAAATTCAGTACTGCGTGTCCCTTTAACATGTTATATCCTTTTTTCTTTTCTTAGTCCACATTATTGTCTTATAATTTTAATACTGTGATATTTATGACATATATGAAAAGTGTTAGGTGTATCGTGTGCCCCTACCAGCTGCATGGGACTCACACACAACAATGACAACTAACTGATGCATGTTTTGCTGGGTAATTCTAAGCAGGGAACTAACTGCTGGAACTGTTTCCACAATCGTTAGATCGTATCGTTAGATCGTGAGACTGTTTCAAAATGTGGAAACTAAATGCTTTCTGAAGCATGCTTTGCCGCTCTGGAATAAGTTAATATTTCCTTTTGAACTTAAGTCTTTGAATATTTTTGGAGAGATTTTTTTCATTATTATTATTTCTTTGGTGCTGAATTTTGTTTTGTTAAATTGCATGATCCAAATTTGAATGTATATGCCAACACGTATTGAAATTAAAATACATCAATTACATTCAAGTACGCACTGAAGTCCTTACCTAAAATTATGTAAACAGTCGCATTCTTAAGTCTATAGAGCAACTGAGAATAAGGCTGTTATTGCTTAGCAGAAACCTGCTACTATGACGAGCATAACTTGCATGGAACTTTTTATTTACATCTTTTTATTACTTTTATACAGAATGCATGCTTGAAGAATAGCAGTAAGGGCGGTTGAAGGGAAAGTAATTCTTAAACGAGGCATTTAATATCGATAAAAAATAATCAACCAAGCACCATTACATCAACATTTTCATTTCACCACCTAATTATATTCATTGTAGATATACTATAAAAATTCTGCGCATTAATTTATAAAGCTGATTCATTTGCACATCTAATTTCAGGTGTATACTTTGCTTGCATCATGATTATGTGTACAATATCCGTGATCATGACGGTTTTGGTGTTAAACTTCCACCATCGAAACCCAGATATGTACGAAATGCCTACATGGGTACGGTATTGTATTTATTCCTATTGCTTTCAATGTTTCATTAGTTTGTAAAATTAAGAAAACCATACAAAAACACAATTTAATTGATCAACAGATTACAGATTACAGATTGTAAGATATTGTGACTTCTGTATGTCATTAAGCTCAATCGATTTACTTTACATTCCCGAAGCACAAATCATATCTAAATCTCTTTCAAGAATCAATGGAAAGGGCATGGCATTTATTCTCTTTATATTATCCATGATTGCAGGTGCGTAAGATTGTTTGTGAGTGGATGGCGTGGGGCCTGCGCATGTCCCGTCCAGGCCGAGACCTGTCACGTCAGTTCCTCCTGCAGAAAGCCAAGATGCGCGAGCTGGAGGCGCGCAGTCCTCCGTCGCTCAGCCTCATCTCCAACGTGAAAGACGTTGACAACCAGATCCCTCTCAACGACTACCCGCCGCATGGCAACAGCAACCGCGGTTACATGAACAACACTTCGTCCCTCGGACATGGACACAGCTCGGACATCTTCAACAATGTAAAGAGTGAAATGCTTGCCATCCTTAACGAGCTGCGATTCATCACGCACAAAATCAAGGAGGACAATGAAGCAAACGATGAGGTGAATGACTGGAAGTTTGCTGCCATGGTGATTGACCGCCTCTGCCTGTGGGTGTTCACAGTCTACCTTGTCGTCACCACGCTGGCCATCTTCTTCTCCGCCCCCAACCTCCTGTCCAGATGAGGGTCCACCCTGTGGTGGCGACCTGAGTTTGGCTTCAGGAAAAGGGGAGGGGGTCGTGAGCAAGAGCCGATGGTTAGGAATAGTAATATATCGAATATGTGTGAAATAACAAAGAGCCGTAACCAGCAGCTACATGTTAACAGCCTATTGGTGTATTACTTGGTGGTGTTGCGACTTGCGCTTTCCTTGTGTCTAGAGCACGTATTGTTTTGGCTGTTGCTGGTAACATTTGAAAAAAATGCTTTACCAAGTCACGTGACTGGTCATGTGATCGGACACGTGACAAGAGATAGTGTTGCCACCACACAGGGAAAACGTCAATCGCCTTGCATGCTGCTTTCAGCAGCATCAATATGCTTGGTGTATTTGCCTCTGTATAACAAACGGTCATCCGGTGTAGGTTTTTGATGAATACTGATTGTGTAAGAACTGACATAATACTCATTGTTTCCTTCTCGTGATGATTATTAATACTGCTGTGGGCTATAGTTTACTGGTGTTGAGGTCGTGTTTTTATACAACTAATTACTTCACTGAAAACGATGTGCATATTGGGTCCTCTTGGAGTACGTTTGCAAATTCTAGTTAGTCAAGATTACTACCCAGGTAGACGATTTACTACCAATGTACGAATTTTGAGAAATAAGATAATCAAACCTAACCTCAGAGTATTCAATATGACAGCCCGAAGTTTTCAGTACTTTTGGCTGGGCGTGAATTCTTTAGAACAACATTCATGTTGTGCAAAACTTTTGCTCCTGCATGGGATGTATGGCATGGTGAATTGGTGATGTGACATAGACTAGTAGATACTAAACCTTAGTTATTTGCTGTAAATAGCTCTTTAGTTAGTAAACATTCAGTACTTGCTTTCCAACATTTGTGTAGAATACCATATCAGACGCGATTTTAGATATATACGTTTGAAGGGGGTGGGCTAATTGCTTTGACATTTTGGTAATCTCAAGGGCTTCCATGAAATAATCCCTAAATTTTGTTTGTCATCCCTATAATATGGTAAGTATGAATTTCCACGTTGTAATAACATTAATATTAAACTGGGTTAGAACCTCAAATCTATAACCATGCTTCCCAAATCTATAACCATGCTTCCCATTCCCTTATCATTAGACGTTTTGATATATTTTTATAATTATGGATAACATATAGTTATGTAGATTCTTCTTCACCCAAACATTTTTTTAAACTCAGGCGTTTGGGATGAGCTAGAACCCACATAGCTGAAAACTACTATTATGCGCTACTTGTGGTAGTTTTGCATGGAATTCAGTCTATAATGTTTATATTCCATTGATACAAGTCATCTTCACTCATATACGTTTTAATCAGCCGCTATCTAACAGTTTAATGATCGCAATGACATTCGATATTACGTGTTCGTCATTTAACATGAACATGTAAACTGTTCCCATAAGTGTTTCCACTTTGTGTACAAGTCATTCTCAAAACGTTGACTCCTCATAAGCTGATAAATGTACTTCTTTTAAATGATTTGAAACACAAAATCATCATTCACACAAGTCATATGTTTTATGACACTGGGAACATAATCATTCAAAACATAATTAAATCAATGATTGAAAATAAAATGTGATTTAATCAACATCAGTTGGAAAGTGATGTGAGAAATCAGAGTAACATTTATGTATTTGTGTACCTGTCCTGTATTTTGAATCATTAAAAAGCTTGGCAGCTGTTGTGATTTCACAAATATATTAATGTATCCCTCCTAATTCTACATGCAGAAATCACGCTATTATTTTTGAATATATTGTAAACTGGAATTAGACATTGCATGACCGTATTGGACCATGACAAAACCATTGGTATATTACTAGTTGGTATGTCCTTGTGGAGATACCTCTATGTTGCACTGATTTTGTTAAACGTGTGCATTGTGCTCCATATTTTGTTTACATAATTAGCATAGCCATCACAATCAGAATACACTGATTGTATTGCATACTATACCATTTGGGGACCATGGTCCTTGATTTGTGGTTCTACAAGGGGTTGGGGATGTGGGTAGGGGACTTTTTTCTCCTAGAGTCGACAGGCTTGCGATCACTTCTAGTAAGTTCAAATTAAGCTGTGGTTTGAGCTATTCTCAAATGCTTGTAGCTTGATAACATAGACTTCTTTATAAACACCATCTCAAAATAACACGTGGTTGGTTGCAATCGATAATAACCTGACCTAACTACACCAATGGCTGATGCGTGGACCCACAACGTAGGCAGACACCCTCTCTCAGGCATGCTCCGCCCTACATTCATATCACTATATTTTCATAGATAGCAGCTTTAAACTAAATGTATGCAAACTACTTTGACACCATAGAACACAAGTTCGCCAGTGGATGTTCGATTGATTCATTCGAGCATTTTGAAAGGGTTTGAATTACAAGTCGTCTCACACTATGGTTTATCGGAGTTTATGATACCAATTTAGTCTCACACTGCTGTATATTTTCTTGCACTCTTCCCTGCTTTCTTGCCATGAATGGGACAAATCTCTACTTGTAGGATGTATATTTTGTGTCTTTATTTCCAAGCACATTCTTTCCATTTATCAAGAGGCTGAACAATGTATTTGTTTACTTGTTGATCATTTTATTTGTTAATTTGTAAGTGATGTGTGTGATATTACTGAGATAAAATGCTTTGCAATGATACGAATAGTTTGTAATTAAAATTTTTATTTAAAGGCGGATTGATACTATCACTTGCACTTTTCAATAAATGGTGACTTGTGTTTTTGTTATCTGTTTATTGCGCAGTGTAGGTGCTTGTGCTGTTCTGGTCGGTTGAATGCAGTATTTGTTCACTACCTATATGAGGAGTGATATATCATTAGTATTGTCCTATATTTTACATGTGCTATTATTCTACTGTCAGTAATGTGTATTATGTCTTCATGCACATTTGAAAAGTTGGCCGTAGATAGGAATGCTGAATAATAACATCTTTCAATGTGTATTTGGGTAAATTATGATTTTTGTTCATTTTCATTTTCTTCACATTACTTTTCCTTCTCGATGATAGATGAATATGTTGTTGCTGTTCAATTTTAGTTGATTTTGATGTTTACATTTTATTTAGACCATTTTTGCAGCAGACACTGTGTGATATTATATTTGCTGAGTGGAGTAAAATTGCAGTTTTTAACACTTGTGTCACAAAGTAGGAGGATCATATCATGACACTAGGAGATAGGTGTACATAATTAATACTATTCGCAAAAATTGTGGATATATTTAAGTAGTAGTCTTGACTTTGAAAGACTGATACTAATGTAGTGTATTGAATTTGTATGATTGATCTTTTGTTGAAGTTATCCGTGACAATGCTAACTTCTATATACGTTATATATAATTACTTAGGTGCTACTTGAATTTACCATAAAAGCAATCCTGTTGTATAATAAAATCAGTTTATCAAGTATATGACATGCTTGTACTGTATTGTGTGATGCCCTGGTACTGAATAATTACAAGTACACGTGTGTAGTGATATTGGTTCCAGTACCCAAAGTAGTACTTTATTTGACAGTATTTTGTATGGTTGTATATTGAGTTTAATAGGTGGAGACAATAATGCAGTAAAGTAATACTTATGTATACCAAGGTTTGATTACTACCTAGAATACTAAATTGTGTGTGCTGAGCTTGAATGCTGAAATTATTGAATTATTGATCCCGACTTCCATGTACATGAAACATGATTTTAGAATAAAAATGTGAATACAAACTTTGTTTATACTTCCAGTTTAGGGGAGGACCATTACTTAGTTGGTGGGTGGGGGTAGCGAGTAATTTCTTTTCGAACAACCAATTTTTTTCACATGGCCATATTATGCAAACATTTTTTTCACACAATGACGCTGACAAACATTTTTTTTCAATCAGTACTTTAATGTCAACATTTTTTTGCTTACAAAATGAACGACTTCTCAAATTTTAATTAATTCGTATTTATTACTAGTGTATTAAAACAGCGTGGAATGTATTGAAAACACTACTAATATTTATATGTCAATGTTGAAAATGAATCAATATAAATTAACGCTATTCACATTTAAAGCTTCAAAGATTTAATACATCGCCTCAGACTACCATTCGGCCGTCGACTCGTTCGGCCGTATGTCCTCAGTAATTGCACAATAGTTTCTTTATTTTTCATTCAATTTTCATCAATCCTACACACAACTTGTATGCCTAATTGATTGTCATTCCATGGTTGATTCATGCCCCTGGGCGGAAAATTTACTCCACCCACAGGGGTCCATCATTTTTTTTAGTATAAACTGTAGCTGGATCATTTTTTTTTTTTAATTTTCACCAAATTTATACATGGTGTATTTGTCTATATGATCATCATTCCATAGTTGAATCAAGCCCCTGGTGTCCATTAAAATGTGTTAGTATAAACCATAGCTGGGTTATTTTTAGTTTGATTTTCTCCAAATTTACACACAATGTGTATGCCTATATGAAAAAAATGGTAAAATATTCAGATACACGGTCTAGATGCATCACTGTGACGAGTGAACCTCTCTTATATTTGGTAATCCGCAGCTCATAATTAATACTCTGAAGATCGGATGGGCTTAATATTTGAATATACACCACTGGGCTTATAAATGAGAACTTTTTCCATCACCAAAGGTAAAAAAAATAGGATTTTTCAGATAAAAGCCTATGGGCTATGCACAGGGATATGGTACACAGAAAATGCTGATTGCATGCAAAGAGCGCTTCATGTAATTGTGAATATGTTATGGATACTAAAAACTGCTGGTAACATATTGAATTTTTAAGTGATGAATGTAAAAATAAAGTTTTCGACTCAATTGTATATTGATAACCGGATTGAGAGACCTGCTCGCAGTACAAGGAAGATGTCACTGACATTCAAAGAATTTTTTAAGGAACTTCTTCATTCATGTTATAATATGTACAATGTATATCATTTAAGAGTGGAAATAACCCTTTTCTTTACGAGAAAGTAGATCATAAAATATTTGGCTTATTCAAACTATTTGTGTTAATGTTTGAAATACAGAATACAGAAGAAATACATTAGAATCATTGCCATCAATAAACATATACTATACGTAAGAATGAATGCCATACACACGTAAAAATCGACATTTGTACAAACAATTTTTTTTCTCTACAAATGAAACAAATATTTTTCTTTCTTTCTAAATGAGAACAAACATTATTTTCCATGTGTGTGGTGAACAAACATTTTTTTTCCTTATTTCACTCGCGCACCCCCCAACTAAGTAATGGTCCATCCCTTAGTTGGGTTTAGGAAGTCATTATTGTTGATTTAAAAAGGGAGGTAGAATTGAATTGAAAATATTTTATTCATCACAGATACATTACAAAATAAAGACATTATACACTGCAATAAATAAGGAGCACTAAAAAGTTTTAAAATATATGTATATTCTTATTTCCAATGTGGACCTTAAATTATAATGACAGGAAACATTGGCCACGAACATAAAAAATAAATACACAAATATAACACATTATAAATTTATCACAGATATGAAAAAGACATTGTACAATAAGGTAAAATATCGGATTCACCAAGAACTATTTTATTTAACAAATATTGCTGACATTTAATTTTAAAAGACATTTTATTCTCACAAGTTTTTATTTCCTGATGGAGCTGGTTCCAGAGACTAATTCCATTGTAGCAAAAAGAATTGTTTCCGTGATATGAGTTCTAACATGAGGGATTATAAATGAATTATTGCTATATCTTGTTCGATGTACTTTAGTATTTAGTTGAAAGTATGAAAAGTATGAAGGTGCATGCACTGCCTTTAAACACATTAAACATTAAATTTAAACTTAAAAAATCAACTCTATATTTTACATTTAGCCATTTCAGTTTTATAAAATCTAGTGATGATAAGTGATGTCTACTATGGTTTTTGCATACAAAACGAATAACCTTATTCTGTGCAGTCTGCAGTCTATATACTTATGATAACTGTGATAGACCCCTGTACCAACTGTTGACTGCATAGGCAAAACATGGTTGAATAAAAGCTGAACATAATAATTTTCTCTTCACAAATGCCACAAAATAATCTTTTTTCCTATAAAGAAATTTAAGGTTTCCATGAACCTTTTCAAGAATATCTTTAACAATAGTATCGCAACTGAGGTCTTGGTCATTGTGATTTTGAATCGATATTTACATCATTACATACAACTTAAATCTGATTGCATTTGTTCAGTTTTCTTTTAGATCCAAAGATGATGGATTCTGTTTTACCTATATGCAGAGATAAGTTATTTTCTTGTAGCCACACACTTATGAAGATTCAAGTTGACAAGACAATATATAATTGGGTTGCATATCCAGGTGATTTGAATGATCCCATGACATTTTTATAACCACCTATTTTGTTAGACGCATTATATACATACTAACAGTACACGCATATACTAAAATGCCCAGAATTCTGACTGTCAATAAAATATCTGACGTTAATGACTGAAAGTTTCCGAGAACACGGAGCGACCAGCGTAAATCACAGTGAGTGTGCTTGACGTGTTCTTTGAAAGGTCCATTTCTGTGAACGTCCCTTCACGGAGTTGACCAATACCCCCCCCCCCAACCTCCAAATCGAGGCATTCGTCCGTCCCGCTGAAAGAGGACGTTATGATTCCATGATTCCCTGTTGGAGGTTGCCCCCCCCCCCTCCTCCCAGAAGAAATGATTGTGACATAGAAAAAAAGTAGTCCGGTCACAAATCTGTATCGGGTCTGAAACTCTCTTCCCACTCCATAGGACTTTGATCAATCAGAATTGGGACGAGGTGGCAGTTCTCATAAAAAAAATGGTGCAGATCTTGTACACAGTGTCAGCGAGCCCTCAGCTTCCGCTAACAGGCTAGCTGGCACCGTGCACCGGCCTGTAAGCGTGCGATACCACCAAGTCTAGCTAAAGCTCATAAGCAGGGAGCAAGCGCAAGACAGCCAGTTGCTGAATAAACTACGAACTCGACTCAACGCCTTGTTCTCAGTACCTCAATGGTGGAGAGGTGACGAATTGTATCTACCTTTCACTGAAATTAGTCTGTTGCAGATCGCGTCTACTAAACCGAGCACTTGTCGCTGCCCACTCGTCGCCGCCCACGGACAACACGCTTCTCTCTCGCCAGCAACCATACAACACCATGCGATACCGCCACATCTGCGTGTACTCCGAGGACTAGCAACTCGCGCCGACCTGCCGCCCGCACCTCGACCGCTCCCAAGGGACCAGCCACCACATCTACGACTTCCAGCCGCGCCGGCTCGCCACCCGCGTCTCGACCGCTCCCGAGGGACCAATCATCACGCTAACGAGCCCAAGCTGCGCTGATAACCACACCCGCCGTCATTCACGCCCGGCGACTCCCCAGGGAGACGCCAACGTGATAACACGCCACACCCCAAACATACGCGATCACCATTAGCACGCCATCTGCCAGACATATGGACACCACACCAAGTAAGTCCATCAATCCCCAACTAGCTGCCGCCTGTGTAATTTGCAGAGAATTTGTTTTATTCTCAACTAGGGAACAAGTAGGTACATTTTTAAACGACCCCGTGTGCTCAAACGATTGCGCTCACCGCGACGACGCGGATATTTGCCCTGATCTCATCAATTTCCCCGGGACCTGCAAAGTCTGCGAAGCCATCATCGATTTCCCAACATCGAAAGCACTAAAATCATTTAAAGAGCGTCCCATTTGCTCTGACGAGTGCGCCTTTCTGGACTACGAGGGCCTCCCATACGTAGCCCCAGACCCAAACCAGCCGCGTCGCCGCCACGAGACTGTACAACACTTGCGCCGTAACCCGCACAGAAACCCACGCAAGTCGACTAAAATCACCGACTTCGTGGCGACTTGCATCTCCTGTGAGACACCACTGTTTTTCGGGTCTAAACTTGAATTAGACCGCTTCCGGGAGGTGCCACTGTGCTCGTCGGAGTGTTACTTCTGGGACCAAGAGTGGGTACAAAACACCCCCAATATCACCCCAGAATACGTTCCCCACTTCCTCAACCCAAATCCCGCCTGTTACTAGAACTGCCACACAAATCCCGCCTGTTTTCTTGCGCTCAGCGACAGCCGAGCACTAACCACCCAAACCCGCCTGTTTCAACCTTCTAGCGACAACCGAGCCTCAAACGTCTCGATCATGGACTCCGAGCCGGAGATCTACAGAAACAACTCCGACACGTGTGGCAACCTCGACTCCAAGATACCCCACGCCCGGTCAGACGACGACATTGCCCTACACCGGCACACAGCGACCACGGGCCGGCCAGACGCGGATGTCTACAACAGGAATCTCAACACTGCACCACTACAGCACGCATCATCGGCGTGACAGACGCCTACAGTCAGAACCGGCCCCTCGGCGACCTCCACACCAAACCCGCCGGCTGCAGCAAATACGACCACCTCCCAGACAGCAGCTACACCAAAGGACATTACAAATGTCCAATGTACATCGTCACACACCAGCGACCACGCCAGCCCCCACGCCAAGCCGGCGTCGCCCGTCCCCGAGAGCAACACGCCCGTAGAACCGAACGCCACGGCCCACGCCTTGTTCTCAGTACCCTCAATCTGAAACCCGATACAGATTCTGATTCTGATTCTGATTCAGAAACCAACTTCTGTTCTGTCGTTGTAAATCCCGGCTCTTGTGACTTGCATGATCCAAACCCTTCTTTCGAAGATGGCTTGTTTTGAAGGTATACACGGGACTGGGAGACATTTTTAACCGAACCCTTCTTTCGAAGGTGCCTTCTTTCAAAGGTAGGCCTATATACAAGGTACCGAGCCCTTAAGGCTTCTTTCGAAGGTGCCTTCTTTCGGAGGTATACACAAGTTACAAGGGTTTGTTTGGCAGGTTAGGTAACCAACTGAGCCAAGGGTGTGTGGAGGAATCACACAAGTTATTGTTTTCAAAGTAGGTGAACTCTTTTACGTGCAGATGGGTGGCTCTCCTCTACACGGGACACGCCTTATAATTAACAGGCTTCCAAACCTCACGCTTGGCGTCGCCACCGTCTAGTAGTAACACTGTACTGTGGTGACACGGTCGGTGGAGATCAGCAACTCAGTAGCAGACGCATGACGCAATGGTTTTTGGTGACACTGAGTCTGCCACTAAACCACCGAGGACCGACACAACATACGTTCAAAAATATAGTACAATGGTGAGTATCTGCTGCTCACACGACAAATAGAGTCGGTAAAAAATAAGTATGGTTTGTGAATTTCCCACTGGATATTTGATATTACTTCAAATGTCGGGCCATAGATATATGGTGCATTGCAAAAGTCATCTGAAAGCTGGGATCCGTATATAGTGTGTTTCCGTGAAAACGAATGGGATGTTTGTGTGAACTGTGCAGGTTCTTTGCTCGTCCTGGACATGGTAACACACAGCTCAAGTTTAAATACATTTTCACAATACTCAATAAAACTCAGTAAACATCTTGTATATATAAAATCGGATTCAGCAGTCAATTTTACAATACTCATATGAATTTCTATAAAGAATTACCCATGTTTATAACCACTGTAATATTGCAAAATCGAATATATTCCTGTGTTGGTCCTCGGTGGTTTAGTGGTTAGAGCGAACGACCTGAAAATGTGATTTGCCTGCGTTCATGCCCAGCTATGGTAGACTTAGTGTCGCTAAAACCGTTACGTTGTACGTTTGCCACTGAATTGCTGATCTCAAGCGAACGTGTCGCCACCGTACAATGTTACTATTAAACGGTGGTGTTAAAAGGCATGTCCCGTGTAGAGGACAGTCATCTGCACGCAAAAGAACTCTCCTAGTTTGAAAACAATAGTTACTGTGATCTCTCCACATATGATACCCTTGGCTCAGTTGGTTACCTAACCGGCGAAACAAACAAGGACCACATTGGAAATAAGCATTACATATATGCTTTCATTTGCTATCCTAGGAGCATGCATGTATAATATTTATTATCAAGGCATACGTCACTGCATTTATCACAAGTGAAGTACACACACGTCATATCTCTCTCATGATAACATTGACAATGTGTGAACAATATAACTTACTTACATCAATACACAAATATCATTTACTTGAAGTGTATGGAGAAGTGACATATTATAGTGCTAGATATGTGAGTTTGAAAAAAAAGCAGCTCAAACGGGTGAAATATCTTAATAAGTTTGTAACACTTTTGGTCTCTGAATTGCAATTGGTGTTCTTGCACATGTCGCGGTCGGCACAGTACCGTGGCCTGACCCTAAAAATAACATCATAATGTTAAAGTTTCACACAAAAAAGAAGCAATGACACGTCAGAGAAAACCCTCAACTATGGTGCACAATGCAATCAGAAATTGTCTATTAAAAATCCACAATGGAAACAGACAACATTTTCCAAATGCGAAATGCTCATAATGCACCACTTGCAATCATGATATTAGGAATTGTGAAATCACGGATTTATTTGTGAAGCATTGTGACAGTTTTTCTTTTCTTAAAACCAGCTGTTTCTATTTTGACTTTACTATGAAGCCTATTTGATTACATTGTGCACCAATATCTTGTATTGGAAAGTTAACCGCAGTATTGAAGTCAAACTTTTGAGAATTTGAGGTGTTTCGCAAAATAGATGGATGAAATTATTAATTGCCGAAATATTTATTGTCATAAATTATTCTCGGTGTGGAATATTTGGTTTATCAAGGCATAAGTCACTGCACTTATCACAAGTGAAGTACATGCATGTCATATATAATATTAGTGTGTGAACGTTTTAACTTACTTACATTGAAGTGACATAGATACAATATAATTGTTTTTATTGTCAGCATGACAAATGCCATTTACCTGAAGCATATTGAGAAGTGATATATCATACTGTCATTTTTGCGAGTTTGCGAGCACCTATAAAGGTGTGAGAAATATCTTAATTAGTTTGTAACACATTTGGTCTCTGATTTGCAATTGTTATTTTTGCACATGCTGCTTTCGGCACAATACCGTGGCCTGACCCTGGAAATAACAGCATAATGTGAAAGTTTCACACACAAAACAGAAGTAATGACACACCAGAGAAAATCCTCAACTATGGTGTACAATGCAATCTGAAATGGGGTATTAAAATCCACAATGGAAACAGATAACATTTTCCAAATGTGAAAAGTTCATAATGTACCACTTGCAATCATGGTATTTGGAACTGTGAAATCATGGATTTATATTTGGTGCATTGTGACAATTTCTCTTTTTCCTAATACGAACTGTTTCCATTATGACTTTACTATGTGGTCTATTTGATTCCATTGTGCACCAACAAATTGCACTGGAAACTTGTTTTCAGGCACAATATTGAAGTCAAAACTTTTTATATTCGAGTTGTTATTCTAAATAATTAGATAAAATGATTAATTGCCAGAATATTTTATTTATATAAGTAATTCTACGTGTAGAATATTTGTTTTATCAAGGTAAAAGTCACTGCACTTGTTACAATTGAAGTACACGCATGTCATCTCTCTAACGATAACAGTGGTAATGTTTGAACAATATAATTTACTTACATTGAAGTGACATACACAGATATGAAATAATTGTTTTTATTGTCATCATATGAGAATTATTATTTACCTGAAGTGTATTGAGAAGTGACATATTATTTTGTTAGTCATGTGAGTTTGAAAAGGTACCTAAAAGGGAAGTTCCTAGAACACCGCAGACCAAGTTCCGCTGGATCAGAGGTGTCTCGCCACCTGCACACAGACAGTAAAGGACACAGTGTCTCGAAGGGACCAACATCTTATGTGTAGAACCCAAATATTTTGAACGTGGTGTGAAGGAGGCCATTCATATCAGGAAACTCAAGCCCTCACTAAATAGAGATGGTGGCAGGTACCAGCTTCCTTCCATCTGGAACAATGTCCTCACCCGAGAGGGGGAGGGGGGCGCGCAACCCAGGAATCTCCCGAGGTCCCAGTGACGACGAATGACGTCAACCACTGTGAACAAGATGGCGGATGCTATTGAAAGCTTAGTGTATGAACTGAGTATTATCATTGTCTAAAAACTATTGTTAAACTAATAGTTGTTTTTATTGTCAGCATGAAAAATACCATTTACCTGAAGCATATTGAGAAGTGATATATCATACAGTCAGTTTTGGGAGTTTGCAATATCATCTTAAATAGTTTGTAACACTTTTGGTCTCTGACTTGCAATTGTTGTTTTTGCACATGCCGCTTATGGCACAGTACCGAGGCCTTACCCAGGAAATAGCAGCATAATGTGAAAGTATCACACACAAAACAGAAGAAATGACACACCACAGGGCCACAAATAGGGAAAAAATCATACTTGTCCATAGGACGGTATTCGAAAGAATATACCTGTCCACACTTTAGATTTACACATCCAAATCAACTAACATCATGTAAATACAAATTGAAACTGATGACTGGGATGACTGAGAATATACGTCCATAGGACAAGTAACTCAAAAATTTTACCCATCCTGACAACAGACATACCCGTCTCGGATGATAGAACGGGTACTTATCCGTGGCTCTGTTAACAGAGGAAACCCTCAACTATGATGTACAATGCAATCAGAAATGGGGTATTGAAATCCACAATGGAAACAGACAACATTTTCTCTCTCTCAAATGTGAAAAGTTCAAAATGCACCACTTGCAATCATAATATTTGGAACTGTGAAACCATGCATTTATATGTGGTGCATTGTGACAATTTCTCTTTTTCTTAACACCTGCTGTTTCCATTATGACTTTACTATGTAGTCTATTTGATTCCATTGTGCACCAACAAATTGCACTGGAAACTTGTTTTCAGGCACAATATTCAAGCCAAACCTTTTTATATTCGAGTTGTTATTCTAAATATGTAGATAGAATGATTAATTGCCGAAATATTTATTGGCATAAGAATTCTGCATGTAGAATATTTGTTTTATCAAGGGAAAAGTCACTGCACTTATTATAAATGAAGTACACGAACTTCATATATTTCTAATTATTACAATGCTAATGTTTGAACAATATAACTTACTGACATTGAAGTGACATACACAGATATGAAATAATTGTTTTTATTGTCACCATATGAGAAACATCAATTACCTGAAGTGTATTGAGAAGTGACATATTTTGTTAGTCATGTGAGTTTGAAAAGGTACCTAAAAAGCAGTGAGAAATATAGTAAATAGTTTGTAACACTTTTGGTCTCTGAATTGCAATTGCTGTTTTTGCACATGCCGCTTTCAACACAATACATTTGCCTGACTTTGTAAATGGGTGCATAATGTGAAAGTTTCACACAAAAGAGAAGCAATGACACACCAGAGAAAACACTCATCCGTGGTGCACAATGCAACCAGAAATTTTCTATGACAAATTTACAATGGAAGCAGACAACATTTTCCAAATGTGAAATGTTCATAATGCACCACATGCAATCATGATATTAGGAATTGTGAAATCATAGATTTTTTATGTGGTGCATTGTGACAATTTCTCCTTTTCTTAACACCAGCTGTTCCCATTATGACTTTACTATGTAGTCTATTTGATTCCATTGTGCACCAACAATTTGCACTGGAAACTTGTTTTCAGGCACAA
>CM032660.1:46427453-46441003 GCA_019095985.1 Streblospio benedicti
TATTGCATTGAATACGAGACTAACGGATCGGTTCAGTCAGTAATTATCAACATCATATAATAAGTTTGCGTTGTGCTTATTCACGGGGACATCAGAACAGTGTGTGTTTTTATTATTGTGTATTTGTTTATTTTTCAAACTGAAATTCGTGTTAATCATCGGGCCAGTACAATTATTCTGCGAAATCACACCTCGCTTTTATTGACTACAATATGGCCATGACAATTGTAGTAAACTGTACATATAAACAGCTTTCATTTGTGTATCCTCTAAAAGGTCTCCAAGATCTTGGTATGATATGTGTTGACTTAATTGCAAATGATACTATGTACCTAATATTACAATCAAATACTATAACCTGAAATTACAGTCAAATAGTACAAACATTGAATATGTTGTGTGTGTGTGGTTTTTTTAGGTTCTTTATTTACTAAATTCTTTCAAAGATCATGATTGCATGCTACATCATCGTTGCTATATTTATACCGACGGGAATTTAATGATTAGCTGGCTTTCATTTTGTTCATGTTGGTTTTATATCCTTTATGTGCAATTCTACTTTTACCCAAAAGTGAAATGTCGTTTTTTGCAATCTTTATAAAAAAATATGACGTTCAAATATTTAGTCACCTAATGTTCTAATATGGTATATTATTCAGTTCACCAATCATTGAAAATAACGTAGACTTCCATGTTAACTGACGACGGCGAATTTCTGTTAGAGAATTCTATGTTTATTCCAACATGGCCGGACTCAAGCGTTTTCTCGATTCCGTTAACGGCTTTTTAAAGACAGACAATTTGTAGTAATGCTCAATTCTTTTAATTAATGCGTGTAATATGCAATAGTTTTTTCCTGGCCATATGCCAATTCTCTTACAGACGCCCTAGCTTTCTTTTCCCAGACAACCCGTATCCCAGGACACATTGGCTGTCGATCCCTAAATCACGATCTTGTGAGTTTGATGGCTTGGGTACTTCCTACACGACTACAGCAGTGTCCTGCAAGTACGGAGAGCACTAGGGACTTCTATACCCTTCAGTGTCTCAGGGGCCTGGTACTCAAGATGGAAATAGTACTCCGGCATTCCCCAGGGAAGCAACCGTACCATAACCAGCATCGGTGGCCGAGAGACAGGTGGTTTGTCCTCTGATGAGCTGAACCACCTAGTCGTGCCCAAAAAAACTTACTATACGAGTTCGATAGTACCCGGCAATAGCCACCCCCTTTGAATTCTGAACATTGGATGGTGCGTGGCCACTTCATTGCACTTGGCGACTCCACCGAAACGTGTGTAGCCTTTGTCCTGAAAGATTCATAATCCGTAAGGCGCACTTGTACTTTGATATGGTTTGGTTACGGACACTGGGATACTTTTGTCATAGTATAATTATTAGTGTTATCATTGACAAGTGATCCTACATTCGTTGGAAGACGAGATAGGGGCGTCAAAATGCGCATAAATGCACCGTGTAAGCTAAAACCCCGAAAACTGATAATCACAAATAAGCTTGGAAGAGACTTGGTAAAGCTCTAGTGCCCAATTGATCCTCGACTGGTTCCATTTAGACAAATGAATCGATGTTATAACTGGAGTTGTAAAAGGTTTGCATGTTTGCTAACTATTTAGACTTAAAATATTCCAGTCAACGTGATCTCTCGGTTCGGTCGTCAACTATACAGCTTAAAATAACCTGGTTCCTTCCATATTTCCAACTTCTTTGTTCCGCAGCTTACTATAAAAGTTTCAACTGGTGTAATCTAATCACGACTATATTGCCGTAATGTAGGCTGCAGCAGCTATATATATATATATATATATATATATATATATATTTGTCTGTCGTTCTTTCAGTTTGTCTGTCGTTCTTTCATTTTTCTCTCACGATTTTGCATTGAAATCACCAAACAAAATTTCAAAGACAAGATTTCTGGAGGAAGATGGGGTGGGGAATATTATTGGTAGAACAGGGAGTAGATGCGTGAGTTGGGTGTAAGGACTAACATTTGCATTATTTTGTTATTTATTGGGAAAACAACATTCATTCCCTTTGGCTATTGCTATTAATATTAGGACCACTCAGACCACTCAGACAGAAACCTATCAACCATTCTCACCGTCTCCTTGACGTAAGCATGGCGGAAAATGCGTAGAGGCTATTGGTTATTACCTGTGTATCACAAGACTTTGAATCAATGTAATATAAAATTTTCCCAACGAATATAGATTAATTTTTAGTCTCATATTCAGTATCTTTATCATAACTAACAGTATATAATATATAATCCTCTTAGAATTGATCACATTTTCTCATTCTGGCCGTATGGGTCAACTTTCCAATTTGTCATAAATCATTTACATGTATGTACAACTCACAAGCTGAGTAAATCACATAAAACCTGGAGTGATAAAGGCATGAAATCACGAGAAGATATTTAGCAATAGTAGCCATAATCCTTCTTGGAAGGTGGAAGCATGCCCAAACCTGGGTGACAGGTGTACACAAAATGGTAACGTTTGACGCTGGTCCCCCCCCTAGCAGCCCTGGATCTTCTGTCTGTACACGCAAATCACACCAGAGGACGAATAGATCGCAATGCTACAGAATAGAAATCATACCCAGATTATTGGAGATTTTAAGTGCTTCCTTTAAAGTATGGGTGTATTCTCAATGTAGTCTAGATATTCTGATTGGATCTTCCTGAGAGCGGGAACACTTTGCTCTCTCCAGATGCAGATTAAATCAAACATTAAACATGGATGTTGCTGTGGAAAGTTGCGTGTACACGTACATATTCTAAGATCAGTTCGCATTGCTAATCCGTCCAAGTTATCGTGTTAGCAGCTCTTGTTGCTCTTCAGTTTAGTTTATTGCAGTTTGTTTCTTTTGCTTTAATGTTGTTTTGTTTTATTTCAGGATGTGAAATTGTTTGGATCTGGGTGAGTAATCGGAAGGGAATCGAAACAATAAAATAAAGGAAGAATATTTCCTCCCAAAACATCTCAAATTTGGGCTTTATTCCCGCAATAAAGACCTCCGGTCCATCCCTTTATAGTTACACCTATGAACACAGCATCGGTCACCACCTTCTTATCTAAACATAACACCCCTTGGGGTAGGATGGTAAGAAATACGTGTTGACGCAAACACTAATTAATTTCATGTAATTAGTAATCATCCATTACGTCTTTATGACGTATAATTACAACGTACTAAGTCATAACCGACTACTTTCTTTTGAAGCAAACATCATCTTACTTCAACGAATGAAACAAAACAACCATTTACATCTTCACAGTGTGCAATTTCAAGATCTATTAATCAAGCATCATCACTATAAAAAACACATAAAAACTGTTCACCAAAGGAGAAAAGCAAACCGCTAGCACGCCATGTTTTTAACAATCGATCCGGTTTTAACGATTTTCTTCATGCATGTGCGCGCACAGAATTCATGGTCGGCGGAAATGAAATGCAAAAATTCATTTTCTCTTGCTGATCATACCAGGAATTAACTGCCAATTGTGGTATGACTCCATACGGATATGAAATTAGACTAATATGCTTATTTAAGAACACCAATTATTCACTGGCCTCATATAAAGCAACTCGTCTTAAAAGTTCATATGACATTAAGACATTTGAATTGTGCTGACATTACGTAATATGAACATAATGAGAATGAAAAGAGCTGTTTTAGTAATTGTTATATTGTATATCACAGCTGGATGTGCCAAAAAGAAAAGTAAAGAAGATGGTAGGTTGTATTTTGTTTTAAGCTAACATCGTTAATATGTTTGCCATAAGCCACATTTTCTTTCAACATAATAATGGTGATGAGTCTTCACAAAAGAGGGGATATTGTAGTTCGCATAACCAATATAAATACCTATTTAATCATAATTTATTTTTAAAAAGTTGGAATTGACATTGAGTGTTGTGTGTTTACTCATTGCGTTAATATTTAACTTTTAACTCAAAATAACCAATATTCTGAATAACGGTACCAAAACATTACCCTTCAATTGAAATCAATATGTATTGGGATTTTCAATCGTGGACATGCACGAACCATATGCGCAAAAAGCTACGTGAGTGTGCTTGCATTCAAAATTATCAATTTACACAAATAATAAAATAGTCTATGCCTATGCACGGTTTATAGATCTAACATGTTACGCACATCTATTGCAAATATACATGTAGGACGTCTTTACTCATAATGATCTTATGAAACGGATTAGATTGCATTTAAGTAAAGTTAAAAGCTGACATTAGAAAATTATGGTGCGTCTTTTTTAGTCATGCCAGTCGAGTTTATAGTAGCATATTTGTTTTATGGAACACACCATTATCGTGGTTATAAAGTTAATGTTGACACCATAAGAAGGACGTGACTATGACTTGTTCGATGAATAAACGTATATATGGGAATTCCCTCAAAGCGTGCCTGATATAATCAGAGGAGGAGAATAGGCATGTACAGATACGACATTTCAGTCTCGAATGAAGGAATATTAGAATGCCAAACGAAACTTTGCCAACTAAACAATAATTATGATGTTTAACCTTCTTTCATCTATGAACGTCGTTGTCTTGCAATATTTATATTAAACTTAATACGAGATAAATATGCTGACTTGCAATGGCACTACTGCACACAATTCCCAAATAATTAGTATACTAATGTATTACTTCTCATATACATCATGCGCGTTTATGAAAAAAAAGCTGCGTATGCCTTATATCACACTCACAATTGGTGTCCGATACGTGAGCGATGCGAGAGCGATATGGCGTACACCCATGGGCATGGTCAGTCACCTACGGTCACCGACAGCCGATATATGTGTGAATCCGAGCCGTATCTTAGGCGAATTTTACGTTTACCGAACTCTGCATGATGGCGTTTATCGTACACTTATCATAACACATCGTTGATGCATCAGCCGAGGTATGGTCGGGGTAGGGCTGAGAACCGGGCAGTGTTCTGTGAACAGCAGATATCTGCCTATTAAAGATTAGTGGATGTCCGCTGAGAATTAGTTATTAATGTCCAAACGTTACACGGTTTCCAGTGATGGCTTGGTCACAGGTCCTGGTTGATGTTCAACCGATAATCGATCAATAGCCAACGTTGCATGGCTACTCGGTTAGAAATCGATGTTTTAAATCACATTTGCCGGCTGGCCATCGGGTGCCGTGCTTCCACCAACAGTCAAACCTCTGTGGTACTAGATAATGTCCCACCCTCACTGGAAAACCCGATCCGCTCCAAAACTTTATGGATGGTCCCTAAATGTTACGCTACTAATTCGGTGTCAATATTTTATAGTATCACACATTAAGCACGTTACAGCTTTTGATACAGATCAGATGAAGTATCAACTATTAGGACCCTTGATAGGAGAAGAGAATCATTTATCTCTTAAGCGAGGGACACATTCGACCTTGCGGGCGTGTACGCCGCAAGGCGTGCTGAGGTCTGCGGTGTCTACGGCGCTTTCCGCAAGCATTGATAAATGTACAGTTGTGGGCACATACGCACGGGCTCCATGCGTTAAGGGTGCCCCAGGACAGAGACTGGTTTGTTTGAGGTGGCCGTGCGATCAACATGCATCGAATGTGCGTTGTAGTCGCGTATAACTAACGCTCTACGCACCGTGTGATTTTTAAATTGAGGCATTCGCACGTCCATGGTACAGAGAACGCTCTGCGCCAGTGCTGTATCTGTGCTGATAACGTGCGGTTAAATCTTCTGTGATTATACGACGATTAGTGTGAGGTCTCCGCACTGCCTCCTTACGACCAGGCCACGGCGTAGGGTGGTCGTAGAAGTTTGGCATGCCAAACATCTGCGGCCACCCCACGGCTGTCAAAAATGTTGTGTTTGACGCACTTAACACGCGCGCATTTCTACGATCTCCATGCGTTTTTGGTCGTAGACTGGCTGTAGACAGTCCTTGCGGCGTAATGTGCCCTAGGCATAAATCGGTACGTTCTTTTAAGGCACAAAACGGGTGTACTTAAAACACATGTTTATCATTAAACTATTTGTTATAATTATTGGTGATGAAAATATACATTTGTTGAGCAGCCTATCTTCGACGTATGCTATATCACCAACCTGTAAAATCGACGGATTGTATATATCTTATGTAGGAGGGTCCCACCTGTGCTTTACCAGCTACATGTATCTGCCAACCACGGCGTTATGGTAATGTTAGTCGCAAAGCACGCAGCGACCTTAACTGATACTTATACACAGCACCATATAAAACACCACACTCTTTGTGATATACAAAACAACACTAGTGATTCCTTTTTAATGTGGATAGTACAGTATAAATCATTTATAGTGCAATGAGGTTTGTAATAAGTACACAGATGTTCGAGATGAATGGCGTAAATCCAAATACATGCACGCTTATATACACAGGATTGAAAATGATTTCAGAGAGTAAAGACGACGCAGGAGAAGAGACGGTAGGAACAATGGAGGGCGGACATGAGGAGCGTCGGGAAGAGATTGCAGAAAAGAAGGAAGAACAAGAGGAGAAGAAGGAAGAAAGGGAAGAAATAAAGGAAGAGAAGAAAGAGGAGAACCAGGAAAAGAAGGAAGAGAAGGTTATGGCACGCATGGGGATCATGATGGACGATATCGTAATGCCGGGCCTCCCACCCAATATGCAGCTGCGTTTCGACATGATGGACAATCAGGACCCGCTGGAGCTGCAGGTACACACACTTCAAGTGCATTTCTTTAATGTGTTGCATGTTCGTATTTACACTTCTACTTTATTCCTGCCCCTGGCCCTCCTGCATGCTCTCCAGCAATTATCATAACCCTGTCAGCCATACTATACAGCATGGGGCGTAACCGTAAGTGCAGACTTTTTTTGCAAGTGACAGCACTGACTTCTTGTGTACGGTGTAATGGTGCAATTGGCACGGTAAAACCTGTCTACGGCCAGGCTACTACTAAATCGGTTCTAATAGAATTAAGTGTAACGTCAAACATTTGCCCTGTCCCCGTTTTGCCCCAAAACGTACTCTTGTCGAATTCTCACAGTACTGGATATGCTGTGATCCCCAGAACCCCCATGACATTTTGTGAGCAGAGAGGCAGTAACAGAAGCAGTACTGTCGAATGTGCCCTATACTCAAGCTACCCGCATTTACCTCGTGCCTACTTTCGTGTTCCAGCTGTCGCCCTCCCGGGCCGTGCGTCAGGACGGCGTGCCCGTGCTGGTGGCAGATGGCAAGGGAAGCATTAAAGAACTGATGAACGTCTCTAAGGTAAGTCCTTAGCCTTAAGGGAACCCTCAAGGGCACACTCGGGAGACCGGCTACGTTCACGGCACATTACAAATATCATGCGCATATATATTCATACATATGTTCATGTAGCTGGTTTGATACGTTTGTTGTACGTTTGATATTTTGATAAGTTACAGACGTACAGGGTGATATGATTTATAACTTTCATAAAAAAAAACAAGAGCAACATTTTAACCCTTGTCTCGCCACAATGCTATGGTTGTTTGAAAACAAAAGGACTGCTGCAACAGCAAATACACTTTAATAGTGTCATGGTATTTTTCTTTTCTTTCTAGCACAATACACACTATTTATTAGCAAACAAGACACGACCAATTATTCACTTGGTGCTTATAACAATGTCGTTCTCAGTAGAAGGATGTGATTTATTAAAGCTGAATGCAATTTAGTATACACAAAACAACAAACTTTGTATCTGGAAGACCAAAGTTTGATGGAATGTCGCATATTTAGCCTACTATTTGTTTAAAAAAGTTTTCAATATATCACAGCCTACTATAAATCGTGTATAGTTTTTAAACAATTGATGTAGCAAAGTTATATAGTAAATGCATGTTCAAAAGTTGTACATTCATGATTTAATTATCCGAATGAAGAGTTAAAAACTCTATACCAATAGGTCACAATTCATATGTGATTTAATCACAGCATTAATGTGGTCCATGACTTGGACGAGATAGCTTTTTAACCATTGAAAATGTATGTCCATATATGTATATTTCGGGTCACAGCAGACAATACAGTATGAAATTTTGAATAGACAACGCAACATACGTGGGTAATCAATTACAATTAGAGCTCTCATAAGACTCCTACTACTTTGGAGGAACATAAATGTAGGCTATAATGTTGATACAAAAATGAGAAGACAAGTAAACCAGAACGTATTATGATAAAATCAGTGTTAGATGGCTACGTGTTTAAGTGGGGTAATGTTTCTCAATGCTGTCTGTCTTACCTTTTTAACTAGCAGGCTACTAAGCACACTTTTAGATTCAGACACCCAGGTTCAGGCGATTGTTGTCAAGCCTATGTTTACACGCACAACCTGCTCTTTTGGAAAGATACTTTTTACAAAATGTACAGTGGTTCCAGTTTCACTCTAAAACTTTGATCAACACAAGTATTAGCATCTTTGTCCGTTATTATTCACCAACTTTACGTGTGATTCTGTAGCCAAGTGGGAAGGGTGTTGGACTCGTAACCATAATGGTGTAAGTTCGATTCCCAGTCGGTTCTGGTGATGGGTGTTGAACAAACTCATCCCTTCACAGTTGCATACTTCTCATTGGTACCTACACGTTAAATAGGCATACGCCAGACAAGTGAACGATAATGTTTTTGATAAACACATCTGCGCAACGGTTGCGATATGCTGTATGCTCCCCTGTGTGTGTTATTTGGATGCCAATGACCTGGTGAGAATGTAGAGTTGTCTGATCCCGCATACGGGGACGTAAGACCACTAACTAGACATTTCTATTTACATTTCACTATAGAACAATATGCCATTCTGCCTGGACACTAGAAGGTGCTTTTTTACAGATTGGTCATGACTTGCATTGTATTTTTTGTTCTTATTTCTAGCGGTTGACCTGTATTTAATGCAGAAATAATGAACGTGACTTTTGATCACTAGTAAAAACCCTATACATCATGCTCTAGATGACTCATGCCTTTTTGAAAGATATTTAGATTTCTTTAGATAGAAGTGTGCAAACAATGGTTGTGCTAGGTTTCAAAGTTTTATGTAGTTATTTACATGTTTTACAAACATTTGACATATTGAAGGGAAGATACAAATGATAACCATAAATATGCATGTAAATGTATCTAGATTTATTTGTTCGAAATGGACAGTATACATTTACAATATATTTCATTGGTACCAAGTTACAATCATATTTTCTACATAATGATACAATGATAACCATAAATATGCATGTAAATGTATCTAGATTTATTTGTTCGAAATGGACAGTATACATTTACAATATATTTCATTGGTATCAAGTTACAATCATATTTTCTGTTGCCACGCCATATATGTATAAACATTATGATGTCAATTTTTATTTTGGCGGCGGGGGGGGGGGGTGAGGGTAGTATATTATAGAGCAAAGGATAGGGCGATTTCCCAACATTGCTATAATTGGGTCGTTCAGTTGCGAGAGTTGGTGACCCCCCTCCCCCACTCGTCCCGGTTCATGACATCTTTGTTCATCCTTATGTGGATTGCTTTCTTGATGGTGCGAGTCCTATGATCACTCCCTCTGTCTACAATCACTGCTCCTTCCCATATCTCGCACGTGGAAAGTCGCTAGGACTGACATGCGCAGTGTGAGATTATGAGAATGGACACAGTCGATGGTCCGAAACTGTAAATAATAACGTAAAATCAGTGTTGTAACTGAAGAAATATGTTCATCTATTCATATAACCAACACGATGAACACATTCAAGGAGTTATGGGATGCTATTCAAAATACAACAGCGTCAATTATTAAGCCTGACATTCTTCTTTTTACAAAGAGAAAGTTCAGGATGCATGGTATCCATACCAAATCAGCGTTACCTTATGCAAATAAAAATGAAATAATTACACAGACATTTAAAAAAACCCAATGCATTTTTATCCACATAGACAGGTTGCACTTAAATTGTTGTCTTTATGTAAAAAATCATTTGGTTAGAGGCAGACAGTTGTATTTTTTCTTTAGCTTCGATGTTCTTTGTTGTTATATGAATTGCATATGTGACTGATCGTTAGAAAGCGGGAGGCTACATACATGTATATAGACTAATTATTCATATAACATATTCAGCGAAATTAGATGCTACCGTGGCTTTTTCTAGATTATCTATTTCATGTAACTTTGATACTAGTGGTCCTCGAACTGTATGTTGGTCAGCTATAGTGCACTGTGGTAAAATGTTGTATGTGCATATAAGATTTTACAACTATTAATACAATTACCAATACATCCTTCCCATACCAGATGACTTAACATTTCCACTGAGAACAATCTCATCGTGTGGTCCAGTACAAAAGTTCGTATAGTTCGTTTGATATTACCCTTCACTTTATAGTTGTCAAATAACATTACCCTTGCACCAGGTGTTACCCCTCCAAATATAGAACGGTTCTCTAAAACCAAGTGTTCTCTGCGCTGACTCATCACCATTAAACCATTAGTGAGATCATGGTCCAAAACGATACACCACGTGACCTTTTTATAAAATGCGTTCTCTTACAATAACGCAAACTGTAGTTTTGTTTTGTTACACAAGTTACAGGTGGTGGCACCGACTTTACCAATACGATGATATGGATCACGGCAATGTGTAAATTTAGATTAAGAAATCTTTCATATATACCCTACATATGTACAAACAATGGCTAATTTATGGAGGTCTGGGGCCTGTCTGAAATAAGATAACCGGCGCCCTTTTCATCATACATTACCAACAATCTTCACAAATCTCACTGACAACTAAGTCAGACGTCTGTATCGCGTTTTGCTATATGCTGTAATAAATTTGCCTCATTTCATACCACCCCGTCTGTTATAAAATATGTCACGATGATCTCTTATCTTTCAAATTAAAATTCAAGACATACATAATTGTTTTACAAACTTTATCATAAAGTGTTACTTTGCGACGGCGTCTTAACATTTTTAAGTTGAAATACATAACTGAACCATTATGACTGGATTATTTTATATCGCACGTGGAACTCAATGAAAGGCCTACGGTACATTGCAATGATATAGTGGTGGTGCAAGCTAGGTCGTGTAATCTAAATTGCCGAACAGAAAGTAATCGGAGATGAATTGACACTGCTTTTAGCTGTGTATGTTCTATGAATATTATACGCCCGCCCGCAGTTAAATAGCACCCGCTCTTTTATGTTGTGTAAACCACCAGTACACTGGGCTTAGATTGTATTTTCCAAAAACGGGTAATCTAGTGCATTGAAGACTCGTCTACGGTTTCCGCGAACAGTTTAATGTAGCACACCACAACACACGTGCAGTGTGTATGACAATAGTACCATTGTAATTGTATTACCGATGTGACAGTGTTATCAGTAATGAAATAGACACTAGCGCATATACATGCCAATTTCCTGATTACGACTGTTTGAAGCTTAAGTTTTCCCGCAACTTAAGCTGACAGCTGTGATTTGCTAAGAAAAAGGAGTAAGCAACGAATTACTAACATTATCATTTAAGTTAGAAGTGAAACAGTGCATGGAAATAAAACTAGAAATTCTGATGACATAATCAAATGTTAATCCTTTAGACAAAATAACTTTCAGCAAGCCCTATCTAAGATGAGATCCATTCACCACACCACCCGTCATTATTTCAGCCAGGTGATGGACATGATGAGAGAATGACTGGGTACAGCCCCGAACCGACCGATTTACACTCAGATCCATTTCAGATCTCCACCCCCTGCCCCCTAAATCCCCCTATGTCAACATCCACCGTTGTCTGTGTGGTCTCTGCGTGCCGGTTGCACCTTTCTTTTCACAGACAATGAGGACTGTAGCCTGCTATTGTTTCAGGTGGTTTCCATGGTGGATTCGGCGAAGTACGCGTCCGTCATTCTGGATCAAGATAGCGGCTCACGGCACATCAAGGAGGGTTATTACAGCAAGGGCAATAATGACTACTTTATAGAACCGGCCACAGCGGAAAACTCCACACAACACAGCCGGCGACGACGTCAGAGCTACGATGAAATGTACGTCATAACCAAGACCCAGTCGACGTCGGCAAACATCTCAGAAGCCAGTGAGTAGTGTCGGGCTTCCTATGGTGCTTTCATCGTGTAACTTGGCAGCGGGGGTTCTGCCGTAAGCTATGTCTGTATAAAGTGCTATCGCTATGCCATATGTATCATTTTTTGTGCAAATCCTTATGTCTTAAATGTTATTTTTGCTAAGCTGATTCTCTGGAAGAAGACAGAGACCCAAAGGAAGAATTGGACAACGGTAGGAAGTTATAAGCCAGTTGCACGTCTTCAATTGATGCTTTAATTTTGCACCAAGCTGAATTTTCCTACATATTTGTTCCTCCCCTGAGCATGTGACCAAGATTCCATATTGCATTTGTTTATAAAGTTTGATACCGATCAATGTCAATATTTTCTATGCATTTAGGTAATATTGTACTTTTGATCTTTATTGAAATTAACTACACGAGCATGGTTTGATATATTATATGTTAATTGTACTTACTTCTTTTATTATTAAATTATTAGCTAGTGCATACAAAAATGCCTTTTCATTACTTTATCCGTAAAAGACAGGTGCTATGAGCTAATATGGAATCTAGTTTTCTTACCTGTGTGTGTATTCATTTTTTGTTAAACATTTCTAATTGCTATTTTGTTTTCATTTGACTAACATTTCAGTTATCGGCTTAGTTATATATCATTTTCCCATTATGTGAATAAACGTATTTTGCATAAGTGTTATTAATTACCGACTATCAAATCTAGTTATGACGGTAATCATACTCATTTTATTTCCTATAAGGAAAGAATCTTTGCTGCTCTTCATGTACATATAAATAATGAACAGCGATGTGTTCAAACCCATGGCTTGGTTCCTATTGAGCAATGTTTTAAAATAATCCTTATTTGTATGACTATTTTACATATTGGTCATGGTAACTATCTATAATGAACTCATCTATAAAGTATATGTCGTAAGTTGACAACACTTAGTGCCAGCCCCATTACACTGCACTTTCGTACTGTAGATATTAGTGAAGACATTTTGGATGCCACGTCAGACATGGAAGAAGTACTAGCCCGAGCTGAAAAACCCACACAAAAAGCCAGCTATGCAGTCCAGCTGATGATTTTTGTGGACTACGCTTTCTTCAGAAGGTATATGTATGCATTTACATGTATCTTGTAGGACTATTGATTCACCGTGCCCACATTCTATTATCCATCCCTAAGCGTGGCATACTAATGAAATGTAAGTTACATGTGACCCACCAATCATTTATAAACAGTAAAATAGAAAATCCGGGGGTAGGGTGGGGGCGGACCTGGCATAGTAAAAACTGAGTATATTGCCAATATACTGTTCCACTAGTTTTTCAACTCAGCAAAAATGGACAATTTGCTGGTAGAGCATCTGAGTTGAGATTGTTCTTCCAATCTTAACAAGAATCTATATG
>CM032660.1:46441103-46460019 GCA_019095985.1 Streblospio benedicti
GTATAAATTGATGACTGGGGACATCCGCGATTAAGTCACTTACACTTACCGGTATTACATGATTCCTAAACCAGGATATTACTTGTTTGGCAGTTTACTAAATGGGGTGTTCATGGTCTAAATGAATACCTCATATTTCATTTATACATGCAGAAAATCCCCCATTACAAAATTGTAAGATGACAGTAGACTTTGTTCTTTGTTTAACTTTAAGGGATTAGATTATATTAAGATTATATTATTTCAACATAATATGATATACTTGTACTGTTTCACATATAGTGGCCCTCCACATTACCTAACACTTAGATCGAGTGACTAATGCTGGCATTTTATTACCATTATTTTGTCCATTAGTTCAAGCACCACTAAATTGTCTTGTTACCATTTCAGCTATGACCTGACCTCCAAGTTTCGTGATGACGGGACGCCGTCCAACACCATTAACGGGCTGGCCTACATCCGAGGGATCTGCGGCTTCCATCGCTCCTCTTTGTCCACCTTCTACGGCGCTTACCAGCTTATTCAGACTATAGCGCATGAGATGGCTCACAAGTAAGTCCTGCTATATACAGATTTTTCTTTTCATTTACATCCTATGATAGTGATAGACTCTATCAATGTGTGTGGTGCATTATGTATCATGGCAGATTCTTGGCTGGATATATACAGATATATTACTCAATCAAATCCCAAATTTATTTGAGCAGTCCCTAACTATTCCTCATTCAGAGAATGTAGCCTGGTTGCGTAGTGTACATCTCAACCGTCCTTTCCAAGCCTTTCGGTCATTAGGATCCATCAAATCCATGCCCAAACGTACCGGATCTTTCTGCACGACTGAATCTCGCGATTGTTTTGATCTTCCCTTGAGACACAAGTAAAACAGGGCATCTATACGTTACCTCTGTTACATTAATATAAATTGCACTACATTTGATGGAAATATATGTCTCAGTCGATATTGTGCAAACGGAATGTTCATTGTTTCACATAAATTGCTCCTTTATCAAGTTTCTTTTTGTACTTTTCTATTGATCAAAGTATTTGGACATTTTATTCAGAAAGTTTTTATGGATGCCTGGATGTGATTCTCTCGTGGGTCAATCTCCTCTCATAATATTACGTTTTACTCTCTTTTTATATCAAGTAAAAAGTTATAATTTGTTTATCTTTCAGTACTTACATATACTGGGTTCACATCGTACAAGTGTGACAAAGACTTGAGACAAACTTTGTTTATTTCAGTCGTCATTTCTGGAAAGCTTAAATCCCTTCACGCCCATTGGTTAGTTTGTGTATGCATTTGATAAAGAAATGGTTGGTAGGAATAGACCACAGATCATTTGTGTGACATAATGTGCATCAAAAGCAACTGCATCCACCGATGGTAACTCCCATTGATTTGAGTTTGAATTAATAATTGGGTAAAAACGGGTGTTGAAGTACTGGGCCACTTCAATAAATTTGACGTCACATCAATCTACATTTAGCGTATGCTTTTTAGAGAACATCAACTTGCTATGGCAATATCCATACATTTGACATTTCAGGAGGAAGAAGTCTTAATTCGTACGACCATCATCAGTCAAGCAGAATTCACAGGATCTCTTTCTTTTTGCGGTCGTGTGATATGCTAATTACCCTAATTAACACTCCACTGTATTTGTCGCAAAGTCACTTTTGTTTGGGCAATCTGCTGTAGCAGAAAAATATACACTGTTTAATCTTTGCTTAGATAGTTATATTGATACTTCAAAAGTGACAATCATCATTTATTTACGATGCTTGTAGGGCAACGCATGACCTTTGACTGTTAATCTAGTTTACATGTTGCAAATAAGCTGTGATGATTTCATTACACATACTAACACATTTCAAACGAGACGCGGGATTGGGGAAGAGGGGTATATTACTTCCGGAATGACCACTAGGTGCAGTGTAAGATATTGCTGTAATTTCCAATCAAAATAAGGAACTACAAAGTACACAATCATTGCGAAAGGTTTTAAGTGATGGCGTTCAAAGGACCTTAATTTAGAGAACAATGTGGAATATAAGATTTTATGGTAACAATGATTTTAATCCTTTGATTATTACCATCCTTTCAAACAAAAACTTAAATGTAATTTCAACGCTCCATTCAAAAGACATGTTTGGAAGATCACATTCACTGAAGCAGTTGCCTTTGATGTAGAGTTTTTATTTGTTACATATTCAGATACTTAGATTTCTAGCAATCCCAACAAATATATCAGCACAAATGGACTGAAGGCAACAGTATATGATAAACTGGAAGTGGATGGTTCAAATGAATGACGTGGAAAATATGTTTTATAATATAAATATTTATTACATGCTATTTGATATATTGTGCTAAACAAATATTTCAGGTAGCATATGAAATAGTGTTATATTATAGTCAGCATATACATCAATATATGTATTCCTTCATGCTGCCCTGTTTCAGCTTAGATTCACAGCATGACAACCTGGGTATAAACACGTGCACCGCTAGTGACCAGTACATCATGGCAAGCTCGCCAGGGGCCCTCAATGCCGAAACCAAGAACAACCCTTTCTACTTCTCATCGTGTTCCATAAAGTACATGCAGGACTTCACCCTGTACCTGTCCATGTGAGTACATGCAGGAATTCATTCTTATAATCGGCGTATGCGAGTGCCTGAGACCTTTGAGCATTATACTGTATAAACGCTTTATATCTTTCTGGGTGTGTTTTAAGCCAACTTTAATTGATGGTCTCAATATCACCGTGAATAAGCAGGTACACTTCTACATTGGAGACTCTCCCACAGCTCTCGTGTACACCCACATTGTAAAATTGTTACTTAAACCGAGTCAATTGTTCATGCTACTTGTTTCCCTACCTGTAGGAAGGATTATAACTGTCTGCGGCCATCTGACATCAAGGATGTGAACACTGGGGCGGGGGCCCGCCTGCCTGGGGAGGTCCTCTCGCCAGACTCGCAGTGTCAGCTCGCCTACGGCGCGGACTCCTACTACTGCGCCGTGAGTAACATCAGTAGTGTGTCTCTACTTTGTAATTCTCTTACATAGAGAAGAAAATGGCTTGATCAAATAAGCCAAAGACCATGTCGCTGGGGTAATGCACATATGCATTATTAACAACATCAGGTTGTTAGGGTTTCAAATTAGAAGTATATGTTACCTACTGTTTGTTAATTCATGTAAAAGTTTTAATTTATCATCATAATGGCCTCTTTTCTCACCAACTACATCTATTAGTTAGTTTAGGACTACACATATTTTAAAACTATGATTCTCTATTTCTGCTAGTGCAAACAGTACACACAATAACAAGGCTATTGAAACTTAATGTCGGTTTTAACATTGTGAGAAACAAGGAAAAGAGTGTTGAAACAGTTATTTTGAGTACTTTGTTTGAATATCAAAACAGCAAAAATAAATAAATATAGATATCTTTAAGGAGACTTGCTGGAATTTAAAAAAATTCTTAAAATGTTCTTGTTTTTTTATTTTAGTATAAAAATACATTCATTTCATTTTTAAAAAATGTATAACACTTTAAAAGGTTGCGGGAATGGAATTTGGTTTATGGACCATACAAAGATCATACAAATAAAAAATTCAGTCAGACTGTACCGAAATGGATCTTTTTTGGACAAGTGTTATACATTTTATAAAGGAAAAGCTTGTGCTTTTTACATTTTAAGATTTTTTTTTATCTCCAACAAGTCTCGTTAATGAGTGGAACTGCTGAAGCTCAGATAATGGGTTTGACAATGTATATTTACATATCAACTTTGATTCCTTCAGATAAAAGAAGTACGACCTACTTTTAGTTGCTTGCTAGAAATAATTTGCATGTGTCATGATATGCATGATATCTATAAGGCCCAGTTTACAAGTCTTTGTTAGTGGGGTGAGTCATCAGTGCAACTTGCAACTGGGGCAGCCGTTTTATAGATTTATTCAATGAACCTGCTTATCATATATAGAGTGCATGAAATGATCATGCATAGAAATAACGTATACGTTTTCTTCTTACTCCTGTTTTTTGTCTACGAAGAGAGTTTGGTGATTGCCTCGCATTCACTTTTGTGTTCATAATGATTATTAATGAGGCTCTGGGCAGTCACAATAGTACCTGTATGTAGGACCTGGTTACAAAACGTTGTCAATGTCTTGTAGATGATTTAGCGTACAATGTTATCAGTAGCCCTTAAGTAAACGTTCGCCAGTTATGATGAAAATAAATCTTTGTTCCATTGATATTAATGCGTAGTTTTGTGTCCTTGTATTCGGCCGTATTAGTTGGCGTGTTCGGTTATAAGTTATGGTTGTGGTATAATGTTTTCATAAGTCAATAAATAATATATGTACGTGAGGCTGGCACATATCTTCATTTGGTTTACAGACGTTGTCAATGTTTTATGAAGATGCTGTTTTTATAAGACTAGCCTACCTCATTATATAGAAAACACTTACTAGTACAATGTATGATGTTCGGTGACCTAACTACTAAAACCCGTGATAATCATGGTCTTTAAAATACATTCTTAAATTTCACCTGCCCGTGGTATACAGTGTTTGCATGCAGACCAATGTTCCTGAAATTCCATGGGCTGTAACATGTTACAAAAGAAAACAAATTCTACAAAAATCAAACCCTATCTGACGGATTAAAAAGCCACAGGTGGTTTAGATTGTTTCATTATCTTATGAATATCGTGAATAAGCAGACAATAATAATAACTTCACGTTAAAATCGTCGATAATTATGGAGGACAATAAAATGTTATGGTTAGGTTTTAATGCGGAGATAACTACAGTTTGTAACACTCATGGACTGTTATCGTCCTCTGACAACACAGGCTCGGTGATGGTCAGGGCAACAGACAGGTGCCACCCTTACATAACCAGTGTTCTCTAAATCTACCGCTAACCACATCCTGTGCGTGTTCCATCAGGGCGGCGCCGACTCGTCCGTCATCTGCCGCCAGATGTGGTGCTACGTGGCCGCCCGGGACACGTGCGTGGTCAACGTGGAGCAGCGCGCTGCGGACGGCACGTCATGCGGCAACAAAGCGGTGAGGACGGTGACGGCTGAGGGGTGGGATGGAGTGAGGGGTGGGATGGGGTGAGGGGTGGGATGGGGGCGTGAAGAGTTATCAGATTATATCTGCATGTTTTATTAAACGCGAATGCACAATCACAGAGGTCGTACCTTGTTGAAACAAATTTAAAGTAGTGGTGAGCTGAGATAGGCGGGAGGAATGGATTAGAGATTGCTTTGCAGATGGTGGGTTAATTCTATGTAAGTGAGCAAAGACACAAGTGCTAGTAGTTGGGAAAGTAATTGACGCTCATAACCATGCATAGTCTGTGCGACGTCTATGTTGCGTTATGGTCTCTTTCTGGTTGCATTATGTTTTCATAAAAACCTACACCACCACAGTGATTATTAATGTGATTGTATTTGCGATTGAAGTTGAAATCATAGCTGTAAGTAGTTTTTTATTATGATATTTAACTTTGGTCTCGAATGATTTCTTATTGTGTTTATGCAGTGGTGCCTTCGTGGAGAGTGCGTTTACGACTCAAAAGCGCCCGTGAAATCAGGTATGTGTACAAGCCATTAGTGGTATTTTGTACCTAATTGAATATTTTTAATGTACATACTACTATTTTTTATCAATCCGTATATTCACGTACTATTAACATTCACATATACGGATAAATGATTATGATTAACATGTACAACGTCATATATGACTTCTTTTAATGTGAATAAACCTATCAGACTAATACTTATTACGGAGCAACAATGTTTTATTTTTTTACTCATGAAACACTATTATAGCCACGATATGAGCTATTATATGTACATGTTCAATGATATCATTCATGTTATACTTGATCACTTTGCCTTTCTACACATTAAGTATTATTACATATTTATCGTTCAGTTCACAAAAACTTCCATTACTGTAATGTTGTTTTTCTCGGTGAAAAGCTCCCAAACAGAATCAAGGCTGAAGTTTGCAATGAAACTCACTATAGTAACAAAATATCTGTTGCTGATTGAGGCTGACTAAATCAAGAGTTTTGGGGCGAATAGATGTGTATCCACCTAGTTTGGTCATTTAGTAGAGGATCAAGACATGCACATTTGTAATGATTAGTACTAATTGGTGCATAGTATTGGAACCAACCAACCACAGTTAGCCCATGAGCACTGTTATCTTGTAGGACTTTATTACTTGTCAGCATACAGTGAGATTTTTTTAGATTAGAACAATGTAAACAGGAATACACCGTTCCATCGTTGTAACACATCATACATGCACTAGTGGCTACTGTAATATTACAACCAGAAACAGATAACTGACCTCTCTCTTTTCTTCAATAGTGTAAAATATTTGCGCATGTTGTACTGACAAATATTGAATGGACACCATTTGATATAATAACCGCTTTTACACTAATGTATATCCCCACTTGCAGAAACTTGCATCTACGGCGATTACAAAGGCCAGCTGAACACAGGAAGTGACGTGGTGCGCTACTGCCCTGACGTCACACGCTCTGCCCCCTACTACTGCTATGACGAGTACTACCGCAGTCAGTGCTGCCAGTCTTGCGCCAGCATTCGCAATGATGATCAGCCTGGTAAGATTCAGGGACAGAACTAATTTTGATCAATAATTTTGTAACTAGGGGTTGTAGAGTTTCAATTGAACTCGAACGTTTCAGACTTAACAAATGTGTTAGACTTATCAATTCGCACTATCCTCTCCAAACTCTGGCACACCCAGGTTTTTAGAAATGAGGGAACCGGATGAGGAAGTCCCTGAGATCCTCACACATGAAGGTGTCTGTTCATGGCAAAAACGTGTATAGAATTGTGTGTGGGGGGGATAGCAGCGTTCGCCCAATGCGCCATCCTCCCGGATTGTCCAATGCCTAAATGAAGTAAGAAGCTCTATAATTACCCACTTCTCCTTATTTCGTCAGCTTCGTTCCTTGTGTTGCAAATTAAGTGAATGAGAGGCTTAGGAAATGCTATTACGCAACAGAAATTATGTGCGTTACATTCTATAATACTTATTGCTATGGCCTCTTCTGTTCTACAACTTTAAAAGCCATAGTGCAAGCTCCTTTAAGTACAGAGAAGTTAAACCGAAGGTTGAAGTGCACCAAGTTGAAAATACATGCGTATATATTTATGCATGACTTAAGGGATCATTTCTATCTGTTTTTCTCCTACTAAACGTAATATGTCAGGGTACGAAATCAATCCAATCCCTACTGACCACCGTATCCTGACCATACGACACCCCTAGATGTAAGTAGAGGAGAGCCAGCTTGATTGAGTGAGTTCCGTAATGTCCAGTCTACAATAAAAGTCTAACTAAATATGCTTCGTCTTACATATATTGCTGCCATTGTGTAGGTTGTGAATACGGAGACAAGCAGAAGGACTGTGCCACGGTGGAGGCCAGGGAGTGCTATGATCCTAGCACCGCAGAGCGATGCTGTGCTACGTGTCAGCGTTTCAAGAATGCGCAGAATGTTGGTATGTAAGAGTATTATCAAATTCATGAAACATTCATACTAAGCCATTAAACGTAGACTTAAACAGTCACTGTGTTGTGCTAATTGGGGACTCCCGGGGGCCTGTCCACGTGGACACCTCCCATTTAAGGACACTTGTCTTATTTTGATACTTTTCACTTCAACCTCTCCTTATGTACAGCACAGCTCCCTATGACACCTGTCTTATCTGCACACTTCACTGTTCATGAATATACCACTGTCTACTACCGAACGTTACAAATGTGTACTATGAGACTATAATTACGGCATCCTCACAAATGCCAACGAATTACAGTTCTAAGACACGGCTGAGAATTACTGCCTCATACTCTTTACAAGAATGCTTGGTGTGTGATATACTCGGGAGGGATGAAGTTTGTTTTCTAAAAGAACCCGACTAGTTACGATGATCACCCCTAGATAGATTAATAAACGTTCAGGTAACATTTTACATGAGCACAATTTAACCACCACACACCAGCAGAACCCATATTTGCAACCACGCCTCCCCAGTTAACGATACAATTTATCTGTATATAAACAGTTCATTGACTCTATAAATCTAGTCATTAAAGGAGTCTGTAGGGTGTTGGCTGGGGTTACCCAGATTACACAATCACTCCCTTGATAGCTTCTGCCAATCTGTGCACAGAATGTGTAAACAAGGGTTCTGTAGGTCTGTGTGGTACATAGCATAGTGAACCTCATGTATTGATATTTAACTTGCAACGTGGCTTGGGAATGCCAACCAAATTTAGTATGTATAACCAAATTGGCAGATTAGTGTTCCATAATGTGAGTACTCGATATGTCTTCAGCATGTACTATGCTATGAACATCCTCCGTGTAACCACCTTTTTTCTGTTACCTTACTATAGATCTTGATATGTAGCCACAAAGTCATTACCCTCTCGACTCACTGGCCTCCGGTTATTTATCAGCTATACTAGCTTTTTTCCAATTAAATTGTCAACGGCGAAATGTAGAATGTCAAAAATGTGCAAGTATGGCTGCATCGATATGCAATGCACAGAGTGCTCTGACGTGGTGACTTAAATTAGGCTATATCTTATTCCTCGTGTACCTTGGATATGATTTATGTGATCAAATAAACACGAAAAAAGAGTATGTTTTTACATATATTGGAGACCATGTTTCAACATTAGTTAAGTGGATAGTTATCTTTGAAGGTTTCACATGTGTACCACAAGTGACTCTGCTGTTTGATTAGATTACACAGAAAAATATCCATTCAAAGAGAGCATATTTAGATATGTTCAATCCATAAAAACATTTATATATGTCAAAACAGCAAACCTTAATAGAAATTAGGGTGAGCACACCATTACGTTTTACACAATTTAAAGACATACTGATGAAACATTTTCTGATATATGTGACACTGGCAATTGCGCATTATATCAAGTCCGATATGGGAAAATCACCCGTTGGGGAGTGAGGCCTGGACAAAAATCTTCTATGTGTCTTCAGAGAGGCCTCGTTTATATTGATCAACTGTAACTTACTCTGTCGTTTTCAACGTAAGGTCATGCTAGTCTTGAAAACCTACTATTTTCAAATCGTTAACGTGCCAACATTGTAGTGATGTATAGAGTTAATAATCAAATGACCTTCCGATAATTTGTAGGTTAGGTGAAAACAAATATATTACAAACATAACACCAGTAATGAATATTGTGACGTCGTATACCACAATATCAATGGACATAAACATTTTGGGCATTAAATCCTATTGTGATATTGGATGAATTAAAACAGTCATTTTATTCCAAATTGTGACTTCTAATTTCCTTGGACATCGGTAAACCATCTTGATGTATGCACAAATGCTAATTACAATCTGATGATCGTGTTTCTGTTAGTACATGACGTACTAACATCATTTATCATCTTGTGTTCAATGGCTTGCGGTAACTTTGAATTTCCTTATTCAGCTGCCCACTGTGACCAGTGATCCGTATTTGTCAAGCAAAACAATCAAGCCAGCGCTACACTGTGTTTCAGGTTGTGAGTACGGAGACCGTTACAGCTGGTGCTGGAACCAGCCCCGTACCATCTGCTACACTCAGAAAGATGGCTGCTGTGCCACATGCGCCAAGCACAATACAGGCATACCAAGTAAGCAATGCTAGACTTTTTGGACGCATTTTTGTCTTTAGCTGTCTCTCGCATTAGTCATACTTAAGTCTTATGCATCTGTGTACTATCATTAGCAGGGTGTGTTTAACAGTCTACATGTACTTGTTCTCTATTAGCCTCAACACTGAAATCTGGAATGGCAAAGTATATCCTGCATATAAACCTCAATTTGTGTTTGCATAAGCTTCCTTTCCCGCATGCCCTTGTATATTACATTAAAAATCAGTAGACAAAGTCATGTTTTTGACAATTACCCATAAATCATAGACTAGGCTGTATGTCATGTTATAATTGTTTTGCCAACCATATGTATTCAAAAGATGCTACACTAATCATGGTCTTACTAGTTTTAAAGTACTAATAATATTTACGAATGGCATTTCCATACAAGCATGTATTAACTTTTAATGTTTCAGATTGTGAGCGCGTGCGCGTGCACGCGCACTTGTGTGTGTGCGCGTGTGTGTATGTGTGTGCGCGCGCGTGCGTGAATACATGTCTGTGATGTTTCAGGTTGTGAGTTCGGGGACCGTGCCGACTGGTGTAGCAGCTACATCACAGACCTCCGTCAGTGCAGTCAGCTCAAAGACACGTGCTGCAAAACGTGTTACAGCGGCATCAAAGGTGTGCAACCACCCCCAGTTACAACGTGGTCTTATTCACTTTACGTGCTCAAATTAATTTACTAAAGTCAGGCCTAGTGTGATGAAACATCTCATGGATTGTATATTGCATTTACGTGTATCTTTTTATGGTGACTATTAATCAGAGTGAATTCAACAAGAACCAACTACTTGTTAATTTCTATGTTTGCAACCTCATTCATATATTTTGATATACATTTGTTACTGGTGTACATCATTTCTGCCATCTCTTCCAGACTGCCCATACTTCGACCGTGTGTCTAACTGCCGCCGTGACCAGTGTGGTGACCCCAACCAGTGGTACGACTGCTGCTACACTTGCCAGCTAGAGATCCAGCAGTCACGGACTACCACCACAACAACCACACCAACAACCACCACTACAACCACACCAACAACCACCACTACAACCACACCAACAACCACCACTACAACCACACCAACAACAACAACCACAAAAACCACAAAATTCTCAACCACTACAACACCAAAGCCAACAACTACAGCCAGATCAACTGTGCAAACCGCTACGCCCACTCCATTACCAACGAGCTCTACAAGGACTTCACCTGCAACAACAACAACTGTAAAGTCCGTACCTACTTCCACAACTATACCCCCGACTACTACCACCATGGACCCGCTGTGCACAGACAAGGCTGACTACTGCGCCACCCAGTTTACTGGTGACTGCTACTTCTATAATGAGACGTGCTGCCACTCGTGCAAACCCCACAACACTGGACCTGCTGGTAGGCATTAGACAGCTATTTTAGCTGACGACATATTGTGTGTGTTTTTTGCAAGAAGATATCAATGTTTGCATTGTCATTGTACATAGCTGATACTCGTTTTGTGTCTCTGTCCTGCAGGTTGCGAGTTTGGTTCTCGCGCGACATGGTGCGGAGGGTATGTGATGCACGGTTCAACCTGCTACAATACAGTTTACACAGAAACATGCTGCGGCGAATGCCTCAACTTCTTCACCGGGATTAAAGGTAATTACAGCAACACATTACAAGATTAGCAAATCTCATAAAATAACAATGTGTATTTCTATATGCATGATATGATTTTAAGCATGATATGATTAAATCGCATAAAATACCGATGTATACTAATATGTGCATCATACCATCATTAGTTTGATTCTAATGTAGCAACTTTCAGGTGATTTACACATCCTATTCCAAGGCTTCAATTATTATTATTGTTGTAGGTTGTGAGTATGGTGATCGTAGTGCTGACTGTTCGTTGGACATGTGTGTAAACCCCTCCTCCTGGAGTAGATGCTGTCACACGTGTAGCAACCACATCGCCAATCACACCACTATCCCAACAACAGCCAGTACTGCTACAACAGCATCGTCAGCATCATCAACCACTCTGAGTATGGCATCATTAACTTCACGTACTGAAACATCTATCTCAACAATAATAGAACATACAACACATAGTTCAACATCAGAAGCTACGGTACCGACAACTACCTCAGGTATATTAATGTAATGCTTTGAAGGGCCTACAAATAATGTACATGGTGTATGAAATACTATGTATTGGTATGGTTTTGTGTATAAAAGTATTAATTAAGTGTTAAAATGTGTGCTTGAAAATGCATGCACTCATCCAATCTTATGAGTGATTGCCTCACAGAAAACAGAAATGTTGGATGTAGTAACTAAAATGTAGTATCATTACAGACTTTTACAATACTTCTTTGTGTATCAGGTCCACTGTGTACTGACGTCCCGGACTATTGTGACGACCAGCCAGCAAGCCTGTGCTATTACCCAGAGTACAAGGTTTCATGCTGCAAGATGTGTGAAGTGGCTTACAGCCCCTTTCCAGGTGAGACAATGAACAAACGAAAGTTGATACAGAGCCTAAATGATTTCAATACCCCACAACTGGAGTATATAAATGTGTGCACATTCTCTTCAAAATGCACTGAAATTCTAAATTTTCTACACTTTGTTTTATTTTTTACTCAGTGCTGTCATTTGTGTAAGAAAAACTAGAACATCAGCATATTTAAGTATCCAAGTCGAAATATCTTTTCTCATAGCACAACTGTCTGTAGTTGGACAGATAGTAATAAGGTGATTAAGATCTCTATTTAATATCCCACTATGCTGTTCAACCATTTACATGTATATGCTTTTTTCAGGCTGTGAGTATGGAGACCGAGTCGGCTGGTGCACCGACTATGTAAAGTCAGAGCAGGAGTGTAAACTGACAGAAGTCCAGCGCCTGTGCTGCCAAACATGCACTCAGTACCTCAGTGCTGACATGGTAGCACATGAATTTAATATTCTATTTAATCACTCAATTGTTTCCACTGTATTTCAATTGCTTTCATCAGGCTTTCATTAATGATCATATAAAGCAATCAGTTTGGTGAAGAAGTAATTCATATACATGTATAATGATGCATTTATTAATCAACACGAGTCTATGAATGAATTATTTAAGGATATTTTTAATAGTCTTATTGGATTATTTTGCTGTATCGAATTCAGCCCCCCACCCCCATGTAAATTGAACTCAATAAAGGGAATGTTTATACCTATACAATATCATGTGGCATCAAACATAATTTAACGATTGGTTTCTTTTTTATAGGTTACTGGAGTGGCAACAAAATCAACATCATTAGAAACAACAACTATAACATCCACTGCATCAGAACTGACTACAAAATCATTACTAACAACAATAATAATGTCAGAACACACTACCACTGTTCAGAGTTCTTCAACATCTGATTTCACAACAATATCACACACAACTTTATTTGAAACAACTTCACAAAGTACTGTAAGCAGTACTCCCGACACCACTGAGCCTTCTTCCACAGTTGGTACAACAGAAGAATTAGTAGAAACAACAGGTTTGTTAGATAATTGATGTATCTAGCTGAATGTATGTCCAAATATTTGTGATAAGTCTGTGTAAGTGTTCCCACGTTTTATGGGCCTTTTATCTTTCCCTATATACCTGTAATGGTTGTGTTTTCAGCTGTGCCATGTGTTGATGCGACTGACTGGTGCGCAAAAATCGTAGATGGGACCAACAAGCAGTGGTGTTACAATGAGCGTGATCGGGAGGTGTGTCCGTGCGCTTGTGCCACCATCCATGACCCTGATCCCAACAAGAAAAGTAATGCTCCTTCTCTCTACTGCAACAGCAGCAGCAGTCGTTGGACACTAAGCATAGTGTGTCTACTCTTCTGGCTAATGCTGTGATTTACTAGATATCTATACCTTTGTTACTTTATTTAGAAAAAAATGCAAACCAATTTATTTTCATTTTTTTAAATGGATAAACGTTTAATGAAAGCAATTAGACATGTACATCTAATCTAGTGATTTTTTTTAATTGTTTATATTGAAGTTTGAGATATATGTTTGTAAATGTGTGTTCATCCTTGAACTTCCGTGTGTTTGCAAAAGACAGTACTAGTAAATCATAGAGCTGAACATGCATAGGTGACACATGAATAGAATAGAGCAATAGCTTTCACTTTGCAAAATAACAATATCTAATAGATTAGTAACATTGCAGCTATATTTGTCACCCAATACTAAGCTTACCGCTTTATTGATCAACACATATATTTAGTTTGCATACGTTTTATAAAAAGTGTTTTTCTAAATATCTGCATGTATTTATGCCAGCCATCATGGTTATTAATACATGTTGATGATATGAAAGCTTTTACAGGTTATTTCTATCTATTTTATGGCAATTTGTTTCTCTTCATCCAATGCTTTGTTATGCCATTGAATGGACTCTAACTGTCCTTCCATATTAATTTCTTAGATTTCAATCTATTTCAGCTCATTAATTTTTGTCATTGCATACACTAATTTGACTACATCTTTCCTTGATTGTCATCATTATCATTCTATTTTTACTTGTTCATTAAAAGGTATTGATTTGACTACTATAGTCTATCATTTAGATTTTCTATAAGATGTCACTTTTCTGCATGCTAATGCCATGGCTAATTATGTGACTGTTTAACTTCTACTTGTGCCTCTACTTTTCCAAATTAACTTTCTATATTTTATCATAATTCTACATATCTACTTGACTCCTGTTTTATCTATACATTGTAGTCTATATACGTATACCATGACAGTCATGCTGCATGCATTACACATGGTGCTCCTTTTGCTTGTGGATTCATTATGTATTATCTAACCATTAATCTTCTACATATTGCTTTCTATATTCCATGCAAAGTGCAACTATGTTGAGATGATGACAGCTCATACAATTGTTGGTGGTGGTGCTTGTGATATCAGAGAGATAGCATGACACCATCCAATTTACAGATCGATGACATTAAGAGTACTGACACTAGCATTTTGCCTACTTCAGATTGTGCCTATGGTGACAAGAATCCTGCATGTTCAACCATTTATTGCCAATGGGATTCTACTAGAGCTATATGCTGTGAAACTTGCAATTATTATGACTGATCATTTCTAAAAACACTGTCTTGTATTGCGAGTCTGGGTTGCTCCATGATATCATCAGTTAAATGGTGCTTGATCATCTCTTGTCTTCAACGACCAGTTTTTGTGTTCTCTTTAAGCAATGGTTATCATTTAGGAAGCTCAAATATGTTTGGATTTTACATCATATTGAGTAGTTTCATTTGTTTTTAAATCAGTTTTTTGGTAAATTATGGAATCTGTCTACATACTAAACTATTCAGCAATCAAATAGTTTTAATACATCATTAAATGTTCGGTGTCAATTATTTGGCTTCTAAACAGGATTAATAACTAATAAGAGTGTGTAGGTCCTATAAGTTTGTAAATGGAAGCGCCAGGGCCTTTAAATTTTCGGGTAGAGCTGTGACCAACTAAGCCTCCCTTGACTAATATTTAATTAAAACATGTAATTTTAAAGAATTTAGCAGTTACTAATGTTAACATTTCCATGAAAACAGCTGTTTGGATGTTCGTATACAGGTCCATCACACAATCGCTCGCGTTCATTCATTATGCTACCAATTGAATAATAAGTATTTAGTGGGTCTTGCGAATGGATGAGCATGAGGTAATTGCATCTCTAAGGAGGTAAAAATGATGAAAAGTAAGCTTTACCTTGCTTTAAAGTTTATGATCTCATTATAAAATAATTTATCGATATGAAGACCCCATGGTAAATTGTTTCTAATTTAAATGATTAAGTAGAACTTGTGGAATAATGTGCATCCATTAGTTTACATATAGTTTAGTATAATATTGAATGTTTAACTATGCTTGTTTAGTGTGTTTTATTGCCAAAGTTTCAATTTGTTTTTTAACTGATTGAACATGGAATTATATTTTAACAATTGATTTCTCCTAGAATTTTGACATACCATACATGTATTGAACATGATAATTAATCATGCAATATAAGTGCATTGCAAAATATGAAATAAGTGCTTATTTAGAATTTTATTGACTTCCTATAACACAATGTTTTTGAAATAATAGAATGTTCATACAATTGTACATGCTAAACTGTATGTTGTCTGTGCACTGTTCTCGTGTGATTTGAGAGTGAATGTAAGTATGCTGAACTGTGATAAATTAGTGTTAGTGTTGACTAAATGACAAGTAATAATCATATTATATGTGTATAAGCAAAGTAACATGAATATATAGTATTGAAATATCAGCTTATAATAATTTAGATAGGTCAAAAGTGTAAAGGTCACAAGGTCATTGGCATACTTTTTCATCAAATTGATAAATCTCGTATATAGGGGCCATTTAGGACCTAATTTTCTTTTCCGAATTTGCTTGCATGTACAAATTATTATACTATTGGTTACAATATTATTGGTTATAACATTTTGTTCTCTACAGTGCTACTTTTTTATGCTTATTTACCGGTTACATATTCATTAAAAAATATTAGGGTGGATAGGATATATTCATTCTTTTTTCATTAAATAAATAAATGCAATGTTATTGAAAAATATTGATTTGAAATCAATTTTAAGTACTAAGTTTAATATACCTAAACAATTTTGATATTACAATATTTGTTTGTTCTATATCTCAGATGTAATGTGATGTATTCCATTGTATGCAAAATTAATCATTGGGAAAACTTTGAGAATAGATTAGAACCATATTGAAATTATTGATGTGCAAAATAACAAACATTTTTGTTTATGTGGATGGTGCATAAACAAGTGATGGTATTACATGTAAATGTTCCAAAGATTAACAGTTTATCTTTTGATTGCTATTTGTACTCTAATGCAAGGATATCGGATATGGTGATACACCTTGACCCATCCCACTGGCAGATTCAGGGTTTCAGAATAGGTGCAACTGTAGATTTCAATAAGATGTGTACGTGTGATTGTCCTCACTGATTTTGAATAAAAAAGCATGTGGGGAGAGTACAGAGTGACATTTGTTGTTTATGCATGCTACATGCAGGCAGCTACTGGGTAGCCTCTAATATATATTTACTTTTGTACTCTTTAACTTTGATGTGTATTTATATAGATAATTTATCTTACTATTTTATATAAGAATGTATCTGCTTTTGAACCTGTGTCTGCTGGTCAGACATTTGTTTATGCTAATAAAAATGTTTTGCTATTCTATTGAATTCATCTTTTATTTACATTATAACTATCCACGCTTATTTCCATTCTCTATAGTCAAATTATTAAAACATTAAACATTCTGTTATGAATAATCCTATTATGTAAAGTGATCTAGATGCTAAGTTCAAATATTTTTTATTTTTCAAAATCAAGCCAACATTGAAATCTTAATTTTGTCAAGATTATTTAAGCCACTTTTGGTGATTTCTTTCATAAGTGAACAATTATTCCATGTGGATTGATTGACTAATTTTGAGAACATCCATTTCTATTTGCTGTCTTAATATTTTCAGACATTTTTATATGTCCATCATCTGAGACTTCCCTTTGTCAACAGGTGGCAGCATGTGACACTTACATGTATCTGCTCTGGTAATATGATTGTGTAATAATTGATCATGCAGATGCTTAGCCGGGGTTCTGCAAAGATACGTGTAAAAGCCTGTTTTGAGAAACATACCATGAACTTGCCAATTTTCAAAAATGAATAACAGAGTTTTAGCATGATTTAAAAGAACCCATAAATCTGTTCAATCTAAGCTTATTCTCATGAAAGTCAACTCATTTGTTGCCGAATAAAACAGGCTTGTTAAAATTAAGAACGGAACAAAACTTTTATATTATCAAATAACATTGTCTGGGAACTCAAGAAGATAACGAAAAAAAAGTAAGATATTTAGGGAAGAAAGATCATACTTCATGTTACTTCCTGTTTTAAATGAGAAATAGATCTCATAAACTAATTTTATTCAAAACAAAAACACAAACCTGATTCACTGTCAATGCAATGAGTCTGGCCATGTGATTAAAAGACCAGTCCAATCTCGAGTCTATTATGAGTTGACGAAACCTGAGAAGTGCATTATGATGAAAGACAAATTGAAACGCTACTTAGTTCCTTCCTAAAAATAACCATTGGGTATTGCATAATGTGATGTTTTGTTTTGTTGTTTTTTATTGTATTTTTTGTACATGTACCCAACCAAACGATCCATGCCATCAGAATGGGAAACGAAATATCACATGGGTGACAGCTGTGTCTCATTGTCGCATCAAATACATACTTGTAGGACGGATAGATGAGGATTCAACGTCCATGATTAAGCAGATATTATATTTATGATGTTCCGACTAATATTAATATAAAGAGGGAATAAAACCCATGATCAAAACCAAGGAGGAATGCAAGAGTAGGGCCCTGACCATCAAGATTTAGATGTTGTAAGTCAGCAACTCTTAATCCTTGTGTTGTTATTTTGTCATTCATGTTCTGTATTATATCCATTTTGCATTGCGTTCTGAAGATGACAGCCAGGTCGAAAATATTAAATTAGAATGTGAATTAATTCTTAAAGATGTTAGTTCTATCATCTTTAATTCAATTCTACTCTCACTGTTATGGCAAGCAAGCTCCAATATCAGCAAGCGGATTGGGATGATGGTATCATGCTGGTCTCACAACCTTGGGAGCATTGAGTCACGTGATGGGTAGAATTCCCAGTCATGTGTAGAAGTTTCTCCAACACGGGGGGGGGACCACATTGCCTTGGTTGAGGTTGAGGGTGGGTCTAAGTATGGTAATCTTGAGGGCCTCCAGGGTCTTCCTCCGGCTCTAGCTTTCCTCTTGGCCAGTGATCTTGCAGCCCTTCTTCGGAATCAAATGTCCAGTCTGGCTAGTGTGTATTTGCACAGCCGACTCAGGGTTGGTTTTCTCGAAATGTTCTGATAGTCTCGTACCAAGATTCCGACCAGTATCTCCATTGCATTGTGTACAAGTGATGCAATAAACCACACCGCATTTCCTCAGAGGGTCAGGCTTATCTCTGGGTCTGACAAGATTGGACCTCAAGGTGTTGAATGTTTTGTGGTAGCTG
>CM032660.1:46460119-46482829 GCA_019095985.1 Streblospio benedicti
CCAAATTGATAGTTTTCTAAATCAGCAAAAGTGCAATGTCCACCTATATTTCACCCATTTAACATTGCATATAAAATAGAATCCATATACATATTTACATAACAAACTTATCACTTAAATTCCCGTGGATTGGGAAAACGTTTGTCTAACGCTAATAAAAGATATTTGGCAATTAATATGTTTTGCCTGGCATAATTTCCTGCGCATTCCAAACTAGCTGGTGTCCATTCAGCTCATGATGTATTGAAACCTTGCAGCCAGAAACGAACCCAGCCAGAGGAAGCCGCTCAGAAGTTTGGCTTCATACCAGCAGCAGTAGCTGTCAACCTGACATGCAAAGACGAGCGGCATCATGAGTAAAAATATATAATGATAATGATAAATAATAATACAATGTGCATGAATAAGCAGTAAATTCAATCAAATCAATTGTTAAATCAGACATAGAGATAGTTATGTCCATATAACACTTAAACATATATACAGTATAACATGTGGTTATTAGTAATCACAGTTATTACATAATGTATATTGTATATTTAATAGTATAATTAAAATCATTTTTCAAAATCTAAAGTCAACTCCAACCATTTAATTTATCAATTGCATACTACATGCACCAAAATCACAGAATCTAGAGTATACTTATCTCTCAGATATCGTCTGCTCGTGCGAGCTACTGCTGCAGTTCCATGACGCTGTCTACTCGTTCACAGAACTGGTACAAACTAGAACATAGGCTGATGGGCCGCCGCCAGCAATGTCGTCTGCTCGCTGCTCTGCTCTTGAGTAGTGGAGTAAGATCAACTGCCTGGCGCAATACTTGCTGCAAGCTGCTCGTCTGGCGTCCTTTTTTCAAGTAGCCTTTGTCTCTAGATTGCCGCTGAGTAGAACATCTGTGCTTCCAATATACTATGCAGTATCTGCATATTCCGATGATAGAGGGTTTTGCAGCCAATGAAAGTTGGCGTCTGTCTGGATGCTGGATGATGACTGTATGAGGAATGTAATTCCTTGGGCATCTAATCCCTAACAACTCTCTTTGCCCGACCATTTTTTAGAAGTACATCATGAACAGCACTTGTCAAAGCAGAATTACTGGCCAGTCATTTTTAGTTTGTGGCTAACTTCTGAATAACTCATATTTGCAAAAACCATGCTAAGTGTGAGTGGCTCTCCTTGTTGTCCGATCTGTACATATTACTGTATACTGTTTTCATTGTTGTCTGCTACTTTCAATAGATGGAACTATCCTTGACACAGTTAAATTGCTCCCGAGGGTGCATTCCATTTTGCAGCTATATTTTAAGTTATTCAAAATTCTTATCATCAAGACTGTCTAGAAATTAAGTTGTGCGTATTGCACCTTTATCAATCAAAGCTTGAACTGTATCCATTCAATAGTCAAACAGTCGTCTGTTACTTTCTATATGATATTCTTGTACACACACACGTAGAATCCAGGTAACTTTATATATGAAATCATTCTGAATGGTAACAAACATACGAAATTTGCGAGTTTGTATAGTCCTTATCTATGCTATCTAAACGACAAGTGACCATTGAATTGTCTCGTCAGAGCTTTGCCATTCCAAACGAGGGTGTTTAATGATCCTGTCTTTGTGGTAGTTATAAACTGTAATCATCCTACTCTGCAGTGAATTCTAGCATTCATAACCTGTAAAACAAAGAGCCACTTAGAACAAGGTGACGATTATCTAAAACTGCAGGCGTCCCCATCTGCAATAAGTAGCCTCACTTTGCATTGTGGGGTCGTTTGTCGCTGTTGGAGGAAGATGTGTTCAGAGTTAGTATACCGGTTACTTAAAATTTGTTGAGTAAGACAACGACAACGACGACAACGACAAAGGCGACGACAAAAAACAACAACAAAACAACAACACCAAAAACAACAACAACAGCAGCAGCAACTGCGGGGTAAGCCCACATCCGACACCTTTGAATGTTCATACCACACCTTGTAAACCCCCAATTTCTGGATTATTGAGCTGTTGATTTTGAATTATCTTTTTTTGCTTTTTCTGGCTCGTCTGGAGGGCTAACTTGATCGTCGTAAGGTCTTTCCTCTAAAAAACTAGCCTTGCTGGCAATCTCCTTAACGATATTCTCGTGTTATGGGGTGCTATTTCTCAATGCTCCAGTGAGTCTACCTTTTCATCCAGTCCATCAGAAAGGTCACAGACTATTATTTCAGATGATCCCATCCGTGTCGACCATATAATATACACCCGAGACACCATAACAATGCTGCTAATATTTTTTTTTCTGACTTCTGGCGTCTTTTGGAGCATCTGGAGCTATCATGGGCTATGTGAAATTGGGGGGTAAGCGGCTGAAAATCATCTTTTTGCCATCCCGAGCTTTTATTTGTCGACTTCACAGAGAAACTTCTCTGGAAGATCGAATTGTGACCCCAGCTGCAGGGTGTAATTTGGTTGTCAAAAAATAACTTAATGTGGACTCAGCTGTCCTGAGATGGACTTACTAGGATGATAGCCTCTTCATATAAAAAAATCCATGGCGGTCTCCGCAGAATTGCAGGACCACGTGCAATTGTTTTTAATAATCATTGTGTCATATTCGTATGTTGACTCAGACATTTGCAGTTGTAATTCACTTTGACAAAAGAAAGCTCGAATTTGAACACAATAGTGTGCAACTTTATAACAAAAGTGTGCCCTTATAAATTCAACCAAGCATGGAAAAATACTTTATCTTCAGAGACCATGCACAGATAAGTTGTAAATTTGACACATCTTTTATGATTCAGTGTACAACTTGTCACTCGCTCTTGGATCATATCTTCTAAATTGGCAATGGTCCTTCTTCAATAGGATTTATAGATTGTTAATCCATTGTTACATAGAAACAAAATAAATCTATTTGACAAATACCAAATTTCGAGTTGTCTAAATTGATCGCTCTCTGCAATGCTGCCATGAAAGGTTTAATACAATGCAATACAATACATTATAATACAATCATATTTTTATTGCGCAATAAATGTTTATGTGCGCTTGTAGGCGACCTTAAACGAATGGTGCTTCAGTGGGTTTTCAAAATGGTAAGAGTCTTTGATTGTTTCGTGGATGGTGGTATTTTAGTGAAGCTCTTCTTCATCTCTCTTACAAGTATATGGTAATTTCATTCATGGGCTAAGAGAGATAAAGGTGGTTTCTTCTATACAAGATGAAACTTTAACGTAGCATACCAACATTTCTAAGTCGGGATATACTGTAGCGCTGTATGGGAAACACTAGGATATGCTTGTCCCATTATTATTTAACCTTTCACATATGTCAGAGCCTCAGAGGAGGTTTCTACGAATAAACTTACAAAACTCTATTCACAATATGTTTTATACTAATGGAAATAAGCCCCTAATTTCAATTTCACAAGCACCTGAAACAAAACAATGATTCACACTACAGATGTCATGTGAGAACCTAAGGTATTCTTTCCTTCGATGACACACAAACGTATTTTCTAATTTGCTCATCAGTATATACAGAAATTACCGTTGCATCTGTAAACAGCGCAGAATGCTAATCCCTCACGCAATCATTTACACACTCCTTCAACCCATTGACCTGTACCTAGCTATTATGTAGGTGCCACGGAGCAGTGTGAAACTACGTGGGTATGAATTTACTCAAGACCCACGACCTTCTGGTCAATAGTACAACTATTCACTCGACCACAGAAGTGCGCAATAAGTTTTTTTTAAGTCTACAAAATCCCTCAAAAGTTCCTTTCGTGGCCTCTGATCCAAATAGATTTCATAGATTAGACTCACGCCACTCACTGTATTGCGACCCGTCATTTTAGCATGTATCCAGAAAGCCCTAGCTTTATTGCGCAATATCTGCCTATTGTCGTCCAACTTCCGGGTGTAGCTTTCCTGGCTTATAAGTATCTTGGATATCTTGGATATTGGTTGTTATTTAACATGAGCAGTACGGCTCAGTTGTAGTTTTTCAGCAAGGGGAAGCTTATGCATGTGTGCATGTATCTAAAGCCCAGTAACCCATGAGCAGGAACCAAAGTGTTCCTCATCTGGATTTCTCTTTTACTCGCCGAACATTAGTGTGCACCTGTTTGGCGTCACAGCGTAAAGGTAAAAAAATACAGCCCGTTATCAAAATTCCGTTAAAAAAAGTGTCTCTGCAGAGCAGGAATGCATAGACTCAAATGAGATGAACATGAGACCGGGGCATGTGCACCAAGGTATCAAAGAGCGTGCGTTCACCTGCCGTTGTCAGCTCGTAATCAGAGTGACAGGCTGTTCGTTTAACGTGATCCTAATTGAATAATGCACATCGTCCTTTGCAGAGACATCATCCCAATACATCACTTATGATTCCCTACTTCCGATACGTGGGACTCCTCTCAACTTCTGCTCTTTTTGCTCCAACAAATAAAAGTCCCCGGTAATTAAAAAAAAAAAGATCACCAACCGAGCGCATTTACGATGACACATGTGTTGTCAGTGCTACATACACGTTCCAATTAGTTGGTAAAATGCACATTCATCGTCGACAGTGAAGGAATATTAAGTGCAGAAGTAGACATGTGAAGCGCAGAAAATAACACGTATTCACATAGTTTTATTACATTTTCTAAATCAATAGCAACTAATTTGCTTTCCTTTTCCTGCCACTTAGGTCTACTTTGTCGTGTTAATGCTTTAACTAATTGCATGTAGGGATTTGTACATCACATGGAAAATGTGTTTATTCACGCTATCTGACTTTTCTTTTATTAAATATCCTATATATTTGGCTTACAGCACTATGTCCCTTTATTTGTCTGACAAATAAAACTAAACACTGTAAATAATGTGACTCATCGTTTATTTAATATGTAGGCCTAAGTGTATGACTACATATCGGCCTACTGAAATTAACGGTCATTCTCACATTCTCACGTGTCTTCGATTATGCACTTTGACATAAATAATAATTTGATATTATAGACACGTAATCAATAAGGCCGCGTCCCACTAGTTTTGACGTATGGTCGACGCATAAATTCTTGGGATTTCCAGGCAAAAAATCTATACGTCGAGCATCTGCTGATAGATAACCCCTTTTAGCATTAAATAATTCTTTTTCCCCAGTGCATAGTCAGCTCACAGTCGGCGCAAACCCGGTGTAAGAAAAGCAGACAATGAAAGCAAGGTCAGCGTAACCCCGACGCACAACCGACGCACGACAAACATTGAAAAAAGTCTGGGTGTGACGTGCGTCGGGGTTACGCTGACCTGGCGTTCACTGTCTGCTGTGCGCTGAATATACGTATACAATACGTTGAACGCCTGCCGAATGTACGCCACCGTACGCTCAAGGTGCGCCAAGCTTACGCAAACGTTTTCATTTGCCGAGCATCTGCTCCCAGTACGCATGTTAGGCGCACGGTCGACGTAAAAAAGTCAATGGATTATTGTTTGAGCAGCGCAAAGTATTGGGAGAAAGAATGGACCGATGGATAATCTTCCTCGAAATATTTTGCCTAAGAAAAAAATCTGGGTGTGACGTGCGTCGGGGTTACGCTGACCTTGCGTTGAATGTCTGCTGAACTTACGTAGCAGGTGTCCGACCAATTTTTATCAGCTGGACGTAAGTTGCCAGTAAGTTCCCAGTGCGCCGGAAACAGTGGGACGCGGCTTGTAGGTGAAAAAATCTAGCTGTCCGACATATTTCTATCAGCTAAACGTAAGTTCCCAGTAAGTTACCAGTGCGCTGGAAGCAATGGGACGCGGCTTATAGATGCGGTATAATCTAATTGTATAATAGAGCGTTATCTCATCAAAGCGAATAACTCGTTGATTGACCATAAACCATACACACATAATTCAAGTGACCGTCTGTTGTAAGAGCAGCAAGCTAGAAGAAGAACTTTGCCCACAGATGACACATAATGAGCCTAATCAATGACAATGGCAAGGGTGCCCAGTTCTCATTACATATGAGCGAAAATAGAAATGGCCATGACTTCATGAAAAGCTACAACGTGAGTATTATTACACGAAAATGACTACTAATTATAGTTAGTTGTTTCGTGGTATGATAAAACCCCTGTGGAGAAATAATTAACTAGATCAAAAGTGCTCAGAGAACACAGCATCGCTAGAACAACGTTGACTCATGTGTAATAAAGATGGTTACTAAAGTATTAATGAAATCTTGATTTAAAGTTTACAACTACAATGTACGTAATCAGCCACATATAACCTGTGCGCCATTGTCTAATTGGCTCCTTCATGGTACATAGCAGCAAACAGAAAACCGCACCAAGTAGACTTTTTGCTGCTGAGTTAAAGAATCATGTTTTCATGCTGGCAACGGTAGTTTGAATACTAGTAAAAATGTCATATGCCATGTGAAAAGCACAGTTTAATTGGCAAACTGCCCACAATCGATTCACTTTGGTGTCGCCTCATACCTCATAGTTCCATAAAGTTTGAACGAAATCATTTCATCGGTAAAAGCTTGGTTCATCGGGAAAAGCTCTAGCTTGTCCAAGATCGGTTCATCGGTAAAAACTTTAGCTTCTCTGGAGACATACATACATACATAGTTAGAAACAAAGTGATCACAAAGCTTTTGCTTCAGCTGCTGAAGCGACGCAATAAAACACACTCGTCAAGAATAAAAACTATATGTCTTCTAAATATAGGATAATCGAGGCAGATAGAATATAAGGTGACCAAGACCACAAGCATCTTGCCACAATAATCTCTACTTTTTCATTTGCTTCTCTGATAGAGAGGAAGCACTCACAGCCAGACGATGGTCCACAAGTTGCTAACTTGGTTTTCTCTATTTGATTTGTACATGTAAATCTACTCTTTTATATTTGGCACAGGTCATGAGAGTGGCTCCTAGTGGAGATTGCAAAAACAAAAAATACGATCGAAAAAGAATAGCAACTTACCACGCGTGTCACTGACCGTGTAACTTAAACAGTGTTAAAGGAGATCTGAGCATGGAATGCTATAAACCTGCTGTCATGGAAACCTGGTAAACCAAGAAATTAAAGTGGCTCCAAGAAAATGTTACTATACGTTTATGAGTTGTCTTGGGAATTGATTGCCAACTTCAGACTAAATTGTACAAAGCAAAGACATATTACATCTAGGGGCCTAGATTTCATGTGCTGTAAACTGTTACCCTTGGACACTCTAAGTATGGGCTTAACGTCAAGTTGTCATGAGGATGACTTCGATGTAAATGGGCGAGTGTACCTGGACATTAGACTATGGTAAAATTATCTATGTGGTGCTCTACATGGGCCCGATCATCATGGGAGGGGACGAGGGGTGTGCGGTATGAGCATCATGGGAGGGGTGTGTGGTATGTATTCTACGATGATTTACAAACCCTATGCTATATACATTACTATTATTATTATATAGTATAAGTAGTAGTCATGTGTAGTGTTTAGTGTTAGTAAATCATCGTAGTATACATACCACACACCCCTCCCATGATGCTGGGGGCCATGGTGATCTAAGTGAAGTCATTGAACACTACATGTAATTGAATCTTGTGGTCCATCTTCCCGATATATTTTATTGCCGACACGTGTATTTACAACCCTATTATGGGTTTGCGTAATCTTCATAGACAGGCGTACTAACTTGCTGTGCTATAAATGATAACATATGGGCATTTGGGGACTAGTGAGACCACGGCCGTGTCGCCTGATGTGCGACCTTCAGTGCCAGACACGCACCATTACCTCGCCTTGATGGGAATGACTACGAACATCACACGGTGTGTCAAGGATCACCCTCATGACATCGCTGTGGCTCGTAGGCCCTCATCCCTAAACAGAGAATGGGATTACTGGGGTAAAATATGACCCTATTGTCATGACGATGAACGTATAATCCTGCAGGGTTTGGACGAATGGTCTAATAAGCCATTTTCTTATTGCATTATCCGAGTTTACGTGAAACTACATGTATTTCACATCTGACGTGAAATGTATTGTTCTTTCAAAGGGACCAACCTAGAAATGGGGCAAGGTCCATGGGGTTGTTGACACCCCGCAATTCGCCCGCATCCAGACGGGTGTAGACTGTGGGTGGTGAAGGGCACAGGCGGCGGCAGGGCCGAGTCGCCGATGAGTGGCTCTTCATTGGGTCGCCGTCATTTGGATTCTGTGTTTTGTGCAAGATTAGTTCTCCATGTACTTGCTAATCTATTAAAACATCTTTTTCTCTCCGGTGTGCAGATCATAATCCATTCTGATGGGCTTATGGCTTTGTTGGATATGGGGCGAGACATCACTCTCTGCTTAATCATTATATTCCACTGACAGCCATTGTCCTTAAAATGCTCATATTTTCATTTCTGGACATTGTCGCCGTTTGTGAGACGGTGAAGGCAAGCAGACTACGTCCGTTGGAATTAAGTAGCACGATTGGAGCACACGTCCCATACGCAATGATGAACTAAAATTATTTCAGTGTGATATTCAGTCTACTTAAGTAAGGATTATTAGAAGAGTGATAAATAGAGCTATTTCTTAGAATACACATAGCACGTCTGCATATGACTAGTGGACTGCTTAATTAGACTTTACAGCAGAATTCTCAAATCTAAATTTGGAACTTACAACCTTCGCGACCAGGAGGAATCTATAGCTATAGGTAGGTTACGTAATGAGTTCTCATGTATCATGCAGTTATTGCCACACGTAACTGAATGGGGAATAGATGCTTCTGGCATTCCAGGTCTCTAATCCACCATAGATGATATGATGGGGTCTTAACTTTTTTTTCTTTTTTTCTTTTTTCTTTTTTTTTTTGGGGGGGGGGGATTGGACGGGGGTAATGTTACGTAAAATGTGTCCTATTTCAGCCACTTTTTTCTGCCAACCCTGTCAACCATACACTGTGAGTAAACACAGGAAGTCAGAGACCCGATGTTCGCTTTGTTTCCGTCCATTAGGCCATCATGTGAAAGGTCAGGACAGAATTACCACGCTGGGCGTCAGCAGCGCGTCTGGTAGTCGTGGTGCGAGGCGGAAGTGTCTTTGAGGGCGGGGTGACTCAACTCCCCTTTAGCACCTAAAAATGTGCGTGGATGCATCTACATTGGTTAAGTTCTAAATTGATGCGTACTAGTAGCCTCCCATTTTGAACGTGGCTTCCTTTTGGCGTGGATATGGATTGCACACGTTTAGAGAAAAAACATGTGCCATTCTTGTAGCTCACGAGGGTCATACGCCGACAGGCGAAGTCTCGTTGCTTTATAAAGACCAAATAATTTTGCAATATTTTATATCATTGTCCTCGCAGAGGTTGTGTCTAATCTTCTTATTAATTTAAAATCCCTTAAAATCATTGTATGTGGCAAGATTTGTTTATACTTAATTAGTAATTACAAAACAAACAAACTAACCCTCGAGAACCAAATGACCCACCGACCAAACGAACATCCAATCAAATAACCAATCAACAAACAAAAAAATAATCAAACAAACAGACAAACAACACACAAACAACAACAGGCCTTGAACGCATGCAATGTTCATCCCGGGACACAGTGCGTGCTGCCTTCAGCTCATGACATGCAGTGTCATCCATGGAAGAAACACGTCCATGACGCGTAGGTTCAAGGACACGCACGGTGGGCGGCAGAATCTGCACGTAGACACACCCGTGAAGCTACAACGTGTTTCCATTATTGAGGCCACTAGCAACCGTGCCTGGTAATAACGCATAGCTCTTACTCGCATGTGTCAATTGAGAATCCCAGCTGACACACGTGGAGGCTTTGCCGACTGCCTGGCATCATTAGGTACTGTGAGGACACCTTTGCTGAAGGAGCTGTGGCAGTTTTTCGTTCATCATGCGTCGTGCATGGAGCGTTCATTGTGCTTACCATCTTGTTTCTGTCACTTCTAGTTCGTTTCCTAATGTCTAACGTAGAGCGCGCCTGCCTACATGGTGTAGGTAAAAATTTTGATTATGTAATATCGGTGTAACATTTCAAACTTTATTTCAGTAACGATATATACTTGAGTTCCCTAACTGTATCTGTTTAATTCATCTACTTTCATCTACCTCGATTTGTTATAAACACAATTACTATGTTCAATATACTACGGTTTCATTTTTCTCTCTTTTTTACAAACTTATGGACGTATATATATTTTGTAAATCTATTGTTATCAGTGACTAATAGACAACATATATTTGAATTTCGCCATCTCCAATTCCATGAAACACTCATATCTATCAAAGTTATGTGCCCCTTCCACAAGCCTTTAAAAACTATATTGTACTTACCACAGAATGTAAACTTCTATTGGGTTCCATTATATAAACATTTACTTCTATAGCTACCTATTGGAACCTGCCATTTTGTCTTTGGCAAGACTTTCACTCTTTTCTCAAGAGCTTCACCGGGCCTAATGAAACGATCCTCTCACTGGGTCACATGACCGCCCCGGATTAGGCGATCATGTGACAGCAGAGCTGTGTACACGGGGGGCAAGTCGTAGCCGGTGTCGCGGTTCATCCGGGGTCGGTACTCTCTGATTTCAATGGCCTCACGGATTTTCCTTCGCAGCTTCATATCCTCACGTGCTACCACGACACCGGCTACGACTTGCCCCACGTGTACACAGCTCTGCTGTCACATGATCGTCTAATCCGTGGAGGTCATGAGACCCAGTGAGAGGATCGTTTCATTAGGCCCGACGAAGCTCTTAAGAAAAGAGCAAAAGTCTTGGAAAGACAAAATGGCAGGTTCCAATAGGTAGCTATATAAGTAAATAGATGCATTGTACTTATTGATGAAGGCTTTTTAAAAGAATGTTGCATATTCACAGAGAGAGTGTGTTTCTTTTCAAAAATCTTATTTCAAATATAAATGCCTTCCCTATAAAATGCATGATAAAAGGAACTTTATCATGTAAACTCAAAAAGTGAAAATATGAGCATTCTCTTGTACGGGGGAAATAACAGTCGAGTCTGGTTGTAAGGGGTATTGTTCTACGGAAGCAAAACAAAGGCTCAGCATGGATCATAAAGGAGATGCTGGTTGTATGGACTGCATCATGCCTATAGAAATTTACTTATATTGTGTAACAAATGAGATTAAAGTCAGATATATACAAAAACACAGACTGAATGACGTATCAATACAATACATTCTGTAATAATGGTTTAATAAACACGTACAACCAATTACTCCGTATTCACATCAGCTCTTTGGACCTTTTTACCATGTGTTAGGCGGTAAAATATGACCAGTAGTGACCAGTAGTTATACAGGCGCAGATACAGGCCTACTAGAGACGCCTCCTTATCTAGGCCTTTCCTCCCATACACATTCTTTTAGAAATACTAGGCCATCTTTGAAATTCTCCCAAACATGGTGTTAAAACATTGACTTAGTTTAATGTGTAAGAATGCCAGAATTACAACAACCAGTTTCTTTACACTTAATTACTGTTACCAATAATTTTCTCTTTTAATGCTTTGATTTCTACATAATATCGCCAAGAAAATTGCTAAATAAAGTTTTTTAAATTGTTTGCTTTTCTACAATATTTCTTTGACGGTTAGATTCCTATACACAGCTCCTCTTCCTTTGTTAAAACCCGCTTTACACTATAGCGAATTCCACCTACGTGCACTGGCGAACTCGCAAATTAGTCAGGAAATTTTGAACATGTTCAAAAATTATGAACGAACATTCAGTTTGGTTAAAGTTTGCTTCAAATAATTATGATGCGTCTACAGATCGCAGAACATTTGCACATATAAGTAACACTTCGTTTGCCTCAGCAACTTATCGTACCATGCATTTTTACTACTTTCAATGCCGTCACAATACGCCCAAGTTGACGGCGTGACACAATACGTGCAGATGCGTTGCACGGGTTCGTCCACGATCGCTCAAGTGTAAAGCGGGTTTTTAGAAAGACTGGTAACTATTACTGCATCATTGGCACCCACTGTAAATGTATTCAACCAAAAAGGGTTTTGTATGTTGATTGTTCCACTAGTAAAAATATAAAATATCGTGAGTACTGATGATATTAGTGTACGTTCTACTGCCTTAAAAGACCGCGCTCTACATTAATCAAGGTTCAACTTTCTGACAACGTAATAAAACGTTTTCCGGCTTTAATCCTTAAAGTGCAAATTAAACTTGACTAAAGATGACATCTTTATTGCCCATGAGTCCATGTTGTTCTGGCGACGCTGTGCTCTCGAAGCACTTTTGGTCTAGTTGAATTCTTCGTCGCTCCGGTGGGCCTCTATTTCGAAAATCTATTGCGTGATTTTGAAGACCTCTTGAATGGAGCTGAACACTATCTTGGTTGTATGACAGTGACGCAACTGATCACTAATTTAATCAGTAATTCAGTCTGACAAAAACGAAAATTCTGCACCAAGCCCTAAACAAACACGAAATGCTTCCTGGTTATAAGGAAGCTGTATATAGATTTCCCGTAATAAGTGGATATCTGCATGATGTCTGTGAAAGATGAGGTCTTATTGGACTGCCATGTGCCAGAAATCAGACTCACATTTGTTGTAACATGAGCGTGTATTTTACAGCGATTTTTTAAAGATTTTTAGATAGGTACTACGTAGATGTCGTAAAAGTGATTTTGATATTGTGCATGAAATGATAAAAAAAGTACATGTTCTTCGTGAACTACCGGTGATAGCCTAAATCGGTCCACACTGGATTTTTCAATTTAGCGAACTTAGACATTTTAAGCTATTTTACACAGAATCCATCATATGCTTTTCAGTGACATTCAATAAAATCTAAATTGCTAAATTAGTTACACGGTAATATATCATCAAACCTGGTCTTGTAAAGCTAAGCCATTTTTGAGTTACAATTTTCGATGTGACACCTTGTTTTTGAAAATCACACCTAATAATTTCTCTTGATAATGGCAATTTTAACTTTTAAATATGACCACGTCAAGAAGGAACTTTCAGACAAATTGCACGTTCCCTGGGTATTGTTGACATGCGCATGGTACAGAATCTGAAATAATTTAATTTTTCGCAAATTGAGTTGATTTAGAAGTGAGTGCTTCCATTAACAGGTGACATTCGAGGTGCCATTTCGTTTAATACAACATGAATCGCGATAATAGTTTTATTGTTATTAGTTGAACATATTTCTAATTTGCCACGACCGTAATAATTTCTTTATTTCAAAAAATCCATATATATCATTCAAAAAATCCAGTCTACATCTTCACCTCCCCCACTCTCTTTTCATCGGGCCCCTTTGCCCTATAGCAGTACTAGCATATACTTACCAGGCTGTATCTTTGTAAGACTAAGCCTTCGGACTAAGAAAGTGTTTATTTATGTCTCACCCCACATTACATCTTAAAATATTAATAAAATTATTGCACATAATCCAGTGGAAGGTCATAAGCTGACCCGTTTAGAGACAACTGTCCATGTATGGACAACTGAAAACTTATCTCCACTTGACTCTATCGAGTGGCCCCGTAGCGGGAGTCAAATGATAATGTCTATTGCAAGCTCAGAAAACTTGATCGACGTATTATCCCAGATTGTGGGTTCGAACCCCTCCTGTTTACATAGACAACTGCAAATATACGTACATGTATCATGGGTTATCAGGCAGTGCTAACGCATGCTAAGACGTTTGATTACAATAGTTGTTAACATATAAACTATAAAAATGCGAACTGAATTGAGACTAAATGTACAAAAATCTGGTTTCTTGAACTAATTATCGAAATCTATAGAAAATGCATGAACCATTGTATCACCTTTACTTAGTCATACATTATTTCAAACAACTTTGAACGAGCTTAATACAACATATGATGAGTGTTCTGGCATCAATAATTTCATACAGCGCCAGAGTCTGAAAACTAATGAATATACATTGCAACGTGGCACAAATGACAAAATAATCAGCATCACATGATATTGGCATAATTGAGCCAATCCTCACATACGTACGTAAAGAAGTGTGATTATTATATGCCGTCCTTGGAATATTATGGACAGGTAAGATGATATTCTATCGAACTATGTATTCTGCCTCAAACCAATTGTTACATGATATTACCAAATAGAATAAATGTATGTTTTACACTTTCAATTATTGTCATACTTCGTCTGAGAAGGAAGTCCAGAATGCTCACATTTGAGTGAATTATTTCGAATGTTGCAACCAGAACTTTTTATTTAGTCCGAGAGAATGAGCCTTAACAGTGCCATAATAGGCCACGGTCCATATATGGAAATATGGAACCTATTACATACAACTATGGTAACTTATCTGTAGGTGAAAAATATGATGAATTGATGAACACTTTATGATTGTTATACATAAAACTTTTCACTAAGCTGATGCATGGACTGAAAATGCTTCGGTTTTGACAATTGCATTACGCTCTTTCTCTTAGTAAGACATCAAACGTTATAAAATTTGCTATATAATCTATACCATCGTTCTCCAAAATTACTTGGCTATACAAGGGAAACCTCCCCCTAAATGTGATTTCTGCAGTGACATAAAATCAAGTTGTGATCTGTTATACAAGTTGATTAACTACTTTGAAAAGAAGATTCAATTCTGCCAGCCAAATCACAAAAGTGAATTAGTCTAATCTTGTTTACTTCCTAACGGACAGGCTGTTGAATATGCTTTTGAAAACGCAGTATCTGACTAAATGTTATGTCTGGTAAAATAATTACTGGATGCATTAGCATCACTGTACCGACGCTCTGCGTATGTCTTTAAAAAGCCAAGTCTGCCCGCACTGAACACTCACTTATCTTCACGATCTCCATGAGTTATTGGCAGTAGTCTGGCAGTAGACTAGCCGTACAGCCTGACGTGCGCTAGGCACAAAGCGGAGGCCGCAACTTGCACGGTTTCTTCAGAGTTGCGGTCTCTACATATGTTTCCTCTGTAATGCCACTGTAATACTATGGGCACGACCGACTGTGCTGGCATATTGGCCTCACTTATTCTTCAGCGCGTGGTGTCTACGGATTTTTCCTCATGACAACAACCGTAAAGCTATGGACACAACCGGCAGTGCTGATATGTTGGCCGTACTTTTTGCAGGTCTGCATTATACATGTAGGTCTAATTAGGTCTGCATAATCCACGTTTCTGTGCTCGGCTTTATTATGTGCATGTCCTGTGTAAGTACTGTCAACGCATTGTGTCAGTACATTGTCAGCACTGATGAAGTGTCGTTTAGAGACAGTTAATTTACCTTGTCTAGTTGGGTCTCCATAATTTTTCTTGCTTTTTTGTTGTGTCTCAAACTGGATAATTGAAACACAAAATGACAAGATTTTGGTTTCATGAGTCTATTAACACACCTATAAAACGTAATGTAACCTTATGCTCTGGGATAAGTTTTTAGGGGGTGAGTTATCAATTCCACATTAGATAACTTGCAATTGCAGCGGGTGAATGCTTGTGTTAGTGTGCGAGTTAAAGATTAGGAGATCGTAGACGTAATTGGTTGAGTTAGTTGATTCTAAAACGTGTCCTATCATTTATGTATACATTATACTTACAAATCAAATAACTTCCCCACATCTTTTCAAAGCTCATCATCAACATACCGCGGCTATAATACCGCTCACTTCTAACATAAAAGCTTCTTCACATTTTACGTCATCTTCGGTGAAGACACAGAACTGCTAACAGAGCATGTCAATGTTTTTCCCAGTCACATGGCTTTCTCCGTTCTTGGGCTGACCTGGTTAATAGACATGAACAATGAAGTGTTTCCGTAAAAAGACTAGGGCATCCCCTGCTATGTATGCACTGGTATGTCTTTATGTACTAATGTGTTTACCGTCAAAGGTTCACCACTCAATTTCCCCCACAGTAGCCCCGAGCAGACAAAATAGATTACTTCTCTATTGCGTTTGTATAAAGACAGAAACACACTTAGAAACAAAATTTTATTTACAATGACATGATAACACGTTCTAGCATATATTTTGTTACCCCCTTAAAAATGGTGATGACGTTGAGTTACATCTCCACGTACTATACTGAACCCTGTGTATATATAAGATTTGGCGTTTTGGGATTGACCGCACAAACAAATAGTCCACTGGGCCAGACGAAAATAGGAATCGCCCTTGTACTGTTAACGATGTACATGTACCTAACAGCTTCTGGTGTAATGACCGTGGTGAGAGCGCGTCACATGCAGACATTACAGGATGGCGGTCACCTCTCCATGTGATATAAGGGGCACAATGTGACCATGTGTTGTGTGACGCAAACATACTCAACAGTGGCTCGCCGCCGTGCACCACCAGGTAGAGAGCGCGTGTTTGGCCAACTGTTTTCTCACCATTGATTCAGTCGTCTTCAGCGGCTAGCGGTATATGGGGTGCAGAGGCGTATATGATAACGCCAGTACGTGCCGTTTAGTATTGAAGAAGAGTGACAGAAATGGGTGAACGTTTTCTCTTCTAATTATACCTAATAATAATAACTATGAATTTTATGTGTGTTCATGTGTCATATCGAGGTTGTCTGTGCGTGCGCATAATGTATTTCATTCCGGTAGACCGAATTGGGCCTTGTGCACGGGTACATAAACAAATATCAACTAAAGATAATCACCCGCGAGTCTTTTTCGCCAATGGCATTCAGAGTATAAACAACAGACCCAGAAGAAAAATGAATAACTAAGATAAATAATACATATCAAGTACTATTGCTCCATAAAGGTGATATTGTAATTTTACACCTACGCAAAAGCCCGTCCTCAGATCCCCTTAACAGAAATTTGTTATGGGCATTGATACACATTGGATTATTTGATACACACTTTAATTGTCAAAGTGCCCAAATTGGGCACAGGTGATGGTCACTAGATCTAGGCACGTTTGCATTGACCAAGTTAGAATGTTTTATTTCAAGCAGTATTAAAGCTCTTGCAGAAAATGTTGACAATGGACCGAAATTTCCCACGCGGAAAGCACACTTTCATTGGCAAATTGGCCAAATTTGAATCTCTTCGGTGTCGTCTCATATCCCCTAGATGAGTAAAATTTGATCGAAATTTGTTCATCAATAAAGTGGACACTTGTCCAAGATCATGCAGAGACATACAGACACACCGTACGTACACACGAAACAAACACTATGCTTTCACTTCACCTGAAGGCATGCTACACAGCTCCCTTGTGCATGTTTTCTTCTATTCTTTTTTTTTTGTCTTGTTTCCTCATCTAATTTGATCTGCGCGCACCGCCGCCCGTGACGTGCCATTGTTGAGGTGGACAAAAGCAATCGGGGGCTGCGAATGTTCACACTGACATGCTGAGTAATTACTGCCACTGTTCCCACATCACCTTTTGTGGTGCAACATTTCCACTAATAGCCTACATCTTTTACTGTATTCTGCACATCATTTTTCTTCTTCCACCTATTGAAGAGTCGTTCATATTTGCATCTGTGCAGTGTTCTACTTTCCGTATTTTGTTTCCGCAGTGGTTGACGTAAAAATGATAGTGAAACAGGCCCCCGACTATTGATTGCATACGATCTGGCGTCCTTCCATTCGTGCCGTTTACCCCTCTACATGGAGCATCATTTGAGCTAGGGTTCTAGGTTTCTAAATTGAAAATATTACACACTAGGACCCGTTTTCACATGGACCCAAACGGTCCACAATGAATTATTTTACAGACTGTTAATTGATATGAAGTGCATAAAGTTTTACAATTATATATGGTACATTATCTGCGAACGTACCCATACTAATAGTCTAGACTTGTCATTGTTATGATATCTACGTAATTGAATGAATCATCAGGATGAATAAGATAATGGGAAAGACTTAAACGCATTCATTTTCTAATCTCGCTCCCATTCACATGGTTGAGCGCTCTTCAAAGTGCTAAGTTCACCTTTTTCTCTCTCTCACGCTCTTCAAAGTGCCAAGTCCCCTCCCCCTTTCATCACACTTGCATCTCCTGATCCCACGTCCAGGTGATATTCCCGGGGTGATATTACACCGTGCAAGATGATTGGACAGATTAAAAAAACGCATCCTTGATATTAAAAAAAACGTTGAGAAAAACATATGGTCTTGGTCTTTGCCCTCACTGTTGTAGCGTCAAAGGATGAATATGGTCCCGTGACAACGTTTCGGCATCTTGCCACCGAGGCCTATTCATCCACTCACACTACAAACTCACGTGCTTTCTTGTGTCTCCCATGAAACGGTGGGTATGTGGATCAATGGTTGTCAATGGGTGGTGAGGATGGCGTCCTATTAGGGGTGTTGTAAAGTTGTTTGGATATTTCTCCACAAAAGTGTGATCGTCAGGGACCTTCTGCGTGTGATACACTGTCATCCCTTTATGATTGGGCTAATCTGTAATATTTTCTATCATTTCTATACAATATGCATGCCCAAATAATTCTATCAATCTAACTTGCTATTGCAAACATGTTTATGCCCAAATTCTAATAAATTTTGAATGGAAGAAGCCGGATATGCAGTCTAGAATGTACTTTGAATATCCTCCAGCAGTCAACGTTCATCGCTAACTAAAGCAAAGTACGCGCCCTGCTGATCCTTCACAACAGCAGTGAAATATCAAAGACGCTGATGATTTAGGACACACAGTTTGATGTATACATCTTCAAAGACTGCAAAGAGCATTACATTTACTGCAATAGATCTCACCCTCCTACGTCACTCTTCTTTTATTTTATTTTTATCTGTGCCGCCTATTCACCTAGCACTTAATGCAGGTACCGCAGGTACATAAGACCACTCAGCCACCCTAACTCAACTATAGTTGACCACTAGATATGCTTCTCCATATAATGCCCTGCGCAATACTGCCCTCTAAAATGCGACCATAAACAAAACAATTTGGCGTGGTAGTGAAGAAATGTGTATATGTTTGCTTTTCTGCACAACTCACTCGGAAATAAAGGGATTAAGGAGTTAAGACGCAGGAAATTGCTGGCCGTTCATAACAAAGTTCTATAGTATTTTAATCCCTGTGTTTGGATTAAGTTGCTAAAAACATTTTGTTACAAACATGTTTGTTCACCAAAATTTTATGTTCGTGAAATAATGAATATATGTCATGTTTGTTTATATCACAAGCTTGGCCAATATACACCAGATTCGGGCATTGCACATTGACCTCAAAGCAATGACACGTTTCTTCATTATGCATTTACCCGGCTCATGTCCAAGATATTAATATACAAACCATATACGCAGGAGGCCGATAACTCTTTGTTCTGCTAGAATCTTTCTTTCTAACATGATTTAAAACATTCTTTAAAACTTGTTTAGAGATATCAAATTCTGATGTTTGAACATGGGGAGTCGACCTATGTACATATATTATTATCTCTCACATATATAATTCATTTCTTGTACTGTTTCATTAATCTATCATGACACAGCTAGGCTTAAATTACTGGTGGACAAGCACTTCTCAAAAGCTGTAGCTTTTAATGCGTCCATCCAAAGACTACTTCCTTATCCCACGTCCATGTGATATTACACTGTTTGATATTATTGGCAATAGATAAAAAAAACTAAGCCGTATATTTATATCAAAAGACCACGAGAAAAATGTATGATCTTGGTGTTTGCACTCCCTGTTGCAGCGTCAAAGGATGAATATGGCTGTGCGACAACGTTTCAGCAGCTTGCCATCACAGCCTATTCATCCACTCACACTACAAACTCCTGTTTTTTGTCTCCCATGTAATAGTGTGATTATGGATAAAATAATGTCAATCAGAGGTGGGGATGCACTCCTTGTGGTAGTTTCAANGGATGAATTTGGCTTTTAGACAACGTTTCAGCATCTTGCCATCGCAGCCTATTCATCCACTGACACGACAAACTCATGGTCTCTCTTGTGTCTCCCATGAAATGGTGTGATTATGGATAAAATAATGTCAGAGGTGGGGATGCACTCCTTGTGGTATTGTCAAGGGATGCATATCGCCAGTAGATAATCTTTCAGCAGCTTGCCATCGCAGCCTATTCATCCACTCACACGACAAACTCATGTTCTCTCTTGTGTCTCCCATGAAATGGTGTGATTATGGATAAAATATTGTCAATCAGAGTTGAGCGCGGTGTCCTAGTAGGGGTGTTATAAAGATTTCGTTCCATCCACAAAAGTGCTATAATGACGGACCTTACGCTTGTAGTACACAGCCATCCCTTCAGGGGGATTTGGTGAATATTTGGTGAGTATTGCTCTCGCTAGCTGGGGCAATATTTACCCAATTCAGGCATGGATTTCATGTATATTGGCCTCAAGACAATTAAATATATATTAATCATGAATTTACTTGGTATATACAAATCATACACATAACAAGCAGATAAGGTTTACTCTAGAAGATCATAAACTTTTCGTTGAATTTCCATATTTCAATGTGAAGTCAACCTATGCACATATAATTATAGATATATACAGTTCATTTAACGTTTGACATATGTACCAAAATGCGGTTTTCAGTTTCAGAAAGCAAATAGTATAATAGAATTGCATATCAAGTAGGCTTAATTTGTGTACTTCAGAATTACATACATGTGCTGATCAAAAAGTTAAAAAGAATATGTAAATCCGCCGCGTTTACCTCATTCACACAACATAGTGTCAGAATCCTCAGTGAACCCTCGCTCCTTTCCCTTCTGGACTATGCATAGGTCATTTTGACCCGGTCCCGGTTGCTGCACTATGGTTGTTGGTCGAACTTGTGTGGTCTGTACTTCAAATCCGTGTGTAGGAGGGTGCACGTGCACAGATTATTCGTATTGGCATATACTGACTGGTGTGAAAAGAGTTAATCTCTTTAGGACAATATTATTAATAATTACACAACACATTGCTGTTGTTTGTTGCACAGATAATCTTTAGGCAGCAGTTTATACCATGCGAAATCGCCTATGACACCGGGTATGTGTGCTGCATGGGAATTCTTGGTGTCTGCCACTGAAACTATTTGCCTATTGGTCATTGATTGTCAACTTGTAATCACATTATCTTACTCGTGTTTGTATCGGTTCTTAAGCTACAAACTTAATGTGTGTATATGCAGTAAATTATCGGTGATAATTCAACGCCGATTTTCAATGCGTCACCGCCTGTCCGGTCTATCTGTCGCATGCGTCAATCAGCTCATTATATCAGGATTTGATGACGTTCGTAATTGCCAAGTGGTCCATATATGAAAAGCGATAACCCAATTCTTTATAACACTGTTGTCGCCAAATTGAAGTAGTGGCTAAACCTCAGGCTAAATTGAGATACATGGGCATCTGGGGGAATTCATGGACATTTATCATCTATGCGTGTGTCATACTTGGAATGCGTGATCCTGAACGTGCATTCGTAGGCAAAGTCTCATTCGTTTTGGCCATGGCCACCGTGTATACACCATGGCATCATCATGATGAGGTATATACAATAATTATAAACGCTAGTCTTATTGAAATCTAAATAGACCAGGGTGTAATTATTATAATGATTAATAATAATGATCAAGTATTTATTCACAATCGTGCAATCAATTGAATATGTATGCAAATGACATTACATCCATATCAGGTCATTGGCATCATTTTCACACTATATCTTTCTCGACTAGCCCGGGAGCTTCCAGCATACCTAATTACAGGTTATCAACTACGCAAACACAACAGAAGCCAGGGGGTCTGTTTTAGGCTGGATTTAAACTATAAAGGTTTATCACATCACATATTCTAAATGAGCTGACAACGTCGAGTGGCATTAGAATTTTAATATTTCCAAACAAAAAATCCACAAACCTGCTTAGTCACTACAAGGCCAACTTTATTTCGTCTGTGTATGCATTTGAGTATGTCCAACTAGTAGTGTGCATGGATTACATATATATTGTACCAAGTTTGAATGCTTTGAAAATGCTTTGTAAAACTAATGCAATTATTAAAACTATTTATTAAAACTATTTATATATAATACTTGCCGATAATTTGATAGACTATTATTATTTGGTTTGGCAATGTCATTATGTGAAGTAGAATTTTTAAAACGATAATCCATCATTAGTTTTACTCAAATAACCTTGGTTAAATAGTAATATTGAAAAATTAAAATGTGAATTAGTTTGTTTATGTGGCTGCTGTTTTCTCCATTTTAATTTTATAGTCAATATTTGGTTGCATAGCTATTATAAAGCATTTAAGGTTCTTAAAATAGGTGTTCTTTAATTGTCACTAAAAATACATAGGCACAATATCAAATCTGTCAAATTAGTCCTATGTAATTGTCTTTTCTCCAAAATTTTGTGAGCAACCACAATATCTGAAATTTAGACAGTTTTGAGCAACCTCTAAATAATGGCAGACCTACAGGCTCTCCAGAAATTATCACTTTCACTGTTACTAATACAATTCAGTATATGTCCCATATATCTAGTATGAATAATAATATCCGGATGTAAACCGTAATACTCTTTACAAACACACTATATTCAAATCTATAACCACCACCATAAGATACTACAGTATTACTGGCTTAAGTACTAGAAACACCTCAGAATTACTGAAGCGTAGCCTGCATAAAAGGCTAATCCAGGTAGAGTTTCCCAGCAGGCACAAAAAGTTGTTACAACGTTAAATCCA
>CM032660.1:46489122-46562723 GCA_019095985.1 Streblospio benedicti
TATCTAATAATATTAACTACTTTTTTATGTTTTCCATCAGAAAATCAGTACTATACTAAATGGACGCATAATAAATTGATTATAGTAAAATTATTATCCATATAAAATTAAGTAATTATTTTGGTGACATTTTAAATTGTATGGTGCACAGCTTATATAGGTGAATAAGGTGTGTAGCATACATGTATATTGTATATTGTTAGAAACAAGTAATAAACTTGGAAAACTTATACCGCTTCTCATTTGTCTGTCCAGGACAATGGCTGATCCAGATTTTATTAGGGTGGGGGAGGGGCATTTTAAAGCTCCTCACACATAACATTTTTGGTACCACCGGTCAAGTAATGGATGAAAATTTAGAAAAAAATCGCCGGATGAGTAACGTTTTCTCATTTGTCGTTTGCTCATCCGTGGACCATCCGATCGGCTGCCAAAGAGTATGCTATCGGCTACCAGTTACTGGCCGTTTCACATTGGAAATTGCACAAAAAACACCTAAAATCACATTTTTGTCACCCCACCGTTTAGTAACGCTGCTCAACGGTCAAGCGCCGTTCTCAGAACTTCTCACCGTCAGTAAACGGCCCTCCACAGCTTAAACACAGTCAGCAGACGTTTTTTTCCAATCCTCATTCGGTGGAAATTTTTGAACAGTTCAAAATCATTTGTGCCGTTTTGGCGACTTTTTTTCTCGCATTTGTCGTGATCTGCCGTTCTTGCTCGGTCAGATAACACCAGCAAACAGTTGGCGATATTTGGCTGACAATGCAAAGCGGACAAATAAATCTAAATTATTTAAATGATACTCGACCGGTGGTACCAAAAACAATATGTGTGAGGGAGCTTTAAGAGATCTCATGGGTTCTGTAAGATAGTGAACCTGCCAAAAGCTCTACGCCAAACACCCTGCCTACCCCCACCCCCTGGATATGCACCTGTCTTTAAGGAGACTTTCTGGAGATAAAAGAATTTGGAGGTTAAAAAAATCTCAAAATGTTCTTGTTTTTTATTCTAATATAAAAGTACATTCATTTCTCTTTTTAAAAATGTATAACGCTTTAAAGGTTGCGGGAATGGAATTTGGTTTATGGACCATACAAAAGATCATACAAATACAATGAAAAATTCAGTCAATGTTAATTTTGACTGTACCAAAATTGTATACATGATCTTTTGTATGGTCCATAAACCAAAATCTATTCCCGAACCCCTAAAGTGTTATACATTTTTAAAAAGGGACATGCTTGTACTTTTATACTAAAATAAAAAAACCAGCACATTTTAAGAATTTTTTATCTCCAGAAAGTCTCGTTAATGTGGACACTTCGTTTTTCAAGTTTTCTCATTTTATTTCATTATTTACCACATCGAAAGTAAAGCTGTCCTTAAAGCGCACCTGTCTTTTCAAGTACAACTTGAAGGTGTGTTCTGATGATAGATATCTCACAGCCTGACACTATCTCCCGCCACCACATGGGCTGTTTCTTTCATCTCGCTACCATGGCTGCTACATGCGCTCACAAAATATGCTCAGTTTCATTTTTAAGCTCAAAGTTCCGTATTATAAGGTAGATAGTATGAGGGTTCATTACGTCGCTTCAGTTGCTGAAGCAAAGCCATGGGTTTGGTTCGTTTTGTAACTAACTAACCAACCAACCAACCAACCAACCAACTAACCAACCAACCAACCAACCAACCGACTGACCAACCAACCAACCGACCGACCAACCAAACAAATAAACAAACCAAACCAAACCCAAACAACCCAAACAACCACTATGGGTTTTGTATGCGCAAAAGCTCACAGAAACGAAAATCAACAACGTGAAAATGATTTTCTTTTGATTAAAAGAAAGTGGCCTTGGGATGGGTGTTGTCAAAATCTGCACTCTCCGGATCTGCCTATGCTATATATAGGCTATGAACCTCGCCCATTTATGAGGATGCGCAAGTGTGTCACTCAGAGCCTACTCAACATGAACAAAAACAGGTGTTATTAGTGTCTATTTAGACACTCAATCTTCTGCGTCTCAACATATACAACACTGTTCTGGTTTGTCACGTCTGGTGACGCTTTTCGCGTTAAACTGTGTGGCACTTTTACAGATGAACGTGGTTTGTAAACAGTCAATTCCAAATGTCACCCACGTAAAGTCTGCTAAACATGCAAAGTGTTAGAACTAATTCTATTGGTCTGCCCGCCAGCGGGGGCCGCCCCCGTGGGGGTCACGTGATCTAACCGGGCACGTGTTTGACCCAAGTGACAGGTGCGTGACCTAGATACAAACAGGTCAATTGGGTCTTGTAAAAATTCAGATGTCATTACATTTGAAATTGCTCCAAACTAAATCTGTGTGCGCGTGGACTGGCCCCTGGTCGTTCTTTTATTGCATAATTTAAGAAAACAACTAAACATAGACCGGGTACTTTTAAAGCGTGGCTGATGGTGGGTGTTGAGCCACTTCATTCACTGCTTTTTTCCATCTACAGGTCCATTTTTGACAGATCCAGCAGATGATCTGAAAACTTACTGTCGAGAGACATCAGATGGCGTATACTCCTAAGAGAGTTTGCAAATAAAGTGTTGAACTAAAGTGTCTAAGTTGAAATAAAGTATGATGCCAATGACCTGGTGTAAATGTAAATGAACAGAAGACCACACACACACCAGGTCATTGGTTTAAGTGTCACAACATTGCAAACTGGACCGACACCGACAATGTCCACATTAACAGGTCTCATTTTACATTTGTTCACTTTATTGATGGTATAAAGGGCAATGGAAAATTGAGATTAAATGTAAATGTAAATGTCGTTGTTTATAGTCGCAATTCACTGTTATCATGCTCTAGCGACTTTACATATTTACACCAGGTCATTGGCATCCTTGTCACACTATATCCTTCTCAACTCCCTGGGCAGCATACGGCACATCTTTTGGGTATGGTAGCACAGATGTGCTAATCACTCACATTTGCGGTCACGCGCCTGACCTGTACCTATTTAACGTGTAGGTGACACGGAGAGCAGTTAAGTGTGCAACCTGTTAGAGGTAAGTTTGCTCAACACTCACCACCAGACCCGACCGGAAATCGAACCACACGACCTTCTGGTCACGAGTCCAACTCCCTATCCACTCGGGCACGGAAGAACGAAAGATTAGTAGAAAGTGTACACAAAAAACAGGTGTCCTTAATTGGAAGGTGACCCCACACTGACAGCCTGCACTGTATGTCGTATTCAATTCCCTGAGGATCATACATTGATGGTGATGCGCTTGTGGGTAATCTCCATGAGAATCGGGGGCGGAAGGGCTGTCCCAGGGAGCCCGCGGTGACAGCTACTTAATGGGATTACACCCCAGGGGCGAGGCCAAGCTTGTGCTGGGATCGCCCGTGGGTAATCTACGTGAGGAGAGAGGGCGGCGTCCGTGGGGACACACTCTGTAATGGAAGTGGCCAGTATAGTGTTGGGACACCGTCTCATACACACAGCCAGTGTGGCAACATCATGTCGGCTAATGGAAGTGACCATGGAGTGACCATGGAGTGACCAGTTCAGTAGAACCTCTATATTAGGACCACCGTTGGGACCAGTGTTAGGTGGTCTCTATAGAGAGGCTGTCAGGATGCAGATGTTCATTTTGGTAGTGTTGTAAGGGTTTGGGACCATGCAAGTAGTCTTATTATAAAGTTGGTCTCATTAGAGCGGTGGTCTTAATTGGAAGCCTTACTGTTTATGACTGAAGTTCGCTTGCGCTGTAATATAGCACGACCTGTCTATTTAAGACTGGCTTTAAGTGATCCCTGCTGAGCTATCATTATGAAAGTTTGAGCCCGAAAGTAGTGGTCTCGTTATAGAGGGGGTCTCAATAGAGAGGTGGTCTTAATTGGGGGTTCATCCAATGCCCAATGTGATGTTATCACCATACCAATGGGTGTGAAGTGGAAAGCTCGACAAAAGGTTGAAACGACATGGGATGTGGTAAAAGTGACTGAAAAATGGGTTCATGACCAAGGCGACTGAAGAAATAGGGATGTAAAATAATACCAAACAAACTAGAGATGCTAGCTTTCTTGACTCCTTTTCACATACACCCCCGTTACTAGAATTCAAAGTAGAGGTAATTGCAAGATTGGACACTGTCCGGCTGTTATTGTTGTAATTGCAACTATTGTGGAGGCCAATCAGTGGCATCTGAGTCCAATATCCACATTACCGGGGTGAAGTGACCATTGTCCACTGACAGGGAACAATGGGGCTCTTGTTACCGGTTCTACTGCACCATGCGCAGCAAGGAGAACATACAGGACAACCCCCAAAGATGACCACCTCTGTCTAAAGCACTGCACACCCAGTTCGTGTGTTATTTAAATAAAATTGTTAGGCTCCAAACAATTAGCACACAATATTACTACTTTAAACATTATTGCTTTCCCGGTGCCAAAGTGAAAAAAATAAAATTTCTAGTAAGATCTAATGTAAATAAACATGTTCAAATCCCCGATTATCGCCACGCACGAACTGGGTGTGCATGCAACAAATTGCACCATAGATCATATAATTTTAATGAATCATAACAATTGTGTTTATCATGTGACAATATAAGTAAGTAGCTTTATTTTGACACATCAAACACTATTGAGGGTTCATTAATAGCTGTGCTACGATTGTTTAAACAATAAAATGCACGAACTGGGTGTGCAGTGATCTAAAGATCACCTCTATTTATAACAACACCAATTCTAAATATAACCCACAATTAAGATAGATACCAACATGAACCTGTATACAGAGAGCACATCAATACCACTAGAATCAGTCCCTTTTGTGGTGATAATGCAAATGTTCCGCTGCACACAGGCTACACAAAGTCAATACCTCGTGTTGTTACAATCCAATATTGTCTGGAGTAGTTTCAGTCACGTCTGGCGTTATCCACATAACACGTCACACGTGTACACGTCACAGGCCGTACAGTCCAACCTCCAGCAAGACCACTTCTATAGAGTGACCCTCCCTTTGTGTAATAGACTTTGGGGAAACACATCTCAATTGAGACCACTCGAGATCAGCTCATCTAGACTTTCTACTTGTCTAAGTAGAGAGGTTCTACTGAATTTTCCCAATGAACTGCACCTTCCCTTCACACATGATGACATCACTGCAGCTCTACGCTCTCACCAACCACGCACACGGTGTACATTACTTAACATTGCCCCGTGTGTTAATATGTTTATGTGGCAGGCCCTGGCAGTGTGTTTATTGGCCAGGGGCGTGTGTTTCGTGGGTCAAGGTCACTGACCAGGTGAATTCTACACAATGGTAAGACATTCAGACATACAGCGGACGTTGTCAGAGAGCCTTGTAACGATTTGGAAGGCCGTGGACTCGAACTCACGATCTCCTGGTCACACCAGACCGGCCATATGTGTATGGACAGACGCCTTCGACCGTTAGGCTAACCTTCCCAAATGCTTACAGACATGTCCATGCCTGGCCAGCTTCTAAATCCAGCTACGGATTAGTAGCTCTGCCACTTGTGTTCTCTGTCTTTATTCCCTGCCTTAGCCTTTGTCCCCGAACATTTACTTGCCATCAGATGTGGGCTGAGCTCGATTTGTCCCCAACCCCACAGTCGGCCACTTCTTCCCCTGGGTACCGAAATTAGGACCATCTCTAAAATTAGACCACCTCTTTATTTAGAAGACTGTTAATATGTCCGAGTCTTAAAAGAGACCACTGCAGATCTCCATCATATGGAAAGCAAGAGAGGTTAATGGAGAGGTTCAATTCCAGTTGGGGAAGGCTTCCATGTATCGGTTGACGGGCATGCTCTCCCCGAATAACTCACATTTTTCACCATATCCCCAGCAGCTATGAACGCCCCTACCTTTCACTGTCCAGCAGCTATGAAATGGCATTTTGTGATGCCCAGCAGCAATGAAAACTCTATGTTAGGACAACAGCTATAAATTACATCTCTTCCAATTTCACGCTTCTCATTTGCTAGTTTCATGTGTATTTTAATCTCATTTCAACTGCTTGCTAGAGGAGTGTAGTTCTAACGACAGTAAAAATGAAAAAAAAAAAAAAAAACTTTTTTCGGGACCCCTCTCGCACCATTGAACAAATTGTAATTAATGAACTTTGTGTGTTTTATCAAAGTATGACGTCTACAAGATTTATATACAGAAATGCGTTTCAACCATATGATAACAATTCGTGAAGGAAAGCTGGCGCAGCTGCCAATTTTACATTCATCACTCTCACTTGTATTGGCTTCACACACATATCGGCACTACACACCATTTTACACTTACCCCCTCGACCTAACGGCACCAATCTGTCACATTTGTATACAAATCCTTGTTTCACGGCTTGTAGCATGACACTACATGTAAATAAAGGTAAAAGTGGTATTTCTAAATAAAAGGTTATTTCATGAGGGGGTGATGGATATCAGAGAGTATCTCACTGAGTGTGGGGTGTTAACGGTACGAGTGAGTGCAGCAAAAGTACCGTTAACAACCCACACACAGTGCGATATTCTCTGATATCCTACACACACGAATATAATTACCCTTTTCTCCAACGTATATGGTGTCATTAAAGTTCACATTCGTCATGATTTAAACATATTTTTGACCAACAGTGGCGTGTCGTTATGATAAGTCAGTACGACAATTAGGTTATGCTGCTATTTTTAGAAAACAAAGGTCAAGGTTATATTGAAAAGTCAGCCGATGTACAAAGTAGGCACCGAGTTTCACGGCAACTTTATGATGATTGCTGACATCTGGGGTTTAAAACAGTAACTTTACAACTTTATCAATGAGCTTATAGTATAAATAGTTTGGTTGTAGTAAAATTATGTAAATAGTAGCACATTAATACTCAAATGCTCGGCTTCGATTGGCTGAAAAGTGTGGCTGCAGGGGGCTTAAAGGGGAGATATCGGGGAATATGCTACGGTCTGTTCATTCATAAAGACGGTCAGAAGTGGGAGAATGATTTTTATTTGGTTGTTGTTGTAATATTGGTGCAATCATCACCCAGCATCTGACCATATTTATTATCGCAGGACTTCATACGTGGATTTTGGGGAACCTGCATGACAACACCTCTCTATTGAGACCACCCGAGATATGTTCATTGAATAGAGGGTCTCTACTGAATGGTCCCAATGGACTGCTCCTTCCCTTCACATATAATGACATTAATGCAGTTCTATGCTCCCGCCAAAGGAGTATATGTCATTTATGTATTACCAAACATCTACATTGGCTTAGTCAATCACTGTGTGAATGTGACAGAGCCCGCCCGTTTCTCCAGCACACCCCACTAACCACGCACGCCGAAACACACAGTGTACAGTGCCACAGGCGTAACGCACGTGTTCAGTGCCACTTCCGCGCAGAATGCGGCCTCCGCCTCGCAACTCGCTCTGCGCCCCTCCTGACGCCGCCGCCGCCGCCGCAGACTGTACAGCAGACGGCATCAGGCGGTTGCCGTGACAGAGTTGGGCTGATGACACACACAGGGTGGTGGAGCTGTTACCAGGCCGGCTGCGGTGCACCTAAACACAAAGGTGCAGGTAGTTACATCATTGTGTGGTAACAGCCAGTAGTGTAGTGTGGATGCCAATGACCTGGTGTGAATGTTAAGTCACTAGGTCACGTTATTGGATGGCGACTATTAATACGCACGTTTACAGTTACACTGAGTTGTGTTAAAGTCTGCTTGAACGTCCTTTGAAGGCAGGAGACGGCTTTAACACGATGAACTGCGAGTGAGGGATACCCAGTTATAATACCTTGTAGGAGTGAATTCAAGCCTTTTTTTTCGGATACAGATATGCAAATTAGCTCATTCTAATTGGCCGTTGGACAGTAGCAGTGAGTGCGTAATACAGGTGTTCGTGTGCGTGCTCGTGTATATATCGTGCCGATCTGTGGCTCTAGAAGGTCTTAGTCTGAGTGCTAACTTTACTGATGACCATACACATAAGTGGGCATTATTAGAAAGTATCAATAATTATACGGTCAGAAAATGTAACTATAACCTGTACGTTTTGACACTTACACAAGAGGTACTCTACTGGCTTGTCAAGAGTTGATGTAAGGGATTTGTGTGCTAAGGCTACCGTATTTCTGTGCTTAGGACCCACACCCAAATAGAAGCAGTTCTTCTATTTATATACCATGTACACAAAGCTAGAGACGGTCAGCGCGTCCCTAGTCTGAGCCCCCATGGACCAATATAATGAAGCAGGTAATAGATGGCTCCCTCGTATAGAATACTCCCTTGTTTAAAGGCTTAGGTCTGAACAAATAGCGCCTCAGCCAGTGTCAGTCTCTGGGAATCTCTTCTCCGCGCTGTAAGCCAATGGTACGGTATCCGTTTCAGCTGGATGAAATAGCTGCATTAGATTTGAGCTGCAAGGAAAATTGATAAAGGCTGTTCTTACTTTACTAAGGAAAGAGTTACGTTTGAGACGACTGGATCTAAAATGTCCTCCTGTTTAGATTGGCCTAGGCCTTGAACAATGTTAACTGAAAAATGAGCTCTGCATGAGGGTTGTTCTCAATAACGTGATTGAACAAAACGTTCAGCATAGATGACGATGTGCCTCGGTTTTGAAATGCAGAAATACGGTAGTTGAGGAACTCCACCAGAAAAGGCAATCAAAATGTTTCTAGTTGCTATATAAGGACAAAAGTTCAAAACATCTTTAATATTTATTTCACAAGAAAGCTGTTTCATTCTTCTTTGGAAAAATGTAATATTATTCATGAGTTAGTTTAAATATCATATGACTTGGAGCGTTGTGATCGAGTCCCCATGTTTATTTCAATGAACCCGTGTGGCAAGCTCACAACAGTATTAAAATTTCAAATCAAGTAAGTATACATCAAAAAGAAATGGGAATATGAACAAGAATACAGCATAATTTACATTGTACAATTACTACAGAGTTTGGCAGACTCTACCAGATGCCAATACCTGTTGGGTCAAGTGAAGAGTGATGACTGAGTTTGTATGATTTACGTGGGATAAAGCCAAAGTGGCTAACTCTGGTGGTAGCGAGTATGAGTTGTAGCAAACATATTATAGTTGTAGCCAGTTGTAATGTCTGAGGAAGTGCTAAAGTTATGACAACTTACACTAACTTACAGTTAAATGACCTTTCATTTGGATACCTAGCAAGTTCTGTGTGACATCGATTAACAGATTAAGGGCCATAGATAGAAAGGGGTTTGTGAAAGGAAACTGGGCTCTTGAAGTTGTGTCTGCCGAACATCTTACTGACCGGATACGCATGTAGCAGCATTGACCTGGGATAGCAGCGCTTCTCTAACATGGACGGTAAGTGCATGGAAATGTTATTCTCCCATGTTTGCTAAAAATACTTGATTCTGATTGGCTGAGAGGTGGAGGATATTCTCCTCTATCCCACACCACAAAGTTTATAGGCTAAAATGATGAATAAACACTGGAGAACAAGGTTATTTTACCAGTGGGGGTGAGATACGGGTGTATTTACGTTAACAGAACTCTTTCGCTGCGCTCACTCGTTCTGTTAAAGTCCACGATCAGTGAGATATTTTTTTATATCTCACCCCCCCTCGTATAATAACCTTTTCATATCTGTTAAAGCCCCGGCCGTACAGTCACGAATGTTTATCCATGAATTTTGATGTACATGTGTGCTATATTAGAAATATAACATCATATTCTAGTACAGTAACTTACGATTATTCACAGAAATTGTATTACACTACCACGGCCACTTAGATTCTGCGTTTGGGTCGGTCTGGCGCAGACATCAGCCAGCGTCATAGTGCCCTCGATCTTACAGTGATAATGAGGCATTCATCACTGCTGGGTTCTGCTCTAAACCAATCAGAATGCAGGATAGAGTGTGCCACAAAGGGAGTGATAGCCCGTAATATGCATTGTATGCGAGCATGTCATCAAAAATGGCGATCTCATTGAAATCAACTCAAATTGTAAAGTTTAATTCAAAATTATAAAGTTTAATTCAAAATTGTAAAGTTTAACTCACAATCGTAAAGTTAAAACCATAAAATTTGAACCACGAATGGCCATTCGTAGCACATTTAGTGCATTTACGTTTCCCCATCTCATAATAAAACTAAATCTATATTCTTTAAAATGCTAACTACTCTCCAACTTATACTTCATTCAAATTAATCAACTGAATTTATGTAGTAAAATCTCCAATGAAAAGTTGAAAAAGCAGAACACGCAGACAAAAACACCACATCATAACTCACATTGACAAGGTGCTCAAGCCGCATGGCTCTCGTGACGCAAGTACCCACAAGTGATCTCTTGTTGTGACCTTCAAACCAATTCTGAAGACATGTTCATGATATAAAACCTTATGCCATTTTAAGAGCAGAGTTTTCCAATTGCATTTGTAATCAGACCCCAGGGCGGGGTAGAGGCGACAGTTTAGAGGGCAACCTGCCTTATGTGGACACCTTCTTAAGACGTGAAAACAGTGTACACAGGCTGTCCACATAAGACAGGTTGTCCACACAGCAGAGGTTCACCTTACGTATGTCGGACAGGAAAATATGTAAACGGGAGTATTCATAACATTAATAATGATACTATATCTTTATACTTACCTCTCACCACGTACGTGTATTGACGAAAGCACATACTTGGCGGAGGTCCGAACATCATATTTTGTATGGCAAAAATGGGGAAATGGAAAGTGTCCACACAACACAAGTGTCATTAAAACGGAGGTGTCCATACGGACAGGTTGCACGGTACCAGTGAGAGTGTCACGAGTGTCATGTGTATTTGTCAAAGTTTCTTAACTTGCAAGCTGTAAAGCAAGCATCGTAGTAGAAAGTACTGAAGAGTCAGCACAAAAGTGTTATTTTCCACTCTGTACGACCTTTTTGCCATTTTTTTTGTTTAAATTTATTTGTGTGAATAGTACTGTGCAAGATTGTATTTTACAATTTATTTTGATGGATGTGATTTATATTTGTTATAATACAATGAAAATTGCATATTTAATCATTTTATCTGAAGGATGCTTTTTCCAAATGACCTCTACCTAAAAATCCGGTACTGACCTAAATCAAACGACAGGAGGCGGCTATCTGCGCTCAAAAAATTTCTAGCGTTAATTTTGTATGGATACTTTAAGTTTTATTGATTTTCTACTACTTGGGAATACGTTACATAATAAACTCATATTTTGTGAGGATTACATGGTGAACCCATTTGAAAATCTTCTGTGTATTAGAATTATAGTGAAGGTACGTAAATCAAAAGACAGGAGGCTAATATCTGTGCTCATATTCTAGGCTCGATTTTGTATGGATACTTGATTTTTTTGTTGATTTTTTAAACGAGATGATTCCTTATTTTTGTCAAATATCTGAAAAATAATAAAATAAAATTCAAATTCTATTAGCAGGGACGGATACAGAAATTTGAGACCGGGCGAGGGGGCTAATTTTCAAATTTTGAGAGCGGGGGGCAGGCGGATTTGTCCGTGCGTGGGGGGAGATCCAGGTTTTTGGAAAAGGGACGTAAGGAAAACATAAGGCAGAATTACTTGGGGAGGGCGGGGGGGGGGACGCCTACGGATTTCATGAAAAACCCTATGATAATGAAGTATTTTTGTGCGAAAAAGGGAGGGGTTCTAAAAGGGGCGGGGTGGGGGGGGGGGCTTCAAGGCTAAAATGGCAGGCGGGGGGGGGGCAGGGGGGGGGCTAGAGCCCCCGATATAATGGATCCGTCCCTGATTAGTGATTATTCATGCACCAATATTCCTGTTGTAGAATACTGTACGGCGTGATTGATTCATTATTAAGGAAAAATACAAGCTTTTGTCATCGTCATATCTCACGACTTGGTATGTACAAGGACTTTAAGGCAGTGTGAGTGATCAAGCCGTGAAAACCGACGATGGCTTTTGTAAGATTTTATGCATTTTGTTTGAAACCTTCAAAATCTCAGGACCCCTGTCATGTTCAAGTGTGTGTTAAAAAATTATCGAGTGGTCAATATTTTTTTTATATTTTCTAAAAGCACTGCCAATATATCCTAGTATATAATAAAAAGTTTTTTTGTTTTTTTTTTTTTTTTCAATCAGATGAAATATTTTCCAGTAATGTCTCTACCTTTATTTAATAATGGAAAACTAGTGGTTTACGCGCGAGCCGACCATGGGTATTGGTTAGCTGTGAATAAAACATGATAACACTCCTTACGAAGAATTTTGCTATTCAATAAGTTAGTTATGCATGATGCAGTCCGTTGTTTATACCCACAGGAAGGTGGGTCTTCAAACATTCTAAGAATTCTATTATTTTCAAACAGGATACATGTGGAAGGTAGAAAGGAAAAATTTATTGTATGGCTGTGCATTTAATCAGCTTGTTGTTTTTCATTTTTAATGTTTATGAAATATACGTAATATATATATTTCTAAACCTAGATATTGAAAACGTTAATTAATACATTGTAAATGTAAAGATACATATAGCAAACATGAAATATATAATTATGAATCATATATTCTGATAATAATTTTTAACATAATGCAACCTTACAAAGTATGTAATTTTTGTGGGTTTGTACCAGAAAATCAATACTAAGTTATAAGGCAATGATATCACCATTGGCACTTTTCAGTGTGATACTAAGCGCAGGAAGGTGGGGTTTGTAAAGATATGAGCCATTTTATTAAAACCGTCAAAATTTGTGCAACAAAACATGTATATCAATCCATTAAAAACTTCCACCTTAACGGTAACATGCTGTTGGCAATTTACCACACAATAATGCTCTTTTCAATATTATGATACTCAGAACCATTATCAATATCACCGCTTCAATACTCAACTCACATACAGATAAATCATTTTGATGGCAAATTTGACAAGTTTGCAAACATGAACCAAAATCATTTATCCATCTGCCAGTTGCCAGTGCCGAAGCACTATAATTGCAATTTACCATCATCCACCAATGCCTGTACACAAACCAAATGAACTGATAATTACGCTCGTTGCCCCACAAGTTGCTATTACCCGGGTTTATCTGCGTTTAACAAGCTGTACAAATGTTAATCCGCGGATTTAGTGGCTTACGCGGGATAATCCGCTCTGATGGCCGCGTGCATTGTCCTCCCGTGATTGAAGCTTCCGCCTCAGCGCCCGCCAAGTACGGACGGTGACTCAGGCAGATCCATGTGTGTTGGGGGGGGGGGGAGGCGGGTGCCACTACTCCGTTTGGTCCACCACAATATTTCATTATCAATGGTTTTTGGTCATATTATTCAATCACTTCAATTTATTACCTGCTTTGATTTCCAAATACACTCTAAAATCTAAATATCAAATACAATTTTTGATCGATTTCGAACACTACAGGTTCCTTTTAAAAAATATTCTGGTTTTTGGCATATCCACTATCAATTGCGCACAGAGACCCTATGAGATTCCTCCGGTGCACCTTCCCATTTCCCACTGTGCAAAACCCGTTTCAGCCAACGGTTCCTCTCCACGTTTTCTCAAAAAGAGAAAAGCTGGATCTGCAACTGCTCCAAATAGTCTCGGATCAACTTTTGCGACCATTTGACAAGGGCGTTATCAACGACTGGTGTGCATTTCTCATAAATTCCCAATCAGGTTGGGATGAAATTTACACGGGTTCTGTAATTACATGCACAAGTGAGCGCCTGCAATCGAACGCCCCATGTAACGTTGTCCAGACCGCCATAGCGCTCCCTACAGGGAGTACATTTATGCTGCCACCCGCCCCCGCTCTCGGGGAATCTTTCACATCGTGCATAATCCAGAGTCACAGTATCTCAGCAACTGGCGATTTGAATAATAAGCGTGGAATCGATGCGGATGCCCCAAACCTCAGGGTAGAGACCCTGGTGAAAGTTACAGCGCTCGGGGCGTCATGTTCAGCAGAAAACTAGAAACACTCAGCCCCCTAACATCACTCACATCATACAGCTGAACCTCAACTGACACCACCTCCAGGAGACCACCTCGATAATAAAAACACTTTTCTTGGTCCCAATACTTTAAACTTATTCTTATAGGAACCTCCACATAAAGAACACCTTTCCATATTGAGATGCCTGTAAGTCGATGCCACAAAAGGTCTTAATAGACCGTTTCTACTGTATTGCCATATTTTGAGCAACCACAGACACGACCTGTTCACACCCACCGACCTCTGGCTTTGTTTTTGACGGCCGAGGCTCATGCGATATCCACGGCATCCAGCACATCCGGGTCTGTAGCGATGGGCACCGTGAGCTGCTGTACGCCCCGCCCCTTTTTCCCACCAAAATACTTCATGTTCGTAAGTTTTTCGGCACGTCCGCCATCGGCCGCTCGTACGAAACCCATCAAATCCTTTAAGTGCGCCCCAACCCCTTTTCCAGAAACCGGAATTTGCCATTGCATTTAGCAATATCACACAGACACTCCTCAGTCGTCGGTGTAACATCCTTAAAACTGACTGTCACAAAATATAATTAAAGTCAATTCTCGCAGTCTCCGATTCACTGTGATTGCTCATATTGTCAATAAAACATACACACGTGGATGCGTAGATGTTCTGTAGGTTATTTCCAAAGTGGTGATAAAATAAGTTACAAACATTGAACGCACTTCTTGCATTGGGCTCACCATTACAATAACAATGGGACTTGACAAAGAATACGGGACATAACCGTGATGCTAACAAAGCACTCACCGCTCATAACGGGAGCGTTGGCCTATTGAAAACCTCCATTATCCACATACACTTATCTCGGCTATAACGATCCATTCACGTTGTCATTACAAATCCATGTCCGCCATATAGGTAAATTGTTCCATGAACATATAGCATCAGATGATGGGAGTTTATGCATCTTGGTTTTATGACATAGTGTTAGAGTGAAAGGGATGTTGGTTGTCGTACTAAGAGCTCTATTAAGTGTGGTCTCTGCTTAAAGCCACCTGTATAAAGGGATCACCGCTATACGAAGACTATTTTTCAAGCTCCCAAACCTTCAAAAGAACCCAGCGTAAACCTCTGTAGAAACACCACCTCTCCATTAAGACCACTTACATATAGCTGTTTGGTCCTAATCGAGAGGCTTTACTGTAACCATATGATGGTCCATTCACTTTCCCAATCACATCTGTATCATTGGTATAAGTAAATTGTTGCCCTCACCCTGTCTGCCATGGATCATCATCTGATGGAATCTTATGTATGCAAGACAAGAGTTTTACGACAAAGTGCTAGAGAAGAGAACGCTTTAGTGTACAGATAACACTGTACAATGTAACCTTTTGTATAGACCATTTCTATAAGAAGACTATTCCAATCATAAAACATTTTTCAATCTCCCCCTTACCCCAGAAAACAGTACAGTGTGAGCCTCCGTAAACAGACCGCCTGTCTATTGACCCCCCCTGACTGGTCTTGATAAAGGAGTTCTACTGCCATAACATGCTGATCCATCCACTTTATCCATACAAATCCGTGGCATTGATGTGGGTAAATCGTTGTCATAACCATACAGCATCATCTGATGGTGTTTTATGCATCTAAGACGAAGGTTTTACGACAAAGTGCTAGATGATAGTGGGTGTTTTTGTGTACAGATAACCACTATATCTGCTGTATTTGCCATCTAATCAGCCTGTCCCTAATGTTCATCCCCAATTTTTCGACATTCCTTCAGGTGGTGAGAACTACCTGGACCCAAGAATAATTCTGCATATATAAAAACCTACGTCTCTGATGAGATGATGAATCAACAACCAACGCAATAGAACCTCTCTACTAGGAACACATAGTTGAGCGACCGACGGTGGTCTCAATAGCGAGGTGGTGTCTTTATGGAGGTTCTCTCTGACCTCGGTGAGGCACCTTAGGACTGCAAGAAATGCGATCGCAATAGGCGTACATTGGGGGTTGCACTGTACTTACAATGTGACGTCTCATTCGGCTTTACTATTTGAGAACGTGTGACCCGGGCTGAAGATCCGGCCCATTCACAAACCAATGCTCTGGTCCGATGCTCTGGTCAGCGAAATTAGAACTACTTCCACATTCAGTTTAACCTGCAATTAAGAGAACCTGTGTAAATGGACCACCTTATGCGATAACATAATTTCTTACTATCTGAAACCTTCAAAACCAATGATGATGTAAAAGCTTCCACAAAGAGGCCACCTCTGCTACTAAGGTCACTCAATACCAGCTCAATGGTTTCCCAAGACGGGTTCTGCTTAATGGAGTTAAGTCCGCAGTTGATTTGCACCGTAATTAAAGGTGATGAATTGGAAGGAATGATTTTCAGACGACATTTAGCGTAATAATTACATTTCTGCCGAATTAGCCGCCATTTTGTCCCGCGTCGCCATCTTGATTTTGTTTACACGAGGACATGCTGTTAATTGCGACAGCGCTTGATTATGATATAGTTAATCTATAATGCAATATGAGGCTCATTTGCTGCCAGCCTGGCTTTATTCAAAAAGATTTCTCAGGTTCATGTGGCTGAAGCTACATTTTCCTGGACTTCCGGTTACAGGATTCCAAGGCTCATGTCAAAGTCGCAATATTTTATTCAAAATAAGTTGAATACACCCATGGCACGCGCTGTGATTAACACATCAATATTTCATATTCTTTTCTTTGGACCCAAGGGCACGTGTTGCTGATGCTGTCTGTTTATTTTTGTTGTTTTTGCGTGTATTCTTTTTACATCCAGAGAAACTCACTAGCGAGACCTAGACTAAATCCTCTAACTAAGACAACCTTTCTATTGATACCACCTCTATACAAGACCACTTTTTACGGTCCCAAACCTTCATAAAGCTACCACAACGAACCTCTGTATAGAAACCACCTGTGTATGGAGACCACCTTACAATGGTCCCAAAGTAGTCCCAATAGAGAGGGGGCTACATCACATATTCTTTAGAGGGACTCGAACCATAGAATGCTGTCATTGTGACTTGAAGAATTTTCCTGTGATGGCATCACTTACACCCAAGCCCACTAGTCCGTTAATTCCATTGCATCTATGTTCTTGCCCTATACACCCCCGATACTGCAGCAAATCACACAGTGCCACAGTCAACTCCTCACCTGGCACCGCATACTCCCCAGGGTGTGTTTAATTGACTGTTTTACTGAACTTACAGCCAACTCGACCTCCTAAATTTCTATGATCATTCCTACAACCATCCAGTCATCTCAATCCCTCCGCATCCTCCCCAGTGTGTGTGTTTACCTGCCTGTTTCGCTTGCAGCCAACGCGACCTCGGCGGCGGCTGCGTTTGAGCGGTGCCAGCTGGTCCGCCTGCTGCTCTCTATGGACGCGCCCCCCGCCCCCGCCCCGGACACCGCCTACAACGTCAGCGCCGACATGGTCAACCACACCCTCAATATGACGGTCAGTCACTCCCCAATCACCACCAAAGGGGGGAACTTAAGATAAGTAAACTGCGGGTTTCCTATTATGAATTACCCCTGGGGGCAGGAATTTGAGGGCCTACATGGGTTTCCGTAATACATACTCTGTTATCATGTCTAATAAAACATTCTAAAAGGTCCAGGTGTCACTTTCTTATGAAGTCTACATAGAAAAATATACATGTCCATATATATAGACAGCAAATGTCAAAATGTCAATTTTATATGGTAACATTTGCTATCAGAAAACGGCTGTGTCATCGTCGCCATGCTACTTTTAACACAAAAAGGACCTGTGTTTTGTGCATACACGAGAGAGTCCTCCGAATCATCTATCCATCTTATTGTGTCTACCACTGTTTGACTTGACCCAGCAAGAAGCGAGAAATTCAAGATGGCTGCCAAGATGGCCGCTGGTTCATAACAGGTGTCCCATCCACATTAATATTGAGTTAGACACGTCATTATTATTAACTTCTGATTACTGGGTCAGCTCAAAAGGTAGTAGACCCGTCGAGTGACACCTCCCCGTGTGTTCCAGCTGTCCTCGCCTCCCGTGCCCCCCGCGGCGGCCGCGGTAAAGGCCGTCCTCGCGACCCTCGTGACCCCCGCGCTGTGCGTGCTCGGCGTGCTCGGAAACGTGCTCAACATCGTCGTGCTCACGCGCAGGCACATGCAGGTGAGTGGGTGTGTGTGGGTGTGTGTGGGTGTGTGTGGGGGCGGGGGCCGTCCAGGTCCATACAGGTGAGTGGGGGATGGAAAGTGGAGGGGAATCCGGGGCTATTGGTGTAAAAGGTGAGGAAGGGGTTGGGGTGGGGTGGGGGGCGGTAATTGCGACTGGAGGATAGTCCGGGACATAGGAAGGAACACGTGATACGGGACTGGGAGGCCCCGCGGTGCTGGTACAGGCACCTCTAGAGGCACCTGCAGGTGGGGGTAAGCTATACACGGGCATAAGTTCTCACTTCTCTATTTTTTTAACTAACTTTCCGCATCCCTAGATTGGTTGGCTAATTTCCCCACATTCAGAAGTTTAAGGCTTTCTCACACATTCCACATCCTTATAAACCCGGCCAAGGTAAGAAGGTGGGGGGGGAGAGGAATGTGGGGACTGGGATTCGTGGTCGCGCTTTTCCGGTTCATACAAATGTTGTTTTTTGTGCGCATTTAGATGAGGACGACCTTTGCTATGGGCTTTTGCTATTAAGTTTGCCTGTCCGAGTGTTCATAGGACTGGCTGGTAGGAGTCTGCATATGCGTAACTGAGTGAGAGCTTCACTGTGTACGAGGCAATATGGGTGGCAGCTTATATGTATTTAATAACTAATCAAGCAGAAATAAACATTCATGTTCAGAGACACTTGGCAAAGTTTTCATTTCTAACTTTGTAAATCCAACTTCACAACTCTTTCGTTCATTTGCTCAGAAAATATCCGTTAAATCTTCATGCAACGTCTTCAATCAATCCATGAACATAAGTGGATTATAAAAACATTTTCAATCCTCTTTAGTGGCTGTTATGTATTCTACGGCCCAAATCCTTCCAATCAAATAGAAATGCACGCCACAAGACAGATGCCGCCGCCGTCATCTGTATGCGTCTCAGAGCCGCCAGTCACACGGCATTAATCTGGGGCTAGGAATAGAGACAGAGAGAGGCGGGACACTCGGTATGCTCGGCAGGCGGCCGGCTGGGAGAGTGGACGGGAGTGGAGGGAGGGGGCTGGCGAGGGGGGAGGCGGGAGAGATGTGGAGGTGTGGAAAGCTTGTACAATTTGTGGTTTGGCGGGTGGTGATGCCTGAAGAGGTTGTAGAAACAGCGGATGTGCCATCGGTGCAGTGAGGTCAGCCTCGTGGCTTGACCTGTTTGGAAAAGGAGAGTTTTTTTCTCTCAGTTCATAGTGCGGACATTGGCCTAGTTTTCAAAGACTGACGCTACCCACACACAAAATGGTACCTATTAGGTACCACTGTGATTAGGGAGCTAGTGCTCACATATGTAAATAATATATAACAAGAATAAAGTTTACAAATTGGATATGCGTGCTTTCATAAAGATAAAAAAGAAATGCTAGATCTCACTCGCCTCATCTGTAGTCTACTGTTACACATACAAACCGTTAAAGATAAGTCCAAGAGGCTCCCCCTTTCGCACAAAAAATATGTTTCATGTGTTGTTGTTTTTCGTATGTGTTTTTGCATGTCCGCTCTCGGTCATCACCCTTGCGATCCCTCCCCCCCCCCTGTCCCTCAGTTGCCAACACCTGGGTCCGCTAGTGCGATTTATTCGACCATTTGCTCGACATATCCCATACAATCGAGCTATTACATCTGTAGAAAAAATGGGTCATGGTCACTTCTAAACTTCACTTTCTACAATCTTCTTTTAACCTAAATCGGGAATGATTTCATGTCTGTTGAAAACATGTTGTCCCTTATTTCCATTCCTGTGTAAATTCAAAGAAGCACTTTGATTAAGTTTTCTGCAAACTGTGACACCGGTTATTTATAGGAGGCGCATGGAGAGAAAACAAGTGGCTTCTGCAGAAAAACACAAAACTCAATGAAACTCAAATAGGAAACATCGGATCCAATTTAAGGGCAGAATTGCTCGTGGTTTGCTTAATGTGTATAAATAGTCAGTGGCTTCAAACATGCTGTGCTACGGTGAAATTGGGAGGTTTGTCTCTATTCAATGGAGTATGAGACGGTAGAAAATGTATAATAGTACGAGAATCGGTGATAGATTCACAAAGGGAAAAAAGTGGTGAATGATGAAATTTGACAAGATGATAAATTAAAGATATAGGATTAGAGTATTGGACAAAATGAGCACCTATTCGGTATGTCTTCCATGAGAGCAAAATGTTCAAAATGGCTGCCAATATGGCTGCCGACAATGAATATAGGCTTAGATTAAATATGATGTAATTTTTTTTTTTAAGTAATTAATATTCTTATCTTCATCTTTCAAAGTCAAATATAAAAGGTCAAAATTGAATTATGTTTTGACTGTAAAATTGCTGTAATCAACAGCATCTGAGAAACATATACAGACTTTATGCTCAAAAACCTTTAATTGTCACTGGCAGATTCAGATTTTCAGAAAGGTGGCGGACACTTAAGGGATCTCATGGGTTTTGTACACACGATCAATAGCGAACATACAAAAGAGTCCCATGAAAATAAGGTATCTTGGTTGGAAAAGAGGGGGCGCGTGCCCCTGGCTCCCCTCTCCTGGATCTGCCTATGATAGTGAATAGAATCATCCATGGTAACAAAGATAGAACAGAGTATTGGGACCTGATGTATAATGTCAACAATGCAAGAGGTGTTAAAGCCGAACTTATTAAAGCATATGGAAATTATGTCATAACTCCTGAATCAAATTACAGTATTCGCATTTAGACATTTAGCTAAAACAGGCACGGCGCCCCCACGCGGTAAATGGCAGCACTCATAAAACTGGTTTTATCGCCCACTTGAAATCTACAGTACAACCTCCCGACTAGGACCACCAGAAAACATGTAGTCACAATAGAGAGGTGGTCTCTTTATGGAGGTATACAAGGAAGACTTTGGGGGGGGGGGGGGCGAAATATGGTATTATTACAGAGGTGATCTTCTTTTTATCGAAGTGGTCTTAATTGGAAGTTCTATTGTATTTACAAACGTCACATAACTCGACTAATGACATCATCCCCCGACCCACAAACGCCAGGTCTAGTTTGAAATTCAACACCGAACAGCTTAATTTACACCATGTAGCAATTAGCGTAGTAAAAGCCCACGTTTTTCTCACATTGAGAATGAAAATCACAAAAACACACACAAAGATGTAATGCTATTCCCGTGGGCGTCCTGCACTTGTATCACAGCGCTCAGGTTTCTGGGGGGGGGGGTAGAGGACTGTTACTAATGGCTAAATGGCAGCCAATATATATGCAAATTAGCGTGATCTGATTGGCTGCTGCAGACACGAGTGATTTGAATGCTTTGACAAGTGGCAAAGTGTTTACTGGGTGCAAAAGGTTTACATGTGTGTGTGTGTTCTGTACTGGTGCCAATAGCAGTCGGCCGGCAAGGGAAGGGGTTTGGGGGTTCACACGCCCCTAACCCCTTGTTGGGTAAAGATGCACGGTTAAACTTTGACTCGGTAACAGTAGGTCGTTTAGAGCACCATTAGAAGTGATTTTCCAAATCTACAAGCTACCGTGTCAGTACTGTTTAGTAGTTTTATAAGTTCAGGGTGTCACCTTGGCGCAGAAACCTTTTTAAGATAGCTCAATGCTGAATAACAGTTCTATGATGGGATCCAACTGTGGAAAAAAAATGATTGTCATCGAGTACTTGATAAAAGAATATAGTGTGCAAAATCTCCCCTAATATTTAGCAGTGTACATGCAACTATTGGGCTCTGTGTTGTCATGGAGACCAGGGCCAACTCGTGTGGATGGGAGAGCCTTTTAGAGAGCGCCGTAAAGCGACCCGCGACTTAGCCGGTAAGCCGGGCTGAGAGCTTTGGGGGACAGGGGGGATACGGGAGGTACTGTAGAACAGCCAAATAGGACCACCTGGTATTGAAGTGCGAATAGAATTAGACAAACACAATTACTAATAGAGAAAAAAAATCATAATTCTGGTGATAGAGGGAATATGGCCGTTAATAGAGGATGAGAAGTAAAACAAGACGGCCTACTTTCAACTTGGAAACTGTGTAGTTTAGATTAGTTGACAATCAACAGTTTGGTAATTTACAAAATCTTTTATAGCTACAAGATCTAGCAATATTCATGAGCATGATAATGATAAATTACAGATTTTTTTCTTTTCTTTCCCTTTCCTCATATTTTCCTATCTTTTCTTGTACCTTTTCTCTGTTCTTTTCTGCTTTCTTTTTATTCCGTTTAGCCCCTTTCTTCTCTTTCTGTGCCGATGTATTCATACTGACAAAAGTGCTGCTCGCAGCCAGCCTGGTGACAATGAGTATTGGTGCCTCGCTGCCTTTGAGCGGTTCTAAAAGCCCCAGTTGGCGGTCCATGTATCATCTTAATGTAAATGCGTCTATTTGCTGTCACAATCCACCGAGTTTACACAACATGATAGCTTATGCTGACGCGTGATAACCTTGACTTAAAAGGTTCTGGTCTGTGATGAGACTTAGAATTTCAGGTTGCATTGTGTTCTGTTTATTTCCGTATGGCTGGAGTGCATTATGGATCAAACTTTTTTTGGATACGAGAAACCTATTTATATTTTAGCACCCACAGGTCATGCCCTTTTCTATAAAAAAAACTCTGGAAGGTCTGAGATAAGACTTAAAATTTACACTTGCATTGTGTTCTATTCACTTCTGGCTAGAGCGCAAAATCGACTTTTGCGGGTAGGAAAAGGAAACCCATTTTTATTTTGCATACTTAAACAAGGTAATACATACACTATACTAAATAAAACAAGACCATGCCCACGTTAGATTACATATATTTTCATTACTATCTTATGTGATTTTGTGTCGTGATCCGCAAAATCTCTATACATTTACACTACAGAAATACTGCAATATGGATAGTGAATCATCCACTCATGTTTTCCTATATGTCATCATGTACGGCATATTAATCTAGTTACTCTATAAGTTTTCATATAAGTTTTCATGTTTTTTTTTTCATCCGCAATTAACTTTCACACTAAGGTCCCTAGAACGTCACGTCACCCACAGTAAGAGACCTCGAGCGGCTTCTGATTCACCAAATCCAAGTTTTAGCATTTCGCTGAAACCTGCACCATTAAAACTGATTAATTAGATTTTGCCAAGAAATCCTCCTCATCAAGAAACCTTGTATTTAATTACCGCCCAGGCAGACCATTAAAACGTGTAATTGCGCATCGAGTGAATCCCGCCGACAGTTTTAGACGGCTGGTTGGCAGACAGTTTGACTTGTACATTTTCATCATGATTAGAATTGAGAAATAAACATACAGCAGAACCTGACAAGCATTTTCATGTTTTTGACTTGTACATTTTCAACTTATCATTTAGATTGGAAAATATTAGTAGACGCTCTGTATTTCGACTATTCGGGGCTTTGCCTCCACGTGGCCTCAATAGAAAGGTAGGGAGGGGCCTATTGTGTGGTGTGTCGACGTAGTTTGCTGAGTTTATATTTCATTTAAGGATACAAGAAATGTTACAAGGAAAAGGTGTTAAATTTTCTGCTCTTTAATGTTTATATTTTATTATAAAATATTATGTAGAGAACAAAATGTTTTGAAATGACAATAGGTTTCCTATTATGGCACATTTTTGGACAACCGTAGGATTAAAGAGCGACTCAATGTTTGTTGTACTATGAGGTTATATGGAATAAATTATCAATTTTCACATTTTTTGTTCATTATACTATAAACTGTGAACAACAACATACATCTAAAATGAACCATTTATCATTAATAGTTTTCCTATTATGGTGCATTTCATGGACAGCAAATCATAGTGATATATAGTGATGTTCAATGTTTACCGAGGCGTATCTCAAAATGACTGTTTCATCAGCTGGTGACACATGGCATGTCATGGGTGATCAAAGACTAGCATTGAATGAAATGTAAACTCAACACACTACAACATACCAGCCCACATAATCACTGATGATAACTCGGCTGTAGTTACGGAGGCTGGTCATTACTCTCTAGAATTAACCATACCTGACAGAATTCCTATTGTCTACGACTTTCCACTGTTATACAAACATCACAAGATTCAGGTTTTCGTCTTTGCGGAGAACAATCGAAAAACCCACGAAAATGATATATTTCCCCAGGAAAAGGGAGTTTGGGGTCATGTTAAGTGTGAAAAAATGCACGTCATATATATGTGTGTATACGTTTATAGTGGTCTTATAGTTGTGCACACACCCACACCCCTTCACAGCACACCTAATCCTGCTCCCGTCTGTGACAAACGCTATCACGATTGGGAATGTAGAGTAGTGGCGACGGGGTTTGTTAATTCTGGAGGCATTATAATGTTGATCCCGTGTTGTCAGTGGTTACCATGCGCTCCATACAACAACCCTGCACCCAGCGCACAACCAGGACCTACTCGTGTAGCAGTGGAAACTCATTGTCCCGACAGGAGAAGAGTAAGCTCCACCAGATGGCTGAGGTTTGAGATAAACATCGGGACATTTGTCCACAATGTGTTTGAAAGGAAACACATTGATGTGTAATTTCATGTCTATCATGCTGTGGAGTATCACACTCCTCTGATGCAGATGTCCCGCAACTTCACATACATCGTAGCAACGTTCGGGGGGTATTTTGAATGGATGTGCTGTGTAGATGTAACGTACTTCTTGTAAACACTATACTTGCGTGCATTCTGTTATAGAATGACAGACTGATAGTATTTTGTGAGGTTTCTAAACACAATGTGTGATAAATTAGAATCACCATTCATACTCAAAACGTCCTACTATTTGTAGACTGCTCATGCAGTGGTCACATCATCCTACAAGTCGCCTCATACAGACACTCAGAGCACTCGCCCCGTATTCTCTCTTAACCTCGGAATAACAGTAGATTGAGCAACACCGATATAACGAGATTCTACTGTATTACTGATATTATTCGACTGCCCGTGTATACAGTTTAATCCATGGCCGGGTAATATGATGAAAACTGACGTTTTGTATGAACACGGGCGCCATATTGATGACGTCATAAAGATGGCGGCATACAGGCGGCAGGTGGACTCCACCGGCAGTCAGCATGGCCCCTGGGGATATGTTAAACTGGAATCTTTGATTAATATCCCCTCACCTCAATCATTCATTTCTGCAATGGCAAGCCATCATTAAAAGACCGTTCAGAGACCACCTCTCAGAGATCAACAGTATGCCTACTATTATGCTATTTCTTGTAAGCAAGTTTGACAACTTCCAGTCCTCTTTAAATTATCACTTACTTCACTTACTTATTACAGCCGATATTTCCATACTCTAAGCCCCCCCAGGCCGTGACAAATGACACCCTAATCCACCTCTGCGATCCGCACTATGAGTGATGTCGGCGGTAAACACGGACGTAAATCACGGCGTGTTCTCCCGTTGGGCGGGTTCTGTTACCACGGGATCTGTGCAGGTTGATGGGGGCGGGGGGGGGGGATTTGTGTGTGTGTGTGGGGGGGGGGATAAATCAAGCTACGGATTAAGAGATTACTTGACTTTGGAAGATAATTTGCATTTTGTGTAACGTCATGCATTTAAAAAAATAATCAATATATCTTTACTAAACGCCATGATAATTTAAGAGGATATTCAATGCAAACTATTTTTAGGTAAATCAAGTTACGTAATATGATAACGGATTATTTGTCTTTAAATGACAATTTGTGTTATTTGTAGAATTATACAGTTTAGAAAAATAAAAGCTGAATAGAGGGCGGGATAATATACAGGTATTGTGAGCAAAGCTCGAAGTCAACTATTTGTTCTATGTCTCAAAGATTCACGTAAGATCACCGGGGACCTCCGTATGATGACAACCTCTCCATTGCGACCACTGAAGCCAAGTCCCCAATTGTGACACGATAAAGAAGCTGTACTGCATATTTATAGAGGGTGTTTGATGATGTAAACATAAACATCTGCTGGTGGGTGCTGAGCAAACTCAACCCTAACAGGTATTATTGATCCATGGTACACACACGTTAAATAGGTACAGGCTAGGCGAGTGCTAGTTAATGTGAGTAATGAGCTCCGAGGTAATACACCAAGTCTTGAATATTCCATCAGGCTGTGAGAAAGACAACATCATGTGGCAAGGATGTCAATGACCTGGTGTTAATGTAAACATGTCGCTTAGTCAAGGGCACAGTGAATTAGCTTACTCCAAATAAGGACGTTTATATTTACGTTTGAAATCCCGTGAATGGATGTGCCAACTAAAGAGTGCAGTCCTCTATTACTTACATACAAACGGTGCTCCCCAATAGCAATTTTGAATTTGAACACCCTGCATTTTGTAACCACTGTTACTTGGCCACCGATATTGCCATTGACACTTATGCTATATCAATCGATAGCTCTTAGTTTGTGCAATGCTTTTATAACACCCATTATGCATTTGATTGGAGACTTTTTGAATGTTGCTGCCTTAAACTCTCAACAGTTTTTTCTTCATAGCTGTATGTTGGCTACTCTGTAGCACAAATAACCCCTACAGACAGGCTTGAAGGCATTCTCTTGTGCAGTCAACACCAATCATATTTTGCTTTTTCAACAAAACACTACTAGGAGATGGACATATCTGAAAACAAAGAAGTTCTTACGCCAACAAACTTTTTAACAGACATTTAACAGACATACCTTGGAAATAGATATTTTTTTCTATTTATTTATTTTTGGATGCACACATTTACACACACAGGAAACACTGGGTTGTCATGGAGCTTAATCGCTCATCTACTATTCAAAACCATTGAATTAGATGTCAAATCAAGGCCCATATGCCCTTTTTATGACATAGTTATAAACAATACATTCTTGCACACACAACTTCATTTATGTCCCCTTAAGCAATGGCTAAGTTTCAAACGTTCCTGTGGCTGTACAGGCGGTTAAATCACTAACTAATTCATTGGAATCGTTCCACCTGTCAATCATTAATGGATCAAAAAGCTTGCTGTTTTATATGATTTTTATGAATTAGAAACCCTCTTCCGCATGACAACAATGCATTTCTAGCATTTGGACTCTACATTATCATAAACTACTGGTATCACTTAATTTTTAAAAACCACATTGTTTATTTAGCCCAAAATGACGTCATCAAAGCACGTGGTCGGCGGAGGAATACAGAACTGCACTCTAAACTAACTGAACTGGGAACTTGTTTAGACGTACATAACAGTTGTGTGGACTCGGGGGCGGGGGGGGTTACTTCATAGTCGCCCTATGCGGCATGTGCCACTGATAGGGGTCACCTTTTCCACCACTCAGTTTCACTAAGGGCGGTTCAATCTTGAGGTTCAATATCTCGCTTTCTTTTCATGTGATTTTGCGTCATTGCGCCATAAAAAGCATAAAAGGTAAATATAAGTTGTAGAAAATCTTGTTTTCATTCCAGTATCACATAGAATAATACCCCTTGGGATAATACCCCATTGTTTTCATCCAGTGGTTTCACTAGGGGTATCATTTTCATAGTTTCACTGGTTTCACTAAGGGGTATCAATTCGGACCTTCAGTGGCACCCCACTACCCATTCACCCCTGAAGTACCCCCCCCAGCCCCCCACCCCCACCCCCCCGAGTGTGTGGACGTGCGTAAAGAAAGAAGTATGAATACGGACCGATGTCGTGTATACCAAAACCACCATTGAAAGAAAGATATAAAACTACATTTAAAACCACGTGCACTAAACATTACATGGCGTGTAGAGGCGCCATTAGATGCTGCCGCCGGCGCATCGTCACAAAACTGTTACATGTAAAACTGCTATAAATACAGGACGTGACAATAGTCAGTAAAACATCAAAGAGCCAACTGTTCCCGGAGTGTCAGGTCGGGCACCTGGCTTTCATCACATACATGTACTATTCGCATAACCATCATAGCGCACAGTTAACACTGACAGTCATTCTTCCCATCAAAACCACGTCTATGTCTTTCACAACATTGGTTGCGAATAAATGTGATCAAATTGTGATGCGACCAGGTATCCAGGTATGTAGTTGGCCGCCAAAATGATCGCAGCGAAGGTGTTTGTTGAGCTTTGTCACGAGAGCCGCCACTGTCAACCTGTGGGCACATGAGCATGTACAGTTTGTCCCAGAGTAGAACCCCAACATGGCTAGCTACAGTAGAAACCCAAAATGTATATCGTCAGCTGTTGTACTATTCACACAGCGACCATCAGGCAAATTCGGTATTCACAGGAAAACAGGCAGGTCCAGATGGGGGGCAAGATGTTTTTAAATCTATATTTTTATTTTTATTTATGTTTGTATTTTGCATATTGCTGTGGATCATGAAAACAAAACAAAAAACAGATACATTAAAGCGGCCCAGTCCCACCCCATTCTCCAAAAACCTGTATGGTAGTGTTTACAAACATATTAAATATTCTGCACATTCGGCCTACAACACTAGGTCTCATTATCAATAGCGTATAGTTTTCTTTTTCGGCTGTATTCTTTATAAGATGAAATTTTGTTTTAAGTTTTTTATTTATATTTTATTCATTAACGGTTTGGGGTTCCTAAAGGCTTCTTTTCAAATCAAAACACCAAAATCTTTTGGTAAAAGCCGTAACAGAAAACTATACACTATGGATAATACAAACATATTGGACGCCGACGTTAAGAGAACAGCCCACATTCCCTGATGCCGCCTCTCAGACAAGCCGTCCTCCCCCCAGGGCCATGCGGGGATCAGCTGACGATCCCTCTAAAAGCACCGGAGGGCTGGTGGCGGGGGTCGCCTTAAAGCCTTGGGCTGTAGTGATGTTTTTGGGTCAACATTGATGATACTGCTGTAGTGTTTATTTTTATTCTAAATACAAACATCAAATTTTCATTACGTCAAATTGGGATATTTCGATAGCCAAATTGATGAGCAGGAGCGTCGTATTGCGTTTTCTTCTATATTTGAGGAAATGCTTGATTCTGATTGGCCGAGAGGCGAGGCGGAAACGTTGATATCCTACTAGATACAAAGACTTAAAATGGTATATAACCTTGAGAGCAAACGGTAACTTTAACTGGTGGTGAGAGTTTTGACAGCTCTGTTGACAGCACCACTCCTATGATACCTATACTGAATAGTACAGTAGAGACTCTAACCTGCAGGGATCACAATAAGATAACCCGCTATTTTCATAATGCCACCAAATTGCCATAGATTTCAAGAGACAATCCGAGCTAATCATTATCAGTATCTGGGTGACATCTGCCCTTTGCGCCGCCCGCTGTTTACGCCCTGCTGATTAGACTAATTGGTGCCGCCTGGATCCGTGTTAACGAGCGACCACGTGACCTTTACCAGCCTCGTTATGAGAGAACGAGGCTCTACTCGACTGGAAAACCTGGCGGAGGGAGATTCACGTGGCACAGAAGTGTGTGGGTTTTTTTTGGGTTTTTTTTTGTTCTTTTTTTTACATTTCCTTGTGTGTTTATGGAGCACAGTTAATATCGTAGCACCGTATAAAACTTATTCTATGTACTATGTACGTGGCAGTAGGTCTCATTTTACGTATAATTGTCTTTCCTTACCACATTTGACTTCTAATGTATTGTGATTCCCGATGTATCTTCCTCCGCCAAAGCTGTGCAATAAAAAATATATTCATATATTAGAAATCAGATGTGGTAAGGAAAGACAATTATACGTAAAATGTATCGTAGTACCATTTTCGTCACCAGGTGGCTACGAACAATTGTCTGTCATTTTCCAAAAACACCACAATGCTTTGAGAAAACCATTTTTGCTTTCCCAATGTTGTTTTTAATACGCATTGCAAATGCCGCGTGTTTTTGTTTGTTTGTCTACAAATACCCACAATTGATAGATATGCAAGCCTCAGAGATGCAAACTGATAACATACTTGAGATGAACATACATAACTGTGACACCTGTCTCCTTGCGTGAGACCCGGATGCGGTGTTTTGTACGGGCTCATGGTCCACACCTGTGTGGGGAAGGAGGTTATGGTCACTGAAAAAATCACTTGGTTTCTTTTCTGTATTTTTTGTTGAGGGAAGGGGGGAGTGGAATTTAGAATAAGGGGATCGCTTATGGGGGCGGTACTGAAAATTTGTAGTAATTATATAGGGGCCTGAGATTTTCAAACAATTTAACATTATGTTAGGTGTGTGGGGAATCATACCACAAAGGTTTCATTTTTTCCTACCCCACCAGGACCGTAAAAAGTGGCGGCCCCCTAAGTGAGTCTGTCTAAGTGGTTGCCCCACATGTCAAGCTAACCCTCCAGACAGTGTGCTACATGCACGGAATATACACCACCTCGTTGGGAAGAGATCCAATCTGCTGTGGATTGCTCAGCAGTAGCTCTTACATAGTCCGGTAGACACTCCTATATGTTATATACAACCGTTGTACATACCTTATGAATGTGCTTTCCTATGAAGTTTTTTGTTTTCAGATTTCTGTTCCAGAGGGGGTTCTGCAACAAATTTAGCTTGGGTGCCCAAAGTGCAACTTTGAGCAATTGTCGTAATTTGCATAAATTCAAAATGGTACGGATCAGCAGGAGCTATATGTGGTCAGTTGTATTCATGGTCCACCGGTTGATAAGCGTGTAACACAGATTACTTCAATACGATAGGCGATGAGCCAGTGGGGTGGTGATGCTCAAATGAATCAAGTTTGTGTCGGTGTGTTTTTCTCCTAGATAAATGTCTCTAGCTATGGGAAATGGGTTGTAACAATGTGCAAGGTGGAGTTTCCTGTTGTTATAGCCCTTTACGTAACTGCGCCTCAACCTTTTTACTTTAACTTATGATATGATGAGACGTGACGTCATTCACGCTTTTACTGTGTTTATTATACTGACACGTGACCAAAAAACCCACGGGTACAATTTGAATGCATGAAATACCTCACGTTTGCACGATTTTTAACAATTATCATAAAAGTGAATGAAAAATGGGCTCGATTTTGACATTTTCATGTCACTCAAATCACCCCTAGTGAATGTTGAATGGTGGTATGAAAGTCAAACAAGTTTTTAGAATTGGCTAGATATTCTGTCAAACCGATCACTACATTGATTGCATTAATTGCCACTTCCTGTTCCGTACAGAGCAGTTGTTGTCACCCCAACCCCTAAATCAATATTTTCATAAAATGGAACAATGTGAAGGAACATTGAAGAAAGTGGTCAATTATTTCCCTTTTACAAAAGTGATTAATGAACAAAAAGTTTTTACGCTCAATTTTAGACCCAACCCCGGGTCGGGGGGGGGGCACTAACATCTGTTTTGGGTAGGTGTGCTCCACGTCGGTTTCAGAAGGGGGGGACCTAAATATGGTTTATGCCAGAATAAGGGGTTTTAAATATGAAGACAACAACAAAATATCATCATGTTTCAGTTTACTTATACCACAGGTAACATATTCATAGAATAAAACCTGGTACCATTACATAGCCAAAAATACAAAATAACGTGCATACTCATAAACCACATATTTAGATAATTTAGGGGTACTTTGGGGTTTGGCTGCCAAGAAATAGGGGGTCTTAGATATTTTGTTATCTAAAAAATCAGGGGTCTTCGTACTGAGCATATATACCCACCCCGACTGTGGAAGATCCCCCCCCCGCGTGGGGACCCAACCAATGATGCAACAAATTACTTGTAAAACTTAGGTTTAAAATTGATGTAAAATGGCTTTTGTTTTGACATTTCATGTCACAATATTGGCATCTGAAGTGCAATTGATCAATATTATCACTTATTTTCAAACTTAATCAGGATAAGCTATAAACTTATGTCCCTGTCAAGTACCCCAACCCTGAATCATTGATTTCTTTTGATTAATGTTTGGGACCTTGAGAAATGGTCATATTGTAGAGGCTGTCTCAATAGAGGTCTGGAGCTTTTACTGTATAACCCAGCTGCACTGTGCACTCAGAGACAAGTCCATCTTGTCCTTTCTCACGATGTGCTCCGTCAGTCATAGCCGCTTATCACTTAGTATGTTTTATGTAGTACGCATGCAGACCACCCTCCATCACATCAACTGCACAATTCCCAATTTCCTCCAAGATTACGAGGGTGTATGGAGACGGTATGAAGAGAATAGTAATCGTTAGGGGACGTAACGGGAAATTTTCAATTGGGACTGTATGCGGTTTGCTTGCAGACGGCGCTGCTGGACTGCCCCCTGGAGCACTCTGCCCACCTGGGGCTGCTGGCGCTGGCGGCCTCCGACCTGCTGTACTGCCTCCTCGCGCTGCCCGCGGCACTCCTACCGCAGTCCACCCTCTTCATCGGCCGCAGCTTCCACCTCTACATGCAGGTGCGTGTGTGTGTGTGTGTGTGTGTGTGTGTGTGTGTGTGTGTGTGTGTGTGTGTGTGTGTGTGTGTGTGTGTGTGTGTGTGTGTGTGTGTGTGTGTGTGTGTGTGTGTGTGTGTGTGTGTGTGTGTGTGTGTGTGTGTGTGTGTGTGTGTCTGTGTGTGTCTGTGTGTGTGTGTGTCTCTGTGTGTGTGTGTGTGTGCGAGGTGTGTGTCTGTGTGTGCGTGTGTGTGTGTGTGTGTGTGTGTGTGTGTGTGTGTGTGTGCAGTGTGTGTGTCTGTGTGTGTGTGTGTGTGTGTGTGTGTGTGTGTGTGTGTGTGTGTGTGTGTGTGTGTGTGTGTGTGTGTGCGTGTGTGTGTGTGTGCCTGTGTGTGTGTGTGTGTGTGTGTGTGCGTGTGTGTGCGTGTGTGTGTGTGTGTGTGCGTGTGTGTGTGTGTGTGTGTGTGTGTGTGTGTGTGTGTGTGCGTGTGTGTGTGTGTGTGTGTGTGTGTGTGTGTGTGTGTGTGTGTGTGTGTGTGTGTGTGTGTGTGTGTGTGTGTGTGCGTGTGTGCGTGTGTGTGTGCGTGTGTGTGTGTGTGTACGTGCATGCGTGTGCGTGTGTCAGTTTACCTGGATTACTCGCTGATTCCATCCAGAACATCCCGATGAATCTGACCACAGGTTAAGCAATGGCTAATGGGGACCCATTTATTATAGAGCTCATCTTAATTGCAAATGTCACTATCTCTCACTTGCAGTCATGTCGAGGCCAATACTTCCATATTTCACGTCATTATTGACCTGAAATCATAATACATGCATATCAATGTTCACTTACAAGTAGTGAATATTATACAATCATATATAAACTATTTGAAAAGTCCTTATTAAACTTAAATGACTAATGCCAAGATCTCCCTGGTCAAAGAAAACTAAGAGAACTTTAAAGATATTGCTCAGTCAAAATCATATTTGTTCTGTAAAATCCAGTATCAATGGACGATGCCTTATCCATTGCAAGTGTGATGAAAATAGTATTTATATTCTCCACGTTTAATACTTATTTCACCTTTAAAAAATACCATGCTGTCTCCTCAACTAAAACACAAAGTCACGTGGCGTTGCATAATCAAATGATTTTCGCCAGACGTACCGTGGATTTCTAACAACAGACGTCTCATTGTGGAGATAGGGCACGTTTTACGTGCACCGTACGAGTTACGTCCTCTCTCTCTCCCCAGCTGTACGGCGCCTCCCTGCAGAACGTCCTCCTCTACACGTCCACCTGGCTGACCGTGGTGATGGCTGCCGCCCGGTACGCCGCCATCTGCCGCCCGCTCCGCGCGCGCCGCCTCGTGTCCGTCTCGGCCACGCGCGGGGCCGTGGTGGGCGTGCTGGCCACGTGGACTGCGCTACAGGTCTGCTCTCTTTATTACGTACACCATATAGTAGCCAAAATATGCCTTTTGGAAATTGAATCTGTGTGCAGTTTTTGTCAGGGTGAGTCATACAACACTTGCGTGTGGTCCTCGTTAGTACAGTGGTTATACAAACAGGAGTTTCCCGCGTCGCAAGTTCGCGCCCCGGCCTCGGCAGACTTCGTGGCGCCAAAGACTTACGTCGTGCGTCTGCCACTGAGTTGCCGATTTCCACACAGCGTGTCGCTGCTGTCGAGTATATCAAACAAGACGGTGGCGACACCAAGCCCGAGGTTCGGAAGCCTCGTTAAAAGGCGTGTCCCGTGTAGAGGACAGTCATCCCTCTGCACGTAAAGAACTCACCTAGTTTGAAAACAATAGCTAGTGTGATCCATCCAGACACCCTGGGCTCAGTTGGTTACCTAACCTGCCAAACAAACAAGGACCACATTGGAAATAAGCATTACATATATATGTACGCTTTCATGTGCTATCCTGTGAACATTAGCTCCTGAAGAATATCAATCAATCAACCATAAGGATAGCGGTTTTCAAGGTCATGTCAACTAATACTCTGTCGGCCAAGATATAAAATGTGTGTGACAATATGCCCAATTTGCTCTCTGTAATGGCGGGGGACTATTACCCATTCATTTAAAAGTATCCTTATTTGGTGAATAGCACTTGACCTCATAATAGTGTTCTTATATTTCTTTTTAGGGCTAGTACTTGTCAAAATATAGAAATAGCACTAAAACAAAATATAAGAGCAATAATATATCACCAATTAGTCACTGAGTATAAATAGATATTATTGATTATGTGACTAGGATTAAGTATGTGGTTGTTGGTCAGATTAGGTACTGTTGATACTTCTGTCACAACTGTCCTAGACATGTCCTTTATTATTGTAGGATTTGACCACGAGATTGGAGTGTTAATCATGAAATTTAGCATGAGATTGATAGGAATGAAGCATCACGCATACTGAATTTTACGATTGTTACGACATTCGGGTGGTCAAATACCATTCTATCATAAGCAAGTGTCTGCTTCATAATAGATCTAATAAATGTTAAATCTCAGTTTCATTCAGGATTTGACACCAAAAGAAAAACACTCCCAAAAACAGAGGAGGCAGTTGCCTCATATGATTACCTATCCCTTGTCATGGTGCATGTGGTCGGCTAACACTAAGTCTGGGTGATGCTTGCTCGCCGCAATGGGCGCTATTTTGATTAAAAGCACAGTTCGATTGCGGCCGGTGATTATTAAGACAGATGTTACTTTCTGGTGTTAATTTTCATCAATTTTGGTATTCGAAGCTTCGGCCGTTTCGAGGGCCGAAGTTTTGACACTCTGGTCAGTTGAACTTCATTAACACTAGCTTACAGAGTGCGACAGTATAAGGCCAATAAACCAGTGATAGAAATCATACTATTCAAGTAATAATAGTTGTTCATTGATATGTAGCTTGTCAACTGATGTAATCTTGTCGAACACGTGAATCATATTTACGTTTTCGACAAGTGTACAGCAGTTGACATTGGAATACATTGATCTCCCAAATGTCAGAATCATGTGGTGGTTGAATGATCACTAAGTTTTGATCACTATGTCATTTTGCCATTACAAAGGAGTAAAATCTAATTTTGCCATTATTTTGATGATTGTTATCAATATTTTTTTTAATAATTGATGTTACATGTCATGCTACCTTTATCTAAGATACATGGTTGAACCAATTGTAGCTGATAACCCTACACTAGACATCAAAATCACTTTCCTAGCCCCTTTATTGATGGAGATATGGACATTTTAAGGATATGGCGGCCATGTTGGACAATACAGAATTCAACCATCTCAGTGGCAGCCATCTTGGATTTGCCTATACCTATGTAGTAAATCTGATTTTGGTTAGTTGGTTCGGATTCTATGACTCCAAAAACTTGCTGTTGGACAACAAAATGATATTTGTCCTAAAAAGATCAAGGCAATCACAGAATTCCCCCATCTCTGTGGTGGCCATCTTGGATTTGTCTATATCTATTTGATGCATGTAACTTTTATTGCTAGATTTAGATTCTATGACCCCGAAAACATATAGTTAGGCACCAAAATGACGGATGCATCATTAATAATCAAAATGTTATCAGCAAGAATGTATTTTTACGTAATGGCGATCATGAATATTAAAATTTAAAAAAACAAAACAAATGCACTCCAATATAGATAGAATGGCTAGACAGATTTGTTAACCAATACAACATGCTCATAGACCCAAAAATCACTTTCCTAGTAACTATATAGAAGTAGATATGGCCATTTTAAGGTTATGGCGGCCATTTTGGAAATTATGGTGAATTAAAAAAAAGGCTTCACACCCACCTGGAACTCATTATATAGACCCTCTAGATGAATGATCAAGAGAGAAAAAAACTTTAACTCACAAAAAGGGGTATGACCCTCTGACTGACGGACTATTTCGAATGTAAACATTACCTTAAATGGTCTATAAAAACAAATCGTGTGCTATTCATGATATGATATTTAAATGAAATTGTAGGTTGATTATTCTCATATGTTCAATCTGTCTCTCCGAGTTAACGGAGAAACGGCCATAATTTCTTAAGTTACTTAATTTAATCCAATGCATTTGAAGGAGGAATGAAATTGAATATTCAACATTTTAAAACATAATCTGGTTCTATGTGCACCATTTTAAATTTTAGATTATTACAAAAAGCCATAATCCTTCATAATTTGTTGTTAAAATTAAATTTCTGCAGATTATTTAAATTTGATTATACGAATAATATACCACCACAAGGGTATATCGATAACTGTCACGATTTATAAACAGATCATAACGCACTCAGAATACTGACGCCTAAACTCTGTATGGAATTAGGGGTGGACCATTACTTGGTTGGGGGGGGCGAGTAAAATATGGGGAGAAATTGTTTGTTCACCGCACACACGGGAAAAATTGTTTGTTCTCATTTAGAAAGCAAAAAAATGTTTGTTTCATTTGTAAAGAAAAAAATGTTTGCACAAATGTCGATTTTTACGCGTTTATGGCATTCATTTTTACTTACAGTATGTTTATTGATGGCAGTGATGCTAATGTATTTCTTCTGTATTCTGTATTTCAAACATTAACACAGATATTCTGAATATGCCAAATACTTTATTATCTACTTGCTTAAAGCAAAGGCAAATTTTCACACTGCAATGATATATATTGTACATATTGTACCAGGAAGAAGCTCCTTCAATTTTTTTGAGTGTCAGTGACATCTTCTTTGTATCGCGAGTTTATGATTCCATCCTCGTTCAGGGATCAGAATATTTGACCTTTGACATTGCGCGGGAAGAACATTCTGAGGATGCCAACAGTTGTTTGGAACTCTAAATGTATTAAAAATATCTAGTGTTGTGAGCAAAGAAAGATGAACTAATATATTTCATACCAACACAATGAACACATTCAAGAATAGACTATAAACATGTTTGTAAATCTATGTTTATTGACACTGTTGATGAGATATACACTTTTATTTTAAAATTGGTATAAATTACAATACCAGCAGTTGTTTTAGTTATCAAGCCACGATCTGTGTGTTATATGTGAACGTTCATTTAAGCAGCCCGAGAAGCAGATCAATGTTTTGTTTTACATAACGTGGCACAGTCACTAAAATTATGGACATTCTATGCAGTATGGTTATATTTTTGAGACATAATAAAATTGAAATCCATCAATGATTTATGTTTTATACCCTTGCATATTAAGGTTTTATAGCATGCGATGCCACTCGATGCAAGTTGGAGCAGGGTCTGTATTGTTCTTTGCATCGCACGCAGATTCTGTACCGTCGGTCTCATAATTTAGTTTTGTCAAATTGTCGCCGTTTATTGCGTCCGACAGGACTTTCAGTGCTTTGCGACTGATAAAACGTTCATGCACACCTCATTTGCTTTCAGTGATCTCTACTTGTGGTAGAGACGGTCAAAAACGCAATTCAATTATGTTGTCTTGAAAAGGATCCAATTGATGATTCTCCATATCAAAAAAAAAATATTAGAAATTACAGCAAAAAATCCGTGCTATATTAATTATTTTAAATTCTAGATCAACATAATTTGCCGTATCTTTTTAGTACGATATGATTGAAATTACAATTTAAAATCATTTTCAAAACAAAATATATTACAAACCTTACATTTAAGATTTTGTTTGATAACTTACACATTTTAGAAAAAAAATCACAACGTTCACCACAACGCGCCGTTGTGATTCCTGGAACAACCGCCTGACCTCATTGAGTTTGTTATCAACAAAGTCTCTGTGCTGCTCCTATTTTTTAATTTTCCTCCTCCTTCTCCTACCAGCAATCTGTAGTATTATGAGTTAAGACAAACCTATTTGATTTAATTGAATTGTTTCAAAATTTCTTTATATTCCATGTTAACTCAACAAACATATATTGATGCAAGTGATCCATTATTATTTTTTACATTTCTTACTTAATTCACCATTATTACCAACATTTCCTAACGATTCATATTGGCAGTTTAGGTTAATGCTAGAGGGATGATGATCAGAACTTATAAAAATCATATAATATATCAATATCACCAATATAGTCGTAAGCATCTTTTATACAAACAACATGATCTAGCCAAGAGGTAGTGTTGTGTGCTTGACTAACAAAAGTATAAGATGACTTTGGACATTTTAGCGTGTCTGCAACAACCAAGTCTTCATGTTGACAAAACTCCAGCATGTTACATCCAAATATATGCTTTCTATTAATAGGATCTGTAATAAAGTCACCCATAACATAAACTAAAGGAGTGTTTGCTTGTAATATAATTCAATCAAGTTTAACCATATAATAATCAAATTCACATTGGTTGTCCTCACAACAATATGGTAAATAGACATTTAAAATTGATAACGTTGACTGCTTTGCTTGTATTTCAATACCCATAATTCTCGGGTCACCATAATCTATAACCTTACATGAATTACCAAAGTCTTTCCTCCACATTACAGCCAAGCCACCATGTGGCCGACCCACTTGTACACCATTCTCAGAATTAATAGAAGAAATACCTTTAGCATAGAAGTCATTATGTATTGCATTTAACATTGGTAATTCAAAATCAGCAAGCCAGGTCTCTTGAAGTAAAATAATGTTATATCTATTGCATAAATCATGAATTTCATTTATAAATGTTTTTATATTACAACAGTTAAAACTTGCTACTGACATATAATTATTATTATTATCCATGAATACTTATTGACAGAAGTAAACTAAAAATATCATCTTAAAACGGGTACCTGTAAATACACTAAGAGCCACTACTTATTCTTCATACACTTTGACCAGGACCCCCACTGGCCACATGTGCGAAGAAAGCAACTGTCTACTCATATGACTATCACACTGAATATAAAATAAAGAGTATGTATCATGTCTGGTTTTCAATTTAACTACTTTAAGAGACACTCCAGTTTCATCCTTTTGTAATTTTACAATCTCATCTGCAGTTGTTCTAGGTTTCAAGCGAGACAAAGATTCCGCTACCGGTTCTGTTTGTAGGCTGTACCCTTTTCTTTCTAGGGGTCACTGCCTTTATCTTGCAACTCCTGTTGCTACCAATAATCAGTTGTTTCTGCTTTATCATCTCCTCATTTTCATCCTTCTTTGTACTTCTGGCTTTTTTCATTTTGTTTGGCCATTTCCACCTTCCATTTGCAGCCATCTCGCCCATTGGTTTGGGCAGGGATAGTTCTGATTGGCACAATCACTTTAAGCTTACTGTGCCATTTGGCACATTAGATTGTCTTACACATTACACGGGCATGTCTGTTACATGTGCAGCTAATGACTGGATGTACTTGCGACTTTTAAAATTGAAAACACATATTATGTTATGTTTTTCAAATTTCTAATCTTCAATATATTTGATTTGGCTACATTGTGATATAATTCCATAAGTCAATACCCTAAATCAATTACCAGTCCATGTGTTAAACAGTAATTTTCTAAGACAATCACACACAAGTCATTTGAGGTTTTGCCCATCATCTTGCAAAATGGCACGCTTTTTCTTGAGCAAGTATGCCAAAATGGCACACCCTGTATTTCACCCAGAATTATCCCTGTTTGGGCAAGGATGGAAAATGTTCTTTATATGACAACTCGTCCCAATCAACTTCTTCATCCGACCAATCATCGTATAGCTCCTTGTCACCACTATCGGAGGAGTCTGAACCCTTGCACACTGTGTCATCAACCGTGATCATTGACTCATTCAACGTGCTATTTATGTTGATAGCTACACTATGTTTAGAACCAGGTTGATTTGCAATTGACTTTGGTCGATCATTTACTCTTTTGCACTCTTTACGCCCAATAATTTCCTTTGTCATATCTGAACCTGAGCACACTGTGTCGTCAACAGTGGCGATCAACTCATTCAATGTGCTATTTATAGGTACACTACTGCTGATAGATACATTTTGTTGTGACCCTGAATGATTTGCATTTGACTTGGGTCCATCCTTTACACTTTTAAGCTTTTTAAGCACAACGATTTCCTTAGTCATATACATCTGAGTATCAGTTAATATTTTTACATCACATTTGATATTCTGAATTTCTTTCAGTAATTTCAGAATGCCAATATTGCTAAGATTGAGTGGTGGGATATTATCCAAATTTTCTGCAACATAGCGTGGAATCTTGTTAAGTTCAGTTTGTAAAAACAAATTAATAATGTCTTTCAGGTCATCTATAGATTGATTTTTGCCTCTACGCTGCCTGTATCTAAAATCAGTGGGAGCTACGTTATCAAATAACAGCTTTTTATCAGCAGCAATTACCTTATCTTCATAATATTCAGAGCACACTTTAACCAATACATCAACGGGCACACGATTAAGTTTATTTTGTAAGAAACACAGGAGTTTACTAATAACAGTTACCCTTTTGCCTCTTGCTACACTATTGTCCGCCACAGGTACAATAGTGTGAGCTGCAGGCACTTTGTTGCCAGGCGCGTTGTTATCAACTGCAGGCACGTTGTTGTCACATGCAGGCACATTGTTGTAATCTGCAGGCACATTGTTGTCATCTGCAGGCACATTGGTGTCATCTGCAGGCACATTGGTGTCATCTGCAGGCATGTTTGGTAACTGAGCTCCCTGCAGCTCCTCAGGTGGACTGCTGGAATATAAGGGTTTTCTTGGTATCAGGACTGTCAACAACTCTGCTGGAACATGATCAATGTGTGTTTGGGCTCTTTCAATTGCAGGCATTCTGGCATCAACAACTGTATCCAAGGACTTAAAGCTAATTGACATAGCGAGAAATTCATGCAGCTTTTGACTGTCTTTGTTACCTGGCTGTACCATCAGCTTGCCCTTGTGCCAGAAACTAACTATCCCAAAGACTTAGAAAAAAAAATAATAATTAAGATTAGATGCAATAATAAAGTTTTTTTCTGTAATCTGTAATCTGTAAGGTTACGTTGCCTCAATCAAAACTGACATAAACTGGCAACGGAAAGAGAGAGCGCAGTGTTTAATTTAGTCTGTCACTGCGCCACCGACCAGGGATGCCTTGAATTGGTCGATGGACTCTGCAGTGACTTGATATTCCTGTAGCTGATTCCACTCGCGAATAGTTCGTGGAAAATAAGAGTTTTCAGATGGCTGGGTTCTACAGCGTGGAACAGCAAAACACTTAGAGTTTTATCTAAACTAATTATCTATAACTACACTACACTACTACTCACATTTTAGTGTGTTGAAAATGTGAGTAGTAGTGTAGTGTAGTTATAGATAATTAGTTTAGATGTATAGTCCTACTACTAGTAATAGTCTACATAAAGATAAAGTTTTTTTAATAAATTTAACAAATTTTCGGCATGTACTGCCTACTGCCTAGTTGTAGAATAACATTGATTCATTTCAAGATATTGTGTAATTATTTTATCCCAAGTTTTCAATTTGTTTTTGACTAAAATGAGGTCACATAACTCTGGCGTATCATGTACATGTCTGGTGTCCAGCATGAATGTGTCCGGGTGTTGCTTCCCAATAATATCCCTTGCTTTTCTCCTAGCTGTTTTTGCTCGATTTGCCTCTTTTTTGTCTTCAGGTAGTTTTCCAAATTTAAGTAGGATGCATTTACTCCCATTGATAACAGCATGTTCATATGCTTTACAAAGATTATCGTCCATACAAGCCATGATGCCCACCTCATAGTATCCAATATACACCTGAAAAGGCTTATCAGCAGAAGCGCTGAGTATAAATATTATCCGTGAAAAGCAGTTTGTGATCAGTGTGTGATCAAATAATAATTGTTTTAAATAGTAAAAGAAATATATTGCACACTTATTCACTTTTAGTCACTTTTAGTCACTTCTTGAATGCGTTCATTGTATTGGTATGAAAGATATTGGTCCATCTTTCTTTATTCACAACACAAGATATTTTTGATACATTAACAGTTTCGCCAAACAACAGTTGGCATCTTCAGAATGCTCTTCCCGCACAATGTCAAAGGTCAAATATTCCGATCTAACCAGATAGGAGCATACACCAGATCCACAAAGAAAGAGTCTAAAATGGAAATAAACAAGAGTGCTATCACAGACCATGTGAACCAGCACAACCATCAGATAGACTGGGAGGGAGCCAGAGTAATAGACAGAGAGAGCGAATGGAAAACCAGGACCATCAAAGAGTCTGTACACATCCGAACCTGCAAGCAGTTTATGAACAGAGACGAGGGGGGTCACCAACTCTCGCGAGTTTATGATTCTATCCTCGTTCAGGATCGGAATATTTGACCTTTGACATTGCGCGGGAAGAACATTCCGAAGATGCCAACAGATGTTTGGCGAAACTGTTAATGTATCACAAATATCTAGTGTTGTGAATAAAGAAAGATGAACCAATACTTTTAGTCACTTGTTGCTAATGATTTCTAACTAACGAAATCAAAGGTTTGTCATAGACCAGTACTAGCTGCTTCAAGTACGGTGGTGTCAGGCTGCTGCCCAGTGAATGATGGGCGATATTAGCCGTGATAAAGTGTTCAACAAGATTTTTATATATAATTAGACACTTTTTACTCAACTTGAATATCCCAACAAGATCACCGTATCCTTATGAAGAACACTGCATACAAATTCTAAACTAGAAATCTCATGAATGTCTCTTATTCAGTATAGTAAATTCCAGTAAGCATTTGATTGTCACCGTTCATAACGACCTCATATCAGATTTTGTTTTATAACTTAGGGCCGAGTCATTATTTAAAGGTCAAAATATCAGTGTTTTCTAGAATCGGTTTCTACTTTCTGACACACACCCACACACCCACACACGGGTTTAACAAATCAAACATATGACCCCCACACACACACAGGTCATGCAACAAGATTTTTAAATCAAACATATGACCCTCCACGGGTTTGCAAATCAAACATATGGACCCCCCAACATTGAAATATATGCCTGAAATATGAACTTCCGACCCCCCAACTTTAGTATATCTTACCTAGCATATGACACCCCCATGTCCACATGCATTGTATTGTCATATCTGCTGTACAAATTTGCAAAGATATTTAGCTATATGAATGAAACTATGAATGAATGAAACTAGTTTTTCCCCAGTTTATTAAATGCAATAAACAAAAATGTAATACAAACTGTATTATTAACTTGTCATGATAGAAATGGATATGATGCTATTTAATTTGATATATTGTTTTAATTTGTCATGATATAAATGGACTGATGCTATTTAATTGATTTTAGAGAAAGCAATTTAATCTTCAATCTGTTATTTTGAGAAAAAAAGTAAAGAATTTATATTGCATTTATCCGAAAATAAAAGTTAGTGGTTAGTCGAAAGACAATTAAACCTAATATAATTCAATCTTGATAAAGGGTTTCATATTCCATTTCATAAGTTGTTTGCAGTGGCTCAGATAATTGCTCTAATATAAGAGCCGATGAGGTATTATCAAAAACTCTAAATTCAATTAATAGCACCAGTCCTTTCATATCATGACAAGTTAACTTTCATATATTTTTAAGCAGTACAAATTCTTGGGGGAAGGCATACTTAAAGAAATGTTTTTCCATCCAATCACTAAAATCCTCTGTCAAAAGCATTTTTTGGCAAATATGAGCAATACAATTGCATGTGTTGAGTTGACATATTAAACTAGGTATAAAATTACAAGATATTTTATACAACCAAATGATTGATCACATACCAAAGAAAAGATCAGGACATTCTACCAACATTTATTAAGAAATATAAACGCTTGCCACGGCCCCTTTCAGTAAATTTACAACATTTGGACATTTGACCCCCCCAGTAACATTTCAAGAATCAGAATATTTGACCCCCCATATTCTTCCATTTTTTTAAACTTCCATTTTGAAACTTCTGACACCCCCCCCCACAACATTCAAATTCAAACTTCTGACCCCCACAACATTCAAATTCAAACTTCTGACCCCCCACAACATTCAAATTCAAACATCTGAACCGCCCCCCAGTTTTTTTTTTCCGACCCCCCCCCCCCACGGCTTAAATAATGACTCGGCCCTTGCACATTTTATAAACAACTCATAACGTTCACCACAACGCACCCATGGGATTCCTGCAACAACCGCCGTATACCCACATTGAACAAAATGACCTTCATAATAGCGTAAAGATTAGACATACAGGTCAGTCCTTGTCATGGATGAATAGATACGAGTTTTTCTCCTCCCCAGTTTGCCGTTCATTCTCGATTCTGATTGGTTAAGAGCCGTAGGAGATCAGGTTATCTCCCTACTTTGTGAACGGTAAACACCACCAAGTTAAATAATTCTGTTAAACTGGGGAGATAAAAAAGGCAATGGCGTGTTTCAGTGTTGAGATGACACTGGCTATGCACTTGTGGTGTCTCAGCCTGGTCTCGGGACCAATCAGAGTAGAGCATTGGCGATGATTTACACACGGAGTGATAGAATAAGGGGTTGACCGCCACCATCAAAAGAACACAAATAAATTGGAAGTTATAAGCGGCTATAATTCTCTGTTACAAAGCCCCAGAAGGAGTTGAAATGGCCAATATGAACTGTGATATTACGCTTAATTGAAAGCTAGACCATTACCAGCCAGCTTTCAATAGAAAAATACTTACTAATCAATTATCAAGTTAGAATAGTTCCACTGGTCCTTAGACTTAATATTATCAAATCTCCATTGTTTTGTTTGTTATAATGTGATTAGGTAGACGTATATTGTTAAAACTGATAATCTTGCTCTGTATGTATTTATTTCTTTGCTCTTCATTTCTTTTGGTGATTTTGAAAAGGAGAATTCAAGAACTTGAAAACGTTTAAATTGATGAAATTAGAACTTATGCATGTGGAATCTTCATTTTGACTATCACAAACAAAATAACAACCGAAAGATAAAACTATACATTAAAGGACTTTATACAGTGCAAAATATTAACACGAGTTTATACGGGTATCCAGAACGATGGGCAATTCATAGTGGTTAACTTTGAGAGGATTTTACTCATGTCAAGCTGCGAGTTCTGCAATGCTATCATACACCGTTGTAACGCTGACATTTTGAGCTTTCCAATGGTATGTAAAATCATTTGCCAGCTGTGATTGTACCAACATGTACACTGGCCCATGGACTAACATGCGCAAGCTTCTATTTATAGATCGCACGTCGTAGCTTGACGTATTTACCTATCTGACGTGTAACCCACCCCAGCACTGTGACATTGATTTATCAATGTGAACTAAGTGATGTGCCACTAGTTTTACTGGGTGGTGTAACCACGTGGATATAGTATATTGGTTCAACATGTTTGTGAAGTCTGTGAAGACAGATTATGACTTCAAACCGTAAATTTATCATCTGTGTTTGGACTATTTGCACACTATGTTTATACTGGTTGTATTCCCGTGCCAGCGCCATTGAATTAAAAGAACACGATGGCTTTACCACTCCACCTAGTAACAAGGACACTGAAAGCAGTACTACTACCTCACAGTCTGGCTCTGCGACTGAGGGTGAATATGATAACCCAGAACGTTCACTCTTTAATGAAGAATGCTCACCAGTGTCTTTGCCCGATGTGACAATCAATCCCTTTGAGCAGAGACACGTGCTGGGCAGGGACGGCTCGGACTGTGTGAGCCGCCACTTCAGCCACGTGGACCTGCCCTTCACGGCGCTGGCCAGCTTCCCGGGCTGCGGGAACACCTGGGTGCGGCACGTCATCGAGCAGCTCACTGCCATCTACACGGGCTCGGTGTACAACGCCCATGAGCTGAAATACGGCGGATTTCCGGGCGAAGGTGTCGCCAACAGGTCCGTGATCGTGATAAAGACTTTCACCCCGTACATCAAACTGGGAGACTTCCCCCACGAGAGCGAGCTGTACGATAGGGCGATTGTCCTGATGCGGAGTCCGCAGGATTGTCTGAGGGAAGAGTTTCACAGACGACAAATGCACATCGCGTCAAAAGAAGAAGTGGCGAGGAGGTGGAATAGCTTTGTCAGTGGAATCCTGCCGGAGTGGACTCGCTTCTACCGGCATTGGCTTCAGCTGAAGGACCAGAGCGTGCTGGTGGTGGATTTCAATCGACTCAAGAAAGATATGCCAGTGGAGCTGAAGAGGATTGGGAGTTTTTTAGGTGTTGAGCCAGACTTCATGATTGGGAGTCATCTGAAATGTGTTGAGGAAAATTCAAGGGGTAAATTTGAAAGGGGGAATGTTGTAACAGCGGATGGAATATCTAGTGCTCAAATTAGAGATACGATTAAAGTCTCAGCAGATGAAATAAAGAATATTTCTGTCAAGATATTTGGTTATGTACCTGATTTTGACTGGACTGGTTGAAATTTGAATTGAAAAAAAATTATATCCGATAATGTACTTAATTCTTTAAATCAGCTAATCAAGTGTATCAAATATGTGTTGTATTTACATGTATAAGTAATGGTTTGGTTAACAATGAATTTTGTGATTGTTAAACTGTATTTCGTCATAACATCTCTCTGGGTCAACAAGGGAATTTAATACGGTTTTGTTACCACTAAACACTAGAGTGAGACCATACAGTAATGAATATAATTATGTTGTAAATTCTAAAGTGGACTCTTTGGTACCTTCTAATCCTGTTACTATTAACCAGTATCGATAGTTTGTATTTTTCAGTTTATCATAACGATTGTGTGATGTGATTGACCATTTTTGCATTGATCATGTTTACATAAATGCAATAAAATAAGAAAATTTTGCGTTATTTTGTGTTATTTTGAGGCGAAAATCACTCCCTTTTCGGCCTTAATTGTTTTCAGTGGCAAAATCCATTATCCCTAATAACGACTGCCGCACGAAATTGTTGCAGAATCGGTCAAATGGGGTATAACAATTTCTACATGCAACTGCGGCCAGGGCACAACTAGATGCCGCACGGTCAGTTTGATGACCATTCTTTGATAACAATTCTGCCACTAACCAGCCACGCGGCTACCCGTCAATTGGTTCTATGTACTCTAAATGGCCCGGAATCCACTAAACCGCGCTGCACTTTAAGAAATAAATCACCGTACTACACCTATGATTAAAACCCTTTGCTCAGCTGCTAGCTACCCACCGCTCTGTATGGATTTTGGCCTCTATCATCTCCCACGTTTGCTGAGAATACTTAATTCTGATTGGCTGAGAGGCGGAGGATATTCTCCGATATCCTACAGTACAAAGTTTATAGCCTGAAATGATGAATAAACATGGTATGGGAGAAAAAGGTTATTCTACGAGTGGGGGCGAGATATCAGAAAATATCTCACCTTGCGTGGACTTTAACAGAACTTGTTCGCTGCGCTCACTCGTTCTGATCAAGTTCACACTGAGTGAGATATTTGCCGATATCTCATCCCCACTTCATATAATCCCCTTTTTGCCTCCTTTCTCGTCTCCATTCCTCCATCTCACCCCAGCTTCCGGCGCTGCTGTGGACGTACTCGGTGGTGGAGATTCGCTGTCCAGGGGACGACCACGTCTTCTACTACCTCGACCACGGAGACTTCGTCAGGAACAAAACACTAAAGGTGAGCACACACTGGGATTATTGGTAAAAACATAGCACTCGAGGGGTGGTTCTCAGATTAATTGTTCTACATTTCCCGTGCGCACAGAGTCTTTTATCATTATGTATTTGGACCGGAATGGCCTCCTTGTATGTCAAATGCTCACATGTACACATTAAGAACATCATCCAAAACTAGGGGTCCAACCAAGATTAATTGTCGTTCTACATTTTCTGAGTAAGTGACCATTCTTTGCCACATGAATGTGGACAATAGTGGTTTCATTGTTTTATTGTTTGTCATATCATCCATGTAGCTACATGTAAGTAGTGTTTGTTGATGCTGATGAGTGGTAACAGCCGGTAATGGCCAGAAGTCAGATATATGAGCAAAATCGTCAAATTCTAGTTATAATAGTAATAGTTAGTCCTGGACACAGAGCACCACACGTTTCTTCCGGCTTTTCCAGACTTCACTGCTAGGCCTGCGTTGTTTTAAATAGGTCCTCTGTGAGACCTACATAATTATATATGGTAATTTTCTGTATATATCATTTAAGCCATGTAGGCTGAATGGTATAATAGTCATTTTTCTAAATATCTATTTCAGAACTCTTCCATTTATACCAGATGCCCAGAGTCCCAATAACATATTATTTTTAGTCATTTCACTGTTAAAATCACATCCATACACAATCACAGCACTGAATAACATTCCCAGTGCCATGCACGAATACAGGATACTCCTGTACTGTTTCACGTCATGCATCGTTACGTCATGAGGCTACCAACCATTACATATGTCATCCGTTCCGGCAGAGGCAGAACCCTATGAAAATAAATTATTTTGGTGGGAAAAATGGATCTGCCTATGTGAAAACTTCCCCCTGTTTGTTCTTGCGATACTTCAAAACAATATGTCAAATATAAGACATATATGAACGTATGACGTATGAACATATGACGTATGAACGTATAACGTATGAACGTATGTGGTATGTTGCAGACGGCGTTCACGTGGGTGTGGGCGGTGCTGGGCTACCTGGTGCCGGCGGCCATCATGGCCTACTGTAACGCACACCTCATCCGCGCCCTCAGGGAATCCTACAGGATGCGCCGCCTGTAAGTACCTCACACCAGGTCATTGGCATCCTTACCACCTTAGATTGTGTTTCTCCAATGGCAGAATAGCATACTAGCAACTTAGCGTGTGCTATATGTTAAGGATGTGACTGTGAATCAGAACATATAAATATAAATGTAAATGTAGAGATCAATGCAAATGTGGTGGTTTATAGTTCTGATGCAAGTCTCGCTCTCTACTTAACAATTTACACCAGGTCATTGGACCACTTATTGATCATCAATTGATTATTTCTCACATGTTTGCATCGGCAGCACATTCAGCACACAATGCTATTCACCCACACAATCACTCACTCACTTACTCTTTCAGCCCAATGACCTGTACCTAATTAACGTGTAGGTACCACGGAGCAGTGTGCAACTCCTTTAGGGATGAGTTTGCTCAAAACCCACCACCAGACCCGACCGGGAATCGAACCCATGACCTTATTCACAGTCAAAGTTGACTGTTATGATTTCATAACATTCAGATGTCATCATGTTTTTCTTACTATATTCTCTTTATAAAATATGGTGCGCTTCTGTGGCCAAGTGAATGGGGAGTTGGACTCATGAACAGGTCGTGGGTTCTATTTCCGGCTATGTCTGGTGGTGGGTGTTGAGTAAGCCTACCCCTAACAGGTCGCACACTGCTCCATGGTACCTACACGTTAAATAGGTACAGGTCAGGTGAGCAGACGGTGAGCAAACAGCAATGTGCGTGACTAGCCCGTCTGCGCTATGCCAGCAGTAATGTGCTGTATGCTCCCCAGGGAGTTGAGAAAGGCATTGTGTGACAAGGATGCGACGCCAGTAAGTACATGCGTGCTTCTGTGGCCAAACGTCTATGGAATTGGACTCATGAACAAAAGGTTTGATTCCAGGTCGGGTCTGGTGGTGGGTGTTGAGCAAACTCATCTCGAACAGTTTACATATTGCTCCGTTGCACCTACAGGTCACGGCTATATACGCAGTATTTATAGATATTGTAACGCTGAATAACGCTGAAGTGCTTCTGTGGCTGAGTGGATAGGAAGTTGGACTCGCGACCTTCTGTCGCGGGTTCGATTCCCGGTCGGGTCTGATGGTGGGTGTTGAGCAAACCTACCTCTAACAGGTTGCACACTGCTCCGTGGTACCTACGCGTTAAATAGGTACAGGTCAGGCGAGTGAACGCTAATGTGAGTGATTAGCACGTCTGCGCTACGGTAGCGATGTGCTGTATGCTCCCCGGGGAGTTGAGAAGGATATAGTGTGAAAAGGATGCCAATGACCTGGTGTAAATATGTAAAGTCGCTAGAGCACCATAACAGTGAAATAACAGTGAATTGCGACTATAAACAACCACATTTACATACTTTTTTTTAATATATGTGCAGTGTCCGCTGACTTTCCAGGTACCGCGTGCACAGCCGTGCGGCGGACCCCGGGGCCCACATCACCCCCACCCTGGTGGCCATCGTCACCGCCTTCCTCATCCTCGTCTCGCCCTCAGAGCTCGTGCACTTCTACTACTACGCAGTCTCAGCCGTAAGTTTTTTTTTAGTTGAAGTTGGACGATAGTTTCATTTTCAAAATTTCCAAGTGTCTCACAAGTTTGAGACTAGCCTGTGTCACATTTGGTAATTATGCGGCCTTGTTGGTTTGAATGTACTGTCTGTGAGACCTATTTATACACAACAATAATTTACCAACACACGATGGCTACTATATTACCACATATAATCTACCTCTACTTTTGAATATGCTCTCTGTGAGACCAACATATAAACAACAAAAGACTGTTTTTTCTCACCAAACGTGCGATGGCTACAAGCAGGCAGAGTCTCTAAGCCTGGCCATTGCTTTATTACCAGCACATTGTGGATACTATTTACACCACATATTATCTACATCTACTTTTGAATATGCTCTCTGTGAGACCGACATATATTCTCTACAGACGCGTGACGGCTACGAGGTGGCGGAGTCGCTGAGCCTGGCCATCGCGCTGACCAACACGCTGAACACCGCCAACTTCAGCCTCAACTTCCTGCTGTACTGCGTGGTCAACGCTCACTTCCGGGCCACATGCCGAAGTCTGCTGTGCTGCTGCCATGGCAACACGGGCGGCGGCGGCGGCAGGTGGGTGGTTACACACTTATTGCAGTATTCTGCATGGGCACACATATAGACTTTTAAAAGGAACTGACATGTGGTTCTATAATATACATTAGAATCTCTGATTAAGACAACCTCTCTGTTCATAAAGCTTCCAAAATGAACCTCTGTAGAGAGACCACCTCTCTATTGAGACCACCTAGCACTGGTCCCACAGGTGGTCATCATAGGGAGGTTCTACTGTAGTTGAAACATAGATGCTTAGAACTGGGCTACCCTTATTGATAAACAACGAACAGTTTCCGTTTACCTCTAGTACGACAAAGGCACAGGAGGGGGCGGCCGGTGAGAGGGGCGGTTTCTTACTTTTTGTAGTATTCTGCATAAGCGTGCTTGTTCTTTAAACATGCATGGAAACCTTACAACCAGGGTACCCATTGATAAGCAATGAACAGTTCCTGTTTACCTTTAGTTTTTAGGCGGCTCCAGTGCGGGGGATGCAGGTGATAAGATTGGCATTTAGTACTTTGTTGCTATATTCTCCATGGGTACAATAATAGTGCTAAATTCAGTGTGATAATGATTTTAACCTTCATACTATCATTACGTTCTATGTCCTACATGTAAATGGTTCCTATAATCTAATCTTTGACTGATTGACACTTTAACCTTGGACTAATGGACTAATTCTTGACCAAAGATAATGGACACTAACCATTTCCAAACTCACAAGTAGGCTATTCTAATTGATAAACAATGAACAGTTGCTGCCTACCTTTAGTGCATTACACGCGGAAATGGAGACCATTTGGACATAATATTTATCAGCTTGGGGTAGTTTAGATATAAAGTGCCTTCCGGTGTGCTCATTTCCAATATGGCAGCATTTTTTTGTTCAAAACAATATTACAATAAAGAGTAAATGCTACAATTAATTTTACAGACTCCAAGTGCTATGATGTAAGTTATAATGAGTAGTTTAGATGTCAGTGCCTTGCTACTATCAATAATTAATGTTACCAACAATTTTGCAATCATAAAAATCACCAACAATTGTGCTATATTCAGTGTAGACGTAGATTTAACCTTCAATCCAGCCTAATGCCCTAAACTAAAATTATATAAGGTGCCTATAATGTCAAATGTGGATGATGAAGCTAGTTAAGTATAGAATAAGTTCCCTGTTTCTAGATGATGTTAAAGCCTTGGACAGTGTAGATGGCGTGGATGTTCCTATTACGTAATGCACACACATGATTCTGCTATATGATCAACATATCTGATTTTACAATAATATCTTTTTCTTTATATACATGTATAATCAATGGTTCAAAACACTAATCTTTTGTAAAGGCTAATAAGACTTATAATTGACATTCAAGAAGAAAATAAGAAATTGGTGTTGAAATTTATCAAATATTGCTGACAGTAATCGTAATTGCGATTGCTATGATACACAATTGCAGCTATGAAACGAACGGATTATCAGTGTTATGTGTCATTAATCATTGGTGTAAGGACAATATTAATTGCAATTGGATGTAATTGAAAGGGAGGATTTGCATTCAGTTCAGAGGTCAAGGGAATTGTACCAACCTTGTGGGGTGGGATAATAGGAAGTGTGATAAAGAGAAACTAGACTGAAAACATGCATGGGGGAAAGGGAAAATACTAACGGCGTGAGTGTGGGATCCTTAGGATCAAGTGGGGTGCAGTGAAAAAAGACCGCAAAATTATGAATTGTGCGATGTGCGATTTCTTGGCCCTTATCAGCCAAGACTAGTGAAAAACCAATGTCATCGTATCAACTTCTATTAAGATTGTGTACATGTATGTCGTAGAGAATTGTATGCTGAACAAATGTTGAAAAGAAACATACATGTTAAAATGAGAACATTACATCTTTAAGTTACATTTATTACAAAAAGTCGCCTATAATGATGAATGTAATGTTAGATGGTGTTACATAGATATTGGCAATTAACTGACTGCGTTTTCAGTATTTACATAGAGGACTCTTTCTCCAACTCTATATGACTACATACACAAGGACTCGAGGACAGAGGCTCTGTGATAGAGCCCTATAGACTTGGAGAAAGAATGCTCTATTATCAATCAGATGGTGTTACTTGTTTGTTTGCACTTGACTTTTGCACCAACATGTTCCCCCAGGCTGGGCCATATATGGAAACATGACAACATTACGTGTTAACCCTCATCAGTACAGTAACCAAAACACCGTAATCAGTACAATTGGGGTCCATGTGGAGCCCAATCAGTTCATGTCATTTCCGTTTCAATTCATGATCTTTCTGTGACACCAATACATGCCCTTGCTAATTATGACTGTGCCAAAATTAATAACAATAACAAATAAAGTGTTAAGTTTTTATTATATAGATATTTTAATAGGTCAAATTATCAAATAACCCTTCGTTGTATGTACTCATCTTGTCCGGGGTCCATGCGGACCCCAATAAAATTGCTTTGGTATTGGTCCTTAGGTATAACAAAATGAATAATTTTCATTCTTGATAATGGCAAGATATGAGATTACTACTTCATTAAATAACTTCAATCATTTTTTTCTTCAGTGGACCCTGTATTTTCGGTTCTCTATGGGTGTGGTCCAAACGTCCTAATATTTAACAAATCAAATAATGTACTGATTAAAAGGAAAGAAGAAATACCAAGTAGATAACAATATATCACAAAAAGTATACCCCTGTGGTCCAAACGAAACCCTAATGTACTGATTAGGGTGAAAGTCACGTTTATTGCCGAAAATGGTGACTGTAATGTTAGGGACCGTTCATTATTTATGAGGAGAGGGGCAGAGGACATTAGGTGGGTTGGGGGTGGGGGCAACTTTGTACATGGATATTGAGAGCAGACCATCAACTTTGGAGAGGGGTCACTGACTTTGGACAGAAATATTCAGAAAATCCTCCACCCCCTCCCAATAAATAATGAACAGTCCCTTAGCTGGTGTTGTTTGTAAATTACGTTTGCACCAACATGTTCCCCCAAGTAACTAACATGGTAAAATGACAACATTACGTCTTAAAGTCCCATTCAATACAAATAATCTCCAAATATGCTGATTGTAACGTCAGATAGTGTTGTTTGTCTGTACTTGACCTTTGCCCCCGTGTCCCGCAGGCTGGTCGGGCTGGCGTGGCGCGCCCCGGGGCGGCGGCAGCACGGCGGCGGCGGCGGCGGGCTGCTCGGGTCGTCCACCAACACCAGCGGCGGCGGCGGCGGCGGCGCCACCGAGAGCGACCACATCCCCATGCGCACGCAGAGCACGGCAGGCGGCGGAGGGGGGCACTGAGTGGGGTTACGAAGGTCCACTTTGAGCGGCATCGCCCATATAGATAATGACAACACCGTGCGAGTGCAGGCGTTTGCTGGTTATGGTGGTCACTAGTTGGCTGGACATGGGCGCTACTACTCATACTGACCATATTGCACTATTCCTGCTGGTGGGGGAGGAGGTGGGACAGACGTGGATGAGCAGGGCGGTCACTCTAATCAACTGATTGACTAAGTGATTGATAGTGACCAAAGTGGAGACACTAAAGTGAAACCTGTCTTATTTCTACGCGTTCAGGATAATACAGGTGTCCTTAAAGGGCAAGGGACAAGTGAGTCATGAGGGAGTCCACACGGACAAGCTGCACTGTAGTTGGCTGGGTGCTACTTTTTGTTAATCACGAACGTCATCAATGATTACTCACCACAGCCTCCATAAAGAAACCACCTCCCTGTTGCGACCATGTGTGGCCAGTGACACGGACTGATTATTCCAGACACGGCCAGCGGATGAGGCACACGGGAGTATTACGTAGTATTCGTGTACGTCATTACACGTATGACGTAAAACGTAACACTAAAGGAACGTTAAACGTAATGTGTAACGTAACTTTTATACACATGATAGATTGGGGAATGATGAGGTGGTGAGAGTAATCAAGATCAGAATGGATGGTGTGTCTATCTGTGCCAGGCTGATGTGTTGGAGAAATGACTGATTATGATTGAACTTACTACAGTAGACCCTCGCTATCGCAATACTGCTTATCTCGAGCACACTATTATATCTAAGTGAGTAAGATTCGTTTGCCTTCAACCACATCTCTGTATTTGTATAATTTGGTTGTCTCGAATATCGGCTACCTCGAACAGTTTATTGTTATCTCTGCGTATTCGAGAAAAAGAGTTTGTACTGTATTGGAATGACAGGTGCTCAAGGTTATTGAGACAAGGTTATTGTTAATGAGGACTGCTTTTATAGCAGTTCTTTTTATCATAACTTACTACATCATCAGCATTAAGCATATAATATGCATATTTAAGTATGTCATTTATATAATATGTAAAACGGTTGATTTATCAGCCTTTGTTTGTCTGGTTTCTAATGAAAATTTAATAATCATTTAATCTTGTTCAGTAGAATTTCAACACTCAACTATCCTTTATAAGATGACGAGGCAAACAAAGACAGATAAACAACAAATGACCTTGCATCTTTGTATACAGTATCGTGATATGTAGTGTATAAAGTAGCAGAAACAATAACCAAGTTGACGTTGTGAAACATGTGGTTGTTGTGATGAAAAACAAAATACAGTGACACCTTCAACTAAGGTTGTGCCAGTTCTTCTTCCAGTGCAGGTTATAATGATCCAGAGTTTCAAGACAAGGTCCATTTGGGGGTAAAAAAAGGGGGGGGGTGCCCATTGGGTTAACTTGTATAACTTGGATAACTTAGATAACTCGGCCAAAACATTCATGTCTCTTCATGTTGTTTGTTTTTACAAGTATGCCTTATAACTCGAGACATAATTTATAGTTTAGTTAAGGTTAATTACATCTAGCATTATTGTACAGGATATTGAATATTGTTACACGGCAAACTAATACAATGGTTATTGTCATATGTTTTTATTGTGCGTCTTCAATATGAAAATATATCCATGTAAGGTGCATATTGTGATGATTTCTTTTTTGTAAATGAACTTAAAATTACTAATTAAATAAATAACAAAAGGCAAGGGTGGAGTGACTTTATTATTTAATACGTACAGCATGCAAACCAAAACCATCACAGACAAAATATGAAACTAATAATTTAACACTCAAAACCTCTATATAAACCTGTCAGAGCTGCCAAACGGAGATTCCCAATACATTAAGCAACCGAGTTTCTAGTGAAAGGTGCCTAAACCCTATCAATACACCAATTGTCGTATAACTAAGAATCATGGGAAATGAATAGACAAACAAACAAAGCACGTGGCTGTTTTGCATATGCATGAAGCTTTTTCGCTGTCTCATATGAAATATTTAGGTACGATTGTACAAAGCTGTCTCAAAATAGTTACAACAGTTTTTACCCGCACGTGGTGCAGTCTCAATCAACCAAAGATCTGTGATGCTACGGCGTGGCAGAAAGAAATGATAAAGACTGATACTGTTTGTCTATTTTTTCCCAGAATGGAATTGTTTGTAGCCACTTGCTGGTTTTAGACAGGAACTACGGTTAGAAAAAAATGTATGGTAACATAAACGTGTTGACAATGGATATTCGTGAGTAATTTGGGTTATACAAGTAGTTCAATGGCAACGTTACCATACGTAAAGGTAATTCTAAAACACTGACAACATAAATGGAGTATTCGCCCTGATACCCGTCCAGGAGTGATTGACTATGGCACAGAGCGTAATAAACCTCCTCAAATGGCACCTGTCTCCTTACGCCAGCCACGTTTATCAACACCAAGCAGGAAAGGCCGATTATTAATGAGACCTGTCGGTTGTAGTCTGTTACCTCTAACGTAACTTTGGGAGCGTATTGAAGGACGTTATTACCTGCCAAAGTGATGGCTTACGCTGGGAGAGGTGGCATTTTTCAAATGGGCCAAGAGATGGTGCCATTGTTAGCGTAATGCCACTGGTTGATTGCAAGCTACAAGTAGATCATAAAGCACAGAAAGCTATGTGTCATAGTGTAGTTTACTATCAAAGCTAGATCAAAGGTGCTCAAAGAACACAGCGTTGACTCAAATGCAAAAAAAACACCATGCGGAAGCCACATGGGACACACACCGGTCTGAATAGAAAGGTTCTCCCGCATCCAATCTAAATCACACCTCGCACCATCCTGTTGTTGCAGTCTGTTGCATCATTCTCTCAGCGTCACTTTGCGTCTGTATTGGCCATAACAAGCCCCGACCTTCCTGTAGTGTGCGTGCTCGACTCATACTCAGACATCTGTTTCCCCGAGTTAACAAGCCTCTGTCTGTGCGAGAAACATTGCCACGTGCTGATTGGAATACATCATAGAACAACAGCTCAAATGGCCCTCAATAGCATAGTACATCACGACTATAAACCACCACATTGACATCTACATTTTTTTCATTTATATATTACCTAAACCTGACATCATGCGTTTACCAGGAATCAGTGTGTGTGTGAGTGTGTGTGTGTGTGCGCACGCGCGTGATTTATTAAAAAATGTGTGTGTCTGTGAATGGTGTCTGTGTGGGGTGTTGGAGGTGCTGTGTTTGGGGTGTGGGTGTGTCAAAAATGGTCAAAAACATGTTTGTGCAGTTATTCTGGGTATGTTATTAGTGAGACCACATGGCCCGAGTGCTTTGAGGTTCCCCGCTCAATTTACAAGAAAAAATGGCCACTTAAAGTGGTGGAGAACAAGCGGCCAATTCCTCTGTTTACGGCGGCGCAAATGTCAACGGCACTTGTAGGCAAAGCTTGGGGAAGATTTTGGTAAACATTGCCGGGGGATTGGGATGAAGGGGGCGGTTGGGGGGTCCAAGACATGTTGTACCATAGATCTGTATGCATGATAAGGGGCACAGCTAGAAGTATGACGGTGTGTCCACATTAGGGAGGTGTTCCTGGTAGTGAAGCAGTTTTCTAACATTGTATAGTTAATGAACTATGGTCACATGTGTCCTTTATAACGAGGTGTCCATATCAGTGAGGTATTATTGTACATGTTTTTGAATATAGAGGTGGTCTTTTCAGGGGTTTCGTTTTTAACAGAGGACCCAGATCGTTACAAAGAGACCGTTGGGAACCGGAATTGGGAGATGCTCCTATATGCTATATGGAAATCAAGTAAAATAGAATTATCACACACCAGACCCATTTTTGTCTCAAATTGGACACTTCCAAAACTAGAACCATAGGTAGATCCAGTGGGGGGGCGCAGGGTCCTGGCCCTCCCATTCCCAGTAAAATACATTATTTCCATAGTGTTTTTGGCATGTCTGCTATTGTTTGTGCTTACGGAACCCATGAGATGCCACACACACACACACGCACACACACACACACACACACACACACACACACACACACACACACACACACACACACACACACACACACACACACACACACACACACACACACACACACACACACACACACACACACACACACACACACACACACACACACACACACACACACACACACACACACACACACACACACACACACACACACACACACACACACACACACACACACATTTCCCCAAACCTGGATTAGTCAGTGAGACCACGAGACCCCAACAGCGCGGTCCTCCTGCACCGCGCTGCTATCACCACACTCGAGGCAGGCCGTCCATCACACAGAACACACAGCAGCCCCCCCACAGCAGCCCCACCCCCACACACAGGGGTTATCAGCCATCACCATACACCGGGTCAGCGAGAGTCAGACATGCAAAAATACCCACAAATGCTGCTTCATGCAAACAATGAATTACACGTAGTGTTTTGGTGTGACGTGCGTGTCAGAAATAAAGCACGTGCAGTATTGCGAGTAAACAGCAGTTATCAGTAAATCACCTCCGTACACAGGGTCTGGAAATGCATTAAGCCCCAGTCTCACTGGTACATATTTTTCACTCACGCTATGGAATGAGATTACAAACATAGGGGGGGGGCGGGGTATCGTAGAAGAGATCATGATATACAGGTGTTCATAAAATTTGATTGATTTGCGTTTGCATTCAGCCAGATGGAAACTCTGATGAATATACCTGTTTATAGATATAACCTGTAGTCAGAGGTAAGATCAGATCTACCATGCATATTCATGATACAACTGGTCCGTAACATAGGATAATCCGGATGATGGATATACGGATAAACAAAGTAACATTCTTTTGGCTTTATGAACATCTTCAATTGATTTGGGAACAAGATTTTGTAAAATAACCCCTCACCCAAAAGCCGTGATTTTCATTGGGGATTTGTCACGAATTTAACCAATCAAATCATCAGTACAAAGTTATTCAGCTGTCACTCATCACAGATAAGCCGTGTAAACTGGGGCGTATATTGGTTGTCCATTTGTTTTCTTGCAGCTCTAATTAACACATGCCAAACAGATAGGCTATAGCTTATAGTCAGTGGCAAAATCAAATCTATCAGGCATACATGTGTTCATGATAAAACAGTCCGGATAATGGAATCATCCGGATAATGAATATACGGATAAACAAAGTTACACTGTACTGGCTATTGCGCATTTTAGGCTTTACGAAAGTCTATTCCATTGAGAATGTGAGACTGTGGCTTTACGGACGCCCGTACTTGTGTGTGTGACTGTGCCTTACGGACTCTTGTGCGTGTGACTGGGCCTTACTGACGCCGGCACTCGTGTCCCCCAATATAGGACCTCATACATCACTCTCCCCGGCCCCGCGACGAGGCGTTTTTACGGCTCTGATTGCGTCTTGTGCGGCGTAAACAACCATAACGTCACCGTGCGCCGGGTGATCCTTTGTGTACAAACTGACTGATAAATCGCGGTGCACTTGGTCGCTGTCACAGCTAAAGAGTTCACACGCGGATTCCATGAGGCACTGATCCCTTTCCCAGTGTTACATTTGATGTCTTGTTTGGAGTTTTGTGGCACGTGGCATGGTCTCTTTTGATAGAGCCTCTTATACAGTCCCTTAACGTGCGCCACGAGCCTTAAAAATGTACACATGTTAGTGGAGTTTGACCTGACGAAGTGACCAGATGTAACCAAAAGCGGAATCGTTTTACATCCTACAGATTCCACGAGGAAGTATAGGCAAATTCATGTTTTTGGGAAGGGGGCGGGGGCGCACTTAAGGAAAGGGGGGCGCACTTTGAGATTTCATGTAAAACCCTATGAAATGAAGTATTTTCATGGCCCTGGGCCCCCCTCCCTGGATCTGCCTATGAGGAAGCGTAATGTATGTATCAACTCACATTGTCCAGCGTCGGTTTCACGGTCATAAAGCAAGTGACCCGCAGCAGCCACGGTGACCATGTGTTCGATTCCAGGGTCGCCCAAATCGTTACAGGGTTCCCCCAAAGTTTCACAATTGATCTGACACGTGCATGCCACCGGTATCAGCCGTGCTTGGTGCTGACGGCGAGTCACTTTGTTTACACTTTATCATTCACACTGCCGTGGAAAGAGAATTGTACGTAACACCTCAGTAGAAATCCTGCATATCGTTGTAGATGCCAATGTTACCTGTGACAGCTGTCACAGCGTGAAATCCTACTGTGCATTTTTGAATATCTGAAAAATGTTGCCTCCAGATGAAAAATCAAACCTCTCTAAATCATTCGAATATAAAAACAGTGAACCCTATAGTAAAGACATATGGCGTCTACAGACCCCACCCCCCATCCGCACCACACAGAACGCATATTTATTTATCGCTGTCTCCCGGCAGCTGATATTGACGCGGTCTGCGCACGCGCCGCGGGTCACATGACCGCCGTACTCGCGTACGCCGTCACGTGATCGATGATTGATGCGCGTGAGGGATGAACCAATCTCCTGCCTGCCAAGTACACTGTGTTGTGCTGTATTAATGGACCGTGAATTTCCACACTGGCATAGATCATTGTAGATCATTCTGACGTGTGCATAACGGTTTCTAGGAAGGAGATGTCACCTGCGGGTGACGTATGGAGCTTGGATTAAACTCAGTCAAGTGGCGAGCTCCCCGCTGTCTGCCGCTAACCACTTCCTTATGAGTGGAACCTGTGAATACAGCCACCTCCTTAAGTAGACCACCTCTATAATATATATAACCAGTAGTTATGGCTCAATGAGATGTTAAGAAATTAAGCATTATGGTATGATCTTCATACGTCCCCACTGTGCCTCAATTTGAAAAGTTCACAAACTACTCAACCTTACAAATGATGTTTATTATGATTTTCAATGTTGGTGTTGTTATAAGTGCCCCTAGATATCAAACACCCCCACCTCACCCAAATCAAACTGAGTTTGCAGCCCCCCCCCCCCCCCCCCCCCCCCTGTCATACCCCCGTGGCCATGATACACGGCAGCCTCCTAGGAGACAACTTCTTCCTTGGGACCACTTGAGACCAGTTGCAGGTGGTCTAGTTACCAGGCCCTGCTGTACCCTCGGTGCTAATGGCTCACACACTTTATCTAAGCGGGGCAATTAGCGTAGTTTCTCTTTTTACGATAATGGTTCAGGTTTTATATGGGGTCTTCTCTTTTGCTTTTCGTTTTTTCTGCCATCCCACATATTTTTTTTTTTTTTTTTTTTTCTTATCCCACTTAGCCTCATTTCCTGGAAATCCCTCGTTTGTGACGTCTTTTATTTATCTCCACGGCACAGTAGATTGTTGGGAATTAGCATTCCTGACTGTCAGACTGAGGCGTTATATATAAATATAACTTGTACACAGTGACGTCTTAAATGAATTCCCCTCATTCAATGATCACAATGAGCTCAGTTCCAGGAAGTGGCAACATACGTGACATTCCGGCTTTAAAGATCTCATACAATTTGTGATTGGCCGCTGAGTGAGACTATAGACTGTTTCAAATGATGCCTGTCAGGAATGCTGCTGCTGCTGGTGGTTGGCTCTCATCATGCAGATGATCTGACAGTGGTTTGTACAGAGATAATGACGTAAAAACATAGATGAAAGGCTTACATTATGTAATATAGTGCCTTTTTGCGTTTTAAAATGATAAAGAGTTTAATCTTGTGAACCAACATCATAATATTGATTTTTACTGCACGCTGTTAAAATATCTGACTAGAGAACTCTTTTAGAACTTTGTTTTTGTAATATTTATAAATGCGTATGGAATTGTAAGAAGCTTATTTTATGTTCATAGAATATGTGTTAAATGTCAAAATATGAAATATTAATACAAACCATCATGTATGCAGCCAATGATTTTAATATATTACGCTGCCCAGATGATTATTGTCTATGTACCGTCAATGACAGATCCAGGGTTTTATAAAGGGGAGGGGGGTGCAGGTGTACAGGAGCTCATGGTGCGAGGGTTCAGACTGGGTGTGTATGTAATAAGGGGTCAAGAAATCCCACAACCCCAAATTTTTTGGCCCTATTTCCTACATACCATCTATTTGTGGCGTTCTTGCACAAATCCCACAAAGTTCAAGGCATTTTCCGACATCCCACTTCCTTGTAATCCCACATCCATGGGGTTGCCTTTTTCCAACATCCTTTTTTAGCCTTTTCCCCACATCCCAGTTCATTATAAACCCCGCTAGAGATGTCGCAAGTCCCATGAGAATAACGTGTGTGGGTATATACCGATAGCTAGAGTTGGGGGCTTCCACTCCAAATACCTCTACACCCGCGGAGATTTCAAAAGAAACAACTATGATGGGAAAAAGCAGCGTGCTGCATTTATGTTGTTTATGGGCATTGGCCATGACGAGAATTGCTAATGTTTGAACAACTTTATTTCCCTGCCAAGTCATGCGTGTAAGCAAGGAGTAGTAAGAAGGTCTCGACGTGTAGGCTGAAAGGTCGCACTACTCATTGGACACATGTGCTACATTCTAAACACAGTCACCAGCACTGATAATGAGTCGGTAGGTTGATAAAGATTGTCATCAGTAAGTAAGCAAATAAATTATATTTACTCGCACATATATCATTGTATTTTGTTGTTTTATTTTGCATCATGGGCAGAATGACTTTACCCACCACCACCATTGATAAACATCCGTAATTAAATAAGACTAGCAGGCCCATATAATGGATATTGCATTTCATTAAGAAGTGGATAAAATGAAATAGGCAATATTTACCTCAAGCCAAACCAAAGCATTTTCAAATCCAGCAGTTTCTGTTTCCTGCTTTTCAATTTTGGGGTGAGACTATCGGTTTATAATTGATTTTAGTTTGTTTCATTTCAATGTTATATTTTGTGTTTTATTTTATATACACAAGGAACAAAGGGTAATTCGGACAGTGCAGGAAATGTATATAAAATAGTGTGATGGGGGGGAACTCTGTAAAGATTTAGAAGATCGTGGACTCAAACTCACGATCTTCTGTTCACACCAGACAGACGCCTCAGGCCGTTAGGCTAACCTCCCCTACGGCTTTGGACATTGGTAATACTTAGCCACATTCTAAATCTACCTACGGATTAATCTCTTGCCGCGTGTTTCTGTCATTAACTTTAATCCCCGAACATTTCCCAAGCAGTCGTGACATATGCATGATACCAGTGTAACCCGGTCATTCACCATACGCTGCAGCCAACCTCTTTGTTTACAATAGACTATAAAATTTTCCACAACAAACCGAAACTGCGGCTAACTCCCAAACTGGCATGCGTCACATGCGGGACACCAGGACATTAATGCGAGGGTCAGGCGGTGCCAAATATTGCTATTGCAGGCGGGACTTGATGATGGATAGGGAGTATGACCCGTGATCGGTTCGATTCTCGGTCAGGTCTCGGCGGTGTATGTTGAGCAAACTCACTCCTCAGTAGTTGCACCCTGCTCCGTGTCACCTACACGCTAGATAACTACAGGTCAGGCGAGTGAAAGTTAACGCCAGTGATTGTATTGTATGCTCCCAAGGGAGCTGGGGAAACGCAATAACGAGTGTCATGGATGCCAATGACCTGGTGTCATTTGCGTAAAGTCAGCTGAGCATGTGGATGGTATATGGATAATAGACTACTGCGTTTTCATTCACATCACTAGGCACAATTCTCTCCCTGTTAGGGGCGTGTCAGAGATATAATAATCAGGTGTGACATGTGTATCACTCGTCACCTGCCACATCTCGAATCTGCACGGATAACATCATATTCCAGACAGCCAGCTGATATAACCATCTTGTTGAATGGAAACGAAATTACCTTTGAGCTCAGAAAACATTAGATACAATAACAAGGGTCTGCTGCACTCTCTCTATAATGAGAATTTAATATTTAATATTTTTTTCTGGAGGATGCTTTTTTTCCAACTGATTTGGAAATTGATCATACATGAGAACTTTATGATATAAGATGATTTATTATAAACACAATTCAGACACTCGTTGAGTGTGGGTCTGCTGTACACGTATTGGGACCGTATCTGTGTGGTGAGAGCGGCGCCAGCTGCCGCCAGGCGGCGCGGGCAGCACTAAATGCTGCCCTAATCCCGTCAATGGCAACATCACATTAGGCCGCCGGAAAGGTCACGTGTTTTAGGCTATTTATACCTTCCTAGGCAGCGCCGAGGGTGCACGGTTAGATACCGTATCTTGTATCATTTGACTAAGAATGGTGTTTGTATCTAACGATGCTGGGGCCCATGGCAGGTGCTGCCGACTTAACTCGCCATCCATTTTTTTCAGGTCAGTATTAGTTTCACTTGCCCCATAATATTTTCTGTGTCTGTAAACTCTGTAGGATTACAGTTGCTTTCAGGTGAATGGGGGAATCGGAATTAGGGGTTATATCCAAAAGTATTTAAGTTACTTGAATGAAATTTTGTCTACATCCCGTCCTAATTTACCTTTTTTTTAATTATAAAGATCTGGCTCGCATTTCCCATACAGGAAAAGTATCTCATGTGTTTCGGCACGTTTATACAACTCGAAGATTGTACAACTATTTGAAATTCGTATATTTATTAAAAATCTGATATATAGAAAAAAAAGCTGTGTTTGGTAGTGTGTGGTAGCACGTGGACTTGCATGAGATCACACAGTCGTGGTGAAGAGAAAGCACACTATACGTGCTAAAACTGGCAGGAACAGTGGGGCTTACGCATACTTATAGTAACTGTGAATAGTTCTTTCTCAATGATAATTGCATTATCCTTAGAAATTATACGCACGGGCCAATATATATATATATATAGCCTACTCAGCAAAAACCTCCACAGTTTTGTTAATTAGGTACGTAGCAGTGGGGTTCAAACTATGTGTATAGTCACCGCTGCATGTATGTCTTTAACAAACCATCAAAACATGAACTCGTTATAATTTTATTTAGATTTCGAGCCCATAGACTCCCCATCCAAACAAAATCCGAAAAATGTCCAGTTTATATCATCTGCTTCAACCATTAAACCTAACCACCTTACACATATCTCCATTTACCATCGTCACCACTGTGTATCATGTATTACATGACTTTCAAGCATGACCTGCTCGGAGGTTAAGTGCAATGGTAATAGTCTACTACTTCCCGGTAGCAGGAAGAAACACCGGCCCATTTATAACACTGTGAATAAAATAGTGATTTTCTTATTACGCGTTGCTTGACGGGAGCCAGTAAAGACTTTCCAAAAATGCCCACGTTCACCAACTTTATGCAGAGCAAATGATTTGCGATGCCACTCCATTTTTGCGATGATCACAAACATGTTTTAGTTTCGCTGTTGTAACAAACACATGCAATATACGTTGACTTCATGTATATAAGGAGGGGTGGCAGTGAGAAGCGATTTTAGGGATGCATTGTATACAGTTTCATCTCCTTTATAATGTTGCCACTACCCCGTCTCTTACACTTTAATAGAATGAAATGAAACACTGCATCACCCATTCAAAGTGAGAGTTGTTAGATGCATAAAGTGATTATTAAGTTAAAATCTTAAATTAGAATCATAAATTAATCATTGCCAACATGTAATATATGTGCCATATAAGTGGTATATAAAAGGTAATGGAAAAGCCAATCGAACTATAATAAATAGCAGCAATGAGAAGAAATCTCACCACATAAAAGCCGCAAAACAACAATCATCACGTGTAGACATTTTCATGTGGGTGGACAAACACCTACACTGTAACATTCCATTTACAGATCACGGTATTTGATAGCCTTATAAATGGGCCGGCATTTCTTTCTTTTACCGGGAAACAGCATCGACATTGCACTCAACCTCCAAGCAGGTCATGCTTGAAAGTCATGTAACACATGCATCAGATCTAACTACGTCAATCGTAAAGCGCATTAGGGATCGTTCACCAATTACGTCATCTCATTTTAGGGCATTTCTGACACACACACACCCTTGTCATTGTGTTTCATTATTCATTGCACCCCACACTATGACGCGTCGTTTTTACTTACTCGTGCACCCCCACCCCTACCCCCCCGTCTCAAACCCGTCGCAATCTGTAGAAATGGTGAAAGAAGAAATCTCTTGTCAGAGGTATTTTTCAAACAATGATATCATTAAAAAGATCACTCTTGACGCCTGAGCGACCATATTTGCATCAGCAGCACATTCAGTGCACAATGCTAATCATGCACAAGATCACTCACTCATTCTTTCAACCCAATGACCAGTACCTAATTAACGTGTAGGTGCCACGGAGCAATGTGCAACATGACATCAAACCCGTGACCTTCTGGTACGAGTCCAACTCCCTATCCACTCGGCCACAGAAGCACACACGTGCAGCAACGCAACCAAATCCAAGCGGTATAGAAGCAAACAGGTATAGAAGTGCGTGTGGTCGCCAGTGACTATGTAGAAATCGTATGCCAGCAATCCATTAAAGTTCGGGGGCAGATGTCCCAATACAGGACAAGCGTAGTAAATATTGCGGACATGTTAGACACCTCACTAGGTCACCTGGAAACCACAACTAATTTATGTCACATTAACAACAGGCCCACCATCCCAAAATGTATCACCTCACTTTGTAAAAACGAAAAGATTTTATTCTGCCTGTTTTCGGGAAACAGTCAGCAGGTGGAACGGAGGGTATAAATACACACAGCTAGTCATCTGACCATCAAAGCGGGCTTCAGCATCTGGAGAAACGCTCACGAAGTGTTAGTTTGCGATACATAAGTAGTGTTGGATTGAAGTTTATCACGGCTGGTCGTGCCCATTTGGTGAGTAGATGTTTATATTTGGGTTTATTTTTCCAACTGTGTGTTAACCAATGTCTGTAAAACGGCTGCCATTCACCATCCACGGCAAGAAAATCATCGCTCATTGCCCGATGTGTCCAGACACGTGAGAACGATTTATAACGATTGAATTTCAATTGCTCAATCTCGTCTCTACTTGGCCGACATGAGATGCAAGAGTCCAGTCAGTTTTTTGAAGGGGGCCAGTTTTCACTGAACATGCACCTCTGAATTCTTTAAGTGTTAGAATAGAAAGTGACCCTGACGGGGCTCGAACACACAAGCTCGTGGTTCGGACACCAGAAACATGGCCATCATTCCAAGCTGTCAGATGTCAAAAGCTCATAATTAACTGTGATCAACTACAAAGAAGATGCACATGGAGGATTCTCAAACGCCTTTGTATATTGTTCAAGGTTGGTGAATGTGTCTTCTCAAAATAGCAGAGCTCAAACTATTGTTGTAACCGGCCCAGTGGAGACTAGGCCCAGTGTCTAGTTTATGGTCATTGGCCAAGGAGAGCCATTTTACCAAGTGAAAGAGGGGGTCATATAGCAACAATGTGATTTAGTTTCCTTCACATTAAAACACCCTTAGAGCATACAACTCCATTTCCATGCATGTGCATATCCTAGACTGACTCTAACAGGCTGTGCAGTTTAATTTCTATAGAATATCATGTCGCTGGGCTGAGACATTTAGACTGTGGCTGTTTCTGAGTGCAATGATCACGAATTTCATTCATCGTTTCCAATGATATAGCTTAGATTATGTATAAAAAGCTTGTTTGTTTCATTTTGAGTGCTTAATTGCTAAATGTCATAAATTAATCACTATTTTATTCCTCTTATAAATGGACCAGTGTTTGTTCCTATTACAGTGGATTAACATCAACATCACACTGACCCTCCAAACAGGAGTCCGTGGGTAGAAAGTCCTGATTGTAAAGCTGGCATCAGCACCAGCTGATCTGTAAAACGCTCCATGCACACACGAGTTTTTATATCTATGAATTGTGGGATTTTTTTAGACAAGCAAACCAAATCACGTGGTTTTTACAAATTGCATTGTGGTGGGTATTTTTTAGACAAACTCTCATAGAGACTAAATCATTTCTACGCCTACTCCATGTAGATAGAGACTTAAAAAAGCAAATGATCCGCCAAACACGTCGCCTTCCACCAGGATGTCAGTGCTGATCTCATCATTTGTGTGATAAAACCAAAACCAAAAATAAATATCTTCCAGGATGTCTTCGGGACATGTGATTTTAAACTGCGTAAAAACAGTCATGTGGAATTACGTAATTGCTCACTCCACACTTGAATATAAGCAGATGATTTTAAGCATCGTACATAGCAGCCTGAGAGTTTGCAGGGGAAGCGTCTCGGAAGAATCTGTCAAAATTTGTGATATATACAAGTTGTGTTTTTTCCTAAGTTTATCAATTGTAGTTTGGTGAGTACGTATTTAAATTTGACATTTTCCCGTCTGAATGTTACGTGGCTGTCAAATAGTTTAAAAAATCACAAATAATGTTTGAATTTACAGTAAGAGTGCCAATAAACTGAAAAGAAGAGCATTGGTTATTTCACGTGTAGCATAATTTCGTGGCAAGTAAGTTATTTCTTGGCAGTGGTACAATTTCAAGTTGACGTAAAAATTGTACCGCTACAATTTTACGTGGTGATACAATTTCAATGCTCAACAGGCTTTGAAAATATTTTTAAAATCTTTGAAGGTTCAGACCCGCCCTCAATTTGATTTAAACAGAGAAAAACTTACAAGTTTCAAATTCCAGACAGTTTTATGTCATAACAATTGGTGCAGAAAAATGGTTCAGATTACACATGTGACCACACATTTGAAACTTTCCCTGTGAGAGCCTCACACACACTTTTGATACGCCCTTGATATTTTTGGGCCTTGACAACAGCTAACTGATACCATGACCTGCTATGCTACATATCTAACAGACCTTTCAATATTCTTTCGTGGATATATATATATGTAGCGCATTAACATACAGCAAAGTTTAAGAATGATGAACGCTTAATCTGAAATAAGAAAGAGGTAGACTGGCAGCCTAAAACCCTTCATCTAATAAAATATTCAGCCTTTGAATCATATGCCCCAATAATGTTGGAGATGAAGTGTGCATTATATTATTTACCTTAAATTTACCTTTATTCTTTTAAGTCTAATTTACGATTCTTTGTTTCAAGAACCCAAAGGCGCAGAGACATGCACTCACACACACGCTACCATTTATTACAAACCAGCTAATCAGCTGTTTGTTTCAGATCTACAACTCTGGACCAGTGGAGTCTGCATACAAATTCATTATGGATGACGAAGAATTGAAACATTTCTCTAAATTAGTAACAAAAAATGACGATGACGATGATGACAATGACGACGACAACGACGATGACGACAATGACGATGATGATGATGACGACAACGATGACGACAATGATGACAATGACGACGACGATGATGAAGACGACGATGACGATGACGAATAAGAAGACGATGACGACAACGACGATGACATTGACGACAATGACAATGATGACGACAACGATGACGACGATGACGATGATGACGACAACGATGACGACGATGACGATGATGACGATGACGATGACGACAACGAAGATGAAGAAGAAGATTGAACAAGAAGGCAAAGGAGAAGAAGAAGAGCAACAAGAAAAGAAGAAGAAAAAGCAGGTGATGAAGAAGATAAGAAAGAAGGCAGCTGCCCTCGTGCCGCCCACCCACAAGTTGAACAAAGTGGCAGCGTCCACATGGGTAAGATATTTCACGAAGGGTTGCGTGCTATATACAATATCCAAGTACATTTAGACGTGCCTGATTAGTACTACAGGCCATTGAAACTCTTGCACTTATCTATGGTTTAGTTAACATCTCAAAGTCCTTTCCAGAGCCAAATAAGCAAATCCTCAATCATGGTTGATTGTGGGATCAATCAACGACTGGCTAATCGCTTTCTGCGAACTGTAAAACTTCCCCTGTCTTAACTCTGACTTATGAAATGTGAAATGTTCCCAATGTCTCCAGTGACTGGCAAAAAACCCTGAAGCTTCTCATATTATCAATTCCAATTCTTCAAATGACCTTGACTAGGAACACTTTTAATTAAGATGAGGTCTACGATGAAAGACCCACCAATTTACACGTTAAGAAGTTACTTCTATAAACACAAGCATAATTAATGTGTTTAAAATATCAGTTGTCATATAGGTTCAAATGTTTCAGACTACCTACAACCAGAGCATCCACCACCACAGAATGAGCGCCACCACACCGGGTATGTGTGTAATGATCAGTCAGAGTCGCCTGTAAAAACAAACGCCCATGCATGCAATAATTATGCCATCAACATAGACTACATTAAATTGTCTGGCAGCGACTTTTATAGCTCGTGACTAGGATCTTGTATTCTTTATTATTGATAAAACTGAATACATGCATGCATCACTTATAACTCAAGTGGTACCGTACCGCTAGTAGACTTTTGCTCTGCCGGTCGAAGCTAATTTTTAGACATCATTGAGGATGAAAGCTTCTTTCTGCAGGCTGCTGCGGGGTCCTGCCCGTATCTCCTGTGCCAAGTGACCCACCAGGCCGACCAGGGCGTCCTAGTGGCTGCGTGCGCACCCCTATTTGCACTGGCTGGCTTCAGACTGAGGCTGAGAACTCTGTTCGGCATTAGGTAGGTTATCTGGGGTAAACCTGTACGTTTGTAAGCCCAATAACCAGTTACAGATGACCGCAGATCCCAAAGGTATGTAATCAACCAATGCGTAGCTGCTTTATGACAGCATCTGGCGATCTTTCACACTTAGAAGATAGATAAGAAATGTAAATAAAGCTACGTTCGTTGGCGTATGGGTGAATATGTTGTAATGTATAGTAGGGGGTGGGTGCTCGGGGTGATACCATACATTACGATACAGGATGTTATGGTTTGATGGCTGAAGAATGTGACGTGTGTGTGATAAGTAAAAAAAACTCCTGGTAAAACATATATATATGAAGCAATGGATGTGCTGGTATCTGGTGGCCCACTAACCATAACCCTAGACGAATACACACAGCATAGATGTATCCATTAAAATCATTCATAGGTTCCATTTCAAACCTGCATCTACCAAACAACCATGCGAACCATAGCAAGAGTAAATGTAATATAGCAGGTTGTTTCCGCAGGGCTCCATGATGTCTGCACCTCCCTGCTGTGCTGTTTTTGTGCTCTCTGCCAGCTGAAGAGGCAAATGAACATCATCAACGCTGCCGGCGGAAAACTCCAGTAGAAACATGACATAGGTTTATGGACGTGGCTGTTATGGACGTACATCCGGGTCCTCTAATTTACGGATAGTGTTCTAATCTTTCCATTTTATCATACATGTGTAAATTAGGTCTTATTTTGATTTGTCATTGCTCGAATGCTTAATAAAATAATAATCATTTTCAATGTTGTTATTCTTATAGAATAGAACAGAATAGAATAGAATAGAATAGAATAGAAACATTTATTTCTGATTAATTCCATAAAAAAGATATAAAACATACATATATACATAAATAGATAGTAAATAAATAAAACTGTGCATACAATCACAAAGATATCACAGAATGTAGTTGTTTTTTCCATTCTAAGTACAATGTTGAACTTGGGTACTGTCAGCAGTCAAGTAGAGTCTGAACGAAAATATTATCACACTTTTCAATTCTATTTTTAAATTTAATATGTATTTTCTAATATTACCATTAAAAGCATTAATACTGTTCAACAAAATATTATGTGATATAGAAGCTCTTCTATCTAAACTAAACAACATTCTAAAAATTCCGTTAAAAGATGTCTTAAGTTTTCTAAAAGAATAAAAGCTGTATTTGCTCCATAGATGGACACAATACATATTAGAACAGTAAACTTTTCACCTCATTACAGTGTCTAAAACATTTTATGACAATATTGTCCTTGCTGTAAAAACTACGTATTTGTCCATTAATAGCAGTCATCTTTCATGTCACTGGATATATAAAAACCTAGGTACTTATAAACAACCATTACATTTTTTCCATTTATAGTAAAAACAGGGACTTTGACCTTGTCTTTGTTTGGCTGCATACACATTATTCTAGAATTGTATATAATTTCATTGTTAGATGCAAAGCGCTCACATATTGTTATAATAGCAGTAAATATACGCATACATAATCAACCCTAATAGATAGAACTTTGAGTCTACAAAGTGCCGCATGGTTTGGGCCTCCTGCAGCAGCCATATGTATACCACATTACCATGTCGCTGCATACCATGCTTGTGGAAATTAAATGATATATATGTATAAGATTCCCAAGAATTTACCACGAATCCATCCAGTTAGTACTGTTTTACTGATGGAAAACATTAAAACAAAGTATGCAATAATATATATATAATTATATGGACTTGGGTATATATTATTTTAAGTAATTAAGTCATTAGACTTATGACTCCAAGTCAGGTTAGGACTCTATCACATAGTATTTTTTGGAGTCATAAGTCTAATGACTTAATTAAATAGAACACATATATAGATTGCATTTTTAGAAAAAAAATCACAACTGTTTGGTGACAATTACAATGATTGAGATTGTGATTTTTTTTAAATTTATATTCTCTTCTCTACTGCCACCTCCTAACAAACATAAAATTACTAAAACAAATATATTCAAACACATGACATAATGTCATGTATTTGAATTTATTTTGTTCAGTAGTTTTGTTTGATAAGAAGTGGCAGTAGAGAAGAGAAAATAATAACAAAACCATGAGACTTACAAGTTCATTCCATTTTATGATTAAGATTGTATTTGCGTGCATTGTGACCAAAAATAGCATGTAAATTAGATTAAATAAAAATTGGAGGTTTTCATTTCACTTTGCTGTAAGCGGCTGTGACTGTGACGCACGGACTGTCCTGAAGATGTCACGTCACTGGGTAAAAAGAACACGTGTGTCAGCAGGAATCAGAGAGAAT
>CM032660.1:46569463-46585087 GCA_019095985.1 Streblospio benedicti
TTGGTGTTTTAATTTGAAAAGGAGACTTTTAGTGCTGAAAACGTTATTGAATAAAATCAAAATCAAATTTCAAAACAAAATTTCATTTCATCAAGAATACTGCTGAAAAAAGAACACTATACACTATTGATTCGGAGGCCTAGCGCTGTAGGCCAAATACGCAGAATATTCAATATGAGCTGTTAACATTGTGGTGTGTGAGTGCATTGTGACACAAATCTTTATTACGACTATAACATTAATGTCGGGAAAACATCAAGACCTTTGCTGGAAGATGTAACTGCATACATTAAAAATGAGTGAGTAAGACATCGTGTTTACTGTCTGCAGATTCTTTTGATGTCTGTGATTTACAATTAGTATTAGAAACGCTGGATTGGGGCTCGTCGTTGAAATAAATATTGACTTCACCACGAAGTAATCACAAGTAGAACCGCAAATCTTTGTTGTAGTATTTTTGACACCCTCATTCAGTCCTCTTGCTGGGGATCGAAGAGGGTTATAAACACTAATGTCAACGTTTATCACTTCAAGCTCAATGCTGTGTACGATACTAACTAACTAGTATATCCTACCATGATGTATTGTTTAATAATCCTGCATGTCCTAGTATTTATTGTTTCATATTAGTGTTCTTATTCTCATATTTCTTTTTCTAGTGCTAGAACTTGTCAAAATAAATTCAAAACACATATATCAAAACTTAGTCTAAACAAAAAATCAACTTACACGTGGCTCTGTTCTGTACACTGCTAAGATTTTTTTCTTTAAAAAGAAAGAATGAAAAAACTGATGAAAAACTCTACAGTGTTGCAGTATCCTGCTAAGATATCAGTCTATTAAATAATCAAAAGAGAGTCAGTTAGACGTTCATAACTTAATGTCCAAGATTGTGCAAGGCAGTAAAATATGAAAACATTGAAATTGTTCCCAACTAGGGTGTGTGAGTGATTTAGTTGGTGCAATTATGGGTATTTGGAAACAAATACATGTAACTTGATTCTGTTGTTGCTGTTGAGTGTTTCCTCATGGTTTTCACTGTTTGCTTGTGGGGGCATCGCTGCTCTAAATCCACTTGTCCACGACATAGAGAAGATGTCCTTGTAAATATACGGGTTCGGTGATTCTATGAGGTTTGATTCGGCTTCAATATTAGGGACAGTGCGATCCCAGCATTGCCACATGTGTGATTCAGATTCAATATTCAATCTTTGGGCCAGTGGATTCAATCTTTGGGCTGGTGGCATGAAGTGGGTGTCAGTAGGTTATCACAGGCGTCGTGTATTTCTCTGTCAGTGCAGAAAGAACGCCTCTCGGAGCCAGTGATTTATGGGTACAGATAATTACTGCCGGTATCAGCATCTCCAGGGAAAGGACGCATTTATCAGCAAAGTGAAACAAGCTGCGATGTGCTCCTTTTGTACACACAAAAACCCAATGCAATAATAAAAAACAATAATGCAAAATAATAATGTGTATGGCGTGTCTACAGGACACACTGCCAGATCCGGGATTCTGGAAGGGGAGAGGGTGCAATGAAGTGATCTCATCGGCAATATTATGCATTGAATATATGTGTCAAATACTAAACAACGTAAATTGTTGTAAACTTTGGTAAAAGTGTCAAGATGCACAGGAGTCGTGTCCCGGCAGAGCGTGCATACGATAGCCCATATTTCACTTGGAGAGAGAATACTCAAATATAAAATTGACTGGTCTTCTATAAGGACAAGTGCATCTTGGACCATCTGGTGTGGACGCACACGTGTACACTATTGTATATCAACCTCCAAGCAGGGATCACAACGTCCCCTTTCAGCGCCACCACTAACTTCTGAACCGGAAGAACCTCGCGGTGGAGGTCAGAGTTGACGCATGCGTAATTACCTATAATTTCTGCAATGGTCGCGTATTACGTGCGATAACTATACGTGTGCGTGCGTGCGTGTAACCAGCCGCACTCAGCCAGGCTCTGTCTGTGTTTGTTGGGCTAGAGGCGCGTGCATACTGTGGCTGATAGAGACTGGTTGACCATGTGACGTGGCTTTACGAGAACGCGGGACGTAATTGTCAGCGAGTGCGGGTTTTAGAGGGTGATGTCGCGTGTGCCGCATTGTGCTGGTTTATGGACGGGCTGTAACATAGAACACACGATTAGGAACCACCGGTAGATCTGGGGTTTTTTGGAAAGGGAGGGGGTGCAATGATGTGATCTCATCGACAATATTATGCATTGAATATATATGTCAAATACTAAACAAAGTTCATGTTTGCATGTCTGGGACTATGATCCTTTCAATGTGTGAGTCATATTACTGTGCAGTGTGTGTGTGTATTTTTATGCTGTAATATGGAACAGTGGTCATTCTATATTCCACCTCCGATGTGAAAGTCACTGCGAATAAATGTTCTAGAACAAGCTCTTGTAGATTCCAATAATCAAGCCTGGCAAGCAGACATCCTATGGGCCTCATGTGTTTCCGTAGATTCAATAGAATGTTTCAATATTTGTATCATCATGCGCATATACAATACATAATATGTCCATATAATACAATTGAAACAGCGTGTAGTCAACAGTGTCGACGCCGTTTTTTTACGGGGTTTAATGTAAGCCACTTGTGCGGGAGGCATAGGATGGGGTCTCAATAAAAGAACATACCGCTTGTACATTGTAATAAAATCGATATGGGTTAAGGTTGATATTTCATAGAAACCCCCTACATAGCCCCAATTGCACGTATGAGTGGTTCTTTTCAAGCTTCGTGCCGGGCAGGTGTGAATACGTGGGTTTTGATTGCCGACATGCCATAAAAATGTGAACTGGGTTTGGTGGGGAAGAGGGTGGGGGTGCGCCCAACAACATCCCTGGATCCCACGAGGTCACTTTTATATCCACAGGCCGTCTTTGTAATATAAGTATTAGACCAGCAGTTTACGTGACATGAGACCATGGACAACAAGAGCCCAGTACACACAGTCTGGGTAACAAGACATCCAGAAACTCCGATACAGCCGCCGCGAAACGAGAACATTACGTATTACGTATTGCGCATTAAGATATTACGTAGAAACGTTACGATTTTGCAGTGCGATGTTTTCACAGATGGGATTTCTGTGCGTGGGAGTATTTAGACCCTCCTCCTCGTGTAAATCCATCACAATCTGACCAATCACGTGGCCTTCACAGAGTGCAAAGGTCACCGCGGAACTGATGGAGAGGGTGCGAGAGTTAGACTCCGAGGAAATCAGGGGAGGAAACGGGGTGACGGGAGAAACTCCTCACTAATAACCGTGTACAGTTGGCCCCTTTAACTCAACATGAAATGAGTAAGCATAAAATTCGAGTTAACCTAAATTTGCAGTCATCAGAGTTATCAATGATGTAAAGCTACATTGAGGAAAGGATTGGTCGAGTTAAGCGCAAATTCGAGTCTGCAGAAATCTAGACAAACGACTTATGCTGGAAGGTATTCCCATCACAATGTAGGCGACACAGAAAGGCGCATATTCACACCTTGAACTATGAACCGTGTACCATTCTCTACGTTATTTGGGCAAAGCACTCGGTCATCTGCACACAAGTAACCCTTTACTATTTCAACCACTGCAGTGTTTTCCCTGTTTTATTTTTACTCTTTTTAATAGATATTCTATTGTATTCTGACACGTCTACACCGCTTGCAGATCTATGAACTGAATGCTGCTCTGTGATTGTTTAAATTATGCCCCGACGATCCGTCTTGTCGCTAAACCTGTCTACACCAACACGACTGCATCAAACTACATCAAACTTCATACGACCAAGACTTGGCAGCACGGACTGTCCTGAAGATGTCATGTCACTGGGTAAAAAGAACACGTGTGTCATCAGGAATCAGAGAGAAGACGCTATTTTCATACATACATGTATGCTGTGGAACTGACTCACTCGTTCTTAGAAAATGTTCACTGAGCATGGAAACTCATAAGATTCACAGATGTAGTCGTAGAAATACACAGCTGCAGACTGACACGTCTAGTTATTTTGGAAGCCTGGGGACCTCATTGATGATTCATTCACATATAATAAACAGACACGTAATGTATGAATAGGTATGGGTCGTAAAAAGCTTATCATATATTATTTCTTAGTCTCCCATCTTTGCTGAAAATACTCGATTCTGATTGGCTTAAAGGCAAAGGGAAAATTGATATCCTACACTGCAAAGTTCAAAACCTAAAGATCTTCACATTCTTTGGACTTTGTCAGAACTCGTTCGCTGCGCTCACTCGCACACTCAGTAATAGATTTTCTGATCTTTCACCCCTCATCTGCCGTAAAATAAATTTTGTTACTGATGGATCAAGATGTTTTATTAGAAGTGAAAGTAAATATAATCCTCCATCCTCCACGGAACTTTGCGTGACCCACATGCAACAGAAATGCAGGATTGTCGTTAATTGTGTAACAATCCAGCAGAAATTCAAAATAAGACCCATTTCTTATATTGTGTTTTTTCTTCACTCTATATTTGTCGCTATCCCATTACACTCTCTGCACGCTAAACAAAATGACACGCTAAGCCCTTCTGAAAAGAGACCTATAACAAGTATAACAGGACCATGTATTGTTGACCCAGACCACCTCTCTATTGAGACCACCTCTCTATTGAGACCACCTCTCTATTGAGACCACCTCTCTATTGAGACCACCTCTCTATTGAGACCACCTCTCTATTGAGACCACCTCTCCATTGAGACCACGTCCTGACTGACCGAATACAGAAGATTGAGTGAATGCACGCTCAGCGAATGTGATATTTGCTTGCAAAAAAAAAATAAAAATACATTGCTTCTTACTCAATACCGTCTGGTAATAACTTGGGGAGCAGAAATAAAAGTAGACAATCAAATTCCTTGTCACATTCGGAGCATTCTTCGTATTTATTATTCATGGATTTCAAACATGGCGGCGGTTCCCGATTTGTTGACGAATATTAATTTTGCTGGGGAGAAAGTCACGATCACATCATGGCATAGTTACTCTTGTAATGGAAACATGTGGTATGTGTATGGAAATACGCTCCTTGCATTGCATCATGGGGCATCCCAATACATAGAACCTCTCCATTCAGAGGACCACTTTGGGACCAGTGTTAGGTGGTCTCATTAGAAACGTGGTCTTTATACAGAGGTTTGTTTTGTTAGCTTTAATGAAGGTTTGTGAGCATGAAAGGTGGTCTTCCAATAGAGGTTGTTGTTTTATAGAGGTGGGTTTTATTGGAGGTTGTACAGTATTCGTCCTGTATGAATAGCGGCATCCTTAAAGATGAGGTGAGATACATGTACGGGAGCCCGTACTTGAAGTGCACTTAAAGCTACGGAACCCGTACCCGTAGTGGCAGACTTGAATCATAGCGTTTCTCCTGTTTGCTGAAAATACTCCATTCTGATTGGCTAAGAGTACCAGCCATTCCCAGCGTGTCAATATATGAGAACGTTATGAAAATGAAGAACGTTATGATCAAATTCTTATTTAAATAACATTGATATATTTCATATGTTAAAGTTAGTACATACACTTAAACAAATTAAAATTAATGCTTTGCTTTGCACTGGTAATCATTGAAATACTTTGATATATATTACGTATACAAATGTTAGTTAATTTTAGCAGTTATAGCGCCATTTTTACAGGTTTGTGTAATACTATAGCAAAGCGTTATTGGTATGATGATATAAGAACAATTAAAAATGTGTGTTTTAACTCATTATTTGGAAACCAAGACTAAGTCTTGGTCAATTAACTGATTTATTTTTAATTTAAGAGTGTCCGAAGTTCAGTAGGGCATGAATCATAGTTTGAACTCAGCAGTGAAATGTGGAGAATACCAACCAGCAACCCCCCCACTATTGTTGTCCCCTGTCCTAATGGCCCTGTTGTCACCTCACTGAACACACAGATTGCAGCTCTAAACCCAGCACAGCCACGGCACTGGGGAATACCAATAGGACTCACACCAATTTCACACTTGGGTCGAGTCCTATATATTGAAATTAGCCTGTAGACTTTACACTCCCTCCTCTCCTATTTCACAGTGGACCATCATCCAGGGGACATGGTGCAGATAGGCATTTTATATGAGTAGGCGATTGTGATCTATATTTGAATACTTTTGCACTTATAATCTGATTGGTTGGTTTATATGTCGGCCAATCAGAGTAGAGAATACTGTAAGTCAGTCATCTTGACATTTTAGTCTGAAAAGTTGACATTCTCATTTGGTGCGTAATCCTAGATGTGGCAAGCATACGTGTTTAGAGGCCAGGATTGCGAGGTATGGTGTGCTCTATACCTATAGGCGAATTCTGCAGATGTATATTGGGGAATACATACCGGTTAAACTATGTTGGAAAAAAGTATTTTAGTATTTAGTACTGTTTTAATATTTTTTGCCATATTATTTGCCATATGTATAAAGAAGATCAAAAATATAAAATTCAGGCAGTTGACAATGATCAGAACAGCACAAAAACATCTAAAATCACATATAAGTAGTAACATAAATGGCTAGGGAGGAAAGAAGTGGATTACTTATATTATCAAGTTCATCACCATTTGCATGATTTAATCATACTTTTAAGACAATATCTAATCATTTCTATATCCTAAAAACTTACAATAAACCATGAATTCACAACATGGTAAAAATGATAAAAACGAAAGGCAACAGTAGGCACTTACACAACATGCTGCTGCTGCTGCTGCTGCTGCTGCTGCTGCTGCTGCTGCTGCTGCTGCTGCTGCTGCTGCTGCTGCTGCAAAAAACGGTAACTAGTAGAGCTTCTGTTTTCAAGCCTGCATACAATGTATGCGAGTCTTTGATGCAATCAGGGCCTTTTTTACATTAACCTTTAAGTTCACTTGCCCCATCGGGCAACCAACATTGTTTTTACTTTCCCCCAAACTCACCTTTCCCACATTTTTATGATTGACGATGTAATTATTGAATATTGCGATGCTGCTTGTTTTGGTTAACCACAGTGGAGCTGCATAACTTAAAGGTTCCTTGTGTTCGTATTCACTGGAGATTAATTGAAGCCTTAACACCACTTGCCCATTTGGGCAACAGTTTTTGTTCCTAATGACTCGACCGATATTTGAGCTAGACGAATTCTGATTACAAACCACAAACATACCATGATTAAAAGTAAAGATTGCCGTTGGATGTCTAGGTCTAGACAGCAAGATGTGAACGTTATGTATAGAACCGATAAAATGACAGATTACTAATAATATACAATTGTATGAGTAGGTTGGGTATTAATAACACTTAACAATATAAATCTAAATGGTAGTAAAATATCACTTCATACCAAGCCACTATATTTAAATATAGTTAAATGATCTTTCTAAAAAAATGAGGTTTTATATGTCTTATTTAATTCATAGCTATGTTTCACCTCGAAGTATTAGTTTTATGCAAAGGTATAACAAATTAGGCAAAACAAATAACTGAAAATTTGAAAGCCAGCTTAAGGCTGGTTGATAAATATATATTAGAGTCATTCACCAATGTATATGCTCACAGCGTGACTTACGGTGTCTAATTTAAAAGCACATTATCAGAAGGAATGATCATGCTCGGATTCTAATTTGCAATTCACAGTTTATCGTGCTCTAGCGACTTTTACATCTACACCAGGTCATTGGTATCCTTATCATACAATATCTTTCTCAACTCCCTGAGAAGTACTACGGCAGTGACCTGTACCTATTTAACGTGTAGGTACCACGGAGCAGTGTGCAACCTGTTAGAGATAAGTTTGCTCAACACCCACCACGAGACGGGGAATCGAACCCACGACCTTCTGGTCACGAATCCAACTCCCTAACCACTCGGCCACGGAACATAGTATGAGACCACGTGGTGGATATTGCCTCACTGGTCTACATAGACTCCCAATAACATGAAACACTGAACGAAACTTAGGAGTATTTATTGTCTGACAAATGAACCATGGGGGAGTGGCCACAAGTGAAGTGGTCTCAATAGAGAGGTGGTCTCTTTAAAAAGGTTAATTTTGGTCTCACAATTTACGCGTGATTACAAATGGAAGAGGGTCTCAAAGAGGGTGTCTCACGTGATAAAATAGAGGGTGGTATCTATTGTCTGACAAATGAACCATTTCTCATTAGGTCTCAATAGAGAGGTGGTCTCAATAGAGAGGTGGTCTCAATAGAGAGGTGGTCTCAATAGAGAGGTGGTCTCAATAGAGAGGTGGTCTCAATAGAGAGGTGGTCTCAATAGAGGGGTGGTCTCAATAGAGAGGTGGTCTCAATAGAGAGGTGGTCTCAATAGAGGGGTGGTCTCAATAGAGAGGTGGTCGTAACCTGAGTCTCTACTGTTCCCTGATACTGACGAGGACAACAACCCAACCACAGACTGCTCTTATCACGCGATGATTCATGACAACTTCCTATAAGTAGATATTACTGTCGTGACAAGGAGAATTCTGTCTCTTGCGTGTTCCCGCTAAAAATAGCCGCGTTTCTTCCTTGTCACAGCGTGGGCCGAATGCAGGGGACGAGTTATTAGACATGGACTGAAAGTTCTGTTCTTAGGAGGGATTAGAATCATAGGTGACATAAAACTAGACAGCTAATTAGGTATTCTCTGCCACCAATAAGTAGCCAAACGGAATCATTGCATGGACAGATCCATGGGGGCGCCACCTTTTCCCACCAAAATACTTCATTTTCATAGGGTTTTTCATGAAATCCCTTACGCCCCCCCCTTTTCCTCAAGTGCACCCCCCACTTTTTTCCCAAAAACATGGATCTGCCACTGCATTGACTCATGTATTTAGGTGCCAGCACTCTAGCTTTATGTGATCTGTGAGCGTTGTGTTTGTGCGTATGTCGCTTTGGTATTGTGTCTGATTATCTTATCAATTCTACTCTCACTGTTCCGCCAGGCAAGCTCCTACCACTGTATTGATAGAGCTGAAGACATAGCTTTCATTTTCAAGTGGCCCTGACGATACAGTGGTAGGAGCTTGCTTCGCAGAACAGTGAGAGTAGAATTGAATTCACAAGCAAATTTGGAAAAGAAATATATATACAGTTATTCATAGATGATCATATCACTGTGGAACACATACAGTGAATTTGGAATTTAAACAAGCTAATGAATACTTGTCAGAGTCGAGTATGCAATGAAACCTTTCATCATTGTGTATGACGGGTCTAGTCAATATGCACCTACTCAATAAATAGGTAAAGTACACGTCAGGCGAGTGAACGCAAGAGTGAATGATGAGCATTATGAAAGAGGAGGGTATATAGTATTGATGCAAATCCATTCACCAACATTATTTTCCTAAATCACCAGTCACCAATACATTTCATTGTCTTTCACCAATCACAAGAAATTATAATCGAAAAGGTTGCATCTCATTCTCATCACATGCGACACACTTAAATACAGGCAATTCACAATTCACGTTCAAGATTTAAGGCAAAATCACAAATCACATTTTTACTATACGACCCCCTCATGAAACATGCTGTATTCTCCCCAGGGAGTTGCAAAAGCTAATATATTTTGACAAGAATGCCAATGACCTGATAAAGATGTAAATTCTAATAACGACAGTATGAAAAGTGAGCTGCAGTAAAATTCACTTAACACATCCCAATTATTTGATGAATAGAAAAAAAACACTACCAGCGTGACTGTCCTGGATTTGACCCACATTTTCATCCCTTTCCAAGCTCGGACCGGAGTCACTGGAGCGTGAAATCCTCCTCATGCCGAGATCTCGCGGGACGCCGACCAATTATAGGCTGTTTCAAACAGCACAATCTGGCGAGAGACGGGCCTATTATCGTCTGATTCAAATGTCAAGCTACGATTGTGCCCATTGAGCGTTTGCTATTGACAGATGGGCGGGGTGTGTGTGTGTGTGGGGGGGGGGGGTATATGAATTTCATACAGCTATAAGCATGAGATGTACATCCATTGAAGAGTGTTTTTAATGATTTTAGGGGTTGGTGAGGATGATGTGTAGCAGATTCTATTGAAGAAAGCTGATTGTGCCATGAAATTCGGTTGCCATTCCGTGTGCGCATGTGTCATTGAACAGTGGATACTGCGAATTGTGATGGGGGATGATTTATTTTGAACTAGCATTTTTTCTGGAGAGAATGATTTATGTGTAGTGGAGAAAAAGGGTAGCTTTATTTTGAATAGGGGCGTTTTTTGACTATCTGTTTTGGACGTTAGAATCATTACAATCACAAATTTAAAAATTCAACGTGGGGGACAAGAATCGACAATCCAGGGTACACTTAAAATGGTACTAAATGATAGCCTCTCATCAGTCTATGCTGTGTTATTTCTGGTACTGTCCTCTCTCTGTTACAGCAAGCCCCGCGTGTCAACACGAGGAGGTTACTTCCTCCAAAACCAAAACCGTGTACCTTGTCATGACTCCACCCTGTAAACTCCGTGCCTGGAAGCGGCTTGTTGGTTCTATGGCACATGTATCTATTAATAACCAGACCCTGTGGCTAACACGAGGGGGGTATTATACCCTTGATGAAAATCCATTCACTAACATTTATTTTTTTCTAAATCACCAGTCACCAATACATTTCATTGTCTTTCACCAACCCCCAGGAATTGTAATTGAATAGATTGCATCACATTTTCATCACATTTCACACAAAAACACAAATCACGCTCAAGAATTAGGGCAAATCACCAATCACCACAGCCTTTATAAAGAGCAGATCACCAGTCACCAATGATAGGTTCCATCACATTTCAAACGCTTAAATACAAAAAAAACACACGCGCAAGTTTTAGCGCAAATCACCAATCCCATTTTTGCTCTATGACCCCCGCTAACACCACCCCAACCTTTTTTTCCATCAACATATTTCATTTTCATTGATTTTTGGCTGTCCGCTGTCTACTGTACGTAAAAGCCGCCTGCGATCCCTCAAGTACGCGTCTCCTTTCCCCCACGCCCGGCCCCGCCAGCGATAACCCACACACGAGGGCGCCCGAACAGCAGCAAAACTGGTGCACGTAAACCAGCAGCGTGTGACAACAGACGACAGCAGACTGATTCAGTACAACCTCTCTAGTAAGATCACCTGCCGGTCTTAACTGGTCTTTATTAGAGAAGTGGTCTATTTATGGAGGTTTGCAATATTCAAAAAGGGATTAGAATTGAACTATTTATTGGATTTTACCTAAAACGGTATAAAATCCAATGCTTTTTAAACATAAAAGTATCAATAAAAACGATTTGGGGGATTTGTTTTAAAGATTAATACTGTGCATCATAAAACTTGCCAATTTATCATTATGCATTTTTTTTTTTTAGTTGTGCACTTTGGCCATGTATCAAAGATATAAAAGTGAATCAAAATGATAAAGATTAATTGTTTCATGAGCTAAACTACAAACGATCTTTGGGGATTTTTTAAAGTACTATGCATCATAAATCTTTTCGATTCCCGGTCGGGTCTGTTGGTGGGTGTTGAGCAAACTTACCTCTAACAGGTTGCACACTGCTCCGTGGCACCTACACGTTAAATAGGTACGTGTCTGGTGGATAAACACTACTGTGAGTGATTAGCACGTCCGCACTACGGTAGCGATGCGCTGTATGCTCCCCTGGGGGTGAGAAAGATATACACGTAGTGTGACAAGGATGCCAATGACCTGGTGTGAATGTAGTGTCGTCTGATCCTTCGGGGAAGAAGACCAAAACCAGACATTTACATTTATTTACATTTGTATAGCATACTCCTCAGTATTTACAGGGTGGGGTAGGGGGATTTCCCCAAAAATGCTGTGAAAAAATTAATAGCACCCCCCCTCAAATCTCTGTAAAAAATGGTAACCCCCCTCAATTTTATGTGATAAAAATTGATGACCCACCCTAACAATTAACGCAATCATTGTCAGTTAACCCTTATCCTATTTGATAGATGTCCATGATATAAAATCAGTAAATTTTAGTACAAAACATCTAAAAGAATAGGGGTAAATTTTATGTAAACAAATTGATAGCCCCCCTCCAAACATTGTGACAAAACTTCATGGCCCGCCCTAAAATCCTCCTACCCCACCCTGTCATAAATACTGAATGGTCCCTAATAGATACGCGCGCAGGTCAGGTGCTTTGTGTAATGTGACTCAACAGCCAGTGTTGTGTACTCCCCATGGGAGGTGAGGAAGCTAATATAATGTGCAAATGCTGCCAATGATCTGGTGTGACTGTAAAGTCGCTAGAGCATGATAACGGTGACTTGCAAGTGTAAGTAAGCACATTTACATTTGAGAGGCGAAAACGATACCTCAATCTCAAACAGCAAGTCCTTAAACGGTTAAACGGACGAATTCTTGCCTCTGTCACCCACAAAACTACAGACCTCGTCAGCTCTCAAGCCACAGGTGTGGGCTGGAACATAGGGATCGTCGTTCACAAATTACATCAACCCCGCCCCCCTTACGACGCCCTTGTCACCTTTCAACAACTTTCCAGCCAACCCCCCCCCCCCACCACCACCACCACCACCGACAAACACACCTAATAAGTTGACGTCAGCTTTGCCCCCTCCCTCTCCCACCCCCTTGGTGACATGTTTTCACGATGATAGAAACGACAACAACAAAACAAAACCCAACCTCCAACTGATTTGCCCCGGCAATGTTTAGATCTAAACCATCAATTGCATATCAGTATGTAATGGCCATTACCATGTCAGCATTAATCGTTGAGAGGTGCCCATCGTGATATGTGTATTGCGTGGGACCCCCTCGGGCGTGCGGTATTAATAGTGAATGGGCATTGCATGCTCCAGTAAAGTGGGGAAACATTGACAGAGAACATGCGACATTGTGCATTGATAAATTATTATCATTGTGCATTGTTGTTGTTTTGTTTAGTGTGTTCTCCCCAAGTCTGTTTGTGTTTTTCATTCTATTCACATCTCTCGGCTCTCTCCAGTCAGCAAGTTCCTGTCACTGTATTGATATATCGAACATATGCACTATATATGCTATTGTGTGTGTGGTTATAAATACAACTCTTTGGAATTATCTAAATGCTTGTAAATGTACAATGTTGTTGGAGTATTTCATAACGATGTATGTAAGTGACACAGTTTGACCATCCCCCACCCCACCCCCAGGAATAAAAAAAAGGGGACGGGACGGGGCACGGCCTCTATACCCCCTGGATGTCCAAATGTTATATTATTTTACCTGTCCAACAACCTTCTATGAGCCATATGAAAATAATGATATCTGGGACTGTGTAGAAGACGTGATAAGGTGGTACAGGAGAGAGGGTGTGGACAATAATAATTGAATGGTTGAATAACAATTTGAAAAATAACATTTTAAAAATAATGACAATCTAGATGTTACAGTATATGTTTGTAAATGTATCTCAGGCCAGATTCGCACCTAATTGGTAAACACGGGCTAATAGATGTGTAAACAAGTTCATATTATCCATCCGTATTAATCCATGATTTCATTTATCAACATCCCAATGCAATTATCATTCATTGTTAAAACTTAGATTTGATGGTATTTTATAGACCTCCCATCAGCACATGTTTTGCCCAATAGCGTCATAAGCCGGTCATACACGTAGCGGGCCATCTCTGTCCGACCCGAACACCTGCTCGGTACAGGCAGTTTATGAAACAAGTCCACTGTACGAAGAGCAAATATTTGCTGGGATGATTTCTAAATATGGCCCGTGTCAGCATGATCAATAGCTCCCACATTTTTTTTCGTTTTTCCTTCATATTTAGTATGCACAGGAGGTCATTGAAAGCTTACGATGGTATTTTATATGCATATAAATACTTTTGAAATTTCGCTGGTTTTGTAATATGATACCGATATACACAAATTCCCCAAATTAATCAAAGTTACCTGAATTGCAGGACTAGCCCAGTGGGGCTCCCTCCGGATACACTGTACACCAGATAGATGGAGTCCTTCTCAAAGTTATACTCGAGAGACTCTCTTCATACAACAATGCTGTGGGTCGAGCTTCAAAAAAAAATATTAGATACTAAGACACCATCCAAAACTCCTTGCTATTTGTGAGACAAATACACGGGTTTAAATTCATGAATGTGCACCTGCATACAAAAGTCCAAAATCCAGGTTTGTTCCCCATCTTTTCTGAAAACCTGGATCTGTCAGTGTATAAGAATGGGAGCAACTCATATAATCTGAAACTGCCAGCTGGTGACTATTTTCAAACCTTTGATCGAACTGTTTTTATAATCAAATAGTTTGCACTGTAGTTTGACATGTTAGGGAAGAGTTTTATCTCTATTTCCCCCGTGAGCTGTATGCAGTTTGCATTGTGTTGATTAGAATAGAACCTGTCCATGTGGACAGACCTCGCCGAATCCCTTCCCCGACTATCATATATAAAATACACATCTTCTTGAACGGGCATTTCATCAGGTTCTGTCGTCCATTGGATCCATCTGTCTATCAGCACAGTCAGCCTGCTACTTAGGTTGTGATTTCAAGACAGTTAACAAATACATTTACAAATACACATATGTATTGTTTTAACCATCTGTGTGGGGGGTATGTATACTGTCTGTGTGGGGGTATGTATACTGTCTGTGTGGGGGGTATGTATACTGTCTGTGTGGGGTATGTATACTGTCTGTGTGGGGGTATGTATACTGTCTGTGTGGGGGGTATGTATACTGTCTGTGTGGGGGTATGTATACTGTCTGTGTGGGGGTATGTATACTGTCTGTGTGGGGGTATGTATACTGTCTGTGTGGGGGGTATGTATACTGTCTGTGTGGGGGGTATGTATACTGTCTGTGTGGGGGTATGTATACTGTCTGTGTGGGGGGTATGTATACTGTCTGTGTGGGGGTATGTATACTGTCTGTGTGGGGGTATGTATACTGTCTGTGGTGGGGGGTATGTATACTGTCTGTGTGGGGGGTATGTATACTGTCTGTGTGGGGGTATGTATACTGTCTCTGTGGTGGGGTATGTATACTGTCTGTGTGGGGGTATGTGTATACTGTCTGTGTGGGGGTATGTATACTGTCTGTGTGGGGGTATGTATACCTGTCTGTGTGGGGGGGTGTATACTGTCTGTGGGGGGGTATGTATACTGTCTGTGGGGGGGTATGTATACTGTCTGTGTGGGGGTATGTATACTGTCTGTGTGGGGGTATGTATACTGTCTGTGTGGGGGTATGTATACTGTCTGTGTGGGGGGGTATGTATACTGTCTGTGTGGGGGCATGTATACTGTCTGTGTGGGGGTATGTATACTGTCTGTGTGGGGGGTATGTATACTGTCTGTGTGGGGGTATGTATACTGTCTGTGTGGGGGGTATGTATACTGTCTGTGTGGGGGGTATGTATACTGTCTGTGTGGGGGGGTATACTGTCTGTGTGGGGGGTATGTACTGTCTGTGTATGGGGGGGGGTATGTATACTGTCTGTGTGGGGTATGTATACTGTCTGTGTGGGGGTATGTATACTGTCTGTGTGGGGGGGGGTATGTATACTGTCTGTGTGGGGGTATGTATACTGTCTGTGTGGGGGTATG
>CM032660.1:46585187-46603446 GCA_019095985.1 Streblospio benedicti
GCCCAGTCATAGCGCTAGCTTTTATGTGGAAAAAATATTTTCGGGGGGGTTAGACTTGCTTACGTCAAAGACAAAATCAACAATCTGTTTTATCTTCCGTATCAAGTGACATCGTACGTTTGACGTTTGAATTCCGGGCTCAACATTTGGCTGTGGACCTAGCTTGTGATTGGTTCGATTTTGAGGACAACTTCCACAGAATGGATATGGTCGTATCACACCTATATACTGCGTATATAGGTGTGAGATATGAAGAGGAACAAGTATCTACATACCTAAGGAGACATAAGCACATCAAATATGACTGCTGTAATTTTAGCATATTGAGAAAGGCAATATAACACTTTTTACACATTAAAACAGTGTTACGTCCCTATTGCGTGTTTCAGCGCAATGTCAACAATACAATGCAACATAAGAATTACACCTATACTATCCTCCTTCATAATGACCTATTTCTTTCACCTTCCAGACAGCACTTTAGACTAGCGAACTGATATTACTCTAAGCCTAGGATACATATATAGTAATATTCATATTTTTGTCATGTGTACATGTATTTCATGGCATACCCTCTCATCTGGCCTGTATTTTCATTTTCATTTTCATTTCTTTTTTCCGTTTTTGTTTTTGTTTTTTTGTTTTTTACCCTTTAAACCTATATTTCTATTGCTCTGCAGAGCAGATTGCTGCAGATGTTCAACATAATTTAGATAATAGGGCCGTTTTTCAATTTTACGCAGAAACTGGCCTGTAAAGTTATTTGAAAGGCCGTGTACTCGAACTCACGGTCTCCTGCTAACAGAAGACCAGTCATTACGTGTAGACAGTCCCCTGAGCTAACCTCTCTGTCACGTTGAGTTCACTTCCTACCTGACGGAGGTCAACATGCCCGGCCAAACTTGGTTTAAGGCATCAATTTTATTTTGATTTCTAAATTCTCTTCATACCTTCTCCTCATGAATAAACGGGTCTGGTGGTGGGTGTTGAGCAAACCTACTTCTAACAGGTTGCGCACTGTTCCGTGGTACCTACACGTTAATTAGGTACAGGTCAGGCGAGTGGACACTAATGTGAGTGATTAGCACGTCTGCGCTACGTTTGCAACGTGGCGATGACAATATTATGCTGTATGCTCCCGGGAGGGATATATACATGTAGTAAACAAGAATGCCAATGACCCGGTGTTAATATAGAGTTGCGGGAAAGTAGACCATAAAACAGACATTTACATTTCTTACCATTTATATGGCTCACTCCTCTGTGGTAATAGATACACGCGCAGGTCAGGTGCTTTGTGTAGTGCGACTCAACAGCCAGTGTTGTGTGCACTCCGGGGAGGTGAGGAAGCTAATAAAATGTGCAAATGCTGCCAATGATCTGGTAAAGTCGCTAGAGCACGATTGCAGTTACTTGCAAGTGTAAGTAAGCACATTTACATTTGAGAGGCGAAAACGATACCTTCATCTCAAACAGCAAGTCCTTAAACGGTTAAACGGACGAATTCTTGCCTCTGTAACCCACAAACTACAGGATTTGTCAACTCTCAATCCACAGGTGTGGGTTCGAACATAGGGATTGTCGTTCACAAATGACATCAACCCCGCCCCCCTTACGACGCCCTTGTCACCTTTGCATCAACTTTTGCAACCCCTCCCCCACCACCCCCCCGGTAAGTTGACGTCAGCTTTGCCCCCCCCCCCCCATAGTTTCACGATGATAGAAACGACCAACAACAACATAAAACCCAACCTCCTACTGATCTGCGCGGGGCAATGTTTAGACCTAAACCATCAATTGCATATAAGTATGTAATGGCCATTACCATGTCAGCATTAATCGTTGAGAGGTGCCCATCGTGATATGTGTATTGCGTGGGACCCCCTCGGGCGTGCGGTATTAATAGTGAATGGGCATTGCATGCTCCAGTAAAGTGGGGAAACATTGACAGAGAACATGCGACAGTGTGCATTGATATTATTTTCATTGTGCATTGTTTTTAGTTTAGTGTGTTCTCCCAAGTCTCTTTGTGTTTTCCATTCTATTCACATCTCTGGGCTCTCTCCAGTCAGCAAGCTCCTATCAGTGTGTTGATATATCCAACATGCACTAGTGTGTGGGGGGCTGTAAATAGAACTTTTTGCAAATGAAATCATCAAATCGCCTGTAAATGGACAATGTTTTTGGAGTATTTCATAACGATGTATGTAAGCCACACAGTTTGACCATCCCCCACCCTACCCCCAGGAATAAAAAAAGGGTACGGGGCACGACCTTTATACCCCTTGCATGTCCACATGTTATATTATTTTACCTGTCCCACAACCTTCTATGAGCCATATGAAAATAATGATAACTAGGACTGTGTAGAAGACGTGATAAGGTGGTACAGGAGAGAGGGTGTGGACAATAATAATTGAATGGTTGAATAACAATTTGAAAAATAACATTTTAAAAATAATGACAATCTAGATGTTACAGTATATGTTTGTAAATGTATCTCAGGCCAGATTCGCACCTAATTGGTAAACACGGGCTAATGGTGTGGTTAATATTATCCATCCATCTTAATCTGTGATTCTATTTATCAACATACCTATGCAATTATCATCCAATAATATAAGAGTACTCCCAACTTAAAATTGATGGTATTTTCATTTAAATTAACCTTATAAACTTCTCCCATCAGTACATGTTTTGCCCAATACGCGAGGCTAACCCTTTCTCTATGAACATTTATGTCTGACCAGCACACCTGGTGGTAACCGTCGGTGGGATGAACGGGCAATTTACAAGTCCAAGGTGCGAAGAACAAATATTTGCTGGCATGATTTCTAAATATGGCATGAGTCAGCATGAACAATAGCTCCCATAGTATTTTTTTTCATTTTTTTTTCTTTTTCTTTCTTTTTGTACTTTGATTTTTTCTCCCTTTTTGCATACAAAAGTCCAAAATCAGGTTTGCGCCCCAATCTTTTATGAAAACCTGAATCTGGATCTGTCAGTGTATAAGAATGGCAGCAACTAATATAATCTGAAACTGCCAGCTGGTGACTATTTTCACACCTTTGATCGAACTGTTTTACTCAATCAAATGGTTTGCACTGTAGTTTGACTAGTAAGGGAAGAGTTTTTATCTCTATTTTCCACCGTGAGCTTTATGCATTTTGCATTGTGTTGATTAGAATGGAACCTGTCCGTGTGGAAAATAGGTCCGTTCCACCCGGCTAAGATGCTTCAGTGTTTCTCAACTGGGAGAAATTCAGACCTAACCCACTTCTTGTTGTTGTTGGTTATTACATTTGTTCTGTTGGAGGTGATCACCAACGATGAGACCGCATGTCATGTATAACATTTAAAAATTGAAAATACTGACTGTTGGTTTTCTAATGTGTTTTTCCCAATTTGCTTGTGGATACGATTTTATTCTTCTTGGGTATCTCTCTCTTGTATGTAATTATCTCTCTCTCTCTCTCTCTCTCAGGTGACTCTCTCTGAAGACAGGTCTCTGGAAATGATGTATCTCTTTCTTGGCCTAGTGATCTCTCTCTCGATTCTCTCTCTCTCTCTCTCTTGAATCCCTCTTGGACTGGGAAGTGTCTCTCTCTCTTAATCTCTCTCTCTCTCTTTCTCTCTCTCTCTCTCTCTCTCTTAAGGTGTTTTGTTCTCTCTCTAGTGTATGTATTTTTCTCTCTCTCTCTCTCTCTCTGGGTTCGAATCCCTCTCTCTCTCTCTCAAACAAGAGGAAGTCTCTTTTATTGTCTTATTTCTATGGGGCCTAATTTGTGGGAAAGCTGAAGACAGGTTTGAAATGATTTAGATTTTTTGGAAATAAGGTAGCGATGTGTAATTATGTCATTTACTCCAAGTCATTTTTTTAAACTGAATCCACATAGTCTCTGGATTAAAAGGGGCAAGTGGACTAGTGATTAGCAACGTAATTAAGATATATACTGAAATGATATGGACTTTATAAGAAATATTGTCTTATTATTTGGGGAGAAAACAAAACAGTGAATGAATTCAATGTTTTGTTCTAGTCTATGTATTTTGTGGGGCGGATACAATAGGTATGTTTGAATAACACGCCATATCATGCCCCCAATAATCAATATTTTTCTGCATTGGAGTTTGGGGGGGGTGCAGGGGTGCCGCCACCCATTGAATACCAAAAGAATCATTTTCATAATGGTTTTCTAGAAACCCGTAGTTGCGCCCCCTCTTTTCTGAATCGCTCCCTTTTTCTGAAAACCTGGATCTGCCTATGAATGGAGTCGGATACGGGGGAAACGCCTTACAATTTGTGGGATGTGGAAAAACACAACAAAAATATACAGATTTTGGAAACAAGTCACAGAAACAGTGATGTGGGATTTATTGACCCCGTATAAACCCCCCATTTTCATGGAAATATGAATAACATCGACTGCAGCTGTAAGAAGAAAAAGGTACATGATGCAAATATGCTACCATGGTGAAAAGTTCTCCGAAACTTCCTTCTGTTCATATGATGCAAAGCCACAAGGGCTGTGATAGCAACCACGAGGCCAACAGTCACAAATCTTCATTCCCCATTTTTACTGTGTGGACGAAATATCCGGCCTGGATGTTGAAATGGAAATTATCAGGGTCTCGCGCCACATGCATTTCACTTCACAGGACAGTCATCAAAATCACAATGCAAACAGGACGGCGGAGAGATGTCAAGTGGTGTTCAACTTAGGGAGCACCCATAAATTACTTAATAGAAGGGGTCGGCCATTTGGTGGTGGTGGTTTTGGTTGGGGGGGGGGGGTGCTCAGTTTACATAGTGTCAGGGGGGGGGGTCATTCAACTTTAAATGTTACAAAAAGGGGGTGTCACTCAATTTTATGTCCGACACATTCAGATTTTACGCACTTTTGGCGCGAATTGAGAAAACTGCATGTTTTTCAACAGGAATGACGTAACAATATAAATGTTTCATACCAAAACCAATTCATTCTTTTTAATACAAGAATGTATGCTACTCAATACCACTCCATATCACTGTCTAGATCAGACTCAGCATTTGCAATGTATCTCTGAATTTGAATCAGAGCTTCTCCAGTGAACATTTTTCTTTTCACTAATTGTTCTATTGGTGCCTTGTCAAATCGTTTATGTAAAGTAGATATGAAAGTTGTTTCAAGCTTTCTATGCTGGGTGGATGGGGGTCTATTAATTTATAAGTTTTTTCAAGGGGGGTCACGCAGTTTTTCATTTTCAGAAATGGGGGGGTCACTGATTTTTTCAAAGTTGGTTAAACCACATGGCCGACCCCCCTGCGAAGTAACTTATGTGTGCTCCTATAGGCAATTTTTGCTCTCCGGTGTAGTACATTATACACTGCTGAATATTCCTTATCAAACAGGTGCGGTAAAGTAAACTCCGTTTACTTTACAATGCCTCCTGATCTCTTGTCACTTGATAACTTGTAAGAAGACCATGTGTTATAAATACTCTCGGTTATAGTAATCATTGCTAGAACTTGCTCAAGTTAGAGAACGATCATAAATAATGAGTAGATACCGGGGAGGGGGTGGGGGTGGGGGTCGTCCAAAAAGGTGGTGGTGGTGATGGGGTTGTTCAACTTTTCTGATTCCCCTTGGGGGTCGCTGAACCATTTTCATAACGCTACGGTATTTTTTTTTTTCAAATATGTTCTTTTAGCAATGCAATGACTATATAGAGGACTTTTTTCAGCAGGTGTGTGTGTGTGGGGGCACTCAACTTTTTAAAAAGTTGATGGGGGGGGTGGTAAACCTTTTCTTTGAGCCCCCCAAAAATGGACGATCGCACCGATATCGTTATTTATGATCGTTCTCTTAGATTTGGAATGTGCAGTTCATAATATCTAATTGATATCTGTACTTAAGTGTCCGCTACAGTACTACAGAATAGACCTGCCCTTCTACTGCTGCCCACCAGCTAAAGTTTCCAAATTATTTTATTGGGAAAGTTACTTAAGGCCTTTTGGAACACATGTATTTTGACTCGATTAATTAGCGCATTTCTATATCTCAATTCCATACATTTGTATTATCAAAAGGTAATAACCACCTCCTGTTTAGTGTTTCGTGTTATTGGGAGTCTATGGGGAATATTTAGCTAGGTACATCTACGATGTGGTTTTAATAGAAAGTTCTACTGTATTATATTCCGTGGCCAAGTGGATAGGGAGTTTGACTCGTGACTAGAAGGTCGTGGGTTCGATTCCCGGTCTGGTGGCGGGTGTAAATGAGGCAAAGGTACTGCGTATCTTAGTTCAAGGAGGTTGTGCACACTGATCAAATATTGTATGATAAGGTCGACCTAGAGCACTATACTTTAAATAAGCACATTAGCATTTACATTAAAATATAAATTTTAAAGTGGAAATTAGAATATGATCATGACTCCTTCTGATAATGTGGTTTTAAATCTGAGCACTACCATGCAGTAAGCAATACGCATTGGTGAATGGCACTTGGCAAAGATGTATTCATCAACCAGTTAAATGCTGGTTTTCAAATTTTCAGTTATTAAGTTTTTGTTATACTTCTGTAGCAAACTAGTACGTGGTGAAACAAAGTTGTGAATTAAATAAGAAATATAATAGCTCACCTTATATCAAGATCATTTAACTATATTTAAATAAAGTTGCTTGGTATGAAGTGATATTTTACTACCACGTAAACTTATATTTGCAAGTGTTATTAATAACCAACCTACTCATACAATTATATATGATTAGTAATCTGTCATTTTATCAGTTTTATACATAACGTTCATTGCTCTCTAGACCTAGACATCCAACGACTATCGTTACTTTTAATACTTTTACTTTAACAGCCCCCCCCCCGTACAATTAATGATGGTCGCCCCCTCAGACTGTGCTCAGGTTGCTAGCCTCCATCTCCCGGGTGCTTACTTCGTCCAAACATCGTCATGACGACCGCAACGTAACTGAACAACGGCATTAGAAACAACGCAGTGCAGAAGTGGACAGTTGAATTCACGCTAAACTACTAAACTGGCAGTGTTGGACATGCACCGGGAAACGTTGTGAAAAGACAATGTCTTAGCGCTGAGTGTGAGTGTAAGATTGCAAGCTATGATGGGAAGTTTTGTTATTTGTCAAGATTTAAAGATTTTGGGATATTTGTCTATCATTTGCCAAAGGAGCTCATTATAAGTATCAGTACTATAAAAAAGGTTATCTCAGCCATAAAGTAATGTCGTCTGTACATTTTGAAAATCATATGTATAGTAGACCTACATATGTCAATATATTTCAAAATGCATACAAACCTTTCATGTTCATTTAAATGATTAAAATCAGTGTTCATATTTCTATGGTGTTCAAATAAAATATCTCTTAGATCATCATATAAGCTACATGACATAACAACATGCTTCTCATCTCCTTCATCATCACGGTTACACATTTTACATGTTCTCTCATTCCATGGAATGGGAATAGGTTTTCTATATCGACCATTTTCTACTTCTACACCCTGATCTTAATTTTGCAAATATCTTCTTTTTGTACCATGCTAGGCTAATATGTATGTATGTTTCTAGCGCAATTTCCCGCCATTTTCAGATGTATCGTTTTTTTTCTAAATCATACTCCCATTTAATTTTCTCATCCTTTAACAAGATGCCTTGACACTGTTTTAATACACATTTTGTGTTTAATACACATATCATTCATATGGCTACACCAATCTTGATTGCCTCCTCCTGCCCCTTTTCTCGGAGATCTGGCAACGTGCACAGCACAGCTCAGTTTGAATAATCTTGTATTCTGAAGGGTGCTGTCTCTTTAAATGCTGGAAGTCTGAGACCTGATGTTGGGACGTCAGAGTGGACGACGCTGTCAATGACAAGAGAGCTGGATTAAAAACTTTCAAAGCCCTGACCAATAAACTACAAGCTCAAATGAGTGAATACTCTTTCATCTGCCCCGTCAACAGATATCCGTGTCGATTGTTGTGTTAATCGTGAAATTGAACTAGTAACAAAATGAGGGTAAATCAGGCGACAGCATGCTCATTTCACTGATTGACACTCCAATCTCGTGGTCAAATCCTACAACACTTCAGGTGCTTTTACTCTGAGATACCCCCTGACCTCAAGTAAGACTGCCGGAGCAGGGAAGGCTGTTTGTCCACTTTTCCACCAAGAACCAGACACTCATTCGTGTCTTACTGCATTGCCCATCACTAATGACCAGAGCTACAGACATCACTAGAATACTACAATTCATCCGATCATATAGACTCTCAATAGACACAGATAATCTCACGAAACTAATACTGGACAATACCTCCCAATAGCTGCATTTCAAACCATCTGTAGAAACCTCACCAACCACCTTCATAGGAAAAAGAACTTTACTTCTTCAACGCACACGCAGGGACAAGCCCTACAAGACTAGCTCCTATAAACACAGGGGGCTCAAAAGGAGAAGAAAGAAAGTTGAAACATATTACATAGACTCAGATTAATTCAAGATATTATATTAATTCAACAACTCATAAGTGAAATAATAACCATATATTTCCGTGGCATTGCGAGTCCGCCGTAATAATCTTACAAATATACTGAGCACTTGCTCGCACCTGTTCAATACTTTTATACTACGTCCACAATAAGAAACATACGACGGTAGATCTCTTGGTAATGCTATTTGAGTAAATGATCAATCCACATGAAAAAAAGGTGTGTACAATATCATAAACTGCTGTATCTTGTGTGATAATCTCTCAGGAATGTGGCGGGAAACAGTATTTGACTTGTAAATATGTCGTATATCTATCAAGAGTGGTGACTTGACCTTGAGGAAAGTGTTAGTAGGGATATTGTGAAATAAACAAAGAAGTCTGTGTTGCCATACATTAACTTCAACATTTCTAGAGAGTTCATGAGTTAGTTGTACATCAGATATGCATGAAAGTCGCGCGTGAACACTAGTATTATTCATTAGAAAAAGACCTGTAAAAATTTCCAAACTTATATTGTCAGTATACAAGATACCTTATGCGCCATTGAAGTGAGCAAAACCAAATAGGACACCCAAATATTACTTGTTTTCTAAATATTTCCTTTGGAAACGACCTGGTTCATAAGTCATGTGACTCGGGAACGATATGAAACATTTTAGGAGAGACATCATTTTGAAAAAGCAAGATTCATATAACGATTAAATATCTATTACATTATCACATTTTATATCATGTTATAAAAGCAGATTTTCACAATCATAGAAAATATTATTCACACAAATAAATCTATAAAAAGGGTCGACCCAGTGAGTGTAAACATGACATGATAATTACAGTGAGTCTGTGTGTGCTAAGAACTGAGAAAATTACAAATCTCTTTTTTATGAGACTGCAGTCACATCTCGTTTTTACAGCTCTTTAACATAATGCATGCAATACAATGACGTAAAATAGACTGTACTGAGGGCCCATCACAATGTCCCCATAGCCAGATTCTACTGTACATGAAAACAGGGACCATTCAGTATTTATGACAGGGTGGGGTAGAAGGATTTTCCAAAAATGCTGTAGAAAATGGCCCACCCTCAAATCTCTGTGTAAAAAATGGTAACCCCCTCAATTTCATGTGATAAAAATTGATGACCCCCCCATACAGTTAATGCAATCATTGTCAGAATTAACCCAAATCCGATTTGATGGATATCCGATCCATAATATAAAAAACAGGAAATTTTAGTACAGAATCTCTAAAAATAGGGGTAAATTTTCTGTGAAAAAATTGATAGCCCCCCACCCCCACCCATCAAAAGTGTGAAAAAATTGATAACCACCCTCCAAACATTGTGGCAAAAGTTTATGGCCTGCCCTAAAATCCTCCTACTTCACCCTGTGATAAGTTCTGAATGGTCCCTTAGAACTTCCTTTCATTATAAAGAAAACGTGTGTGACTCATGGAGTAAATGACTTGTTGCTCTGTATCGAGTGGTGCGTGCCGCTGTGACTGTCAGGCAGCCAAGCGTGTCGGGCAGATCAATACCGTAAAAAGCGGTGAGCTGAGCGGAGTAAAACAGCTCAATACGGCCGAGTGGGACGTAAACATATCGACTGTCACACGGCGGTGGCTTTTATTAGCTGCAGACGCAGGCTCTGAGAGAGACGGGTTATGGTCGCCATTTTGGACACAGGTAAGTCCATTGTGTTTTCATTGGTATTTTAAGGTTATTGCAAATTTGGGGAATATCTCCAAAGGTGTGAAATGTATTTCATGATAAGGTTGTCATTCACTGTTTTCCCCCAGTATTTCCTCATTTTGTAGCCTAGACGTTTATTGTTTTCAAAACATATCTAGCATAGGCATTTAAATGATGGAATCATCTATTTGAAGGAGGCTATAATTAATGCAAACCGATTTGATCAACTTAAGTTAGACACACCTGAGAATGCCTTTGTACCTCACCTGAGAATGCCTTTGTACCTCATTCGCGCAACTTCAGATAAACCCAGTCAGTTGCTGCCAAGTGTGTAACTGCAGGTAGTAATATAGTCATATAATGATGTAGACAGACATTTTCACGATGTTCGTAGCTTAATATGAAATGCCAATTGTCAAACTCGGATTGAAATTTACAAGCAAAACACCAAATGGTGGCTTAAGAAAAATGTAATCAACTTGCTGCAAGCGGTATTCTCTTTGATAAGCGCCGCCTTCATTATTTTATATGAGGGAGGCATTTTTTGATTTCAAATTGGGTCTAACACGCCGGATATTGGAGAGAAATGTCACAATTTGTACAGAAGCTACAAAACGCAGAAATACGGTACCCGAAATCCAATATTATAAAAAAAGTGAAAACATCAAAAAGTTGGTACATTAGAAGTGTATTACCTTGTCTACGTAACAGTACATTTGACATTTAAGTGTTAGCAAACAATCACATCATGCCAACATTTTAATGCAAGATTTATCAGTTGGTAGAAATTCCGGCTCATGATCATAAGTTCAGCTCTCTTCATAGATTGTGGTATCAATTACCATAGACCCTGCAATACTGCACCCACCATCAACACATATGCCAGCAACAATAAACCCACACCCATGTAGGTCTCAAAATTCTGACATGCAATTTGATACCTAATGCGTATTTCTCGCCCATCGCTTGGGTTTCAATTCCACTCTACCTCTGTAGCAAGCCGCGTTCCTACCAACGTATTGACACAGCTCAACCACCAGTAGGGCCATTGCCATAGTAACACGAACGCTTGTCTTCAGATATGTGTCACTATCGCTGTAGGAACGTGTTTGTTGTGGAGAACCGAGGGCCTTGAGACGGGGAGAGATGGAGAGAGATGATCACAATTGCAATTGACTACTTATGTTTGATCATACTAAGAGTTATTTGGTATTTAAATTTTGGCAAAAGAAGGATCATTTAGGAAATTTGTAAAAATTGTAAAATTGAGGTCTCTGCAGGTGAGACGAAAAGCTTATTAGGATATAATTATATGAAAAATAAGTTTGTAAACAAAAATTAGAAATAGTGGTAAAGACAGACAGTTATACGTAACATACTAAGAGTTTGACATTTGCCTTGTTTCAGTGTCCCTGGTGGTGTATTCCACAAAGATGAGAGGATTCACCATTCTTCTGCTAGGTGAGACGCATCTTACTGAAGGAAACATGCACCACTCTCAAAACCAATGGCTGTTAAAATATACTGAGAATAATTATTCAAAAACTCAAAATTAATAAATTGATAAGTGCTACCCCAAGTACTTTAAAACTTAAGTGAATACCACACTTTAACTTCTTATACTCTATCTCTTGCTTGCACCAATATGATAATTACAAGTACTCAAACATTTTTCGTCGGTTCGATTCCCAGTGAGGTCCAGTGGTGGGTGTTGAGCAAACTTACCTCTAACAGGCTGCACACTGCTCTCCGTGGTACCTACATGTTAAATAGGTACAGGGCAGCCAAGTGAAGAGCAATGTGAGTGATAAGAAGTGCTATATGCTCCCGGGGAGTTGAGAAAGATGTAGTGTGACAAGGATGCTGCCAATGACCTGGTGTAAATGTAAAGTCGCGACTGTAACATATATCAGATAAGTGCATGAACAGTATGATGTGCAACTACATTTTATAGTTGGCAACAAACTGTGCACCATGAATTCCGCATGTGTTGCTCTGTCAGGTGACGAGGCCGGCCAGCCCGCTGCCTGTCCGACCTCAGCCCGTGCCCGCAGCCGAGAAGGAGGAGATTCTCAGACTCGTGAGTGACCGCTTGACCGCCCACCCCCGCGATGAGGTGGTTGGTCACACCCATTACATTATATGAGGGTGTGGCAGGTATGGGTACGCTCCACAGTGAAGTCACCCTCATTTTCCGCTAACATCCCAATAGTCGAACTATCGCACTTGAATCCATTTTCCCCGGAAGGATTTTTAAGACTCCCTCTTTAATACGTTTGGTAATGTAAGACCCCCACTTGAATATTTGTATCATTGATTTAGCTGTGTGTTGTTATTTCAACCTCTGTTGATTTAGGTCTTTATTACAATGCATATGAAGATAATTCAAAGGCCAATGTTTTCTGCAAACTAAAATCTTTATGCAGTTTTTCTTTAACATTTGGTTACATGACCTCTGGACCACGTGGCCTCCCTCTGCTATGATCATCATAATTAATGGCTGGAGAGCATTCACACAAACAAGCAAACAAAAAATGGAGAAAGCAGCCTTCACATAAACAAATTCATTCAAATTTTATTTATTTTCACTATTACTATTAAACCAAGGTTGTTTGAGTAAAAATATTGATGGATTATCGTTTTAAACAATCCACTTTACATAATGACATAATAATTTATTTACTAAAATGGCAAAGTTTTGAAATACCCCATTTTAATTAATAGACTTAGGGTGTCTTGACCTAGAGGACTTTTTCCGTCTCACATATATTGAGCGAGTTATGTATACATCATGTTCATTAGTAAATAATTCTGCCCTATAGGACTCCACAGCCATGGACTCTGAGGACGGCGTCAAGATCGGCAGCATCTTCATGATCACGGTGGCCGTGCTGATGGGGCTGCTGGTGCTCTCAGACATACCCAGGTACGCGGCGGTCAGACATCCCTTGTAAGCTGTGGTCCCCTCAGACATCCCCAGGTACGAGACGGTCAGACATCCCTTGTAAGCTGTGGTCCCCTCTGGCATCTCATGTAAGCCGTGGTCCCCTCAGACATCCCATGTAAGCCGTGGTCCCCTCAGACATCCCATGTAAGCCGTGGTCCCCTCAGACATCCCATGTAAGCCGTGGTCCCCTCAGACATCCCATGCAAGCCGTGGTCCCCTCACACATCTCATGTATGCGCATTCAGTTTCATGCTTACAATCCCCAAAACCCCACACAAACTAGATTTGGGAGTGAAACAGAAGGTAGGGCGCTTGCTTCTTGTGTTAACTCTTTGTATCTAAATTTGTGTGTGTTTCTGGTAACCTAAACTGACAATTGCTTTTTTTTATCTAAATGTACATCTCTATATTGTAGCATTGTGACTCACATCAGAAAGGCGGCGATTCCCAACATCCGACACTGGCGGGGCAAGAGGAAGAAGAAAAGCTCGGCCGCAAGACATGACAAGGTTGGTCAGGGGCCTTTTACCAACGCCACAGTCGAAATCCATGGAGTTGCTGGTACCAAAGGTCATGTGCATACTTGTGGCTGAATTTGAACATTTGTATTCAATCCCTTTTAAGATATCATAACCAGGGATTTGCCGTTTGGTGGCTGATTGTGTTAAAAGCCGTGTATTGCTTTAACTGGTTAGGTTTAGTAGACAACAAAGTGATCTGAATCCCTAACCGATCAAATTGTATCAAATTCGTAAATATATTAAAATGTTTTCGACCACAGGGACCATTTCTCTTGTTTGAGACAACTTGAGATCGCAAAGTCACTAGGGCAATTGTTTTTGATACAAGACGTTTATTGAATAATTGTTGCCTAATAAGTGCACTGTAGGTGGAGCCACTGACGCAGGGAAACCGGGCGGAGCGCGGTGACGTCATCATGCTAGACTCACGCCCTGCCGGCAGACCACAGTCTAGCACCGTGAGGCAGACGGAACCCCAGCCGCCACCGCCGCCTTACAGGTCACAATACAGCAGTGTCATGTGTAATGGTTGCCATGAAAATATATACATTATATAGTACTGAAATAATATACTATATGGTATAATAAATCATGGATACTTTTTAGCTTAGTAAACCTCACTCTTTACAACTTACAATAGAGCATGGTATTCTGGGTGTTACAAAGTACGCAATATACACAAAAGTATTCATTTTCGCTGTAATTTTAGCGTTTTTGTACCTCAATGAAATTGCAAAATCCACCTTTTTAGACATACGCTTTTGAGCTTAATAATTCAATTCACAAATCATCGCGGATGATCAATGGCCAGTGTAAAAAGAGATTCATGTGAATTAACAATGTACTTTTGATTGCAGAGTAATACACTTATACATCTATTCTTATTCTTCATCAACATAACGTGATCCTGCACGGACAAATGGTTCCACTTTGTGAACACATGTATCAGTTTTGTGCTATTCGTGCTGCAGTGAGACTAACGTGGCCACGGCGCGGGACGTCCACGTGGGAGACACCAGCCCCCGGCAGACCCCCAGTCCCAGGTAATGACCACACACAGCCCCACACAGTGTAAACTCTAACCTAAAAAAGCCATGCCCTAGGCTAGGCCCAGGAAATATAGGTGGAAAATTACAGCTGTCAAGATTTTTATTTATTGAAAATTCACATTTTGTTTGTAAATGCTACAAGTATGTGGCCATATGACACAGAATTACTAAGTGCCAAATAGATGCCTGTAACATCATTTTGCAGTGATAAAATTGTTTAATCAACTGCGTTTTGGAAGCCTAGTTAAAATGATTACCCCATGTAGTGGGCAATCGCCCCATGCATGACAAGTGGCCTGGCTTGAGAACAACAGCTTGTGGGATATCCCCACCCCTGGCTCAATTTTACCACAAGCAAACTATAGATTCCCACGTATCAACATCAAATGGTATTCATCCTCTAGTTGTTCGGTGTGAAGCACTCAACCAGAACCAGAACCAGAACTAAATTGCAGGCTCTGTCCCTGTATTGTCTACACGGGTACTTTACTTATCGCTAAACACGGGTACTTTACTTATCGCTAAACATGATTTAATGATCCAAATGAACATTTGGAATTGGTATGTTGTCAATAGTGGGAATATTCCTCTTGGATGCGGCCCTTGTGAAAAAACATGCCATAAAACGAGATTTGATGGCAGAAAAATTAGCCCCCTATTATTTCTCAAATCCATCAACCCCTAAACAAACAGAATAAACAATAAAACCACTTTTGGCAATGGTTTTTGATGTACGTGACCCTCTGTGCAGGTCTCACGACACGAGCCCCCTGCTGAGGTCCTGCGCCAGCCCCCTGCCGGGCATGGTCTGTGACTCGCCCCCGCCGCCGCCACGCTCCCCCGCTCCCCCGCGCAGGTCGCTAGACGTACCCAGTGATGACCGCAAGCAGGCTGAAGACCAGGCCGAGCCGCCCAGGTGAGAACTGTGTCAGCCTGTATACAATACATAGGTCTATTTTAATTTGTATAATACATTTTGAAATTCTAAAGCAATATATCTTGTTAAACTTTCTTATGCAGGTTGCTGATGGAAGGGGTTATATACAATAGTTTCTGTACAAACACTGTTCTTATCTATATATGCATAGAACAAGGTATCTAACTATAACAATACAAGGGAAACCAAAACACCCATTATATGCTGTTGCATGTATTTTGTATATCCATAAATATGATATGGTCCAAACCGGAGTTAATTACACATGATGATGTTTAACGCAGGTCACCCAGCAAGTCTCCTGAAAGGACGCCGAAGTCACCACTTATGTCACCCGTACCTCCGGCAAAGTCACCGGCCAAGTCACCTGCTAAGTCACCTGCTAAATCACCTGCACCACCTGCCAAGTCACCTGCACCACCTGCCAAGACTCCAGAAGCAGACAATAAAGCACCACAAAGCCAGCCAGAGAGACCAGGAACTAGTAAAGGTTAGTATCGAAAAAGAGTTGAATTTCATTGTGTCACTTCAGCAGCTGAAGCGAAAGCCTTGGGTTTCGTTCATTTGTAACTATGTATGTATGTATCTATGTATGTTTGTATCTATGTATGTTTGTCTCCGGACAAGCTAGAGATTATACGGTTGACGCGATTTTGTTCAAACTTTACACAGCTATTTGGTATGGTGCGACACTGGAGTGATTCGATTTTGGGCACTTTGCAAACGAAAGTGTGCTTTCCATAGTGCCATCTTTGGTCCATTTTCAACATTTTCTGCAATAGCTTTGCTGATGCTCGTGAGAAAGAATTCAAACTTGTTACAATGCTTACATGCCTACTGAACATTAACCGTGTTCAATTTTGGCACTTTGCCAATTTAAGTATAATTTCTACAAGACCATTTTAGGTCATGTTTTGCCATTGTCTTCAATAGTTTCAATGCAGCTTCAACCATGAGCTCCAAATTTGATACACTGTTTACATACCTAGTGACCATCATTAGTGTCCAAATTTGGCACTTTGCCAAATAAAGTGTTCCTTCCAGAAGGACATTTGCCGTCAATTTCGGCATTTAACATAGTCATTTCAATACAGTTTGAAATAGGCTGCGGTTTCCTTAGGGGAATTATGGTCCATTTACAACATTCTTATTACTATTGAAAGCACCATTACAGATCAATATTCTATTAACTTCAAAATAGAATAGTTGGTGCTATTTGCTATTTGCTGCTATAGGATCAACAAATAGACAGTGGCATATTATTTGTGGCTGTTATATTGTAATTGTGTACTTTTGATCATGATTTCCAAAACATTTTAGTAAACAAATTTATTGTCCATAAGTCAACGTTGTTCTATCGAGTATACATCGTTTCAGTATATATCTTAATTCCCCGTAGGTCAACGCTGTTTGATCTAGTTGGTTTTGTGGCACTTCTTACTCTCAATCAAATGTTTATCAGAATTATTAAAGCACTTGCGTTGTACACTTAAACCTAAACATCTACAGCTGTGGGTTTTAAGACAATGAGCTGAGAAAACCACGTCATGACTACATCTTTAAGTTCTGAATACAGGGGGCACTTTTTTTAAAACACAAATTTACAAATTAACTTTAATTTATCGGCTACAAGCACTAGTCCAGCATTTTGAGGCTGGCATTGATACATGAGATGGTGGACTAGTTTTAATTTCCCTATGACATTTGATGATCAACAGAACAGAACATTTATTTGGTTTGAGCAACCATGAAAGTTTTGCTGGTGCAGTCTAAAATCTCCCTATCGACTGCTGTATTGTAAATAATACTCACATAGAGCAACATGGTTTATGTATGGCATAAAAAGTGAACAGTTGCTTCCACATATATGTTGGTGGATCATTGATTCTTTCTGGCCAAATGTCGTACCTAAGTATGCAAGTCATTCACACCAAATATCAGTAGCCAGTGATATACCATATTTCATATATATGGTCGCCGAAAATTTACATCTTGTCGTTTGTGCGATATATGGATTGTTGATTTCAAAAAGTTGTCGTAATCAGATTTAGGGAAACAATATTATCTGCAAAAGCATGAAATGTATTGAAACTTAATAGTGTCATTATATGAGTCAAAGTCTGCCCGGCATCTGTAAAAGATTAAATGTAAGTGTAAAACAATTTTCAACCGTAAAATACGTAACTTTCACATAGAGTTATATTAATAACTTCAGTAAATACATGTGGAAATGAACAAAGATGTCAGAGGCAGTATACGACACACTTTCATTCAAATACAGTCAATACCTTTGTAGACAATGCCCTATAGTTCGTACCGTAAGTTCTGTGTGAGAGCACCAGTAGTAGGTGGTGAGGGTTGGGGAGGGTGAGACCACACACAGCAATCGATGGCTCCATTTAGACAGCAACAGATCCCGGGCAGACATTGATCCTCAGCGTGGACAGATCAATCCGTGTACGTGTCATGTGTGCACGCTCACGATGGGAGTTAACGTGCTTGTAAATTTCTTCTAGAGTGAGGTTCACATGAAAGGGGTTTGGAATACAGGGTAAATAGCTGGAAAGCTACTTGAGTGTTTATAGTGAGTATCAAAATCACAAT
>CM032660.1:46620117-46631822 GCA_019095985.1 Streblospio benedicti
TGTATCACAACTATGACTCTATGATGATGATCAAGTTTTATGAACATTGAAGATCGCTGATTGATGTTATTGACTTCAATGAAATATGGCAACTTAAGACCCAGGAAATGTATTTTCAAACATGGCTATGATAATGAATACGCACGTGTATATGGTTGTTTACTGCTTGAAACGTGTTTTGTAAAACTAGTTCTATCAAAGAAGATTTTTGCAGTTGAAAAGTGTCTTGATGGACTGGCTAACCCAAAACACCTACATGATGCACACATAGGTGTGTTTATGCTGTTTTTACACAAATCGATCATATTTTAATTTTTAAGTCCCAAACGATGCATAATCCATGTTAAGAGTGGGCCTATTGCTTCCTAGGCAATAAATGGTATTTTTTTTACCATGTTAGTGGATATCATTTTAAAATACATACTATTAAAAATGCAATTCTTACCCTTAAAACAAGTGTTGTTCGCACAGTTTCGCTCCATACATTATTGTGTAATGATTATATTGGCAGATGGGAGAATATTTAGCAACATGCCATAGATTTGCCTTCAACTTAGTGTCAAAATCATGATTTAAATGCGTATGATATACGACAAATTGATATGAAGAGTGTGCATAGAACTTGATCAAATGTGCTCAGAGAGCGCAGCGTTGTTGGTAAAATGTTGACTGGTGAATTTTCATAAAAGTACAGAATGGGACCAAGCATCGAGCGGGGCCGGGGGTAGGCACCCTATAATTACCATACAAACACCATGCTTATTGTTCTACAGACATGGTAGGACATCTACCTCTCAAGAACCACAATGTGAGCCATGGCGTCCGTGCTGGCTACATTTATGTTACTACATTATATATCACTTCACACGTATTACGCCGACAGTGTCCGCTGGCGTCCATACCTATCCTGGTCAGCCCTACTATTCACAAGATATTGAAAATGTATATTCACGACTTCCAAGTGGCGCAGTGAATCTGCTTTGTGCGAGGTTTTGTCCGAAAACAAACGTATTTCACGACGATAAGCATCAGTTTTAATATGATTTATTGTGGTCCTTCGTAAAAAAGGTGCACGTCTGTTAGTATTTCCTGTATAGATTACGAATCCATGGTCAAATTTTATTGAGGACAAGAATTGGCGAGAATTGGGCAAATATGTTTGAGGTTACCAAGTGTAAAATGATTCTGGTCGAATACTTTGAAATAAATATTGTTTTGTGTTTAAGTTGGATGAATAGAAACAGAAATTTTATGAAAGATTCCTAATCTGTTTTAAATAAGATTACTTTCTATGTACTACTTAAACTTTGCCAGATATGTGGAAAAAGTAATGTTGCCAACAAATAGTCTAAGTTTTCATCAGAATACATTCACAATACAACAATATTGAAGTTTAATAAAATACTTATGTCAAATGCTATAGGCTGTACGATAGAAACATGAATTGCGAAACATTCTAACGTAACCTGATTATAGAAAATGATGAGCCAAACTGCTAAAAAAAATAACCGGAAGTAGGCACGGACTTTTTGATGGTTGTGTAGCAGAGAAATATTTATGTTGTCTGGTTACCTGGAAGTCATGAGTTGTAAGACGATTAGTTGTAAACGACATTCAACTCACGACGTCTGCCGGCAGAATTGTCATAATCCCACAAACCGACTAAAGACATGTCTCACAGTAAATCGATTTTATTGCCTATGTTTACTTTAGTTTGCACGGTGCTAGCATTCAAGAGGGAAGACTGATATCAATTTCCACACAGTTAGTTGAACAGAACTTTTTTGGATATATTAAATGATTTAATAATCTTCAATACTGCATGCTAATAGCTAGATTTTAAAACGCTCTAGATGACCTAGGTCTCTAGGTGTCCTGCAACATGCTATACTCCCAATAACTAGCATCCTACCCCCCACACCACAACACACACACGCGCGGCCTAAAAAAAATGCCACAAATAGAATATAGCTAGTACTGGCGAAAAAACACATTGGAAAGAACATTGATTTGAGAAGAACGAAAATAGATGGAAAGGAACAAGCATATCTGATTGGTGATATACAGTGGTATGGGACAAAAGCACGCACGAAGAAATACTACTCCCGCTTACTTCGCCACCTGAATACGGCAAATCTGGTTGATTGAGGCTTTGCAGCCAAGCGTTACGTACAACGTTCGGGGCTTTACGTTGACCGTGAATCGAACGTTAGCAAATAAACGTATTTCTTGGAACTAACGTGTAACGTATTTTCGTACATTTTCGTTGGGGTTGGGTTTGGGGAATGTATTTCTTATAAAAAAATCTTTAAATTGTATAAGATTTACATTCATTTTCGATACTTTTCGTGGTAGCTGATAGATCTTACCAAATAAGGTACTAGTATGGCTTGTTCATTTTCTTGATGTTTCGTCTTTAAGTCATTGTTTTGTTGAAGAAAAAGACCGGCTCATGCCCAGAGTTGTAAATATACTGTATTGATCTCAAATGAATTGCTGTGTTGTTGTTTTTTCACTGATCATGAACATCGTTTTCTTCTGATTTCCATCTAGATTCTTCTCTCTATCTCCGTGGGGGACTCGTCAGGTATCTTTACAGCAAACAATCAAACGGATCCAAAATGGGTTACGACGGTAAGAATAATTTACTATTAAATACAGCCTTTACTAATTATGCGTCACGGAATAATAACAAATATGACAATAATAACAAAAAATGTGTATTTCTAGAGCATCTTTTCTATTTATCGATGTTTAATTAGCTTAAAAATTAAGAAAAACTTCAGTTGGTATTAATGTGATTATATGTAAGTATGATTCAACCCTTCAAAGCATTTGCATCTATGGCAATAGGACTTTTAATTTTTAGATTAAAAAACTAATCAATTTCTGCATTTTCATACCACTGTGATACTTTGTATTTATTGAACATAATAAAAAAACTTCAATTGTACATATTTATTTCTGAATATAAATAAGTGTGATTCAGCCCTTCATCAGAAGCTGATTTAATCTATGAAGTAGGAATTTTAATTTTTAGATTTTTAAACTAGGTTTTCATTCAGACTGCAGTTTCCACAGGGCTGTGATAAACATTCTCCCCAATTAGCCCTTTAACAAAACTATAAAAAAATAAAATGATAATCTGGCTGAGCAAACCATATATTGGTAGTGCTGGAACCAGATTGCAATCTAGATAGTTCATCAAAGTAAATTGTATAGTTTTGACTTTAGACCTATATCTTATATTTGTGATACAATAACAATGGTTTAGAAGTGTTAATCATCTGTGTTCCATCTGCTACTCATCTGTTACTGTGGTTGCAGTGAACAGCCGTCCGGAGCAGTACTACAAGCCCAAGACCAACCGGGACGACTACATCCTCCATCCCAAGGAGATGCTCACACCAAAACCGCTCAAGAAAACGTAATTCTACTCTCACTGTTATGCCAAGTAACCTCCTACCACTGTATTGATATACACGTATATGTACAGTTGTTCATACTTCTTGATTTTGTTTCTTTGCTTTTCGCGGTCATCTGTTAACCATATATGGGCATATGATAATTGCATTGTTTAGTTTTACCCACATCAGTACATTAACCAAAATACCATAATCAGTAATATACGGGCATATTTGGAACCTTATTATGTCATGTCATTCTCATTTCAATTCATGCTATTTAACGACACAGACGCATTCGTCTGATGATTATGACATCGCAAGATGACAATAGTAAAGAGAGAGAGAGCTATGTTTTGAATATGAACATATTTTGATATGGCCAAATTATTGAAGAACTCTGTGTCTGATTTCCCTTCAAACCCATTCAACTTATTGTCATATTCATGTAGGTTTTAACATTAACATAATCAAATATAAAATCATCTAACCCTGATAATGAGGTGACAACTTCCTGAAAGAGAAAATATGCCCTGGCGTCCAAACAGACCCCAAATGTTTGATGAGGGTTGACTGTGTGTGACTGTGTGTGTGTGTGTGCCTGCGTGTGTCTGTGTCTGTGTACCTGTGTCTGTGTGTGACAGTGTGTCTGTGTGTGTGTTGTGTGTGAGAGTGTGTGTGTCTGTGCGTGACCTGTTGAGGGTTGTGTGTGACGGAGTGCAGCAAGTTCCGCAAGCTGTACAGTGTGACTGCTGCTGCCTGTTGAGGGTTGTGATGCCCGTCAACGAGCGCTGGAGCCGCGAGCAGGGATTCGTGCTGGACGGAGTCGCCGTCAACAAGTACGTACATCTTGCCGCAGTATATTCAACTTTGCATTTTGCACGTCATTGAAATTTCCGTTTCAAATTATTCATTATTACCATTCATTATTTGCCGTTTTCCTTATCACAAAACAAACATGGACAGACGTGCACTATATTTATTCTAAGCCCAATGCGCTTACTGACGGGGGTCGGGGGCGGGGCGGGTATAGAATCATTTCAGCATTATTTTCCTAAATCACCAGTCACCAATCCATTCACAACATTTTTTTCCTAAATCACCAGTCACCAATACATTTCATTGTCAAGATTTACCAAATCCCCACAGAGTTGTAATGATTGAAAATAATGTTCCATCACATTTCACACACTTAAATACAAGCAGTTCACAATTCACGCCCAAGATTTAGTGCAAACCCCAATCACACTTTTGCTCTCTATAAAAATGTTTTAAGATGTTTTTTAACACACGGTAAATATCAATGTTGCCATTTATTGATGTATTTGTATTTGTTGTTTTTAACCTACATCATACGTGATTAACGTTTGACGTCCAGGTACACACTATACGTACGACGTTTACACTCTCTGCCCCCCTCCAGCTTCAGCCTGGACCTGTCGCAGCTGAACCCCAAGCTGGCCCCCGGCCATCCCCCCTACAACGCCCAGACCGACCCCGAGTGTGCTGAGTACTTCAAGTTCGGCTTCGTGTCGCGGCTGCTGAGGAAGACCGGGGACCTCTCGGGCCCAGGGGTAGAGTAGGGGGTCTTTTTATGAAGGCCGACCAATGTGGTCTGTGCAATATTACCTTCAGTTATGAGGTCTGGAGAGGGGTTCTTTTATGAAGGGTTATGGCGACCAATGTGTTATTAAATTTCTATTTACAATAGAACCTCTCAGTTAAGACCACCTGTGTGGCCCAATTCAGGTGGTCTCAATGAAAGAGTAGTCTCTTTATGGAGGTTCACAGGGGGTGTGATTAGGACAGTTTGGGACAGGAAACAATGGTTGCATTATGCAGGTGGCTTCTTTTTACATGTGGTCATAATTGGAGGTTGTACTGTATCGGTGGTTTGTGGGTCTTGTAATAATCCGAATTAGGGGATTATCTCCATAAGCAGTACATGTATTAGTAAGAACGTTTGTCAGTTTACATTGACTTTGTAATAACTCCACAAGATATCAGTGTGGGGGTAGCATACTTTTAAACTACTTTAATTTAACATTAACAACACTAGAAACGTGATTTGATACAGTATTCTACTTTTGACATGAACACTGAAAACTCAAATTTTTATGACTAGAAGAACTAACCGTTCACCATCATGTTGTTTACCTATTAATAATGGCCTTGATAACCAACAAGTGCGTGCTGGAAAGCTCAAATTTGCACTCTCTCCTAAACACCTAACTGTGCCCACAGAAAAGCCGTGAGCTGAAGAAGGGCACGTCCACGATGGGCGAGTACGTGGACAAGTTCCACTCCCGCCAGTACCAGGACTACTTCGACAGGCGCAACAAGTACGGCGCAGGTAGGGCTACTCTCTCCCGCCGCCCAGAACACTCTGACAGAAGTTTTATATGCATTCAATGCTGTCTTGCAATACCCTCTTTCAGTACCCAGTAGCCTTCCACGATAACATCTTTCACCACTAGTCTAGTACCATATTACCATACTCTGTACCTAATTGTGTCTCAATAACTCTCAATAACTCTTTCAACATACTATTCCATTGTCCTAGCTTTAAACACTAATCGAATACCCTCGTTACCTAGAAATAACTACTATAGATAATGTTGTTTTTTCCTGGTCCTGGCTCTCTCCCAATACTCGTAACTCTGCCCTTATGACCTGTTCTTTCACCCTGATCCTATTTCTATACCCTCTTCAACTACTCTTTCAATGTCCTGTCTCCATAATTATGTAAATACCCTCTTGCATTACCGTGTATATGTCAATACCCTCCCCGTCTCTGTAACATCTCTACTGCCTATATTTACACTCCCTGCCTCAACCAGTCGCTACACCCACTCTCAACATCCCATCTCAACACCCCACTCCTCGTTACACCCTCTTTAAAAACCACATCTCAGCACCCCAATCCTCGCTATACCCTCTTTCATCATCCCGATTCCACACACCCCTCCTCACTATACCCTCTTTCATAGGTAGATCCAGAGGGTGCGCACCCCCTTCCCATCAAAATACTTCATTTCCATATGGTCCTTCATGAAATCCCGTAAGTGCGCCCCCTCTTTTCCTCATGTGCGCCCCCCTTTTCCAAACACCTGGATCTGCCTATGCTCTTTCACCATCCATTCTAAGCACCCCTCTCCTCACTACACCCTCTCTCACCTCCTCTCTTCCCCCGTGGTGTTGCAGGTCACGACCGCTCCACGGTTCACGGCCACGACCACGACCTGCGCAACGCCCGCCCCATGATCGGCTACAACGGCAATTTCGGCTTTCGGAGGAACACGCCGTGGCTGCGCTACAACCCCTACATCATGGGCCCCACCTGCCCATTCGCCACCTACTAGGCACCCAGCACTGTGCCTCGCAATGCAGCACTTGGACGCACTTTTTGCTACAAAAATATGGATGATATTTGTTTAGCAATGCAGTTTAAAGTACTCTTTATCACACAAATGTGTAGCAATGTGTTTGAAGTAGCTGGTTAAAAAGCACACACAAAAATATGGATGTACTGTTCCTAAGAAATGCAGTATCAGACTTCATTGCTGTGTAATTCAAACTAGATACATTGTCTTCTTTCACTTCTTGTTCTACAAAATATGAATGTAGACATCAGATGTTGTCTGTATTTTGTATCTCATACATGCAGCAGTATAACAGTGCAGAGTAGTGCATTTTTCGCTCATTTGACAGATACTATAGGTTAGAGATATTACTGATGGAAGTAATGCAGTATCTAGATATTGGAGTCTGAAATAATTTGTATATTGATCTCTTTTCTTGAAGGGGTGACAATCCGATCTTATGATTTAGAATATTAACATAAATATTCTAAATGGAACACCAAATGAATACGTACATAAGAGTATTGAAATATAAAGACAACTTGAAAAAATGTAAACATATAATAAGACTATTGAATAGTATTGTAAGAAATAAAAAGCATTAGAATCATAAAAAATATGTGATTTAAGTGTACTGATGTGGATGTGAACTTGTATATTGATATCTGAATAATAAATAAATTTGTATAACAACACATTAAACTTTTGATTTACCATTTACGTGTATATCGTCAAAACATTGGAAGAGAAACTTCTTTGAATATATCAGCACTGAAGATTCCCATTTATACACAAGGTATAAACCTGTGCATAGTATCATTAAATATCACCACATATCGCAGACTGTATGCTCGTTTCTTCCATTCCAAGTGCAGTATGGAACTTGGGTTGGTCGCATCACATTTCACACACTTAAATATACAAACATTTCACGAATCACATTCAAGACAAATCACCAGTCACAGCTTTACAACATGACCCCATCTATGAAGACAGTAAATAACATGAAAGGAAAGAATCTTCGTGTATACTCAGCATGTGAGTAAGACGAGTGAGTTGACCGATGGTGCTGTGAGCTGCTCGCCCCCGGGGCGCCTGTAGCCTTGACCCCGGGTCACCGCCAACACCGCCTCGCGGCAGCAGCCACCCCGGTCCCCGGGCGTGTGTACAAGCTGTGTTTGATCACTGTTGGTTCATGGGGCTAAATGCTTTTGGCTGGTTGTCGTATAGTTTGTTTTGCTTATAACAGCTGAATCTCAAATATATAGGGTGGCAAACAGTTTATTGTAAGTGTGTCCACAATACGGTGTGGACATGTATCTTGTTTAATGACACCTGTCTTTGGTGGACACTTTTCACTTCTCCCGTTTCACTCACTCCGTCTGAGTCCCTCTGTATCGTATATAAAGTGAACCCCCCTTTTAAGGACACCTGTCTTATGAGGACCCTTATCAATCATCTCGAAGGTAGCCACATAGGACTGTTTCCACTGTACTCCATGCGTAAACCGTCACTTTCCATCAGTGCTCAGTGAGAACACATTCCTTATGCAGCATACACTTGTAACCCCCCCCCTTCTATCTATATATACCATATCATGTAACAACCATAACCCACAACTGTGAATTACAGCAGGGGATAACTCTGCATTTGGTCCGAGTCCATATGCATGACCATGGCGGGATTCGCGGTTATTGCCGCCCTCTGTATGATAATGTGTTGTGTGCAGGAGGCATCAGTTATACCACAGAATCACCGGCATAACTACCGTGAGTGCTTACTCGTGTCTTCTACTCAAGTGCACGCATAGAACCTCTCTCTGTACCACTGCACGGTTATGTGGATATAATAGGCAGATCCATTTGGGGTAAGATAAGGTTTTTAAGATACCAAAATACTTCATTTCGTAGGGTTTGTGAACAATCCTAAGTCCCCTCAGTTTTTAAAAAAACATTGTAAATAGATCAGAAACATCCTTGAGAAACATCCTATCAAAAACATCCTTACGCTCGAAACCGCCTTTGTACAAAGAAACATCCTACAGAAACATCCTACCAACACACTTCTTCGCTCGCAAGGCGTAATCACCGTGGACCAGAACGACCCGCCATAAAACACTAACACCATGTCGTTTGGCGCTAAAACCGCGGCGGCTCAGAGATCAAAAGCCTCGCTCTCGTGTCTCCTGGCAACGGCGGTAAACATCCGGGCAGACGGGGGGCCACTCAGGGGGAGCTACCCGTTATTGTGCACCAGGGAGGTATGAAAACATGAATAAATTTGGGTAAGTTTTCCAGTCTCTTCCCTAAAATTTGTTTTAAGATTTACCCCCCCCCACACACACACAAGCCCCTCCGTAAAATAACTACAGAGTTTCTGCTTTTCTATACATCTACCGCTCCTGTAAGCGCAACACAGATTTTCAAGTCATACCTGCCTTACTACACCACTCCAGTTGGAAATCCTCACACACTAGCAGTAGCAGTCGTCTGCCGTAGTGGAATGGGTAAGCAGCAGTCTGCTGTCCGTGCGTACTCCGCTGCCAACCCCAAGATATTAACCAAGACGCCGGTTATGCCATATAGCGGCAGCCAAGGAGAACAATATATATGTAAATAGCGCCTTTATTGGCGATTACACCGGCTCACACCCCCTTATGGGCGCGGCTATTGCTATATTGGCGCATATTGCATCCAGGTTAATGTAATTGGCTCTCTCGGCACTGTTCATTATTCAGCATAACACCACCCCTCTGTTCAGACCACTTGAGTGGGTTCAATCGTGAGGTGGTCTCTTTAAAGAGGTTTCCGGCTGGTGTTGTGATGATGGGTTGTGCTCAAGAGAAGTGATCTTATACTATAGATGTGGTCTCTTTATAGAGGTGGTCCTTGTTGGAGGTTTTACTCTTGTAGGACTCTCGCAGGACTGTTTCGGTCATTATGTGTTATGGTGGTGTGATTTTAGTGCCGGACACCAATAAGTTGTGTTGATAGCCATGATATTGTGCTCGGAGCAAGATGCTGTGTTATTTGTCAAGTTATGATTGAGCAGGGTTTATGTCATCGTCAATTCTGCACCCAGTGCACTGTTCATTAAATGATAAACAACACTCGTTGTCTACAAGAAAAAAGAAAATCTCTTGGTGCATTCCAAGAAGAGCTTCTGATATTGTGTTTTTTTCAGCTTGACGTATTTACTATGGTTTGCTTGTATAATCTATGCCTGTAGCCAGAAGTGCATTGTGGGTTTCACGGTTTTCCCATTCACACAGCCTTCAACGTACGATGTTCTTGCTATAAGTAATAAGCCCGGATAGATAAGGCTGCTAGAGGTGTCACTTGCATGAAATTTCATAAATTAGAAATAATAATGTTCATAAAGTGCATGTTAATTTGGCGTTTATTGCCGCCTGGCTGTCCCCGGCACGAGGTGATGTTTCTCCATTAGCGTCCGGCTGACATGGAGTGGACACGGAGTGGACGGTAATGGAGATTAAGGCTCCGATAACAGCCGAGACAGGGCCGTGTAGGTAGGATGTCCTGCTAAATTAACGCATTCAGCAAATGGAGACGGCTCAAGTCGCATTTTTGCCATGCAGAATCCTTTTTTTTTTGAAATAAAATATGTTTAAACCAACGCATACAGCATGGCCTATGTGTATAGCTGTACGGTGGACATTCCATATTCAGGGCATTCGAGGGACCGGATATTGCATATTTGATCTCAATATTGGTTGTTTCATTATAGAGGGTTTCTCCGAATGACTGCTGAAGGTTTGGAACATTGAGACAATGTCCCGTTGTAGACGTGTTCTTGGTTCAAATCCCCGGGGGAAAAAATCACACATACTTCAAGAAAATATCACAAACATACTTCGTAGCGCAAGATCACTATGGTGCAGCATTACCCCAAAGCCAGACCAGGTCAGTGGTTATGATCTCCCATCCATAATCAGTAACACAACCATTTGCCTTGGTCGCTGACCTTCATAAATCTTCATAATGATCGTTGTTCACATGTAAAGTGAGGATAACTACTACTTCGGGTAGTTGCCGGGGTGGTGTGTATAGGGACGTTCTACTGTATGTGTGGGGCTTGTGTCTGAGGACACCTGTCTTGGCATCACCCACACCCCTATTGTTCTTCAGGAAATACATTAAATTGGTTGAGAATGTAGCATTAAAATGTAATTTAAATTTGTACTCAACTATTAGAAACACACACTTGCTAACTTTTCACATGTCTGTTCTGCTCTGGAAACCAACAACTTGACAGGGTGTGAACCGTTACCAAGTGTGTGTCTGTACTAGTTGAGTATGATTTTGACTACATTTTACACATGTTGTTTCTTTTTGTTTCAGCATGCCTCTGTATATATATGGCTTGGTGTAAATGTAAAATAGTCAACTGATTATGGATGGGAGACTATAATAACACTTTTTCACATACAGTTCCATGCTATGCTACGGCAATTGCCAATATTAGAGCCACCACACCAGAAATATAGCAGTGACGTGACCTCCAAACGCCTTGGCAGTTATACCATTCCCTGGGTGGACTCGGGGTCACCCATTTCTGCCTCCAGCAAGATAGCCACATGTTTACACGGCCATCTACGCCCGCCCTCCCAATAGCGGGGCAATGAAATTGTAAATAATGCCACATACAAGGATTGACTGTATTTTATTCGTCTTCCGAGTCCCCCAGTAAGTGGAGGCGCGCCCCTGGAGTCCCATAGAACTCACGTAAACTTGTCTGGGTGCATGATTTAGGGGTCATTAAGGTCAGAGGCCGGGCTGTACAGTGGGTGCGATTGGTCGGCGATTGCTGTGAGATGGACCCGCGATAAGCGGCTCAGAACAAGGGCAGCCTGGCCGTGAGCGGGGTGGTCGCGATAGAGGGGTGTTCTCCTTGTGGAGGTTCGGGCAAACATGGATAC
>CM032660.1:46631922-46652702 GCA_019095985.1 Streblospio benedicti
TGCACTTGCTCTTCATTTTTGCACTTGATATATTGTTTACATGAGCTTTTTTTGTAATACTAGAGGAAACAACTATTAAATATAAGGTCTTTTGAAAGACTAATAAAACGTTACACTATTGATTATGCGACCTAGTGATAAAAACGTAAATGTATCCCAGTGGAAAAGAAAACTGCATATTACAGTAAAACCTCTTTATCTTACTTATCTCGAAGTTTATGTTATCTAGGATTAATGTCCCGTCAGCCACCTTGTGAACATATATATCAGTTCGGTTGTCTCGAGTATCGTCCACGGCGAGCATTTTACTGTCCTCCCTACAGGTTCGAGATGATGAGTGTCTACTGTAAGTTACCCACTTCAATGTTACTACGAATGGAATTGTCCATGGCACAAACTAAACTCTTTATGGCCTGTAGCTTTTACAATTTCCTCCATTCCCCGACAGCTACTCCCACTATTTATGGCAAAAGCAAATTTTGAAAATTGCTCTGAGAGCATAATGACCTCATACAGGGTTTTCCAATTCCAAATGAGCATATTTTCGTGGAGAGAGCGTTTGTTTTATTTGCCTCTTGCTGTTTCCACCTTTTACACAATTTGTGAAGAGCCATAATTCCTTAAATATGTGATTGCGCAGCGTCAGAGTGTGTCAGTCGGGATGAGAACGAACACTGACGCCCATAAACTATGCAATGCTAGATACAGTCGATTGAGTGGATTCTGCGTAAAAAATACAAGTGCGCATATTAGAAATTGTGCGACAAGATTGATAGTTTCGTGGAGGTAAAGGTCTGAACACATATAAAAAATGTGCAGAGTCACATTATGTATTTAAATGACCTTTTTTCACATGCAGTTGTACTCTAGGAATCAGCTGAGGAAAATTGTAACGACTAATACAAAATAAGTAGGAGTTTGATACAGTTGAAGATCACTATTGTCTATTATGGTCCACGGGGGATATCAAAAGACTAGTGTGGGTCAACTCCAGTCGAGTTTTTTTTTATTGTTAGCTATTAATCAATTTACTAATTTATTTAATTCTTTATTCTATCTATGTTGTTATATTATTCATGTATTTGTTTATTTACTTTTATTTATGCCCTAGATTTTTTTGTTTTTTTATAGACGTTGGTACAAACGTGGTCACGCAGATATGGTTGTTCTGGGGGGCATCCCACTGTGGGTAAATGTGGTTCACAATTCAATGTTATCGTGCTCTAGCGACTTTCATTTACACCCAGGTCATTGGGTCACACTATAAAAGGAGCATACAGCTACCGTAGCACAGACGTACTAATCACTCACATTAGCGTTCACTCGCCTGACCTGTACCTATTTAACGTGTAGGTACCACGGAGCAGTGTGCAACCTGTTAGAGGTAGGTTTGCTCAACACCCACCATCAGACCCGACCGGAAATCGAACCCACGACCATCTGGTCACGAGTCCAATTCTCTATCCACTCGGCCACGGAAGCCGTGGGAGGACTGAAAACACCATGTGTCCATACCCTAAACCCACTTATACGATCATCTGAAAAGACCAATAGCGGCTATGAGGTCTATTTCCACCCACCAGTGGGTTGTTTGTGCCCCGTCTGTACGTCTGACGTCTGTAGTCTGTACGTCTGACGTCTGTAGTCTTTACGTCTGACGTGACTAAATGGAGCATAATCGTGAGACGCCCCGCGCAAATTGAGTGAGGCAGTTCATTTGAAATTTTCCACTGCTGGGAGTTGACTCCGGCGGCCGCTAATGTCGTCTGGCAGCTTTCTGGGGGCGGGGTTTGTCTGCCTTTTGTGGGAGCCGTGAGAAGAATGGAGGCAATTGTGAGAGAGAAAAACAGCGCTTTGAACGCCATAACAATTTGTTGAACCTATTCTTATGTTGGTATTTATAGTTGCTGTGTGTATTTTTTTTTGTTTATCTGGTCAATATGTATTGATATTTTTGTTTTATATAGGGGCTGATGGTTTCAATATGTCTGAAATAAAAAGAAAATATAACATATAAATGTAAATGTGGTTATTTACAGTTGCATGTCATTGTTAACATGTTCCAGTGACTTTACATTTACACCAGGTCATGGACAGCATCCGTTCACACCATACATAGTCTTTCTCAACTCCCTGGGGAATATACAGCACTTGCCACCGTTGTGCTCATCACTCACATTAGCGTTTACTAGTTTAAACTGTACCTGTTTAACGTGTATGTACCATGGAGCAGTGTAGTTAGAGATAGGTTTGCTCAAGTTTGAATCGCAGTGACAGCTGATGGTGGTCGTTGAGCAAACTTACACTTAACCAGCATCGTTACACCTAATTCCTGTCATATTATTCAATCCACAGGTCATGGAATCGTTGTCATACGAGTTTTTGTTTGAGTTGTAACTGGCAGAGCCAGGTTTTCAGTAAAGAGGGGCGCGCCCAGTGGATTTCATAAGCTTGTTATTGGGAAGGTTCTCAGCGAGGTTTCCATAAAAATCTCATTTGAGTGACAAATATTTTTTCTTCCGTTATTTCATATATCTCAGTCGGGTCTGGTGATGGGTGTTGAGCAAACTTACCTCTAACAGGTTGCACACTGCTCTGTGGTACCTACACGTTAAATAGGTACAGGTCAGGCGAGTGAACGCTAATGTGAGTGATAAGCAAATATGCTCTAGGGTAGCGATGTGCTGTATGCTCCCCGGGGAGTTGGGAAAGACTGGTGGGACAAGGATACCAATGACCCACACATTTGAAGGTTATTTTGCCACTTCTCACTTCCCTAAAAACCTATACATTTATTTTTCTTTTGTACCCTTTTCCCCACCACGTCCCATGGATCTGTCTACAGTGGCTGTGTTTATATATAGAATGTTTCTTACAGCACGTAGTTTGAGTCTCACACACGGGCACTAGAAACAGTTAGAGGGGACAGAGCACGTTCGGGGGTCCTGTGTTTGCTGCACGTAAATCTCCACAGCGCGTGCTACTGACTTCATACCCTACTATAGGGCAGACACTTTTATATTTAAAAAAAAAAATCAATTGAATGTCCAAGACCTAGTCTTGGTTTCCAAATAATGACTTAAATCAATTTGTATATCATCACAATGATAACGCTTTTGTATAGTATTACACAAACCAGTAAAAATGGCGCTATAACTGCTAAAAGTAACTAACATTTGTATACGTAATGTAATAAAAGTATTTTAATGATTACCACTCCAAAGCATAACGTTAATTTTTATTTGTTTAAGTGTATGTACTGACCTTAACATATAAAATATAGCAATGCTATTTAAATAAGAATTCAATCATAACGTTCTCACATGTTAACATGCTGTGAATAGCCTAGTCTTGATTTCCAGATATTGAATTAAAACGATATTTTTTATGTATGTATAATATGTAACAATTTATTTGTGGTACAATAAGGGCTTGATACATGAAACATTTTATTTAACAGCTTCCTTTTCAACATTTTACAAAATTTAATACTAACTGTCTATTGAAACTGATAACATAACAAAAATATTTTATTGAGACACCGGGTCTTATGCTGACTGGGACTTTTATGTGACTTTTCATTGCTTTTTAGGATTTTCACATAAAGCTAAGTTGTAAAAGTAAAACATCATTTGTAGATAAAATCCACAAAACAGTCAATATAAAATATTCATATGATTTATGCTCCACAATAGCATGCGTATTGCGAACTGTGTTCTACATCTTTGATTCGAACTTGGACTTCCTTAAACCAATGTGCATGATAATACAAATATTGATTGTTAGGATTTGTACATTAACACTGTTGAGTCAGTCAGTTCTCATCTTTCGGTCCATTCATCAGATTAGATGTCCATTTCAAACTGGGGCTCATCACCACCAGGACCGGCAGGAACCTGGCCATTCTCCTTGTTGACATCTCCTCCACCAGACGCATCACTCGTCACTCCTGGAATCTTGGGTAAATTCGCAGGGGGACTTTTAGCAAGAGGGGAATTTCTGCATTGCATCAAAAAATGGCGCTCATAGATTATTCTTGTGCCTCCAGGTGTAGTCGAAAACAAGGTTCCTCCTGGTGTACTTCCATAGTCAAGAGGTAATTCAGACGGATCCTTCAGGACAACATTTCTTGTAGGAATCGATTGCATATTGGTCTTCGATGACATTTTATCTTTTACAGTCGAATATTTCAGCACTTATATTACACACTCACACCACACCACCACGCTCGCCAAACAGTATATTATAAGTCTCTCGAATCATCGAAGTCCCGATAACAGTTTTGTATAGTATTACACAAACCTGTAAAAATGGCGCTATAACTGCTAAAAGTAACTAACATTTATATACATAATATTAATCAAAGTACTTCACTGATTACCACTGCAAAGCATAACGTTAATTTTAATATGTTCAAGTGTGTGTACTGTTAGCCTTAACATATAAAATACATCAATGTTTTTAAATAAGAATTTAATTATAACGTTCTTCATTTTCATAACGTTCTCATATACTGACACGCTGGCAATGGCGGGGGCTTACAGGGGTCCGATGGGTTGTTTGCTTCTGTGGTCAAATGGATAGGCAGGTGGGCTCGTGACCAGAAGGATGTGAGTTCGATTCCCGGTCGGATCTGGTGGTGGGTGTTGAGCAAACTCACCGCTAACTGGTTGCACACTGGTTGTACCTACACGGGCACTGTAAATACGTGTCTGGGTGCTGTATGTTCCTCAGGGTGTGAGGAAGACATAGTGTGACAATGATGCCAATGACCTGGTGTGAATGTTAAGGTGTGGGAGCACGATAGACTGTACAGTAGACACATTTACACAGACAAAAGCACATTTGTTGCACACACAAGGTGTGTATGGAGAGGATAGTTTTAACAAGAACTGTTCTTAATACAGAAAGATCGTCAAGGAAACTGCCTTCACGTGGTCTCAGTTAGAGAGGTGGTCTCTCTGTGGAGGCTTGCGGCGTATTTATGGCAATTAAAAATGGTCTTATCCTAGAGATGACGTACTTTGATGATTCTACAGTATGTGCCCCTTATCTCGAAGGGATAGCATTGTAAAGCATTCAGTTTCATAGACAGATCATGGGGGCGCCCCCCCCCCCCCTTTCACCACCAAAATACTTCATTTTCAAAAGGGTTTTTGCCATGCCCGCCATCGATCGCGCGTACAAAACCCATGAACCATGAAATCGCCCCCACCCCCTTTTTCCAAAAGCCTGGATCTGCCATTGCAGTTTTACTGTTTACACTTAATTTGTTTAAGTTATATTAATAATTTTCTAATACATACAACTCTGTCTGTTTTATATGCATGTATAATTATAATTATTACAAATGATACAAATTGGTCCGAATAAACATATGCGAGTTCAACATAACGACCTCATGCGGACAAGTAGGTCACCGTATTCACAAACGCCTATCAACTACAAACAATCACAAGTGCTGATTAGCATAATAGATCTGTTCATATTTAACATGATCATACGATTCGCCAAAGTCCACATATAGCAAGCCCAGAGGGTATTTATCAATGAAATCCTATCATCAACTGTTGTGATAGCTGCTCTACTGATAAAGCCACTGTGCCAGTATTCACCTCTTCAGTAAACCCGGCACCTTGGCCCAGATCACTACAGTAGCCGGATTATAAGCAACATGGCGGCGTCCTCCCCAAAGGCCAAGTCGCTGGCGATACTGCTGCTGGCGTTCTCGGCGATCCCTCTCACCTACACGGTGAACTCTGCCCAGGAGCTGGGCGGGGAGGTGGGGCTGCTGGCGGCCGGGGTCGGCGTGCTCACCCTCATATGCGTGCTCACGTACGTGGCCGTGGGTGGCGGGAGCGGGGAGAAAGTGGATAGCATTTACTATGGTGAGTAGGTATTGCTTTTTTGGTGGTTTGGTTTGTTGTTGTATTGATTATTGTGTTATTACGATCACGTCAACGTGTGTTATAGTGACGTTGCTATTGTTTTTAAGTGTAGATTCTGACTGGTGAACATGCACACGTTGTAAATAATGGCACTTGTAAACTTGTAAAAACACACATTTAAATCTTACATGTGAACATATTATACACGTGATGTGCACGAATACTAGGACAATATCACAATAATTGTGTAACCATTAATCCTGATTCAGTCAACGATAATAGTGTTATTCAATTCATGCACTTATCACAACATTGTCAAACATACCAGCGTCCAATGTCAAGGTCGGTATTGACAGCAGCGTAGCGGGTTTAGACTCTCGCCAATAGGAGTAACTAACGGCACCGTTCTGCAGCAACCGCAAACATGCCCACTGATGCAGTGTTTGCTATTTGTCTAGTTTTCAGTGTTATTAGCATACATAACCACATTGGAAATAAACATTACATATATATGTACGCTTTCATGTGCTATCCTAGGAACATTAATCCCTGTGCAATATCAATCAATCAATCAATCAATCAATCAATCAATCAATCAATCAAAAGCATTCGGGGTCCTCGGAAATCACTTGTGCATTTATAATTAACTAGGTTTTAGGTTATTATTTTAAGTTATTCTTCCAATATCAATGTGTATCACATGTGATGTTGCCTTGACAGCGCTTGATAGCTGTATAGACTATGCATATATTCATGAATTCGAATCTAATGATGTTGCCTCCTCGTTACAAGGATGATTACCATTCAGTATCCTCAGGCAATGTGTAGCATTACATTGTGAGAGTTAGGTATATATGCTTAGTATAGGCCCTTAACAATATGTGAACATTTGGAGTTCACGATAGAGATGGTCTTACTGTAAAGTTGGTCTCTCTAATTACTATCATATTAAGGTTAAGATATATAGAGATTCGCATGTCTCCAAGTCCAAGTCGGAATCTATATTCCACCCCTAATATTTTAATTTTATCGCGCATGCTAAAACTAATCATATCAGAAAAATCCGCTATTCACTATTTAAATGTGGGATTAAAAATATAAACAGCAAATTTCACACTTTGATACATTTCTGATATATAATAATAATTATTTTATGGCATATGTAAGTAATAGAATAAATATCACGAAACACTGTGTAGATATTCTTCGATTATGTCACACATCTGATGTTTCCACTTTTGGGTGGAGGAAGGGGGGGGGGGGCAAGGAAAAATAGAACTCTGTTCCACTTTCGCGGAGCGTGACAAAATGTACATCATTCCTATAAAAATTAGGGGTAGGGTCCCGGGAAATGAAGAATGTTGGATGCAAACAACCCTTGGCTCCAGAAGTGCACCGAGGGGTTATATGGCATAGGCAGATCCAGGTTTTCGGAAAGGGGGGGGGCGCACTTAAGGAAAAGAGGGGGCGCACTTACGGGATTTCATGAAAAACCCTATGAAAATGAAGTATTTTGGTGGGGAAAGGATGGGGATGGGGGGCACGCGCCCACTGCACCTCCTGGATCTGCCTATGTATAGCAAAAATGTCATTTGTGATTTGCCCTTAATCTTGGGCGTGTCAAATATGAATTGCCTGTATTTAAGTGTGTGAAATGTGATGAAAATGTGATGCAACCTTTTCAAATACAATCGCTTGGGACTGGTGAAAGACAGTGAAATGTATTGGTGACTGGTGATGTAGGAAAAACTTGTTGGTGACTGGATTTTTACAAGGCTATGTACCCCCCTCTTGCAGTTCTCATCATCGGGTCGTTCGCGGGCGTGGTGGACTTTATCATCGGGCTGGAGGGCGAGGGCTTCGTGTCGGGCTTCATGACCAACTACCTGAAGCACGGCGAGCCGTACCTGGGCACGCCCATGGGCACGTCCGTGTCGTTCTGGGACGGCACCGGCCACTTCGCCTGCTACCTCTACATGCTGTACGCCCTCGCTAACGGGTACGTGGTGCTGGGGATTGATTGGCTGGCTGGTCGGGCTGTATGCTTGCGTGAATGCGTAGGATGGTTTTAGCATGGCTGGTTGGCAGGCTGGCTGGCTGGCAGGCTGGTTGGCAGGCTGGCTGGTTGGCTGGCTGGCTGGTTGGTTGGCTCGCTGGCTCTGGCTTTGTCCTATGGATAGATTGTTTATAACAGATGACAGTATTCTATTTTGGATATCTTCTTCATATTTTAAAAACATAAGGTCATATCCATAGAACAATAGAACAAGAAGGCTGTCTGTACAGCTATATACAGAACATAGTAAAAATCATATTTGTATTTGAAATATTTGTAACACATGCATAAGAATATGACTGGCTGATTCAGTGTTTGGATGTTTGTTGGCTACTTTGTCATGCTACATGTGTACTGTTTGGTGTTTTTCAGGAAGAGCTACCGCCGTGTTGGTCTGTTCTGGGCCGGCGCCATCGGCCACAGTATGATCGTCTACATCCCCGGCATCATCATGGGTCAGTATCACCGTCTTCACGTAGGTGGGGGGGGGGGCAACAATGACAAAAGCAATGATAATGACAGCAACAAGCAAGCTAGCTAGCAAGTAACCAATCAACAAACCAATCAACCAAACAAAATATATGCAACTAGTGACATGCTCGACTGCCCAAGAGGCAAACATTAGCACTGCAGAAAGCCTCACTAAGCAGTCTGTTGACACCCACGAGTTCCGGCCCATAACACCACCAGCAATCACATTAGTGAGGCAGGCCAAGTGTCCTACGTCAAAAATGAGGAAGCACTTTCCAGTTCCAGGGGTGCAATATCTAATGATAGGCTTGTAATTATTTGTGATGGGGGCCAACTTTAGCTTTGTCAGTAATTTGGTTCAGAAACAACAGACCCACTTCTGTCACATAGGTGAGAGGGCGAGTGTGGAAAGTCGCTTACACTGCATGATAGGTGCAATATCTCTGTGATTTCTTATGAATGGACATCTTCCCGTGTTCAGTGGTTAAACTATCGTAATCGTGACAACATCATGCTGGTTTGTTGTAACAAAACACCAACAGATATATTTACGGTATCTCGATCCATTGCCATGTTAATTTTCAACAAAATCTTGAGAAGAATAATACTAAGCAGAAAACAATTTAAGGGCAGCCAAAAATATTAATTCACTAAACAGCAAACCCTCGGGAATCGGGGTATCAAGCCTTGGATATGGCTCCACCCAGCTACCTACTCTCAGAGGTCTGAACCGCCGTATCTCAAGCAGTATGTTAGAGGTAAAATAGAGTAGGTCCAGTTTAGTCATAGTCACAACCAAAATTCTATTTGAAGTTTTGAAATCTAATCCAATCTCTTTACTATTTTTATAAATGGTTTGAGGGGTATTTGGGTGGGCTCTGACTGTTCTAATATGATGTTATGATGTCAAAACCCACAAAATGACTTTTGGATCATTCAAACGGATAATCTGCCTCTTTTACCCCACCCCCACCCCCAAAGGCACTCAGAGAGCATTGACTGCTGACAAAGCCTCGGAGATGTGGATGTAAACAGCGCTGTAAACATGTAGGCCCACAGTGGGACAGTACAGTGTGCTCGGAGACTCGAGATGTGGGCAGTAAACGCACTGGCAGATCAAGGTTTTTGGAAAAGGCGCAGCACACTTATAGGGGGTCATGGGCGTTGTATGCGCTGTCGATAGCAGATATGACCCCTGTGCCCCCTCACCACCACCTGGATCTGCCAACATGTATGCGAAAGACAACACCTCGCACCTTGGCCCAGATCACTACAGTAATTATCACCCTGGTGGGAGAAAGACATAAACAGTGTTGCTTTATTTTTTGTATATTCACTGCTATATGATGGCTAAAACATCTAAACATTATTCTTTATGTATTTATATGTTTTGATAACTATATATTTTGATAAAAATATAGAATTGAATATGCAAATCCTTCAAATTCCAATGCTATGATATATACCTAATGCACAGTACGTTGATAAAGTGTTCCCATTGTAGCGGTATCCCTAACATTACTGGTAACATCATTATACCGATTTGAAGGTTTCAAAGTGTCCCTAATTGCAAGGTGTCCGTATAGTGAAGTGCCCCTAGAGAAGTGATGTAAGAACCCAGCCTCCTCCCAGCCACACGACTTCCATGGTGTCCAACACTTAAACGTGGCTTCACAAGGTCATGGAACATACCATATGTACCCGGGACACAAAACAGTCCACTGGGTGGCATTGGCCGTCAGGTACAATGTAATTATAGGGAGATTACGGACGTGTCATTCAAAATGCAGCAGCCTCCAATGTCACAGGCCTGTCACTGATACCTTTGGGAAAGATACTGAGTACTATATGTAACCCTGGCACCTTGGGCAAGATCCCGATATGGACCTTTACCACGCACCTGCCTTTTGTGGCGTACTGTTCCCATTACCGCAAAACCGGAGAGATGTGATGATGAAACTATGGGAGGTATCGTTTGGTACATAGCTATTAAGTTTTGTGGTCACGTGGTAGAGCCTCTCTTGGGTTTCAAAATGGCTGATGAGTGACAACAACAGTCCTTAGGGCGTCCTCAGCAAGTTGACGGTAATTAATCATCTGGCTGACAGGCCGTGGTCACTCAATGACGAGATGTAGAAGTGCCTTAATTTACCGTGATAACCACTCTGCTTGGGTGATGATTTTTGTCTCTGTTGTGTGTTCATGTCTTTATTGTAGGAAGTCCGTCAGTACATTGAAATACACATGCAAAAGATCTAGTACAAATCATATAAGACACAATACAGAGTCTGAACATATATACACTTTATACACATCGAATATTAGAGGGCACATGATTTAAAGTAAACTAACATTATAGAGTACAAACTACAACAGTCTCCAGCTAACTTCAAGTGAGTACGTTTCCCAACAGGGTCTGTCGACGGTAAACAGTGCTGGGTTTGAATCTTCGACTCCCATATATGTCTCGTCTCCCACCACACAGGGAACATCAGACGGAGGCTCAAGGGTCTAGTCCTAAACATAATAGCGGTCACACGTGTTTTTGTTTGTAAACAAACTCACCAAGGGTTCAGTATTATACTTCAAACTGTCACTTTTCTTGTTGTGGTGGGTAGCTGAGTATACCAAGGCAAAGTACATAATGTAGTTTGATGTGCACAATATGAGCGTGTCTGAGGGCGTCATCTGACACCTGGGGGCCGATTCTGGTACTTTCTGAAACACGTGGAAACATCTTCTTAAAAGGGAAATCAATTTGAAAAATCTGCACACCAGAGAAGTTGATCGAGTTGGGATATATGCGAGCATATATGGTGAGGGATCAGAAGGTCGTATGTGGGGGTCACTCTTGTATCTCCGGGTCAGTGGTGGCTGAAGAGTGAGTGGTTTGTGAATTCGGCAAGGGTAATATTTGTGTGATTTTAATGGCAACAGAAAGCTGCTTTCCAATATGACATTGGAAGGATACATTGTGAATGAAGCCCTATCTGCTGCTGTTCAAATCGCTATACATGTATGTATTGCCGTTGTTAACTGAACGAAAAGCAGAGTAACACACATGCCAATGTGGAGTGCATTTGTGGAGAAGGGCCTGATAGTGGGTTCAAATTATTTTTAAGACTAGACCCTTAAAGAAAAACAAGCATATCAATGAAAAACAAGCATTTCAAGGCTTCATCCCTCAAAGACAGAACCGAGCCCAGTTTGAGACAAGCATTCTTATGAAGCACGCATCTTTGCAGTAAAATGTTACCCTAATTACCAAGTTAAAAACAGCTGGAGTTTCCTAGGCACGGTCTACCTTAAGACACAGACGAGCCGAGGCTTCATTCCCCCGAGACAGGGCGTAATTTGAGACAAACATTTGCGTGTCGTGCATAGGAACGAGCGCATAAATAACCAAGTGAGGCTCAGGTGACAACGGCGGGATGGCGCTATTGCGAACACTTCTCTGTTCAGACCACCTCCCCAGTACAGTAGGAACCCTCTATTGCGACCACTTCTCTGTCGAGACCACCTAGATCACGAGGACACGAGGACCTCTTTATTCAGACCACTGCCTCATTAAGACCACTTCAGTAGAACCTTTCTATTAAGACCCCTTTTCTGTTAAGGCTGGCAAACCATCCACATGTACAAACTGATATGTGTATGTAAGCACGTGCCCAGCAGGGCAATACGCCACACATGGTGGTCTCTATAGAGAGGTGGTCTCTATAGAGACCAGGATAAATCTATGGAGGAATAATATCTTTATAGAGGTAGTCTTCTTAGAGGTGGTCTCAATTAGAGTTGCTCTCCTACTATCATATAGAATGTATCTCCCTACAGAGGAGTTTTTGTTAACTGGAGGTTGTTCTGTAACCCCAAACACTAACCACCCCTCTTTTATTATTGTGTGCACTATTAGCAGAAGGTCGCGCCCTATTAACATGGACAAAGTGTCCATAAAGGCGTGACCGGGGTGGCTGGGAGCTGCGGGCGGGAGTGATGAGGCATGGTGAATGAGAACTGTGCTCAATGTACGACAAAGGACGCTATGTGCAGTAAGACCACTTCGCCTGTGGCTTAAAGAGAAAGATGGGTTTTGCGAAAACTCATCTCTAAAGGAGTGGCACACAGCTCCGTGGCACCTACACGTTAATTAGGTACAGGTCATTGTGTTGGAAGAGTGAGTGAGTGATCGTGTGGGTGATTAGCATTGTGCGTTGAATGCAAGCTGCTGTTGATTCAAGTATACGAGAAATGGTCAAATGAAGATCAATAAGTGGCCCAATGACCTGGTGTAAACTGTAAAGTGGTGAGAACATCCCGACTACAAACCAGCACATCTATATAGTGATGTCCCACTGTTCACTGATGCTACTGTCCATATTCCTGGTCTGTGGTTGTGTTGTTGCTGCTCGTTAAGGTGCTGGGTACAGATATTGCGTGTAGCCGGCGTGTACAGGGGAATTGGACAGTTACGTGGATTGCAGACGGTTACATGCACGCCATGTCCTCTGGGCGGGGCGGACACGTACTTACCGAGGGAGACATGCCCCTGGGGGCCCGTTAGAGAGGTCACGTCCGGCAAACACCAATTGTAAATGAAAGACACACAGATGGGACAGAGCAGAGAAGAGAGTTTGCTAAGTGAATTATTTTTCCTTACCATCCTTTGACACTTGTCTCTTCACAAATCAACATGTATTCGATTTGTTTCGATAGGGTAACGTTACCAGAGATGCACGTTTGACCCCCCCCCCCCACACACCATCTTTGACCCCCCCCCCCTCCACATCTAGCATACGACCTTCTGATAACCTGAATAGCCGAAAACTAAAAATTTGTCATAAAAACCAAATGCAAACAAACCAGACAAAATCATCTTTTATGTATCAAACTTATACCAAGACCCATATATACTTATATTTGAGTTTTTCATCACTATTTTTATTACCAAATTACAGCTATATTGGCGAAGTGTTATTTTAATGAGAAAATACTGTTAGTGATAAAATTCGTCTGATCCATGATTTCATCTCTCAGATATCGGCCTCTACATTTTCGAATTAGAACCCTGTGATTATGTTTAAAACCTTCGCAACAACTGAACTCAGAGAGATACAAGGCACAAATACAACAGTACTAGTATCTGCTCTGTGTTATTATAAAATAAATCATAATATAACGTTCTCATCCTGCACGACGAGCAGAAAAGGCTTCAGTTAATTATAAGATGCTCAATTTAGTGGCAGTGGCGTGTGATAGAGTGTGACAGGGAGCAGGGTTATTAACAGCATGCATAAGTTTAATACACAGCGTTTGTATACATGATTTTCTTATCTATGAACTCTGGGTAATTTTTAGACAAACAAACCAAATCACGTGACTTTTCACGTGGTTTACAGTGCATTCTGGGAATTTTTAGACAAACATTGATAGAGACTGAATCAGTTTCCTCGTCTACTCCATCACGGTGTCTAGTTGATCGAGACTGATCACCTAGCGGCCGAATTTGCCACTGCGATCGCACCCTAAATATTTCTATTGGAAAATAGGTGTATAATAATTGTACACGTGGTAATGCTTCATAATCATAAGCATAGCGGCGCCCCTCCACTATATTCGCCGAGAGAAAGAAATGCAATCTTTCCTAAGCTTTTTGGCGTCTCCGCGGTGACAATCATCCACCGGAAGTGTGTGTGTGTTCTGTGCTATACCGGAAGCTGCCACCAAACGGCTCGTATCCAGGCAGCTGACGGCATTGTAAGCATGGACAAGGCCGCAATAAACAGGCCTACCCGCCTCCATTGAGTCCTCCAAGACACATATATTGTGCGGGTTGCTGGACGACATCTGTTCAAACAACACATCACTTGGTTATCTCCACCCAACCAAAGGTTAGGTGGTCACATCTTATGTTATGTTGTGTGTTTATCCCAACTATTTTAAGCAATGGACATCGTTGGCTATGGATCCGAAAACTCCCCAGTTATGATATATTTTATTGAAGGCATGAACAAACACGTTCAAATTCGGCCACAAAAATGCAATTGCGCTCTTCCGATATGCTGATGGTGCTGGTAGTTTGATGGACTTTAACTGTGGCATTGCAAATGTCACAGTAGACAGCGGTGCACTTGTGTAGTGTTTGCGGTTTTTGTTGATGGTTGCAATGGTTGTTGCCATGGTCATTGTGCTTCAACAAACCAATTGGCGTATTAGCACGTGCAAGGGTGATTTGGTGTAACTTTTAACATACCCAGCTTCATTTATTTTTAGCTATTGCTTTTTTCAACATACTCACCAATTTCTGTGTATTTTCAAACTTCTCTCTCACACGTCTTTTTTTAGCAAGCATACCATATATATAATTTGTGTTAACCATTACTTTTAAACAGCCATATTGTCCATTTTCAGGTCGCACGGGTCTGTGCTGGTCGTTCCTCCTCAACATCCCCTACATGATCCTGCCCTTCACCACGGGCGCCCGCTTCCTCCAGGAGCGGCCCGCCAAGCCGCGCGCCCCGGGGGTGAGTACCACTCAATGGCAGGTCCAGGTTTTTGGAAAAAGAGGGGCACATTCAGGGGTTTCATGGGTTCCGTATGCGCGATCGATGGTGGATGTGTAAACCGCCTATGAAAATGAAGTATTTTGGTGGGAAAACGGGGGCGGGGGGTCCCCCTGCGCACCCCCTGGATCTGCCTATTTCGCTATAGAAATAGGCAGATCCACGGGCTTGGGGGCGTGCAGACCATGGGCCATGTTTCCGACAAAAGAAAATCATTTTCGGGCCCTGTTGTACGTTCAGTGTGCCCCCTTTCGAAAAAAACTGGATCTTCATTCTTGAAAGTATGATCATGCATGGTCCTGTACCGATGTCATGTTCCTCACAAACAACATGGGCACGTGAATGTTAAAAATGTAGAGATAGATTAGGATGAGGATGAAATGCCCAATTGCCCATCCTCCCAAATGCCTTGCTGGTCTTGCATTCTACAATTCTCTGCTACTGCCACAATGCCTATTCAAATTCACAATTTAATGTAACATTGAAATAACGTATACTTGTAACCGTTGTCTGAAATAACATTGTATTTATTTCAATATTGCACAAACTGTGCACCTGTTTTCTTTTCTGATGTTGAGATGGACGAGTGCAGAAAAAAGGCATTAATGTTGGCTGGCAAACGTGAGAAGTCTGAGAGATTGCGAGAGCAGATCGGGCCGTCGGGGTTAACCGGGGGGCCGCAACCTCGTTACCGAGGCTAAGTGGAGATGACGCAGCAATCCCCAACCCCGGCCCTGGGTTCATGAAATTTGAAATGAAAATATGAGGTGGAATTTGAGCCTGAAGCTTAGGTCGCTTTGTGTTCAGGCCTTTGGAGAAATCAATTTTAATTGAGTTGTGTTAACTGGAGTTTTTGCCGTCTGGCTGTGTGGGTTGCATAAAGCATTTGTGGTTAGCAAAGTAGTGTTATTCGCTGGTAAACACAGTGTTACGCAAATCACTGGCAAAATCACAGTTCATAAACGTCCAATACGCAAAACTCCTCCTTTTCTCACGCACATTGACCGTCATGAGCAGGTTTTCGAACCTTCGCTAAGAGACCACCTGCTTGGTGAGCCCACTTGTTGTCAGCCTTTGAAAAAGGTCTATATTCTCTGGTTAATGCCATCATGCTCGAAGTTTGATATACACAATTTGTTGGCCCACTTTTATTTACGAACTTATGGCTAAATTACTGAAATTCAAATACAAATAGTTGAATTTGGATTCCGTATAGAGGAGTTAAATGCTATAGCTGTAACCAATGTTAATACATGAAGAGCTGAAAGCACGAGGGTTATAATTAGATGAAATAAATTTAATGTACCATAAATGAGCTTTTTGAATATGGTTAATTCACTGTTTAATTTGGTAACGTTCTGCACCTCCGAACAACTGAGTCATGCTATCATTGGTGTCATTTCTCATCTTTTATCACAGTGTCTCATCTAATGTTGCAGTGTTGATCAATATACAGAAATTAAGTGATAGGTAGTTATGAACATCTCAACCCGTTATCTTGATTTATAAGCATTGCTTGTGTCTTTATAGCTTTCTTAGTAGTATAAAGTTCTTATATCGTAATAAATCCTGTTCTTCAAACCTATTCATTATGTAGACGTTTATTACCATTTGATGGGAACGGGGAATGTTGGAGGGGGTTAAGGGGGTTTAATCGGAATTTGGATGTTGTTGAAAATAAAGACTGTAAAAGGGTATGGACAATATCAAACGAAGTGGGTTGTGGGATTTTGTGACTTGAAGATTTAGAACATCAAAAAATTGACTTGTTCGTATTAGAGAATTGGCCTTTTTATGGATGTGATGTAATGTACGATCAGTGTGCCAATAACCTGGTGTAAAGTGCTATGTCGCGAGAGCAAAAGTTGGATCATAACTAGTGCTGTTCTAAAATTAGATAACCAAGTGTTTTTTTAAAAAAAATGACGCTGTAGTAGACAAACAAGTTGCTACTTTTGGATCCTACAGAAGCTGCTCCAACAGGCCTCCATGTCACATCATTTAAAGGCCTTGTGATAGGCTAGATCACAACTATTAACCACATTTACATATACATAAATTTACTGTACCCGTGTACTCACAAGACAACACGATGTTGATATTATCGGGTATTGAGTCGCTCTCCAAGTCTACATCACACAAGATTCCACGTGTACCTGCAACTCGCCTCAGGTCCGAGTTTTTCCAAGGCAGCACCAGTGTTATGGAACAATCTTCCTCATCAAATAAGAGAAATAAACACTTTGGACGAATTCAAATCTTCTGTAGAGACACATTTGTTCATTGAGGATATTTCCTCTACATGCAGGCCACTTGAACATCTTCTTTCTGGAAGCTTGCGCCAGATATAAATCAGTATAAAATCTCCAATTAAGACCACCTCTATAATAAGACCACTTTTCACGATCTCAAACCTTCATACAGCTACCAGAATGAACCTCTGTATAGAGACTACCTCTCTATTGAGACCACATAACACTGGACCCAAAAGGTGGTCCTAATAGAGAGGTTCTACTGTATCATTATTTGTTCATTGAGGATATTTCCTCTACACACAGTGCTTTTGAATATTTTCTTTCTGGAAAGTTGTGCTATAAATATATGTGTGTGTGCGTATAATATACATATTTATATAGCGCAACTTTCTAGAAAGAAAACCTTTGAACGGGACTTTTTCAAGTCATCGAGTCCACTTCCTAGTCCGAAAATGTGGATGGGACCCCAACTTTTTTGTAGCAAGAGGTGGGTCCCAAGACCCTGCTTTTCAAATCCCTAGCGCAGACGCTGATGTATTCTTATTATCACTTTGATTACAGCGGAGCATCGCGTCTCGGCCGCTGGACTGGCTGTTCGTCGCGGGGCTGCTGCTGTCAGCGACCGTCGCCGTCCTCCGCGGCTTTGTGAGTATGAGAAACAGACCGGGCAGCCCGGTCACAGCCTCATAGTGAGGACTAATTACGGTCCCACCAAGTAGATTTAGGATTTGAGTGAGTGAGTGAGTGAGCTGCTTATTGACGTAATGAAAAAACAACAGTAAGTTCATGTACTACTTCTAGTAACAAGGTAATAGTAACAAGAATGATTACAAAACAGAACTGGGACTCTGCCCTGTTGTGGCCGTGAGACTGTAAATACATTAAATCCAGGTGAGCGCAAGCCCACATCCACCTATCTACCACCTAAAAATATCGTGTCTTTGCTGGCCTTCACGCTTTTAAAACCCGTGAAATACTGTGGATGCCCCCACAGTCCTTTTTCAAAAACCTGAATCTGCCAGTGGCCTAAATGGACACCTTCGGGAAAAGTGAGAAATGGTGTTTTTAGAGGGAGTAATGTTACATTCGGGATACCTAGGGAGTTTGGGGACCAAACAGCCCCTGGTGATGAAGGATTAGCTGTGGAATGGTCACTGTTCACGTCATGGACAGCAGCAATCTGCTCATCTCAACTTAATTATTACCATCTGCATTTAAAGCCTTAATCAGATGCTTTATTCATTGTAACCTACATACTCAAAAACAGCAGCGTGCAAATGAAATGTGTTCTGACATGGTGTGTGAGTGTATGCCAAGTCAAGTAAAGTCAAAAATTGTTTATTACACTGACATCATAGCAGCAGCCATGATGCCAGCAGTTTGGTTGATACAGAGAAACCTTTCTACGCGGACACCTCACGATTGGGAATCCATTCCCATTCTACTTTTGGCTGTATGATATTACAGAAATCCCAAATTCCACCCCAGTGGTCGGCACCAGAGTTCCTGATAACGAGGTTTTACTGTACACGCCACGGTCCCAAATGACCGACAAAGATTCACCCTGATCGCCAAATCGCTGTCCCATTCCGACCAGAACATCTGCCGAACCCTCGCCCCACTTTACCATCGTAGGTTCACGGCAATCTATCCCACACCACCTATTAGCAGCCTTACCATCTCTACCCACGGGCCTATACAACAGCACATGTTCTAAATGGATAAAGTGGTGGATAATCCTCCATGAAAAGTTTCACGTTCGTATGAGGGTTTATTTTCAATACTTAAGTGTGCTTCCTTGGCCGAGTGGCTAGGGAGTTGAACTTGTGACCAGAAGGTCGTGGGTTCAAAGCCCGGTCGGGTGTGATGGTGGGTGTTGGGCAAACCTACCTTTAAAAGGTCGCACACTGCTCCGTTGTTCCTATACGGTGAAATGGCCAGGCGAATGAACGCTAATGTGAGTGATTAGCACGTCTGCAGTAAGTAAGTGATGTGCTGTATGCTCCCCGGGGAGTTGAGAAAGATATAGTGTGACAAGGATGCTGCCAATGACCTGGTGTAAATATGTAAAGTCGCTAGAGCACGATAACAGTGAATTGCGACTATAAATCACCACGTTTACATTTTATTTACATTTACAACAAGTGAATTGAATAAGCCAGATGCATTTAGCGGTATATGTTTTGTATCTTGCTCCACCTCGCATCCAACGATTGACAGATCCTTTTTTCACCTCCCCAAAAATTTAATGGGTGTTTCATACAGTAGTACTTCCAATTAGAGCCAACTCTAAAGGGACCACCTCCTTAAGACGACCTTAGTAGCGAGGCTGAAATGAACCTGCATAAAGAGAACACCCTGCTATCAAACCACCTTGAAACTGATCCCTCTGCTGGTCCTAATACAGAGGTTCTACTATTACACCCTGCCCTCTTTTCCACAAAAACCCTGCATACCAGCCTGTGCCCCCGCACCCCTCTAAACCCCCCACCATGGCCCTCAGCCGGCTCACAGAGTCTACAGCTCCATAAAGCACTTCATCAGCCCACCTCATTCCGAGCCCTGGATTTCTCGATTTTTACATCCCCATGGCCTATATAAAGATCCAGATAGTAGTAGCAGTTTTAAATGATTTTCCACCCTACATTCTATTGGTATCATTCACAGCCTCTCATCGCTATACCTGTATTCAGCCCACAGTTTGCATCCTTTCCTCGTGGCCAATCCTACTAGATTCTGATTGGGTTTTGTGATGCCAATATCTTATTCTTCCCTGTCAGCAAGTACCACAAATATAGTAGTTCACAATTTACTAAATGGCATGCATCTCCACATAAACTCTTTGTTGTAGTTCCATGTAGAATGAACTCACGCTCGTTACCCATTATAAAGCCAGAGACAAAACACCACAATTTGCACCTCCCCAAGGACTTCATTATCGCCCGTAATGTTTCCCATAATCCAATAGAAAAACCCATTTTCTGGTAACAAGATTCTTCATTATTATACAAAAACTCCTCATTGGATCAGCTGACAAGCTTGTGGCGGTTTTCCCCTACATGGGGTCAGATTCAGAGTTTGGGGGTCCCTGGGAAAACCCGATCGATAGTGATACTTCGTATGCTGTGCCAAAGTTTGGTCCAAATATATTTGGCAATAAGACAATCGGCTAGTTTTCTTATTCAAACAAAGAGTAATCGGAATTATTCAGCTCGTTGGGTTTCATCCTGGGGTTTAAAAAAAACATAGTCGCCTTAAAGGGACATGCACAAAAAATGCTTATTTAGGTAGATTGGCTTAGATTTTTTTGATACACGTCACATGTTGGTCCAAATAACTCATGATTTTACAATCATTAGTATCTGTTTTGATAAAGTGATTGTCACTTCCATGTCTCCCCTGCAAAAACGAGCACTGCATGATATTGCAGCCTCTACTAGAGCGCCAAAACGCAAAAATTAGCTTGTCAGAAATAGCTAAGGCAGATAAAAGTCAATGTTGACAAACACGAGTTTTGGGTACCTTTCATGAAACCTGCATAGATAAAATT
>CM032660.1:46652802-46663825 GCA_019095985.1 Streblospio benedicti
AAAAAACATTGGTGTATGCCACGAACACTTTCTTATAACTACTCCTACTATACGATGCCATATAACTAGCAACAGTAAAAGTTACTACAGTAAGTTTTAAAAAGTTGGACTTTAACATTATCATTACAGTTTCGGAATTTATAGATGAAAACATTACCCCTGCAATAGGTAGCCTGCATATATCCCTGTCATCACAATTATTACTACAAATAAAAACACCTTAATATTTATGTTCATCAATCCATTTCAGTGCTTTTACATCCATCTACGTGTGAGAGGCAGACATGTTTTATATACATTTAAGATAGACAGCCATGCACGTAGTCTTCTTTGCATTATGGACCATTTCATATTCATTAGCATACATTACAATACTTTCAGCAGGAACTGTAAAGCAGTTGGTGAAGACGCCAGAAGGACACAGTTATTGGTATAAAACAGATGATTCACACAAACATTGTTATGATAGCAACCAACATTAGTATTTGATAATTCTTGACTCAGTTTATCCATAAACACAATAAAAAATCGGAGAAAGAATTCCACCTTGTCTAAGACCGATGGTGCAATTAAAAGGTGTAGATAATTTATCACACCATTTGATAATAAGATGTCTGCTTCATATATCAATACACGAATAAATGAACAATAAAAGAGGGTAACCCACGAGACAATAACTTTTCAAATATATGCCAATAAATTAATATGGTTGAACGCTGTTGGTGCATCTACAATTGTACAAAGCACAAATAAATCAACTAGAAAACGATACATATTAGTCTATGGATTCTTTCAGAGCAAATGTACACATATCAGTGGTGCCTAGTTTTAAAAATAAATTGGTTGCATGATGTATACAAGACATATGAAATAGACTGATGTTAGTGTAATAACATTAATCCAAGTATCTTTGAAGAAATGGTGGTTATTGCAATTGAATGGTAATTATTTCTATCACAGATATTGCCCTTGTTATCTCTAAACCTGGGATAATTAGAGAGTCGATGAAAGGTTCAGGAATATAACCATGTACGATCATACTGTTTATTAGAACATAGAGTTTTACATATAGCCTATCATTTGCAAATATATAGTGTTCACTGCGTAACCCATCCATACCTGCTGAGACACCAGTTTAAGCTCTTTAATAGCAACCGTTACATCCAACACTGTGAATATATCCGTATCACCTCGTAAGGATCTAATTCTATTTTGTACAAACTGTTGTCTTGCGTTATCTTTTGAGGAATTTAGGATATCATAAAAGTGATCCCTCTACATGTCACATATACTATCTTTGCCTATGGCCGCTCCGATTGGTGATGAGACACTATAGACGGTCTCTATTGTTTACACCATGAAAATAGCAGTTTTCACGAGAATATAAACTAATACTCTGTAGGCTAAGATATACAATATGCCCCATGACCTCTTGAGAACATATTATGCAAGTGCAAGTGAGTTACTTCAACACCATACATACGACATACCAGTATAGTACTAAGGTACTACAGTACGCAAAGTAAACAGAGAGATGTTATGCCAGGAATTCAATTTACCTTCACCATTTCTGCACCAAATGATGTCACTTTTACAGAAATCCATTTTGATTGAAGGAAGTTATTGGACAAAAGGTGTTTTTTTACTTCATTCTAAAAGACTTTACTGTTAAGGATTTTTTAGCCAAAGAGCCACTGATCTTATTATTTTATTCATGCTTACATTACCTGAAGACGTATTTAAAATGAGCATTTGTTCATCTCATACACTCGTAGACATGGCCATAGCGAGGGCTGTGATTGGCTCTCCAGGCTAAGAACGCGCCTCACTGTGCAGGTCACGACAGTGTTCATTCCATCCAGATAGTAATGTGTGTGAGTTAGTTACGTGTTTAGCAACTGCATCATGAAGTGCTTCTACAATGTTGGCATACCAGCCTGTCTATGTCAGATATAGGACAAGAGTTTTTAGAATGTAAGTCATTGCACCAGGCAAGTGCACGAGGAAACTGAATGGAACCAAGTGTCTGACAAGTATTTATATAATATTAATATTTGCTATTTTACTCCTGCAGTTCAGCACTAGTAAGTGTATCCCATCGGATTTTGCGTGAAGGTTTGATCCGAACGCTGCTGATGCCCCTGACTGTTGACAGTCAGGTGTGAGTTTAACATTGGCTATAAGAGGTAAATGATCAGAGCTGACCATACCCTAATTGACAGTTACAGAGTCCACAAGTGCATGTGCACTAGCGGTGCGGATGATATGGTCAATCCAGGATTTGGTTTGATGAGCATCACTCACATATTATAAAGGAATGGCCTATAAAGTGGAGCATGTTATGTTTTCACGTAGATTGTAAAGGCAAAAGTTATCAGGTTTGTGATGCGCGTGGCTCTTATCAGAGCAAACTATTGAACGAGTGTGTTTAGAACATTTGATTAGCTTTTAACAAACTGCCAACGTGAGTCGTGGGAGGGTAATAGTCTTGATATTACCAGTTTAACTAGGAAACTAATGTGGTCTGATATTGCTGACAAAGGCTTGTGAAATTAGTATATTTACAGCTGCTGGTTTGCTCTAGAAGTATTCTTGATTCGTGATTCTGGATTCTGTATTCCTGTTCTGAATTGATGCTTATGTTGAATGCTTGTATTCTGGACGTTTGCATGGAATAAAATATACAAATGTCATTAGAGTTTGAATAATCAAAGGAAACGGCTTCTCCCTACTGTAAGCCTTAATCAGAGGGGGGTGGCGCCCCAACCAAGAACCCGAAGTTATGCTAATGTACAGTGGCTCAACCCTTTACAATATGTGTATGTTTCACTTCCTGACAGCAGTGCGTTGTCAGTGATGGACAGATTCGCCTCAGCACAGGAGGTAGATAGCAAGTTTCCAAACTGGTGAGAGATAAAGACCTTAGAGTCTTGAGACACATCGTAATTGAAATCGCCCATTATATAGATATATGGGTGGGTACAGTAGTTACTAAGGAGTCTATTTTTTCAATGTATTGAACTAACTCTTCAACATCCTCATTGCTACAGTATGAGACAGGTATACATTGATTGTGAACTTTTGATCACCAAGCAATAGTTATAATCCCAAAATCATGACGTCACTACAGTCTACTATATCAAAATTGCTTGTGATATACTTTTGTCACAATATGGCTACTCCCCCATATGGTGTACGAGTCAGCACACCCCTTCCCCTCCTACGGTTCATTGCAGAGATATCTTTAGCATGGAATTCAGAATGTACTTCTGTTAAAATAGGCAGATCTGTGTTGGTAAGCCAGTTTTCTTGTAGCAGTATTACATCATTATGTTCACATAAAAGCCTAATATCATCTATAAATGACTTATATGTATATTTACAGTTGAGATAGGCTATGGAAAATCTTTCTGCCATGTTTATCAAAATACTTTAACTGAAATTGCGGTTCTAAATACCATCATTAGTCTGAACATGCCTAAGTGTAGAATGGCATAAGTAATGCACCACTGGGCCACGTAGATGGATCCTCAACGTTTCACTCACATCCGATTGCTTGGTAAGTAATACGAGCTTTATGCTTGGTAGTTGCTGTCCCCTTTCTGAGGCCTGGCTGTTAGACCTCTCTTGATGAAGCTGACAAGCTTTATTGCAGAGAGGCGAGGGTCAAGCCGTGTGTCAAACACACCAGTGACTGATCAGAACGCTGTTCAATGCTCCTTCTCTCTCGGACTGCATGAATGTCAGCAACTATGCCAGTACCAACGACGACTTCAGTTTTTGGCTTTTTAGGACGCCTGCGATCAACACATTTTTCTGTCTGTCAGTATGAAGATGTTTGACATTGGCTAGACTGGCCATTTATACGAACATGATGACTGCCTCTGTAGCGATTGTTGGGACTTTGATGTCTAATCTATTGCATTGCATCTGCAAAAATAACACCATCTTCAGGAGAGAGGTTAGCATTATCTATTTCCACAGTTGTATTTATGTCACTGCACCCTTATCACTCCCACTGTCACTGCACGAGGTATAGTCCACAAGAGTGTACACTTGTTCCTCAGTCTGTGGTTGATTATTGACAGTGGTAAGTGGAGGCAAAGATGGTGGTAGCTGGTGAAGAGCGGGTGGAGCGCTTGTAGCCATGGTGTGAGCACATGGTTTTGGCATTGGCTGCACAAGGTGCTCTTGTGCCGCATTTGCCAACACCGTCTGGCTGTCTCCAAGCAGCTGGATGTTTGCCTTAACAACTTCAACTTATTTTAGTATGTGTACCATGCCAAAGTTAGTAGGACCGAGGGGTAGCAAATTACCAAGGTCCTTAGCGCAAAAGTTTGGCATATCTTTAGGATCTGCTGAATGAAACAGCAGTGCTACATCTCTCATGTGTCCATGCGCCATGTTTGGTCCTTCGTGTTTCTGGAATCTCTTGTTATTCCTCGTATTGGCATAAAGAGTATTCTTTGATGCAATGATTGCATCAGCAGAATAGTCGTCAGCGCACAGTTTCAGGACATGTTCTACTGGAAGTTGGTTGATCATGCTCTCTGTGAAGCGTAACAGTTCACTTATTACTGGCGATGTATGCTCGGATGAGTTACTTTCTTTGTTTGGTTTGTACTTGATCTCATACCATAGCAAATTATAGGAAGAAACATCATCTACCCAAGAAAATATCATTGTGTGACTCACCTCCTTGTAAAATAAATTTCTTTTTATTTAGGTAAGACGTTACAACTATAATCATTATATACGTATCCATCATTTGACACTTGGTTTAGATTCTTTGCATCTAAGGTATAGTCCTTGGACTTATATCATCTTCTATGATTCTGTATCCATTCTTCCATTGTCTGTGAGTATTGTATATATTCAAAAGCATTGCATAATTTTTGTTTTTTCGTAGATTCAAATATTACAATGCCGCGATGTGCGGAACCAACAGAATCTTTAAAATCTCTTTTTCTATCTTCTTCCTTGTTTGGTATATGGCTGTTTACCAACGTTCCGAGAATTGCTATTAAATAGCATTCCCTAATCAGTACATTAGGGGTCCGTTCCGACCCCAGGGGTATACTTTTTGTGATATCTTTTTATTCGTTTGTACTTTTTTCTTTCCTTTTTAAGTAGTTATCACCCTATATCTTGCCTTTATCAGGACTGACGATTATTTGATTTGGTTAAATACTAGGAGGTATATAAAAAAAAAATATTGGGGTCCACATGGACCCCACACCCATTGAGAGCAGAAAATGCAGGGTGCACGGAAAAATATTTGAATGAAGTCCTTTTATGAAGTTGTCAGCTCATATCTTGCCATTATCAAGGGTGAAATTTATTTTATTTTGTTAAGCATAAGGAACAATAGGAAAGAAATTTTTTTTGGGGTCCGCATTGACCCCAGAAAAGATGAGTACAGAAAACAGAAGGTTGTTCGATAACTTGACATATTAAAATATGCATGTAATAAAAATATAACTTTTTATTTGTAAAAATTATCTAACACAGTCCACAGATTTACATCAGGTCGATGTCCATCATTTTCACTAATAGATTCAATCGCCTACAACATAATCGTAATCCTCAAAATGACCAACCTTTTTTATACCAATATATAAGGGTGGTGAACAGTAATTTTGTCTAATAAAACAGTGACTTCCAGGATGGCATTTTAGATCATGTGTTATCGTCTAAATATGTAATTGTTACAACATGGCTGGTAGTACAATCTAAAAATTTGACACAATGTTTTACTACTTAGTCCCCATTACCTGTGTCAAATTGTGGTAATTTGTACTTTTCAGTAGACTCATATTGTGCCAACGACGCTGTGCTCTCTCAGCACTTTTAAAATACTCATATTCATGCTCGTTCTATCAATTTGCTGTATTTCATATGCAATTAAATCATGATGTTGACACTAAGTTGAAGGCAAATCTATGGCATGTTGCTAAATATTCTTCCTGTCTGCCAATATAATCATTACACAATAATGTATGGGCGATAGTGTGCGAACAACACTTGTTTTAAGGGTAAGACCGACCATTTGAATTATATATATTATTGTATATTTTTATAGTTTTCTCTTGTTATGTACATGTAGTAGTAAATATTTAAGCCCATAATTTAGGAGATGATCATGTACAATGCACATATTTGATTGTAGTTTTAAGGGAACATTGCATTATAAATTCTTTAAAAGATAAGTTTTGTGAGAATCAATTAATAAAATTTTGACACCAGGAATTTCTTTAAGCCTCACTTCAGTAACCCAGCCAACATCACTCTGATCCTATAATTATGTACTAAATAACTACATTTTCTACTGCTGGATTTTGAACATAAAGACCCAAAGTCTTGAAGACAGGTTCCTTGCTCTTAACTTACAGCTCAGTGTTCAGCATCTGATGGATGTCAATCGCATCTGCCACAGTTTATTGGAGTCAATGAACGATCCCCGGTGTTTACGAACAGCTCATTAGCATTTGTGAGATACTTTAACAGCAGCAACATTGAGATTCCGATTGCTGAACATTGAAGACGGTCTTTGACAAACAAAATGCTGAAGATGACTTTGATAAAGCAGTTTGTGATTTGTGTGGTGTTGTTTTGTCCATATGCCATGGGTTATAATACCGGCGGAACTCTCAACTATTCAACTATTCAATCGGACTGTAAGTAATGCATTGACTTTTCATATCAAATGATTGTTCCCATGTGGGCATTACCAATGGTTAGTATTTATTTAACAACATGAATTGTAAGTAACAAGTTAACTAAACGATCTCAAACTATCATAGTGTTCTACACAAATTCACAAGTTAAAAATAAGCTGAATTGTAAAACTTAACACAGGTAATTTCAACTCTCCAAATACATAGCTATATATATTTGGATACTTTATGTGTTGCAATTGTTAGAATTGTATAATTGCTTCCGTTGCCGAATGGATAGGGAGTTGGACTCGTGACCAGAAGGTCGTGGGCTGAGATTCCTGGGGGGGTCTGGTGATGGGTGTTGAGCAAACATACATTTAAAAGGTTGCACCCTGACCCGTAGTACCTACGTGTTAAATAGGTACAGGTCATGCGAGCGAACGCATATGTGAGGAATTAGCACGTCTGCACTACAACAGTGATGTGCTGAATGCTCCCAGGGAGTTCAAAACGATGCAGTGTGATAAGAATGCCAATGACCTGGTGTAGATGTAAAGTCACTAGGTCACGACAAACTGTGATTCACGACAGTAAAATAGCACATTTACATTACCTATTTTCCCTCGACCTTTTCCTTCTTACAGCTGCATTTATCCAAAGATTTATCAAAAAATAAAAGTAAGTTTTATTGACATTGTTTCGACCTCTTTGTCCTTATCAAATCTAAACAGTACATAAAGTTAATAATTAATTTGTTATCCTGTCTTTTACCTTTCAGCACTAATACAATTAGATTACATAGTATTTACTATAATACTATGTAATCTAATTGTAATAGTGCTGAAAGGTAAAAGGCAAATTAATTCATAACTTTATATAAGTGCATTACCAGCAGTGTACATATCTACTTGTTTAGATTTGATAAGGACCAAGCAGTCGAACCAATGTCAATAAAACTTACCTTAAAAAGTTTTGAAAACTTTTTGGATAAACGCAGCGGTAAGAAGGAAAAGGTAGAGACATAAAATGAGGCACAAAGCTGTTTACCATATAACACGTGTAATATGGCATTACATATTGCTAGAATGTACTTCTATTTCAGGGTGTACAACTGACAGTGAATGTCACTCTGGGTTCTGCGCAGCGGAGCGGCACAATACGGCTTTGGAGTATGACTGCTGGTGCCCCGATTATACTGCCGGAGAGTATTGTAGTTTCTCTACTGATTTCTATGACCGTGTGTACAATTTTTTTTCAAAATTACATATTACTATTTACGTGTTATTACGTGGTATTACATAGGTACCATCATATACATGTACTTTGTTGCGTCACGTCGATTTATATTGTTGATGTGTTGCGCAAACATCACAAATGCAAGTGATTTACCCACAAAACAGGAAATATTCAGCCCTTATGTCTGATTGTATAAAACTTGAATATGCAGATGACTTAAAAAAACTGGTCCTTTTAGTGGATATGTCAGAATTCTCATGAAATAGCGATAGTCATCAACTATTTTCAGGACATATAAGGCAAGCTCTTTATTATTTATCGGTGTGTTTACACAAAGAATATCAACGCATTGCATCCCAGAAAAAATGAGGATGTATGTTACGTCTATTCTATTCTCAAATGTGAATAATATTATATCTAAATCTTAGTAGAATTGACAGCAACACCATCAAAGGCGGTGTTGTGTAGCAAAAAGACTCTTGTTAGTATGGCCGATAGCATGAGGAAATCAACATGGGTCCAGCACCATAGGAGAGTGTATAAATACTAATATGCTGTGCAAACATTACACCGTACACATTACTACTATCACAGAGAAGGGTAACTAATAGGCACATAGACTACGGTGGCCAGGGCATTCGTTTCAGGCTGAAATGTGCTCTAGTAAATGCGTTATCACCTAACTGTTTTTAAATAAGCTGACACAGTCCGTTGCAATTACACATTTAACATTGAATATTTCCACCATTAATACATAGCTTCATTAGTCAGTAAATCAACCAAGAAGTTATTTTGATTTGATGTGATTGATTAGTTTGCATCACCGTACCGACTGTGGCAGGTTAGCAAAGTGGATTAGTGCGTCCGTCTACACATAATGACTGGTCTGCTGTTAGCGGGAGACCATGAGTTCGATTCCAGGGCCTTTCAAATAACTTTTCAAGCCTGTCTCTGAAATTTCTGATATGATACCTGTGTTTCAGAATGTTTGGGTGCAGATGCGTCCTGGGAATGGGGATGTTATGACCCAATGATGGGTCCTTATTACATTATTAATCACGAAGGTGAGTCAATGTGATTTCACATACTTTCCCCTAGTTGCTCCGATCAGGGTGTCAGTTTAACCCCTTTCAAAACGCACTGGAGCGGTCTACCAAACGGGAGCTACCGCGCGTCGCTATGGGTTTTGCCACTTATTTTTAGCGTGATTGTATTGAACAATTTTAGAACCATATGTAAAAAAATAATAATCTTTCATCAATTTTAGAATGTTCGGTGTGTACGACAGAGTTTGAAAGAATATTAACATCACTTCTTGGTGCACGAGATTTGAATGATGTCACTGGCGATGACTACAGTGCTAATTACAAGAGAGATCTTGGTTTTGATGGAGATGAATGTATGGATCAGCTCTATTCTGCTAATGAATATACACAAGCTGTTGATAGCCTCGTTAATGAGTTGTATAATGCTATAGAACAAACCGACCTCGACAATCCCTATCGAAAGCAAATTGAAACCAAAATGAGAGATATCCTTTACTATTCCAAGCCGCTATTAGATGAAACCCAAAGTGAGATCGACCGGTGTAAAGGAGAATTAGAAGCAGCAAAGCAAACACAAGATTATGCAAAGCTGATAGCCAGTCGAATCAGAAGAAAATCAAGAAAAGCAGATGCCCTTGAGGGCCGTTTAAAAGATTCACAGGAAGATTACATATCTGATAAATTTAATCTAACTAGACTTGAAAGGGATATAGGCTACTTGAATAACATTCTGTCGTTTGAAAAGATAACAGAAGTAGAGAAAGCAGCCGTCGAAGAAGCTAGAACAAAATTGATAAAACAGAAGAATGCTATAAGAAGACCTGTAGCTCTCTTTGAAAGACGAATTCGCAGCCTTGAAAGCCTTAACACAGAAATCTCTGATCTTATTGCTGAATACAACAATATTCCTGATATGACAGGCGAGATAGCAATGTTAGAGAAGTGCATTCGTGACGGGCAAGCTATTATCTATAGAGAAATACCACGGAGAGAACCAGATTTGGATAACTTGATGATTTGGATGAGCGAATATCAGTTTTATTATTTCAAGTTAAGAGAGCTTCGAGCCTGGACAGAGTATTGTATACTAGTCAACAACGATATGATTTCATACGTCGGCAATAGTATATTGTATACATAATAATATATATATATGATTACTAAATTTTGCAAACATGCAGATGTTGCACAAATTGTGGAGTTTACCTGTAATTTAGTTTGCTCATCATACTTGACATATCCCTTAAGTTTATTTCAGCCAGATATTAAAATCTTATTCATGATTGTTTTCCCAAAACAATGTCAATTTGTGTGACACAGCTCTGGCTGATATAAAAGTGAGGACATAATTCTATTCAATACATTGTCAACTTGAGTGTGACATAGCATAATCCACTGTATTTAACAAGGAAGCAGATTGGTGTAGCTGGGGAATTAGATAGCGCTTTGTAACAGGGAAATAAAATTGGTGAAAATAAATCTTTGTCTGTGTCTATAGCAACAAAAATATTATCTTATAAAAGGGTGTTTTCATATGTTACTCCGCATTAAACACAAACTAGAGGTAACGTACGCACTTATAAATGACAATTATTAGTTGACAAATGTTAATTTGTGATTCATCAAAGAGAACGACAGGTATTTTAAAAAATATAATGAGGGTGGGGGAGGGCGCGGGGAGAAAAATCCCTATAACAAATATTGACACTTAAAACCTACTGGAATGTACATTGCACTAGACTGGATTTAAAACGGATAACGTACATGTATTGAGTTCCTTTTCATTAAAACACTTATCTGCTATTAATTTGTTAAATAAAAATGTCAACCAAAAGCACTCTCATTAACACACTCATTTTATGCTGTCCTCCAAAATAGACCCCTTCTACTCCTAAACGGCTTGGGCTATCGGTTACTGAGTGAGCCTTCCAACAGGATCTGTTTTCATTGTGTGATCGACCCACTTTTCTCGGGCTCGTCAGCAACTCCCAAGGACCTACTGTCCGCCTCTGTGTTCCCTTCCTGCTGACATTTCCATAAAACTGTTGCTTCAGAGGTCACCTGGCAACACACAGCGGCTGA
>CM032660.1:46663925-46722577 GCA_019095985.1 Streblospio benedicti
ACATTTTTCCTTGCTTTAAAAGCCCCGTGAATTTGGGGATTTTTTTTTCCAAGAAACTTTTTAAATTTTCCCCCAAACCCCCAGGGGATTTTTGACGGTTTATGGGGTTCTTTCCCAAAAACCCCATGCGGAAAAGATCATGAAAAATGGCCCACATGCTCCCCCAAGATGCATTTTGGGTCACCTTTTGCTATGGTTGAAGGTGCCGTAGAATCACGTGTTCTGCTGCAGATTTTTCCGGACCAAGAAATTTTTATTTGACCATCCCGGTCCATTTTTTCTAATGGGGGCTTCAAAACACCATTAGCTTAGCCATGTTTTTCCCGTTCTATATGAAACGTAAATCGTGTTTTTAACCCAATATAAACGTAGTATAGCATTAAATATCTGTAAACATTAATACATAATCTCCATAAATACATTATTCCATATTTGCCAAGTTAGATATGGTTTAAAGGCTTCAATGCCCGGTCCATTTCTCAATCACACAAAATCGCAGTTATAGACCGTGAGTTCGAGTCCATGGCCTTCCAATCTTTTGTTATCTATACCAAACAATTCTCTTCTCTTTCTTTCCTTCTCTCTCCATCTCTCTCCTCCTACCCGCTATATTGACATTGCTATATTGACATCGCTTCCATTTAACTATATCAACTGGCCCTGACTGGATTCAAACTCACGACTCCAAGGTGATGAAACCAGTAGGTCTATGAAACCTTTAACCCAAGCTGTGCTAGTACAGTATTCTTACGAGTTCTACACTATATTGCTTGTGACATCAATTCTAGTCTTCTCTTTCTCTCTCACTCTCTCTGTTCTATATACCAAGCAAGTTCCCACCACTATATCTGTGAGAGGGACAAAGTGTAGAATAGAATTGAATTCACAAACAAGATCGGAAAAACCCTCATTAGAAGACTCCAGAATGATTTTTAAACAAGTTATTTAGTCATTGTCATGCAATGCATGGATGACGTTAAAAACCTACAGGTGAATATTTCGGTGGCAATGTCATAAACAGAAAGCAGTAGCAATTGCATACACTTTTTATTGCGTCACTTCATCAGAAGCAAAGTCTTATATCTATGCACATGTACGTATCTACAATATATGATGTCTATAGCTGGAGAAGCTACATCGTTTACTTATCTGTATTTCAGAATGCCAAAATGCCTGGGAAACCTGGGAGTGGGGCTGCTACGACTCACTGTGGTATTCTGATGCCCATAATTTCGACACTCTTGATGGTGGGTCAATGCGTTTTTCTCTAGTTTTTAGTTTAAACAATACGTAATGCGTCATGGGCAGTTGGAATGACGCAGCTATACGTAGTGCACGAATGTAAGGGATACTATGCACGAGATAGACAGAACCCGCACATCGCCTTTGAGATTTAGTTGTTGTCAGTGCTTCTGATCTCGTAATCATTCTTTCTGTTTTTTTCTTATTCCTTGTTAATTAATTAATCTTTATGATATGATAGAGAGTTTAAAACAGTACTTGATTACAATGTATTAACATGTACTTAATAAAATTAATGTTTGAAAATGACTAACTATCTACATGCATAATTTGTAATGAAACACACTGAATCACGAGTGTTTAGCACAATAGTTACGCAACCTTTCATCTATTTCAGAGTGCTCTGTTTACACAGTTGAGTTTGAGACGGTGTTTCTGTCTCTTCTGGGTGTAGACCGCCTGGGAGACCTCACGGGCGAGTCAGCAAGCGGCGTTTACAAGAGAGATCTTAGTTTCGACGCTGATGACTGTAAAGCTCAAATCGATTCTGCTTATGAATATATAAACACCATTTCGACTCTTCTGGATGATATTCGGCCTAGGGAGGATGACAATCCTTACAGAAGAGTTATTGTCAGGAGCATGGCGGACATAATGTTCGAGCTGGAGTCGCTCCGCAATAGCACTCAAGCCAAAGTTGACAAATGTGCCGCCGACATGGACACAGCAAAACAGAAAGTGGATTCTGCCAAACAGGTAGCTCGTCAAATCAGACGAAAGACGAGGCAAGCAAACGCAATTGAGGTTCGTTTGAAAGATTCGCATGCAGCTTACGTCGCCGACATACATAATCGCACAATGCTGGACACAGATATCGAACACTTCAATAACGTCCTGGCGTTCGAAAAGATCACGGCCGACCAGACAAAAATGGTTAAAGAAGCAAGAGCCAAGCTGATTGGACAAAAAAATGCTTTGAAAAAGACCAATAGCATTGTTTGAAAGAAGAACTAGCATCCTAAGAAACCTCAATACCGAAATCTCTGATCTTATTGACAAATACAACAAGATTCCTGACATGACCGGCAAGATAGCAAAGTTAGAGAAGTGCATTCGTGACGGGCAAGCGACTCTCTATAGAGAAATACCCCAGATGGAAATGGATTTCGATAATATGATGATAACCATGCGAAAATATCAGGAATGGGTATTCCATTTACGAGAGCTTGCCGGCTGGGTGGAGTACTGCTGGGCAATGAATTACAAAGTGTTGGAATACATTAATAATGCCACATCGACAGCGATGTAGGAAGACGTGAAGCAAATATGCGGAATTTGGACGATATGGGTTTTGCGTAATTTGTAGAAGTAATACTAAAAAAACGTTGTAAAAAAGAATTCGTTTATACTAAAAAAGTAGATAGGTCTAGTCTAACAGTAGCATAATGAAGCGTTGAAAGTGAAGACATTTTTATCCATAATATTGTCAATTCAAATGTAATAAACACAATATATAGACATATTTATGCATATAAACTTTCTGTACCCACTCTTACTAGCACGTTGTGTGTAGCATGGGGAATCGCTAGAAGCATGTAACTGGGGAATAAAATTGGTGAAAACAAACTTTGTTTGTGTCAGTCGCTGCAATGTTTTTTGTCTTATAACCAAATTAATTTCAAAGACACCCATTGCATTATGGATAGACATCATTAGCAATAGCGATATCAATATCTGGTTTGCAGTGCTGGAATGCTCAAACCATTTGATATGGGACAATTATTTAATTGCATACGCACATATTGGAAAAAAATCATGAACCAGTCTTTAGTAAATTACGGAAAATCACAAACCTGCTTAGAAACTGTGTGAACCATTAACTATCAACGGTTTAACAGTTTTACTGGTGTATATAAACTACGGTTAAACTACACTGAAACTACACTATTGAATACTCATCTGCACAAGTTCAAATACTTATATTTGTACATATTTACACTTTGCTGTTGTGCAATATTTATGAAGCTGTACCTTGAGAGCTTTCAATCCATCAGGGATCTTTGTCAGTCTGCAGACTTCCGTCTCTGCGTCACGTGATGGTGGTGTGACGTCATCGGCGGCGGCTGGTAGGAAAATTCACCAACAGATCATGCCGCTACTATACGTCCAATCGTAAGCAGCATTGATAGAATTACTTACAAGTGTTCGGAATATATGGCATTGATAATTTCCCCCATAATTTGAAAGACTGAGAGGCACATCAAGAATTTAAAGCGATTTGGAGAGATCATTAGCGGTTGCAGAATTGATGAAGGTCAAGAAATGAGATCATATCACGTCACCGCCCTTTTCACCAGAGTGCCTGTGGACAAAGCAGTAGACTGTATTAGGACCAACCTGGAGGCAGACAGAGACCTACATAAGAGGACCACGTTGAAGCCAGCAGAAGTCGCGGAGCTTCGGGAGATTGTACTTGGATGTACCTGCTTCACGTGCGGCGGGAGATTCTATGAGCAGATACATGGAGCCGCAATGGGATCAACAGTTTCCATGATAGTTTGTGACGCTATGATGGAGGATATAGAAGAGACAGCAATTACAAAAGACTCAGCAAAGCAGTCGGATATATGCGGCGTAGTGTGCCAGATTAACTGTGGGGGTTCAGGCTCAAAATGCAATATTGGTAGGTAAAACGTCCAAGACCCTGGACACTGACAACATGAACATAGACTAGATCAGCAGTACCTAGTCGCAAGTCTATTACAACCAACCTGACATCAGACGCCCATCCAATCACTTTGGACATCAGCATTGATTTTTTTTGGACAGTTCAAGTACCGGAACGAAACTCAGGGAGGGTGTTCAGACCTGAACAAAACGTGGGGCAATAAGACCTGCAATCTGCTACGCAACATTTCAAGATCAGCCGCCGCCGATGACGTCACACCACAATCACGTGACGAATAGGTGGAATTCGGCAGCAGTACCTCCCGTATGCATATCTCAAGGTATAGGTTCACCAACATTAAAAAAGCAAAAGTGTAATCGTGTACATATACATGTAAGTACCTTAAATAGTTAACTATGGGTATTGATCTTTGGAGCAAGTGTCAATTATTTTTTGTTTCCTTACTACAAACACTGAAGCCAGACACATTAAACTACACTTTAAGATCTTCAACTTGAGCACATGGCAACCTGCTCCATGAACTGGATCAGAATAATGTTTACAACTCTTTCTGAAAAACACGAAAACATATAAACAAATACAATAAAGTGCCCTTGAAAATGGTAGACACACATCCAAAGTCATTAAATCAAAGTAATAGTATTTGTGCCAACTACTGGGGCACATTTAGTCAAATCTGCCACACCCATTTATGGAAACAATGTCACAAACAACGGTTTGGAAACCTCGGGTAGGGGACTGGTGGGGGGGGGGGACTTCACCTTATGGCCTTGAGTATGGACGTGGCCCGAAACTGGGGGGTTTTTTTCACATTGTTAATTGGTATATTTCTGGGTGTCTTTTTACATTTTTAGTATGTCACATTTTTGTCCGATATTGGAATATTACGTCACATAGATTATGTCACATTTCTCTCAGATGTGTGTATATTGCAGGTCACGTTTTTCTCAAAAATATATTGGTGGGTGCCATTTTCCGTCGCACATCCGTACCCGTCAACTTTTCTAGTACCCCCACCCCCGTCCTAGTTCGTTCACGCCCTAAAACCCCTGCCGCATAGGCAATCGTCAACTCCCACATCTTCATTTTCATAGTATTTGTTCACGCCCTTTTTAAGTTCCCCCCCCCTTCTGAAAACCATGCCTCATGCCGTGAGAATATGTAAACAATGATGACCTGCCGCATACACCAGCAGTATGTGCTTCCGCCCACTTTCCTATTGTTGTCCAAGTCTTTACACGAGCCTGCGCCGGTGGTCACAGCTGCTCTCTTTCACTCTGCTACGCAATTCAATTCTAAAGAATTGTTCACAGCACAGAACCCCAATCAGTTGGCGCCGTATTGTTGGGTGTATCGCATCAAAACAGCACGGGATACAGCATCATGTATTTACTGAAGCTATGTGGATTTTCGTTTCTATTTCTTACTATTAACACTGGAGTGGACACGCTTACAACAGACTATGAACCAACACAGCCCTGTGGTGCAGGTAAGTCATAGCTTCTCGTCTGCTGATCATAAGTAAAATATTTTCTTCTCAAATAAACCAGTGAAGATTAAGCAGCACTTGTCCATAACTGGAAAGGAGAGGTAGGACAGTTGTTTTTTACAATTTTCAAAGATACTAGATGAACAGATCAATGCCAGTCGATTACAATTTCACACAAAATAGTGATAACTGATTATAATTACACAAATTGCAATTATACCTAAATATGGTCAGTCACTTATGTAGTGGTCATAGATCACGTAAACGTCTGTTTTTTGTTTGTTTGTTTGTGGTGTTTGTTTGTTTGTTTGTTTTTGTTTTTTTGGGATGTGGGTGGGGCTACAGTATTAACCATCACAACATTAATGGGCGGGAAGTCCAGCGAATCTAATCTTAAAACTACCCACCATCCCCCATCTTTGTGTTGTAAATGATGCATACCTGTCTGATGTGTCCAGATGCCTGCAGCTCTGACGGAGACTGCCACGCCGGCTTCTGCGCCATGGAGGTGAAGAATGGCGCGTCTCCATACCTGGGCTGCGAGTGCTGGTGCCCCGATTACGCATTGCCTTATGCACCCCACAAACTCTGCACAGAAGGTAACAGCGCACCGCCAACCCAAGAGCCAAGGGTGTGCACCGCCCGTCTAAGATGTGATTCATGTCACATATAATACCATACAATTCGTTTTTTATGTAATGCTTGTCATGTTAACTCATAATATATTGTATATTCGTGCTACAAAGCATGGTAGGAGTCATAACAGAGGCGGGAACATGTAATGCTGTGACTTTTAAGTTCTAAAAAAATATTGAAAATAGCATTGAACTGTTCCTTCTTAATTAAAATCAGACAATTCATTTCACAGCACGTGCAAAGGTGCCTTATTTGTTCGCTACACTGGCAAAGCAGAAGTATATTTCTGTACTGTTTGAATCAATTGGTTAGCAAGCCGCAATCGAAGCTAAATCACATTCCATCCACAATACAATGGACCATCGCCAGGCGTTGGAAATTTGGTGAAAATATCAATATTGTGATTGCATAGAATTGTGTCAAAAATGTAAAGTGATGAAGTACATACTAGAGCATATTTTAGCAAACGTAAAACACATGCCCTGGCTCCCAGGTCTATGTTCTTATTAGATATCCTTCTATACAATAGCAGTAATGTGTACGGGAATATATGGTGTTTTGTACAGCATGCTAGTATACATACCACACCCTCCCATGATGCTGGGGCCGTGAATTATATCCTGGGAATCCAATGCAATCAAATGTCGCCAGTCACCAGTCAACTTGGTTTCAGAATTTATATGAAATTCATTTATTTTAGGTTGCCAGGGAGAGAATCTATGGGAGTGGGGCTGCGAGCCGAACGAAATGAACTACTGTAAGTGACGCTTTCTTCACGTACAAACTTTTGACAGTAAAAGCCTGACCTAGGTTAGCATTTATCATTCTTTTTTCATGCAATTTCATTGGTTATCACGGTCTACAACAATCAGATAACCCGGAGACGGTTATCACCCGTGTTTGGCACCAAAAGAGGTGATCTGTCATGGTTATCCCGTTTGTACTCCGCAGGACTAATTTTTCACTTTTTTAAAAACAGTATTGTAATTGTTTAGAAAAGAATGATAAATACATCTCGTTCGGGTAAATCAGCATGCTCAGTTTAGCGATTGACAGTCAATTTCGTTGTCAAAAACTACGAAATTAAACAATTGATTTTGAACCTGTACAGCGCAATACTTTGTTATAATGCAAATGTAATTGAAATGTCTCATGATCACCCCGGATTTAGTTAATTGTTTGATGCTCTACTTTCTGCAGATTCCGACACCACAGACGCTGGAGGGGAGCTAGGTAAGTTCACTGGTCTAATTGTATCATTCTGGTGTCACTTAAGGCAGCTAATGCAGGTCGGAAACACTATTTCATTGCTATTGAAGTAACACAGTTCAATACTTAAGTCATTGGCAAAATCAGTGAAATACAGTGGAACCGTATTATTGCTTATCTCAAATGTTCTTGTGCCTCGAAGCTAATGTCAGGTCCATTCGGCAACAACATGAACATATGTCAGTTGGTCTCGAACATTATACTGTCACCTCTAAATGACTTACATGTACGAATAGTTGAAATGGATGGAAAGCAAAGGAATTGCATGTTGACCACCTCCCCCTCCCTGAATACCCACATTATAATGCTCTGCCCCATAAGGGTCTGCCATGTATTATGGAAAAATAAAAATGCCATCCTAAATGTGTTTGAAAATTTACCCCCCACCCCAAGCCCCCTCCTTCTGCTACAATTACTGCCAACATTCGGGGCCGCTCCCAACATGTCCATCCCAGATTTTCAAGACCCCACCCTCACAATAAAAACCAAGCTGTGTTTTTCCATTGACCCTAAACCACCTAGTCTTACTTCATACCTTGCATGCGCCATGCAAAATGTTAGCCTTTCTTACCACACACATCCGCCCGAAACCCGGTGCCCTTCAATTGCCTCGTTTCAGTTTGTGACGTGTGCAGCGTGACCTCTGACTACGTGATGACGTCACATTTGGGAGGACGCAATCTGACGGAATTTTCCACTGGTGGAGAAACTGTCAAACGAGATGTCACTTTCAACCCAGACGAGTGCAAACTCCAACTCAACGACGCCAATGAGTTCCTAAATGCGATAACCACATACTTAGATGACTATATTGCAAATGCACAGGACACCAGCTACCGAGACAAAGTAAGTGCTGTCTTTGACGAGATACAGGATTCTGAACCTGTGGACGACATTCAAGCCAGAATCGACCAATGTGCCGCTGACTTAGAAACAGCAAAGCAGAACAAGGACGCTGCAAAACTCATAGCACGCAAGCTGCGCAGAAAGACCAGGAAAGCAAATATTATTGAGGGGGTTCTAAAAGAGTTACAGACATCTTACATTCCAGACAGATACAATCTTACCAGGCTAGAACGAGACATAGGCTACTTGGATAACGTTTTAGCGTTTCCCAAAATAACAGATGAACAAAGGATTGCGGTCACTGAGGCAAGGCAGAAGCTGGTGGAACAGCAGAAGGAGCTGACCAAACCGGTCAGCACCATGGAGCGAAAGATCAGCTCAAAGACCAGTCTCTTGGTCAGCCTTAATGGAGAAATCACCAGCCTGGTCGCCGACTACAACAGTATTCCTGTCGTGACTGCGTCACAGATCGCCGGCTTGGAGGCGTGCGTCCGTGAAGGGCTCACTGCGCTGAGGGAGCGAGAGGGCAAGGGGCTGGACCTGGACAACATGATGGTGCTGATGGCGGAGGACCAGATGTACACCCACAAGCAGCGGGAACTCCAAGCATGGAAGGACCACTGTCTCAGCGACAATCAAGACTTGCTAAAGAGAATCAATGAGTTGTAGATGAGAAAGTGAGCGGATGAAGATGGGGATGGGGGGGGGGTATGGTGAAAAGGAGGAGGGGAAGGGTACAAACGAGGGATATATTGGGATAAAGGGGAAAGAGTTTTTGTGGGACTGCAAGGGAGCTGGATATGGGACAAATGCTGATTTGTGGGGTGTGGAAAAATGTCAACATAGGGGAAAGGACATGCAGAAATAGGGATCACCGTTTCGAGACAATTTATAACCCCCGTTGATGGGAGGGGTGTATCTGGATGAGTAATTACATGTAACTCTTTATGGCACAATTGGTTGATTTTTTGATGCGTTGATACCTTATACGTACGGACGTTTCCCAATATTCTTACAAGGTTGGCAGCATTTATAGATGTATGTATCCTACCACCTCACAGTTCTATTTCTACACATTTTTAATATTCAGAATATAGAATCTTATAATCGCTAAGTGTTATATTATGGTAGGGTCATTAGACACGTGCTTATTACATTATGGTACACAAATAGTAATTGGTATGATAGAAAATCATTTTATTATTTATATTGGAGCATATATATCTCATTATACCATTATGAAACTAGTGTAATGTCACTTCTGTGACTTATTTTATTTGGGAATCAATAAATGGTGAAAACATTGTTTTGTTGGATTTTAAATACCCAGACAGCAATTAAAACAGTTTTACATGCACTTTAAAACAATTTGAGTGACTACTCAATAGAGTGAATACAGTTTGCAGTCCATTTGTCGACAAATGTCATTTAATTTTCTTTTATGAAGTCATTGTATTGAATCTTTGTCAACAGTTTTTTCAGCTTTTCATCCATTATTTAGCAGGCGATATGTCATGCAACATAAGGCATTTATAGTTTTTTCATCCATTGTCTCCTTGTGCCTATATCAGCACACTTGCATTGATTTATTGAATTATTGCATAGGTGATGAATTTGTTTTGACGTCTAGATAAACAGGTCTGGTCTATGTCTTTTTCTACCTTCACCTTTAATAGAAGAGCAATAAAAAGTGCAAGCAAACTAGTGTGGCTGTTTGCGATTGTAATCTGATAGGTATCCGAACAGTTAGTTCACAAGTTTAGCCTACAAACTTACTTACTTACTTACTTACTTACTTGCTTACTTACTTACTCATTAACTCACTTACTTATTAACTCACTTACTTACTTAGTTATCTATTTACTAACTTACTTACTTACTTAAGTCACTGTCACAGTAGAAAAAACGGATGAACCACGTATTAGGAATTACAAATGTTTTGGTGTTTTCTTTTTACGCGGGGGGCCAGAAAAAAATGACAAAATCTTTAGCTTTAGATACGGACAATACACTTACAAAACACAGATGATACACGGATTTCCACGTACATTATACACTAGACATGATGTTTGACTGAAAAAACCCAGCACAGATGAATATCGGATAAATAGCGTATTCGGACGTTTTACGGACAATGTACGTTTGTATCACGGTAATATCACGCAGTCCACGTATGATATAAAAATCCATCCGTGCAAATACTTTTGAACATTCCAAAATGATGAGCGCGGACATCTCGACCCGTGAAATCACTCCACGTAATTCGACGTATAAAAACGGACGAGGCACTTAAGAATCACACGGATGAACCACGTACGACCCTATCCGTGGTACATACGTGTTTCATCCGTTTTTTCTATGTGACAGTGACTTTTACTTGCTAACGTCTTAAATTACTGACTCACTTACTAGAATCACTTCCGCTATTAATAGACACACTCATTTAAACCTTTCACGAAGCACACCCTGGTGGCTTTCAGTCGTCTTGAGTCTTTCCCTGTTTGTCGTCTATTGGTCAGGTGATAAAAACCGTGTCGTCACTAGTGGCCGAGACCTGCCAGCCATTGACAGCAACATCCTGCCGCACACACAGACCACCATCACGTGACACCAGGGGCATCCGAGAAGATTGAAAGCTATCAGTAACACAGTGTATGTTTAAATAAAAAGCCAAAAGATGGTTCATCTTGAGCTATGATTAATCAAACACATGGGTAACTAGAGCAAATAATATTATAATAAAATAAAGATATTTTTACTCTTGCATGTAGCTTTGTTTGGTGTTCATTACTTTCAGTTTCAAGGTAATCGGTCAAAACATGATTAAAGCCTCCTGCACATTTCCACTACACAGTAAATGACATCAGCAGCAGCATAACTAACCTTACGTCCACACTTTCTGTACAACAACACCGTCAATGTTTAAACAGGCCTATAAACATAGCACAGCTTTCTTTATAATGCACTGTCTGTTATCATTCCAGTCCAATTAACCTTTATAGCGAAGTTACTTGACATTTGTTAAGCAGAGACTCCTGTCCTAATCCACAGTAATGTCAGACCTGACCTAGGGTGCCGTATATAAGCTGTACGCTCTTAGGGCCAGTAAATATGGACCCCGGGTAAACAGCTGGAGATCCAATGAAGTCCTTCTCTGTGATGCGACCATCTCCATAAGAAGACCATTCCTTGTTGTGGTCCAAACATCCAGTAAACTACCACAAGCATCAAGCGACCACCTCTCTATTGAGACCACTTGGGGTGAGATTCCAGGGTGATTGTGAATACAGTGGATACGTCATAACTAACATCACAATGGAATGTGCATCGTAGACATTTCAATTCCCATCAGGTGGTCTGTATAAAGAGGTGGCCTTAATGGGAGGATCGCCTGCCATAGCCAATGTCTATGAACTAGTTTTGTAGTCAACTATCCACACACCCAGTCGAATTTGCATTCTTGCACCAGATCATTGGAATCCTCGTCACTCTATAATTGCAAATGTCTCACATTAACACTCACTCGCCTGACCTGCACCTACATAACGTGTAGACGCCATGAAGCAGCACACACAACCAGTTTGCTCAACACCCGCCACAAGCCCCATTTACCAAGTGACAGCTGCCCCCCCCTCCCCGCCCATGCTATCACCCCCAGCGGCGTCCATGACAGATCCGGGGACGTCCTGCTGACGTAATGAAGACGGATCCGCCGCCGCCGCCGCGACATGTCGCCAGCAGACGACATTCGGCGGCGGCGGCGGCGGCGGCGGCGGCGGCGGCGGTTGGTTGTACATGTTGGTTGACCGCGTTGTTGTTGTTGTTGTTGGACAGCGGCATTTGTTGATTGTTGTTGTTGTTGTTTTGTTGTTGTTGTTGTTGTTGTTGTTGTTGTTGTTGTTGTTGTTGTTGTTGTTGTTGTTGTTGTTGTTGTTGTTGTTGTTGTTGTTGTTGTTGTTGTTGCTGCTGCTGCTGCTGCTGCTGCTGCTGCTGCTGCTGCTGCTGCTGCTGCTGCTGCTGCTGCTGCTGCTGCTGCTGCTGCTGCTGCTGTACTTGTCCCAAATCAACATCAAACCACAAGCTGTAAACTCGCGTCCACAAGAGCTCTTTGACCTGAATGACCTTTAAATCATGTAACCACGTCCACTTTACCACCATTTTATCGCCCAAGCCGGGAGGAGACAGCGATCTGGACCAGCCCGGGAGAGACATGAAACACGTCCGACCCTTGTAGGGGGCGGATGTTTATGAATATTATGGTCCGGATCAGTGGATCCGAGCAACTCAATCCATGGGAGGCCAATAAGGCTGGGGGCTGACGGGAGACGTCTACTGGAGAACTTGGCAGCAACACACTATCAATAGAGGAGGGTCCACGCGACGACCGTTGGTCTTATTATTGAGGCAGTCTTCATCGGCAGATCCAGGGGGCGCAGGGGGCACGCCCCCCCTTTCCCACCAAAATACTTCATTTTCATAGGTTTTTTCATGAAATCCCAAAGTGACCCCCCCTTTTTTTCCTTAAGTGCGCCCCCCCCCCTTTTCCAAAAACCTGGATCTGCCTATGGTCTTTGTATAGAGAGGTGGTCGTCATTGTAAGCACTGTGCCCCGACATACTGACTGAGACACGGACAGCTGCCTTTGTCAAGTGCTGCCACCTTGCAAAAGAAGCGAGTCTTAGAAAATGTTAAACAGTAAGTTTAAGATTGATCCATCGCAAAATTTAGCCACTGTGCCTGTAGTTCTCATCACGTTAATCTGGCTGATATACTCATAACGACAGATTATTTACACCAGTGATCAACAGAGAGCATGGGCCACCCCTAACACTGATTCTGACCTCCCGCTATGTAGTCATGTTTCCTGTGGCCGTCCTCGGCAGGAAACGACACGAGGACTGTGGCCGGAAGTGAACATAGGAATGTCCGCTCACAATGAAACAGGGAGAGTCTTTCATATAGGACTGTTTGCTATCAAAGGAGACCTGCCATTGGGGTGTCTGTGATAGATCTGTGGCTATATGGGGAGAGATTCGTGTAAGAACTGGACTGAGCACTTTCTCTATAGTGTATGTCTATATATCCAATACTATAGAGACAGAAGTGTTCCCGATATAACATAGCCATTGTCTTTGATATGAGATGTTTGTTGTATTCGAAAGGTGGCTTGTCTAGATTGAAGTATGATAAACCTGTTTATACATGTACATGAGCAGAGAATCTTGCATTCTGACTTAGTATACCAAGTCTATATATCGAGCATGTCTGTGGGTCTTCTTTTAGCAAACATATGTATTTCATACAGTGTTATTTGTATGTACTTTAGCCAAACTTATTGTGTATTAGATTAAACAATCAATTCATTCCATAAAGTATCCCAAATGCATTCAAACGTTGTTGTTGTTGTTTGTTTTTTTGTCGTTTTTTTCACATAAAAACCAAATTTCTCTTCAGGCCAGTCGAAGCAATTCCTGGGTTGTCTAATAGAGACGCTGTTCTGTACTACTCGGGCATATATATTAAGAAGAAAAGAATCCACGAGCCCAGTAAAAAGTCCCTCTCTACAGTATGCACCAATCGTATTACTATTGCTGTCAAAACAAAGGGAGAAACCACATGATTTGTCATGTCTTGCAATCTTCAGTTTATAAATGGGTCACAAAATCCATGTCTTTCTCTTATTTCCCATATCTCTCTTTGTTGATTTTTACCCACGTGTTATTTTAAGGCGTTTGTTTCTACATTGACATTCCCCATCACTCTGCTGACACATCAAACATCCCTCCACCGAACACAATAAACATGCATCTCACGAGTACACTCAGGAACTTAGCCAGAGCTTAAAAAGCATCACTGTCAACGCTCTGTGTCATCGTGAAATAGGAAGTGAATTTTGGGGGGTACAAAACAAATACACTACACAAACAAATAGAATGGGAATTAAACAAAAATCAAACCAAAACATAATGTCCACGCCAAACACAATCATCAATGATCATTGGCAGTGAGCATTATGCTTAAAATCATTAGAATAACGTATTGCAAGATCATTAATTATAGATGAGAAAGTAGTAACAATTGTTTGAGTATACACTAGAAATACACTAAATTACACTAAAAATTGTGATTTAGGAATAAGATTATCAAGAACTGTAAAAGCTATTTTGAAAAAAGGGTGATGAAGCAAAATCTGAAGAGTGAGGAGGTAAGTGAGGCAAAACAAAAGCAAGGAGGCGCCTGCCACAGCCTCGATACGGGCCTGATGTGTTCAGCATGGCATGATTATATTTATCTGAGCTTGAACTATGCATCAAGGCTGGCTCTGAAAAGTAATTTTACCACGAATGAAAAATGTGTGTGCCACCATGATATTCCATTGAACGAAAGTTTATGTTTGTTTATGTGTATATACTAGACGCATGAGATCGTTATGTATAGAATCTAAATTTGTAACATCAGGTATTTGCATACTAGAAATAGCTTCGAATAGTGGTTAATGTACAGCACTTTGATAAAAATATAATTACTGATATATCCACTAAATATATTTACTCTCTATTCTGCACTTTGTATTCGAATTTGTATGCCTTGAACTTTATTGTGGACAATTATCTTTTCTATAAAATTCATGGCCAACTGTGTTAGCTTAACTTCGTTTCTTTGAATCATGAAAATCAGCGTTTTTTGGGTGACCGACACTTCCGCGAGTCACAAATTTCAACAGCATCAAACACTCTCATTGTCCTGTCACCACCACCACGTCCTCACACCCCTCGAAGCACTCACTGCTGTGTTTCACCTGCGATCCGATGTACATGGGCGAGTCCCCGACCCGCGCATGGGCACCACGGGGCTGAGGTAGCCACCGCCAGCCCCTGGAAGCACTCCAGTGATGCAGTGATGACGGAGTGTTCATGTTGTTAGTTTTACTATTATCAGGGCCGCAGCCAGAATTGCAAACGATAGGAGGTGAAATATGTTAGACAAGGATGCAGGCGAACCCCACAGTCGCACAGCCTTTCTAATGGTGATTGGGGACATGCCCACCCCACCCTCAAGAAAAGTTTGGAATTTAACCATGTTGTCATAATGCCTGAGACTATTTCAGAGTGAAGCGTAGCCTCAAGAAGTAACCTTATAGAAAGAAATGTCCCAAAACTCAGCTTCCAATGGCAGGTCCAGTTTTTTTTGGGAAAAAAGGGGCTGCACTTAAGGGGTTTCATGGGTTTCATACGTGCGATCGATTGCGAAGGGTAAAAAAAAAATCTATGAAAATGAAGTATTTTGGCTAGGGAAAAGGGGCCCTGCGCCCTCCACCCCCACCTGGATCTGTCTATGGCTTCATTCAGAAGTTGACGACAAAAGTCTCCCCCAAAACATAGTAGGCAGTTGCCTCCCTTGCCTCATATGTAGCTAAGGCCCTGACACTGCCCAAGCCGAATAATTAAGTCAAGAATTAATGCTTGTGCATGTTCATGTTCGCATATTAGTTCCATTGTTGAAATAGAACCAAAAGCGAAACACGTCTGCACCCTCCACTATTGAGCACGCGGCACCAGGTAGCAGTCTACTCGCTCTCGCCCTGCTCTTGCTGCTCGGAGAGACGAGGACTGCTCAAGTGGACTCCATGTACGACAGGATGCTCAATCTGGATGCAGAGTGGCGATGCTGGATTTGTGCAATGATGGGATGTCACTCGTGAGTCTGTGAAGTCGGCATTGAGTTTGGGAGGGTTTCTATGAGGAGGTGTATGCGATTGCTAACATCAGGTGTTGGTGATCAGGAAGTGATTATTGGCATTCTGGAGGATATGGGGGTATTTATCATGAAAGTGGATTGAAGTTGTGTAATTTTGGAACTTTTCTGAATAGGAAATTGCATTTTGGATGGTTGTTTTGAGGCTTTTGGATTGTTAAGATTTGGAATGGATTAACTTGTTGTTGGACTTGAAGAGATCCCTAGCCTTCTGGATTTAGAGATGTTTAGTATTGAAACATATTGGATTATCATGTAGCCAGTGATCAAGAAGTGTACACTTTAAATGGAAACCTTAGTAAATAGGTAACGTGATTGTGGGTTTTTGGTTCTGATTTTAATCAGTACAACAGGAGTATTACCATTATGTAAATAATATATTGTGTTTTGCTGTCAAACTTGTGCATTTATGCTGACGTTTTAATGCACTATTAGCTCTGTTAGTGGAGGTTTAGATATAGTGCAACAAGTGATCAATGGATTCAGGCTATATGTGGGCAGATGTATCAGCAGGTATACATGAACCAGGGTTTTTGCAATCGGATACATCAGTCTCATGTATCCTTGGATAATGCAGTGTACAGTTGTGGATGTCATGTGATGGAGTGATCCCCAGGCATACACAAGACATACAAACGCATATGTTTGTTTTGCAAAACGGATTGTGCACGGATTATATGTAATCACAAAGTTGAATGATTGTGATCTATTTATTATAAAACAGAATAGTATATAGGGATGGGTTAGGGCTATAATATTACCGTATGCAATTCAGGTAAATATGCAGCAATCATTGAACAAATACACACATTGTTCCTTGTAGTATACAAGTGGGCATCTTAAGAACTGCACCACCTTGCAGGGTACATGTACACTTCATAATGCAAAGACGCTTGGCAACTTTAATGAAGCTTACGTTCTTGGTAATCCTATTTCAGTGACAGCTTATATTGAACATGTCTAGCAAAACTTCCCATTCAGATCACCTCTAGAAAAAAGAACACCACCCTTTTCAGGCCTTACTGGTTCTGATAAACACGTCTACGAGTATACTCATATTATATAGTTACTCAATTGAAACTGTTGTAGGTTTAATGATCAGCCTCCACATAAAAAGTAGACACAAAAGCAAACATTGCCTAGGCTTTTGCTCAAGTGACATTTTCGACATTTCAGAATTGTGGCCATGACTGCATTAGGCAAACGAAAGTAAAATGAGAATGTCCCCAGTCATAACCGGCACCGGAAATCGCCATCCTTCCCTCTGTGTTCTAATTCTAGGCCTGTTTTATGTGAAACACAGATAGAGCGTTACTTGTTACCTCACAAACGCCCCTGTTTGAATAAATAAGCCGTCTGTCACTTTTACACATTTATGCCTAAATATATTAGGATGTCAAAATGTGCCAATTTGGAGGCTAAAAATAGAAAGTGTCGTCGGACACAGCACCAAAACACAGCCGTGTCTCTGTGTCATGTACTTATGTACTCCGCGCAAGAGAGCTCTTGGCCAAACTCCCGTGTCCACATGTTATGAAGTAAAGAAGAATGTTTTAGATGATAAAGACAAAGTATATTGACCCCTCTAACTGGTCTAGAAACAGCGAGATAACAGAAATTCGAAATAGGCAAAATTTAGATCAATATTGTGAGAACCCCACCTCCCCCACGTTCACCTCCACCCTAAACCCTAAACCCTAAACCCATACCGCCGCCTACAATATATAGAGTTGCCGTAGTTCCGGGGCGGTGGTGCGATGAGGCTCCCGGCAGAGATCCTCCATCAGGGAGCAGTTAGTTGTATACACACAGGATTTGGGTTTAGAGGGATGCGGGATTTAGGGCTAAAACATACAAATATAGACCGAGGTACAGAGGTGCTATGATGTAAACGGTGCTATTATGTGGTTGATGGGGATAATCAATAATAGTAGCAGAACTGCATCATTGTCTCCTGCTTTAAGTGGCAGCACTCTCGCTCGAGACAATCTTTCTGTGTGTTTTGGATGTATTCGTCACTCTGGCAACCACATCAGCAACATTTCTTTTCATACTGAGATGGTGGGGAGTCCGGGTCAAACCTATCACCGTTGGTATTACTCTATATGGCTAAATGCACATGTATGTTAGATGTGCACTGTATGGTAAAAGGTATGCATTGTGGATTAGGAAACTAGTAAATATCATCAGCTGATTCAAATGAACTATAGGACATTCTACCCACACCCTACGCTCCCCCCCCCCCACCCCCAGCTCCCGTTTGGCGCCTCAATAGCCTAAGCGCTGCCCCGTGAAAGGGAAGCAAAACCCCGGACATCCAATATGGCGGCAGAAAGGACCCAGGATGAGATTAGCTGGGTGATTTACGGCAGGTATTCAGCGTCCAGACCGGGATAAAAGCCGCCCCCATTGATTAATACCCCGGGTAACCCTCTCACTGCCGGCAGCGGGTCATTTAACTCTCTGGGTGACATTTTAACCCTCAAAGTGCCGGCTTGGGATTATTAAGTGACATGTTAACCCTTTTAGTGCCGGTGGGGATAATGTTACCCTCTCGTTGACGCGTTAACCCTCTCAATGCCGGCGGCGGTGATTTAATCCTCTCTCAGACGATGAACCCTCTCAGTGCTGCTGTTAACATTTTAACCCTGTCCATGCGGATGAGAATCATATAACTCTCTTGTGGACGGTTTAACCCTTTCAGTGTCCCGACTGGGGATCACTCAACTCCTTCGGTGACATTTATAAATGGGGATCAATTACATTGTTGTTGACATTTTAACCCTCCCCGTGCCAACAAGTATCACATAACCCTCTCGGCGACACGGATTACGTTTGAGGGCGCCACAAGACACGTGGATTTGCAGAGATCCGGGGATTTGTGTAATGTGTATATAATGGCTGCGAGGGGGGGGGGTGTCAGGCGGAGATGGAGATTTAGATAGGCCGCCCCATGGCTGCCTCTCCCTTGCTGATTTGATGGCTGTTGTTTATTCCTAATTGCACTTGCGGGACGAATATTGAAATTGCAATGTGTTAGAACCTCAAAGTTAAGCCAGAACTTTCTACAAAGGCAAAGCGACCGAGTATTATGATGAGACCACAGTTCGAGCTCCGTAACATTCATACATCTGTGTATCGTGTAACCTCTTCATAACTCTTGTGGGACCAGCTTAATTGAAGTGTTCTCACTACTAGGTGACCGTCTTTGTGAAGTTTCATTGTAAAACAAACAGATGAACCATTAATGGGGCAACGATTGTGATATTTCCCAACAAACTATTGTCCAACAACAGCGCACAACGCGCCATTGCCATCAGTCAGTGAAATATGGCAAGAATAAACTCGTAACATACACTTGCAAGCAAGAAACTTAAAATAACCCATCACTCATTTCCTTCCTGCCTCCCATGACACGCTTTTAATGACACATCAAATACAGAATCACAAAGCTTTGTTCTCTTCTGCTCGGAAAATGTCGTCTTTGGTGTCGTCTGCCGGGGGTGGGGGGGGGGGGGGGGGGGGGGGGGGTACAACTGTAATAAATGTCTGGCTACAAGAACTCCATGTTGGACAGTGTCGTTGATCATGTGGTCGTAGAATAGTTATTTGAAGACGCAGTTAAGGGACTTTTGGAAGGTATTAAGAGGTCCTCAAAAGTGCCTTTTTGACACGTAAAGTATGACTGAGCAGCCAGTGATACTAATGGAAACGTAAACCATTCCAAGTGCAGAAACACACGCTAAAATACAATGCGTTTCAGCATTACAGTATCCAAGGTCGCCCTAACGAACAATTCACTGTGTCATCACTTAAGACCACCCATAGCCACTGTATTGAATTGAACAACTTGAATTGAATTGAAAGCTCTTTATTAATACTTGTTACCCAGTACACGTATCTGAAACTCACAATACATACCCGTTCATTAAAGATAAAGCAGAAATACAATGAAACTATAATATGCCAAAATTTAAAGAACTATCAAATATAAAGTACAAAACCTGACCGTTTGGGAACTTCACTGTAAGAGAACTTGAATGATAATGATTATGTGAAAACTGAAGTGGTTACAAGGATTAGAATATAGTATCAGGCAGCATCAATAACAATATGGAGTATCATTAATATGAATTAAAACCAATTTACAGTCTGTGAATATGTACAGCAATATACCCACAGCCGGCGTACATTGCCTCCATTCCGCCCTACATTTTGCTGATTAGTGACTGTAAGTAGCGTCGTTACCCGGAAGTCGCCTGCTTCGCGTCTTCTGTGCGCCGTTCTAGGAGCTCCGTACACGCCGCCAAACATGCACCAGTTTCCTTTTGTCGTCAGATAAATTGATGGGGAAAAAAGCAAATGTAGGACTGTATTGTAGCAAGTGCATCATTATTAGTGTGAAAATTGCTTCCACCAGTAAATTGAAAACAGTACTGTTTTCAAATTTAAGTTTGTCCATTCTGCATTATATTCTGAAGATGACCGCAAGGTTGAAACTGTTTAATTAAAATGTGAATAAAAAAGATGCTGGTTCTAGCATTTGCAATACATCAATAATAGTGTGTTGGATTGTATCGTTTATACATAACCATATTATTGATATGAATATAAAGATGCATACAGATCCAAAGGCAGATCGAGGGCTCAGGAGCCCACATACTTTTTCACCCCAAACATTCATTCCCACTGTGTTTTTGCATCTATACAATGCTTCACGAAAACAAAACCCAATCGTAATCCTACCCCTCATCTGAGAATCTTGTAATCTTGTAAGTTCAGCTCATTGAAAACCTGCCATCTACGTCTGTTAGGACTTGGCAGGCAGGGAGCGCCGGTATCATGTAGCCATATGGTGAGGGCCATGTATGTTTCATATAGCAATTCTACAATGATAATAATCAGAACAAAGTCTACAGTAGACGTCCAGTCTTATGCTTACACCGTGGACAGGTATCGCCTGGTCTAAATAAAGAGGTGGTCTCCGTATACACGTATATGTAGTATTCGAGTTTTTTTCTAAACATAGGGACAGCCAGAAATGGACTCTACATAAATGGTCATTTTTAACGAGGGGTGTGTGGGGGGTTGTCTTCATTGCAAGTTTTGTTGTATCTGACTAGTACTACATTCTAACCCCATGCTACCAAAGCACCCGCCTAACCTCGTTCACCCCCACCCGGCCCGCCCGCCCACCCGGCCCTGGGCAGCACGTCCGAGAGGCACGCGCGGCCGATCAGTCACGCAGTACGAGTTACACGTAACTGCCCATGGCCTGACGGCGGCGGCGGCGGAATCATGGATCAGACATGGATCGTCGTATTGATCCGGCGCTCAAGGTCGCGTGGGTCCCGCCAGGGGCATTTGAAATGAGCGGAGGGCTGCGAGCGCGAGGTGGTTATTGGATTGTTTTGTGTCAGTATTTTACTGTGTGTTCTTCAAACATTGAAATCAGTTGTTTGATTAATAGTCTAAGGCTGTTACAACCACAAGGTTTGCATTTGATGCACTGTTGGCAAATATAACATGGGGGTGGGGGGCACAGACATTTCAACAAAATGTCATTTTAATAAGGTTTATGACACATCGTGAGCTTTTGCTATTACAACACCGATACAATCGTCTTGTTATGATCTGCTCCTCGTTCATAAATATCCACCAGTGGATTATGAAAGTAAACTAATTTTTGTAGAGGTAAATGTGAAACCATACATTTTTAGAGAGCCAACATCTTTCATCACCCTCAAGATGGTTTCATCGGGGCCTCTCCCGTGCCTGGAAACGGTAGCAGAGATTTACTTAAAATAGTTAGTATGTCGAGGGACACCCAATGAATATATTCAAAGGGTTAAAACCATTAATGTTCGCTTCCTAACCTTATGAGTTCGAGTCCCGTTGTGGCCACTTGATAAAGCAAAATGGAGGTTTCAGCTATCCAAATATCCATATATAATGATAGCAACAAGTGCACTGCAGAGAACTAGGAGGGACCATTGGAATCGCACCTCTGTCCACTGTGTCAGTTATCAGTGCCACAGCCACTTGCATCAAGGATTCATGTGCACTCTTTGATTGCATTCAAGTATCCAACGATTATACATAGAAATTGTGATGTACCTCAGAATGAACTCATGTATTCCATCGCTTAAAGATTTCATAACTGGAGATTCCCCTGACCAATAGCTCACTATGTTGAACACTGTCTATTGCTTCAAATGGTCAGGTTGGGCAAAGAGTGGTGCAAATGAATTGATGGGTGCAGTACACACCAAACGGATTCCGTGACGACCTTTGACCCCTGCAGCCTCGCCCCCCCCCCCAACTGCTGTGGCCTTCACTGCCCTGTCTCGGGGTGAATACAGAGTGAGACTTACCCGATTACCGCGGCCGACGATCTATTGAAAGCGCCCGATGGATGGCTCCAGTGCTGCAGTGCCATGCATTGCAACAGGCTGAATGCCGCGGCTTCTGCTGTTCACAATACTGCTGTTGGTGTTCGACTTTAAACCCGCTTTACACATCAGTGTCTTTCGCCTACGTGGCTCTACGTGCACTGGCGAACTGGCAAATTCGTCGGGAAATTTTGAACATGTTCAACAAGTTTGAACGAATATTTATTTTGGTTAAATTTTGCTTCTAATAGTTATGTTGCGTCTGTGGATCGCAGAACATTCGCACATATAAGTAACACTTCGTTTGCCTCAGCAACTTGTCGTACCATGCATTTTACTACGTTCAATGCCGCCACAATACGCCACAATTGACGGCGTGACATATTACGTGCAGATGCGTTGCGCGGGTTCGCTCATGATCGCTTAAGTGTAAAGCGGGTTTACACATTTACAGAAAAAGTTGCGCGGTGTCAATAATGAGGTGGTTTCTTCGGGGAGGGGGGAGGGGGGTCTTCGTGGTCTGTCAGCAATGGTTTGATAGCATTAAAGGTGGTGTCTTTGTGCAGAGGGTGTTAATTTCAGATTAACACTAGTTTATTTGCTGCGTACTTGTGCAAACTTTCTATGCATGTATAATCACCATGATACATTTTGTCAGTCCTGTCTAAGAAATAGTAGCTTATGTCTCCAAGGAATGAGCCATATTGTAACTGAACGGCTCACATGTCAATGAGTTTTAAACTTTCTGAATGGCCGCACCAATTGAGCTGTTGTTCAGTTCCAGCAAACATCCGTATACAATAGTACTCAGGGGTCACAGCTGGTTTGCAGACTGTAAACACTACATGGACTGCACTACAACACATGTGCAACGTATAAGGCTATCGTATGGTATTATGGGTATTTAGATACAATGATTGACGTATAGCTTGGATTTAAACATGTAAGATGAAGATAATGCAGATGAATAATATACTGTTCTACACTGTAGTCAGTGGAAAGGTATGAGATGTATGAGATGGCCATGTAATAAACAGCTCAAACTTCCTAAACGCAGGGACCTCAGCTGTGCTTCTCAATCTGGACATCAAATAGACGTGTACATCATTGGCAGGCTTATGGCCGGGCGGCATGCGAGGGGGCAATAGTACAGATCGCTGTAGACGTGAGGATGGCTATTAGTGGAGTGGGTGTGGGTTGCTGCTGGTTGCAGGTTTTGGGATAGATTAGGGTTCACAAAATAGTGGTAAATAGATATTGAGTTTGTGGTAAATTATCTCCTTAATCTCTAAAGCAATAGCAAGTGGGATATGATTCATGTTGTCTCATTATACAGGTGGTCTCTTAAAAGAGATGTGTTAATTTGGAACGGGAAAATTGGTCTCATTTTACGGTGGTCTCTATTGAGGCATCTTGCCACATCCAGGTATCATCTATTAATCTTTATTGACAGATTGCCGCATGTCTAAGACTCCGGGGAAGATGATGTTGAAACGATTAAATCTGCTTGGCACACTACCATCTGTTGGCCATGCGATTCTGGTACTACTGCAGGGAAGGGTTGTCTATGACCACATTCCTAGGGGAAGATACAATTGAGGTGGCACCGACTGTGGGAGATTCTGCATGCAAATTGCAAAAACAAAAACTAAAAAACACACAAAAAACACACACAAGACAAACACCACTAAAACCTACTTGACTTGACTAACATTATTAGGTATCCATTTTCTAACTATAATGAAGAATTGTAAATGTAAAGTATTACCTCATCCTTGTGTCATAAGCTCGTGCTTGGACTGTGTTTTCAACAACTATTTTTGGAATTGGCCATCCATCTTGTTTTTTGAAAGCAGCTTACCACCATCAAAGGAGCAAATTAAAACATGATGATTTTGAAGATGAAATGCCACAAATAAAGTTCGAATTAGACTGACAATATCAGAAAGGAACTGTACTCTCAAACATTCACAATGGTGTGTACTGTTGTAGAACATATTATGAGAATATCCTTTCCAAGCTCACCCCATGCCACACACATGCCTGGCCGTGGTTTATGGGGTGGCATCTGCCTGCTGTGTCCACTACAGGACGTGAGGCAGGTGCGGGGAGGACAGCGAGTATGAGGGTCACTCTAAATATCATGTGCTTCCACAAATGCACACAATCAAAAGATGGCTACATTCTATAAGGGCTGGGTGGGGATATGGTGGTGCCTGACCTTGAGCATGGCCTCCCACTAGCTGACCCAGGATCATTTTAAAAGCGGGGGGGCACCTACAGTATTTTATAGGTTTCATATGAACCAAGGCAAAACCCTTATTGAAATCACCCTTTTTATAGATGACATCTATGCTATTGTGAATGTCAATGTCAATGTAAATATGGTGGTTTATAGTCATGAGTCTAGTGCTCTCACGACTTTATATTCACACCAGGCCGTTGTCACACTGTATGTTTCTCAACTCCCCGGGGAGCATACATCACAATTGCTGCCGTGCTTATCATTCACATTAGCGTTCACTCGCCTGACCTGTACCTATTTAACGTGTAGGTGCCACGTATCAGTGTGCAACCTGTTAGAGGTAAATTTGCTCAACACCCACCACCAGACCCGGCTGGGAATCCAACCCACGACCTTCTGGTCACGAGTCAAACTCCCTATCCACTCAGCCACGGAAGCAGACATACGTATTATAACAATATACTGTATGCTCCCAGGGAGTTGAGAAAGATATTGTGTGACAAGCATGAATGTAAAGTCGCTAGAGCATGACAAACTGTGAATTGCGACTAGAACTAATCACATTCCCACGGAGCCAGCCCCCGGTCGGTCCTCCCAAAGATGGCGTACGGTGTGTTTCTCCTAAATCACGCGGTCAATAATTGAATGCCTGGAACGTAAGACCTCTATTAGCGGCGGCTTTCCAGGGCACGGCCCCCGCCTGTACGTATGCTCGGCAGGTGCTTTAAAGAAAATGGCCTGCAAATTAGGACAGATCTCCAGTTGACTAAACGCGGAGCCGGGGAGGAAGATGAATGGTGTTAATTTACATAGTAACAGCGGCAACATGAAATGTTAAATAATTGATATTTGACTTTCATGAGAAAGGGTTGGCTGTGTCTGCATAAGGAAGCATCTGCATCTATAAAGCAGATGGGAAGTTATATGGGAAAATTCTGGATCATTGTATATTCCATCAGTGCTGATTCATAGGCATCGAATAATAAAATGAATGACTGGTGCCAGAAATATGATAGTCATATAATATAGCCTGTTTTGTACATGAAGACTGATCACATTGCTCGTGATAGAATCTTTGATATTATTATTATATCCTATTTCGTACAGCAAAGTAAGGTCAAGTCATGCCGTGCCATTGTAAAGGGTTACCAGTTAGAGCTAGTCGGATATAAAATCATGTACGCTCCAACACAACAACAACAACAACAAACATCACAAAAAGCTAATCTAGCAAAACCAGTAAACATCCCGATGCATTCCCATCCCACAATGCAATCCCGGGCCGCTTTGCACTCCGTGCAGGGTAAGCGGATCATTGCGCAATCCCGCTGTGTGGGAGAGGGGTAATTGGTCGTATAACCGCCGTACATCCGGGTTAAGACGCCGCCCCGCTCCGCACATACAGATCTGAGTGTCTCATGAAAAGTGACACGCCACAGAGCGAAGAGAGGCTGGGCGATAATGGGAGGATTTGGGCCGTAAGTGGCAATGATGGCTGGTTTATGAATAGTTTCACACGTGTAAATACGCTTATTTATCGTGGCCAATTCACGGTTATTGTGCCCAAGCGAGTTTACATGCAGATTGTGTCATTGGAATCCTTTCACACCATATTGCTTTAACACTCCGGGCAATATACACTGCTTGCTGCTGTAACACCATGGTGGTCACCATTCGCCGTAGCTCTCATTTGCCTGACTTCTAGATGTTCATTGTGTAGGTATCACAGAACAGCAGTGTGCAACCGGTTGGCGATGAGTTCGTCAATACCCACCTCAAGACTGGAATGGGGATCAAACTCACGACCTCCTAGGCATGAATCAAAGTCTATCTACTTGATTATAGAAGCTCACCATTTGTAAGTGTCGTGTGGAAGGTGACTCACGAGAGAGTAAAGAGAGGCTGGACGATAATGGGAGATTTTAGGTAGTAAGTAGCAATGATGAAGGGTTGACGGATACTGGTATGGGTACATGCTTGAATTGGTAGTGAAGTTGGAAATATCACATTTTTAGAACCGTAATATCAGAGTTTGTGAATGTAATCCATCTAATTCTGCCGTGATGAAGTTCAAATATGTTTACTATGTCCTCATTGGCGCATTGTCATGTTTGACAACTATGTACGCAGTATGTAGTCGTGATCCAACTGTCCTGATATTTGCGGAAATTGCCCTCAGAATCTAACCCATGTGGTTGATGAGATTTCTGCAGATGGTTTGAAATGTAGCTATTGGAAAGTTTGCAATATCGAAGTATTAGCTTGGAGAGGTTATCTGTGTCTATTGAGAGTCTATATGGTCGGATGAATTATATAGTTTTATATTGATGTAGGTAGCTTTGGTCATTAGTGATGGGCAATGCAGTAGAGCATGATTGAGTGTCTGGTTCTTGATGGCAAAGCGGACTAACATCAGCCTTCCCTGCTCCGGCAGTGTTACTAACCTCCCTCATTGAGACTGAAATGAGCAGTGACGGTAATTGGCGCTGATGGTAATGGCCAATGAAGGTAATGGCCGGTGACGTGTTACCTCGGGGAGTCGGCCGGTAACGGCGGGTTATGGCCGCCGGGTGGTGATTGCGTGCCACTGAAGCGGAATAAAACGATTGTGTTGGCTTATTGAATAAAACAAGTGTTCCAGTCGTCGTCAGTTCTGCCTGTCAGAGCACAGATTGAAAACGTTACATATGATGGCTGAACCAGCGTAGTTGGCTTGTTCATCAGCTATTTTCTGACTGACTTTGACGTGCAGTACTTTATGTAGTACTTTATGTTGTGCACGCGATGATACTGTCGGCAGCGCATATGAAAGATGAGATTTTGAGGCTACCGACGAGTGAAATTATTGTGTAATCACTGGTGGTGTTGAATACCAACAGACATATTAATGTGCTGCAATTATTGCATTGCTTATTTCACTATCTGGCTTAATAGCACGTGATGAGGCGTATTGATACCATCTAATGAACACATACATTGTATATGATTACTGGGGTCTGGATTTACAATGAGCTTTACATCCTAACTTGGTGGTTTCCATAGGCAGATCCAGGTTTTCGGAAAGGGGGGGGGGTGCCCTTAAGGAAAAGAGGCGGCGCACTTACGGGATTTCACGAAAAAAACTATGAAAATGAAGTATCTGCCTATGGTTGCAAAGTTAAATTAAAACAAAAAAGCAATCTGTGGTTGAAACCTCTGCAATGGTACAACACAAAACATACATGCTTATTTAGTGTATGTGAGGTAACAATCAATACAGAACAAAAGATAAACCGTCCGGAAACAGCCCGGTGATGTCCTTTTATGTGAGACAGGACAATACCATGGGAGGAGGGAGGGCCTGGGCGGGGCATGTGTGGGCTCTGATATGGTTATGCACTAAGATGCACCAAATTCCCGTACAGGGAAACATGATGAGTCGCTAAGTGCATGTAATGGGCGTTATTGTGGCCAGGCCGGGCATTTCTAGGCGGTTATTAATGCACACTCTGCATTCATATGGACTCTGTCACTTTACCAGACCTCTCCGGTAATTGTAACTTGTTTTGTTTTCAAGCAGGAACCTCAGACGAATGTGGAGTAAGTGGGGACATTGCCCCTGAGCTATAGTCACCTGAACATGTGAGATAGAATAAGATTGTTAGCACCTGGATAGCGGGACATTTGTCTTCATTAGTACGCTGGGAATACCCGCAACACCCGACAGTAGAAATGTGACAGCAGTAACACAGACACACACATCGTCATTTCTCAACACGGGTGCGTCAATTCCCACAATTCGTCAGTGCGCAAAGGTCACTTGCTAATGGATATTAGTGTTCTTTGCAGTTTTTACATCTAAAATCTTGTCTTGTCTACGCAAAACGATGGATACAGACAACAATGCGATGCACGTCAGCAGATCTAGTGCTCTGACCTTTTACGTCTAATGTGTTCAGGATATAAAACGTGTAACGTGCGCAGGATATAAACACCGCACGTGGACTTTGCGCAGAAGAAGAGAGATGTAATGGGATAACATCTGGACATTCATCCCAATTAAAACCTGACCGGGGGATGCCCCGAGGTGATTAGTGTTTCTCGCCATGGAGATTATGGCTGCCCTGCTCGTGTACTTGCTTCTGACCATGATCATGTTAACAGGTGAGGAGTTTGGATTTTCTTTGTTCCACTTGATTGATTTCATCTTCGTCTATTTTTGGCGTATTACAGTAGAGCATTGTTGTTATGATATTGTTTATCCCAAATTTCATCGAGGTTTATATTCTGTTTCCTTTCAGTACCACTGTGAAAATATAAAAGTTAGTTGTCTAGAATATTAAATTGAGAATTTAAATGTTTTCCCTACAGCTTCCAGATAATGCGATTTTCTGTAATTCACAAGATATTGAAATACCATAGAATTCTTACGTTTATTTGGAAGACAATTCACGGTGTTAGCCAATACAATTCTGCTTAAGCTGACAATCATCAAAATCCTACCATTTTAAGTGAGAACCACATGAATGTCTAGAAAGGGAATTTGAAAATCTGTGGAGTTTTTACTTGCTGATGTGCATGTAGTCTGCACTTATGGCCCACATCCGAGTACCGCCTATGAGTCGATATTGTATCACTGCTCAAGGACAGGGTAAAAGGGATTCCTTTGAAACAATAATGGCATTATTATATTGAACATGATGTACCCAGTTTGAACTTCCCAATGCCCATCACATTAAAGCTGAGTGCACTGTAATAAGGAGGTAAATATGAACAAAAGTAATAATACTTAAAAATGTTACAGGTGCTATGAATACTAGTCCAAAATAAGCATGATTTTTACATTGAATATGAGTATACAAAACATATTCTGGACTATTGTGTTTTGATCTGAGCAAGCCCTTTTTGACTCTGCACCAAACAAGGTGAGTTTGATGAAATTCGGTTCACATTGAAGAAAGGTGTTAGGGAAAAGCTAGGATACTAAAACAATACTTGAAAAGTATACATTTAATAATGTGTTATTGTAAATCCCCACCCTAGAAAGCAGACTACTTATAACTCCGTTGCATAGTGACTTTTGTCTTTACGTAGGTATTATCAGTTTTTATACGTAAATGTAAGTCGAATAACTGTCACTGTGCACCTAAAAGAAAAACAATATACAACAATAAATGTTTGATTACCGTTTGCAAATTATGTAATAGAACAAATAAAAGAAAACCATGTTTTCGCCATTTTATTCACCCGTAACACAAACCTAATTTGAGAGCAAATGCCTCTGACAAATTCACTCTTTTCTCACACGTTTCAAAACAACTGTAGTAGTGACAACAGCTGCGACACGCTACATCCTAATACACAGTGGCCCTCCATACTGACAGCTTCCCATCGTTAAACACATCAACTTCAAATCAGCCGACTTCCCATGTACATACATGTATATGCAAAGCCGCTCTAAATCTATACGTCTAAATGCCCGTACAAGCTGCGCACTGACAGAAGCTCTCACTCCCCGAGTTTGTGGCAAATCCCCACTGAGCCGTCATGAAGCGGGGACGGGGCTCAGGCAGAGAGGAGCATTAGGCGGCTTGTAGGGTATGTGATACAATACTGTGTCGTAGAAACAGCTCGCTGCTTGGGATAAATAATAACAATATATACATATTTGTATAGCGCAAACCTCCAAAATATAATTGTTCGAGTGCCCTGCATAAAGGAAATGTCCTCAGCCCTCGGTAAACAACTGCGTTTTAACATGGATTTAAATTCGTCCGGATTGTCCATTTGTCTAATATAGAGTGGAAGTCATGGTATCATTCTGGTCTCACAACTTTGGGGTCGTGTGTTCGAGTACCGTCAGGGCCACTTGATATAGTCAAATGGAAGCTGTGTCTTCAGCTATGTCAAGCGGTAGGAGCTTGCTTGGCAGAACAGTGAGAGTAAAATTGAATTCACAAGCAAATGGGGGAAAACTGTTGTTCATAGTGTAATAGATGGCTATGTATGTAGGGTCTATGATGCCAGCCATAGCGCATGTAATACTGTACTTAGCATCCCATGTTATGCAAAGTCATCATATAAGGCAGGTTTTGGTTGCATCCCTTGGCTAGCGAGGAGTCCTCACTGAGCAGTATAGAGGACAGAAATGTATAGCAAACGCTGTGATGTCCATTGTGTCACATATCATAGATTACAATAGAACCTCCAATTAAGACCACTAATATAAAATGACCGCCTCTGTAACAAGGCCATAATAGTGTATGGTTCTGAAGCTCGATGAAAATACCGCCAGGAACTCAAATAAATAGATCAAACCTCGGGAGGCAACTTGTAGCCAGTCTAACTGGTGGTCCTAATTCAAAGGTTCCAATATATCAAATTCGTTTTCTCAGAACGTGGGTGATAGGACTGCAAGCACTCCATGTCAGCCTTTGTGTTTGTGTTCTTGCTGTTGCTGCTTCCTGTCTAACCATCCCATCAAGGACAGATTGTAAAACTAGGTGTACGCACAGCAGTTAACTCAAGCTGTGAAACTGTCAATGATAATCCTTCTGATAATCCATAATGATGTCATTGGTGATGTCACCAGCATGTGTGGCATGAGTCACGGTATGTGTGTCAAGGTGAACTTTGGTAGAACCTCCAGGTTAGACAACTTATATTGAGAGACAACCTCTATAAGTCATGACATCATTTTTGTTGTCCAAAATAAGCATGCAAGGAACCCATCAGACCTCCATACAGAGACCACCTTTCTATGTCGACCAGTCTAGGACGACAGCCTACAAATGGTCTAATTGGAAATGCTCTACTGTAGCATTCATGCTTCATAAAACAGATGAGTTCATTTCAAATCATGATTGAAATTGTAATAACTATCATCATAGAGCAATATGTACGCTGGTAACTGACAGTGAAACACCACGTGTACTAGTGTTTGTACGCAAATGTAACATTTGCCATGAATGAATGCAGCTAAACGAGTAATTTTCACAGAATGGCAGAATTGTAATCGAGCCATTCCATGCACACCTGTGCATGTTACCTGGTTACATAGAAAACCAGTATGTTAGTTGGCTGGAATCATTAGGTCTGATTCTATCGTCATTTGGTGAATAGAATATTGTGTATTAAGTAATGTATAGTAACAACTGAAAATGGTAAACGTTGAAATGTATGTTTAATGTAGATCTAAACGTATTCCAATGGGTGGTGCGTTTGCCAACATTGCGCCGTATGAAACGTATATCAAACTCTCAGTTATAAATCTATCTTTTATTGAGCTAAAATGCAGCTGAAAGTTTAAAATTATGTACATAGCATATTTCCTGTTGCAGTATTTAACATGATATAGTTGGCAAATGGTTGACTTGCTATTAAGAGACCACCTTCCCATACACGTACAATGCAAAGCCGGTCGTTTAAGCTCAGATTGGATAGTCTCATGAAAAGCCATCCCAACGTAAACCTGTCCTCTATCAAACTGACAGGAAATACAGTAAAACTCTCTATTACGACCACTGTAGGTTAGCCCTAAGTGGTCCCAATAGTGAGGTGGTCTCTGAATACAGGTTCATGTTGATGTGGTAATGTCGCCAAAATATGATCTTATCATAGAGGTGGTCTCGGTGGATAGGTAGTCAAGCACGGTAACTCAAGTGGAATTGCGTAGACAAGGTCCATCGTATGAGTTATTGTTGTCTATTTGCGTTAATGCCATTGTCCTTCAAATGCCACGCGAAAGAAGACCGCAGACCGGACGTGCAGCGAACAAAGCAGTACAAATTCTCCTCCAGGAAAAAGTCCATCTCAAAGAAAAGCCAAGTAAAGTGCATTCTTTTGAGGTCACTGGCAGATTCAGGTTTTCCGAATTAGGGAGGGGGGGGGTGCATGCACAGGAGTTTATGTTTTTGTGGTGCCAAGGTTCGCAAAGATGCCAACAAAAATTATGAAAATTAAATTACAAGGTTGAGTGGGAGTGGGGAGGGCTAGGCTTGGGAGGGAAGCAGGAGGGGGGGGGGCGTCGTGTGTCCCCTGCATGCCCTTCCCTTAGATTTTACTACAGATACCACAAACAGATATTTTAGGGCCACAGATTTTGCCGGCGTTTTTAAATCGTGAAGAAGCCCCAAGTACACGCGTATTCAAATGAAATGGTGCATCAGGCCCCCCCCCGTTTCTACTGAGACCAATCTTGCAAGGTCGCAATAAAGTTGTGGTCCCCAGAATCTGTAAAAAGCTGCAATAGCTTGAACACCTCCCCTATTGAAGATGGTTATTCTCTAACCGGACGTTCTCCTTTAAAGTGAAAACCTCAGCGCTTCACACTAAATTAAGCCAATCTGGCGGCCTGGCCGACTTGAAAGCTTTACTGTGGTTTAGGGTTGCTTTTCAGCGGCATCTCGAGACGGGCCTGATGCATAATACAACAATGAACGTGTCCAATTCGTGCCGTGATTTATCAGCATATAACAAAGCCGTCCGGGAGGTGAATATTTTATCGTCTGCTTGCTTTATAACGCTTATTTGTAAACAGCTCTTCATTGTGTCTGTGAAGATTGCTTTTATGTGTGTGTGAAGATTGGCTTGTAGCTCTAATAGTCTCTTTGAAGAGAATACTCGTTAGGTTTGCTGTAGGATACCATTTGCATTGGCTTCAGGTTCTTTTGTTTTGATCTTTTCAGGTTCTTGCTAGAACTGGTATTGAGGGATTCCGTCCCAAAGTAGGCGATGGATTTAATTGGAATCTATGCCGTCAGTATACTGACATCTGTGAAAGTTTCATGGATAAAGATAAAGGGCATATATTCCCTATACTTTCCAGTAAAACCCTAAAGTTAAATCCTGACTGTTTAGGTCCCAATATTTACATTGTATAAAAATAGTTCTACTGTGTACATTTCATCACATTTAGAACATACACCATTGGCCAAAAGTCTATATTTTCTGTCATTGTTCATTGTAATCAAGGCCACTTCTAATGAATTTGGGAACGACTGTGCATCATATGATGAGAAACACGCCCCTAAATACTGCATTTTTATTGGCTAAAAGCCTAAAGCAACTGTCATGAACAACTCCATAAATTCGCATTGATTCCCTCAGTTCATTGTGTTGTTTTATACTTTTGTGTAAATGATTTAACTGTAGACATAATCCTACGTGTTATTCGTAATATAGTGAACACATCTACTTGCACTCTCAGAGGTTCACATTGTCATAAGCCATTTTACTCATTGTATAATGCCCTATCGTGCTATGTAATGTGAAAACCACACATGACAACAGCCCGTACTTGGCGATAGTGCACGAAAACCCAGTCGATGTGCCTGCTGTCCTCATCCATCACGACTGGCTGTGTAGACACCAGTACGTGCCACGTGTGAGTCATCACGTGTAACGTAACACCCCGTTACCGCGTAATCACCGGGTGGGCCATAGATCAGTATTGTGCAGACAGGGAGTGAACCGAGGTAGACAAGGGCTGGTTGATGGTAGGCCAGCTGTTTGGTCAAATTGTGTTAGAGGTAGTTGTTTGGTCAAACTACCACTTTGTGCATTAGATATTTAGGGGAAATACCAACGAGTCAGGGTGTTAATATGGTAGACAAATGAACTGTACGTGTTTTATGGGTGTGTTTAACTGATGTAAAGAGTCATTTGTAACTTTTAAATGTGTCTGGTGAAAAAGCATCATGTTTTGGTGCAGTCTGGATGCTGTAAAATATTGACTCTACATGGATGTAACGGAATTAAAGTAATGGCCTTCCGTAACTTGCCCAAATATAGCAAAATGTAGTCTACTAGTTTCAGTATGTGTTTCAATTACAAAATGAATGAGTTTTATTGAGTAGGCTCAGCCAGCTGATGGACCTGCTTGTCACACCACGTTATCGTGGCAGACTCCCTGGGAGACCACAGCTCACAAGTTTGCTCATCGGCGCATATAACATTCTAGAGGGGAACTACCTAGACTACATCTATACGAAAACCCTAGCATACATAGCATGGCCTTAATCTTACGCGCTATCCGCAATAACGTAAATCTTAGGAGTTATCCATTCCATTTAATACAACATAATTAATAATCCTGCATGTTGCTTTTGGTAAATTCTGACTCATCTTACAAAACTAGTTACAGTTACGATGTTATGCTGAGCTGGTCTGAAATAGCCGCTCTCGTGTTACAGTCTCCTCTCCTGTTACACCGCCTACTCTCTCTACTTTATTAAGTTCATTCCTCTTGCATAGTTTATAACATATCTAAATTGTTGAACTATTTTTTCTTTCATGATTTTTAAAGAATTATGTCTAATAAATGATTGATATCAACTTTAATGTTTAATGGCGGCCATCTTGGATTTCCCAGAGGTCAAACGAGGACGAATGTTTTTAGCCTCGCCAAAGCCAACTCTGTACGGATGAAAACAAAGACCCTTGTACAACATCATACATTTGTTCTATCCCCTAGTAACTAGCGCGATGTTGTTGCTTCTTTTTATTTGTGTTACATGTTTAACTTTATAATGGATCTCGTGTTAACAAACAGTGCACCAGGTTTAGGCTAATTATGAAAAAAACCCAGTTCAAATCGGAGAATGATACTTAGCTATACTTACACATCCAGATGAGAACTTGTGTAGTGAAAATGTACACTACTATACATGCGAGAAATAACTTGTACAGTCGAACCACCTCTATAAAGATGTCACCTCTATAATAAGACCATCTTTCGTGGTCCCACACGTGACATATTTGTAAACCTCCATAAACAGATCACCTCCCTAAAGAAACCTTTCCCGACTAGTCCTAGGGGTTCAGTAATACACATATGTAGTGTGTGAGCAATATTAACGTATAAATCGACAAAACCGGGTGAGTTTGTAACATTAATTACTTTATCAGGTGAGTTCTTGTGGCGTATCACGGCGAGCCTGATGCACCACAAGAACGAATCCTGATAGAATAATTAATGTTGCACAACAAAGCCGGTTTTGTATTTATCATTCTTTTCTAAACAATTACAACACTGTTTTTTTTTTAAAAAAAAATAGAAAAAGTAGTTCTGCTGCGTACAAGCATGATAACCTTGGCATCACCTCCCTTCAATGAGGCGTGATAACCCTCTCCGGGTTCACAGCTACTTCTGGATCATGATAACCAAATGAATTACATGACAAAGAATGATAATTAACAGTACCCTGTGGCTGTTGCTCTTTCAAGCATTGTAATTCCATTGTGCGGCCTCTGTTATTAGCCGTACAGTGTTTGGGTGTTACAAAATGTAAATGCTGTGAGTAAAGGACGGCCCGGCCGGGCGTGCTCGGAATAGGACGAGGCTTTTGGCAAATTGCTTTGACACAGCGTAGTCTACTTTCCTGAGTCTGAACTGGAACTGGCAGAGCCATGTTTTCGCAAACATGATGCACCCTGCAGGAGGAACCAGACGACGATATGATCCCACGAAAATGCGATATGTTGGTGTGAAATGGGAGAGGTTTGTTCTCTCTGCAGCCTCCCCCCCGAAATTTGCATCTGCAAAATGTGATCATCCTCGTCTATTCCTAGTTTATTATTCAATTCGGCAGTTCTTGAAAATAACTTTTCATACAAGTCTTATTTATGTCAATACAAATTATAGACAATTATTTACGGTCAATAATCTTTTCTTAGAACCAAAGATAAGATAGTTTTCTCATTAAATCTATAGGAAGCTCACGCGAAAATCTGAAATTGAAGCGAACACTGGATCACATAACCCTTGCAAATATGGAAGACTCGCCACTAGACGCTTAACTTAGATGCAGTGCTTGTCGACCCTATGGGAATACTACCGTGCAATCAGTCATAATACTTCTAGCAATTTTACCACGACCGTGACACCAAGGTGTGTGATCGGGCTGACATACAGAACATACGGACCATTGGGCATATGAGTGTTTCGCGCGGTACCTGCCTATAGACCAGCAGACCCCCGGGGGCGGGGCGGCCTTGGCTGGTCGCCACGTGTCAGCAGTATTGATGGACGTGGCACCTTGAGCTGGCAATTGGGCGTAGACGTGCCCTACATCTATGACCCTGTCTGGGGGATGTTGGGCTGTGTCACATACAGGTTATTTTAGGACATGTGACTGATGAACATATTTGTATTGACATATTGATAGTACACGGATGTCATGGAATTAAAGTAATGGCATTCCACAACTTACAAAAATATAACATAATGTGGTCGACTATATTTGTATTGTATGAGTGAGTGTGAGTAGCCTATTACTATTTTTTTCAAACATGTATGTACATTAATCACTTGATACATAAACTTGGAATATCACAATAAATGATTCATAGACATACACTTCCATATGGTTTACTTTGCATCCATGCATGTATGTTCAGAAAATGCAAAGCGTAAGCCCAATGGTAATAATCCTAAATCAATGCTAATCAACCCTCAGGCTTAACAATATCAAACATGGGGTATCACTACATTGGCCATGTATGCTCTAGTCGTAGACGACTTCGCATACCAAAATAGTAGGACACTATTAAAGTACCATTTTCGCCGCTAGGTGACATACATACTAAATCGATAAATACGGTAATACTGTTTTTTTATCGCTACTTGGCTTCAAACCAGTTAGTCTCGATCAACCAGACAATGTGGTGGCGAAGCTAGCAAAAGGAAATGATAGAGACTATATCGGTGTTTGTCTAAAATACCCACAATGCTTTGAAATAAACAATACCCACAATGCAACTGTCTGTAGCCACCTGGTGGTGAAACTGGCACTAGACCATGCTGTATTGTGAACAACAAGGGTAAAAATAGCCGGCCGCGTGTGAAGCAATTTCCAAAGCCTAATAAGCAGACGAGAAGAACATCTCTCAGGGCGAACTTCTCACCTTTTTGTTCTGTTTTCCCCTACATATTACCACGCTGTCTGCCTCTCAGAGGTCCGGGTCAATGAACATCCACAGCACACGCGCCACTGTGAGGGAGACAAGGTTGCTTTGGTTTGACTGGGACGTTTGAGTTTCGTCTCATTTACTTGGTTTGATGTGTATAAATACGTAGAGCTGAATCTCTCTATACAGTACAACCTAGATCTGGTCTCACGTGGTCTGTTTAAAGAGGTGGTCTCTCCCTGGAGGTGCACACAGCTGTGTTTATTAAGGCATTAAACTGTAACAAGTTCATACTATACAGATGGTCTTAATTCGAAGTTTTACTGTATTACTCAGTTGGAAATTAACCACATTTCAATTCCAGTGTAGTGTGAAAATATTAGAATCAATTTCTATTTAAGTCAATATATTGATATTCCTTTGTAATACGACATAACACTTGGGTATATTTGAATATATGATGCAACATACACACAAGTACAATGTATTAACAAGGTCAATTTCTACAAACAAAGAGCTTGCAGAAAGAACTGGAACCTCTGTGTCCCCAGGTGCTGAGACCATACGACATCTGAGAGTCCAAAACCTCGACCACTTGATGTTGTGATGAGAACACGCACGTGCTGAGCAATTGAGCGGACTGTAGTAACTCAGGGACTTTGTGCTGTCAGATCACATTTCAAGTGGTATTCTGTCCATATACACGCTGATTGCATGTTTGGAGTATTGACAGTTAGCATGACGGAGTGGGTCAGAGATTGTACAGACGTGTTCAGTATCAACACAAAGCATCATATTGCAATTGTTTCATTTACTGTTAAATTGGCTGTGTAACATGTAAAGAGTACAGTAGAACCTCTCTGTTTGGCTGTCTTCAAGAGGTTTCAATGAAGAGGAGGTATCTTTGTGGAGGTGTGCAGTGGTCCCTGTGTATACTGTTTGGAAGAAGTGGTTGTATTGCTGAGGTGATCTGTGTTTTATTTGCGTGGTCTTCATAGGAGGTTCTACTGTAAATAAAGCCCGAGTAAGACAGCCATGGATGTTTATCACCAAATTTCACTTCATGGTAGAATATGGAAAATCCATTGAGTAAAAGATGTTTCTACTTTTTTAATGAACACACCTATGACAAAAACACAGGTTTAAAGGAACAGTAAGTAAAGTGTTGATGGTTCACCTCACTGTTACATCAAGTATCACTCTTCAGAATCCGGTTTCAGTTGGTGCTGATCATGTGTGATATTAAAGTATGGCATTTAGTGATTTTTGCTATTCAGTGAATCAACTGTTCATTATGTAAGGATTTCTCATTAGTTTGTTTTCACCCATCGTGAACCAGTTTCCTAATTGGATTGCAGCTGTGTTTACTCGCACAATATATGCTTGCTATGCTACTCTTGTGTACACCAATGGAGAACATGAAAACGACAATGACAAATACAACAACAATGACAATGATGATTACGGCAGCCACAACATGGAAGTGAAAGTAAACCAAGACGAAAACTACGACTAATAAAAGTGACATGACAAATATCATTCCTGCTAACGCAAGAAATTGTTATCGATACATCTGTGGCGTGTCAATAGAACGAGGCCATGAAAGAGATGTTTATTATCTAGCTGGCTATACAGCAGGCAGGGTAAGATGACTTACAGCCATGCAAGGACGCAATAACGTACATTCCTCTGCTCAATTGGCGGGAAGCTGCATAATAGGGATTGCCGGCGTAAAACACAGCCATTTCAATATGAAATCCGGGCTCTGATTTGTACATGTTGTTGTATTGCACCCACACAGTGTTGCTGGGTTCACTTAGCCTATCACAAGGCATGTGAATGATCTGACATGAATGCCTATTCTAAAAGCTTCTGTATGACGCAGATCTTGTTGAAAGTGTTGCAATCGTGACGCCATTAACTCAAAGCACATGACACTAGGTATCACCATCTATGGTCAGAAGGTGAATTGGGTAAGTGTTCTCTTGTGGAATGCATTTCTGCAAACACTGGTGTTAATAAGTTACAAACATTGCTGACGATCGCTAAAACGTGTGGGTGGTGTGACATGTTACAGATAGTATGACATGGTGAGATGAAGATGTGTCACACATGATGGACATTCAACATACAGGTGAGACTTTAACGTTGCCAGTATCGAAGCATAATACCAAATGCTTTATGGCATATACACTTATGATGTGAATCATGCTACAATATTTGCACACTTGCTTGAATGCCTTCCACACGTTCCGCATCTGGACAGTTCCCGAGACTAGTAAACTAACTTAACAGAATCTCTGACCAACTGAATATAGTTGTCAATCTCAGCTCGGTGGCCATTGCTTATTGACACATTGTCATCAGACTCACAGATACTTTTAATAGCACACCGTCCATATAAACCAGCTCTATAGTAAGGTCGTTTTACAGTCCTAACTCTTCCTGAAAAGACCAACATGAGCATCCATTAGAAAGAGCCCCTCCCTACCGAGGTCACTTGCAATTGCTGCCTTGGTAGTCTTAACCAGAAGGATGATCCTTTTCCACATGTCACATCTAGCGCAAAGTAAAACCATGTATTCGTGACTGTCAGACGGGGGCTGAACATCTCGCTACAAGTCCAAGTAACTCACACGTCTATGTCTGTGATCCACAAGACAGCATCAGCACCGACAGTGCGGGCAGGAAGCACTAACTCCGCCCCAGTGCGTCATTAGTGTTTAGGTGGCAGTATAATCTCGGCTTTAAGCTCCTCGGCTTCAGTAAACAGTGGAGATGGGGTGTGTGGGAGTTATGAGGGAGTTATCTTTCTTTGTTGGTTTAAGCCTGTTTAGGGTATATGTGGAACAGGCTAGTTGATTATGGGCAACATGGTGCTTATCGTTTAGGCAGCCCCGGGGTGGGGTGAGGGTGGGGGAATCGGGTACTCTAACTTGGTTGTACCCCACTTAACCTTATTGGAAATTTTGTATCCACCCCCGATTTTCAAACACACTAATCAAGTAAAACATTCAAGCCCAACCCTCATTTTTTCACCCACCCCCCCTCCGCCGCTCTCACTCCCACTCCTTTTACCCCAAAATGCGTTGTCATAGACGTGTGTATCGGCTACAAATTTTGCAAGAACTCTTTTCAGAGTGGGGCATCATCTAGCTATGCGAAAACGGGTAGTACATTTACTACCTGCGTGTCCATTTAGCAGCATACAATATCACCTGGACACTCAAACATGTGGGTCACATGACCGGAAGTCGGCATTAATGCATGACGTCCACAGGAAGTGGCCTTCAAGTCTCAACTATTACAGCTTCCGGCCACAGACCGCATGAATAATGAATGAGGGAGGCACAAGGACCGTATACGGGGTTTGAAAACACTCCCATCTAATAGCGTTCCTTTGAAATCATGTTTCAAACTTGTTCATGTCACTTGTGAATATGATATTCGAACCATTCGTGTAGACCGTCTACGGGTCTCTGCTGCCTACAGACATGTGAATGTCACCGTTTATATGCATTCAGTGCAAATGAGAAAGTGGTGCGCCATGTGTACTTAGTTGCTCCTTGCCTATTGGACTATATGCTACTGTTTTTCCTCTCAAGTTTGCTTTATAAATGCATGTAAAACTCTAGTTTGGCGGTCGTTTATGGAAATGTGATCGGCACGTTCGTACAATTTTGTTTTCACTGTTAAGTTGACGATTGATGCTATGTGTTGCATACACTTCACCATGAGTTGGAAATGAAGTGCATACAAATTATAGCATCAGTCGTTAACACAAGCCCTTCTGGCAGACATCGTATGGGCCTCGTGTGTTTCCGTCGATTCTATAGAATGTTTCAATATCTGTACCAACATGCGCGCATGCAATACATGATATGACCATTTAATGTTTTTGAAACAGCCTGTATTCAACAGTGTTGACGCCGTATTTTCACGGGATTTAACATAAGCCACTTGTGTATGAGGCATAAGATGGGGTCTCATTGAAAGAACATGTCGTTTGTACGCTGTAATAAAGTCTATATAGTTTAAGGATGATATTTCAGAGAAACCCCCTACATAGCCCCAATTGCACGCATGAGCGGTTCTTTTCAAGCTCCGTGCCAGGCTGTAAAACGTGCGTGTCGCCGTGCTGTTACCTCTCGCAGCCGCCTGTTGTGTCTCTGTGCAATCCTCATTTCTTCCTGAACATGTAAATATTCATGCATAACTGCGTGCCTGGCCGGCTAGTGCTGTAATCACAAGGTGGAGAGTGCGAGTCCCTGGTCGGGTCTGGTGGTGCATGTTGAGCAAACTCATGCCTATTTAAACATTCTACTGTTATACTACTTCTAAAAGTATCGTATCTTTGACTGTGAAGACATCTACAAAACCCAGTCACACAGTCACGAATGTTCAGTCCACGAATGTTCCTGAGCTAACAAATATGGGAAATATACAGAAATAATCGTTCACCGTGAGTTGGAAATGAAGTGTATGCGAAAATTTGCATCCGTCGTTAACACGGGTTACTGGGGCTCTAGGAATCATTCCACCCTTTGAAACATGCATATGTTGCTAGTGGATCTAGGTTGGGCTGGGGGATACGGGATGATTTCATTTGGTTAATGCACATGAAGGCTCGCGGAGATGCCAAAATCTCTATGCAAATTATTTTGGGAGTGAATATATGCCTGTAGGTCCATCTGAATCTGTTAAGCGGTTACACTATGTATTACATCGGTTACAGTAGCGGCGTGTTTGAGTTATGGGGCCAGCTGGCGGGCGCGGCCGCGGTTCCCACCGGGCTGACCGCTGTGTTTGTCTGCTGAGTGGACACAGAGGAGTGGTCAGCGGTCACAGCTCACACATGTCACAGACTACAGGCAGTGCAACCTCCCAATAAGACCACGTGTGTATTGACACCACCTCTTTTATCAGTCTATTTCTCGCAGTCACGAGCCTTCGTAGAGAGACCTGCACCTCTATAATCAGGCCACCTTTCTATTGAGACCACTTAAGACCAGACATCGGGGCGTCTTAATAGAGAGTCGTTACTGTACAAGTATGTATATTAGATCAGTGTTCTTAGAAACTCTGAACAAAGCAACAGTGATTAGATCAATTTGTACACATTAAGGTTTTGACATTTCAAACACATGTTCATTCTTCAAATCTGTTTTTCTTTTCATTTGTCGTTTATCTTTGTTTCTCTTCATGCACCAGAGACTTGATTTCTGCATGAATATCGCCACGTGTCCGCCATCGAAACGACCGTTAACCCCCGACGCCTCCTATTATTCTTGACCTCGTCTCAAAACCGGGATCTGACGCTGTTACAACTGCACTCTTCACTCTCAGTCTTTAGAATGAATCATTCGTTAAACTTACACAAGTTAGATTAGTGTATCATTCTAATAGTCCACAGGAATACAGTAGAACCTGCGATGAATGACTATATAGAGACTACCTCTATAATTAGACCGTCTTCCTCAAAACCCAAGTCATCCATACAGACTCATTACAGAGCCCACCTGAGGTGCTGTTGTAATAAGACATGACCGTGCCCTGGTCCACTACCACAGCAGCCGCATGCTCCCACTAGATCATGACCACCGCCTTTATATGGCAGTAAGGTCGGACGGTGCCACGGTAATGAGGATGGAGCGGGTTTATAGGGTGGGTGAGGTACAGTATACGGCAGGAACTCGCTATCTCGAATCTGCATGAATAGCATAAACAATGTCAATGATAAACAATGTTCGAGGTGAATGATATTCAAGATAAAGCCAGTAACGCCTGTTGTGTGGAAATTAATTTAATGCTTTTATCCAAGTTCATTCATGTTTCAAAGGTAGTTAGCATATGCCATATTAAGTTGATATTTGTATTTCCGCATTGCAATTGTGTTTACTTTAAGAGAGAACAATAAAAGTATTGGTAATACATAATCCACCAAATATGTGGGCATTATGCTCTGTCATATCAATTTCGAGTTAAGAGAATATTCGAGACAAGCAAAATCAGCATAACAAGGTTCTACTGTACACGAAGGTAGGGCAACACATTGCTGAGTGATGAAGCTGGGAAAAAACAGTAGCTTTGTAATATACAAATGCATAGAATATGATGCAATAGCATTGATGTATGTTGCTTTTACAGTAAGTGGATGGGGAACTTGGCCTGGAATGGAGATAATAACAGGAGGTGTACACTGTTCTGCTAAAGGGAATTTACACAAGTTGTTTACGTTTTCAAAGGTGTGAAATACATGTGCTTGCTCTTATTATTACCTATTCACCTCTTGCCAAAATGGGTATTTTACAAAGTTAAATGTGACGATGCTGCACATTTTTGTAAGTTGTTCAGACATGCAGATGTTTTTGTTGTGCATAGGTGCAGCAATTAACATTCACATATGTGCAATGATTTGTAGACAAGTAGACAAGGTATATGAGGAACATAGTTATTTATTAATTGTATGTAGCTAAAGGACAGGATATAGAATTGTTAGACTAATACTAATCATACAGATAACTGTATGCATATACGGGGTTTGGCGGGGGCGGGGGCATTAAGGTCAACTGACCTATTAGTCATTTATTAAGTGTTAGCCATTCTGAGTGTATAATCTAATTGCACATGTCTAATTTACAATTGTCTATTGTCTCTAAATACTGGTAAAGACCCAATAAAATAAGAATGAAATATTATTGCAATGAAGACAGAATTAAGTTGTGACATGACTGGAATGACTTTGACACTACCTTCAAGATATTGGACCGTATTATATATGTATGAATCCATGAGATTTAGTTATATCACACTTCCAGTACATTATGCATTTACAGCCCATGGACTATTGTAATGAACCACCAGGTTGACATTATAACTGGCTGATTGCATTAAATATTGGCCAGCCAATATCAATGTCTTATTGTGTGATAAATCAAAGCAATAGTCGTACATGGCATTTATGACATCACTTGAAATTAGCAGTAGAACCTTTCTATTAATAAGACCACACAAGTCCTCCAGTGGTGTCTTTATGTATCTTTTATACGTTACGCAAGGCAAAGTAGTAATATTTCCACCAATTGCTTCCTAACAAACTTTTGTAATAACCTGTATATTTCAAAACATATCATGTCGTTAGATAAGATTATTACTAGACAACCAACTGTAATACGCAAACAGTGGAGAAATGATTCAATAGGAAATCAAATTTTAGTAAAACACCTGAAACAACTTTTCTTGTATCCTTATCCCATTCCCTCCTAAAGACAAAATCTGGAAATCGCATTTCCCATTCACGCTGTATTCATAGTACATAAAACTGCCAAACAAACCACACAACCGAACCAACGAATCAAACAAACAACCACATAAAATACCAACCAGCCAACCCATCAACCAACCAAACAAGACCACATGTTCTCACCAGACATAACACTAGACGCCATAGATCGTTAGCTGTTCCCCTGGACGTCCGTACTGATCCATCAGTCTGGGGGTCTGATGAGTCTGCCACCAGGTGGAGCCCCGTGTCTGGGGTGTAGAGCAGAACCTGCAGTGACGACCACCTCTGTAATGAGACCCTTTCTCTCGACCCGAACTCTTGATGCAAACAGCAGGAAGGGGTGCGGGTTGTCTGTGTTGTAGGGCATCATCTACAATGAGACCACCTGTGTCATAGGACCATGCTGCACAACCCAAACTTTTAAAAAACGCAGACAAGAACCTGTCTATAACGACCACCTTTTAACCGGCAACAGACATCCAATTATTTCATTATAGAGGTGGTCTCTCTATAATGGGGGTTCCTCTTGAAAGCAAGACACATGGTATCATTATAAGGGGGCCTCAATATAGAGGCTGTCCTGATTGTAAGTTCTACTGCACCGCCAATGTACGTTATTAAAGCTGCTCACGGCTCCGACACGTTACAGGACGATTAACACGGTGTCTGGCCCATAGCCGACCGCATTAAATGCTGAGCTCACATAAGAGCCGGCCATGTGTCACAGTAACTCGTGCTTACTGTCAGAAAGAGCAGGTAATTAGATGAATAACTGTATATATTTTTTCCCAATTCTTGCTTGTGAATTCAATTTTATTCTCACTTTTCTGTCAAGCAAGCTCCTGCCACTGTATTGACATAGCTGAAGAGACATCTTCCATTTTTACTATATCAAGTGGCCCTGACGGGACTCGAACTCACGACCCCAAGGTTGTGAGACCAGAATGATACCATCATCCCAAGCAGCGGGCTGTTAAAAGGTTACTCGGACGAACCGATGTCTCTGTAACCCCCAGCTTACATACTTGGTCAATTATCATCTCAACCCAGAGGTCCGGGGTTCGAATCCCACCTGAGGACGGAAATTTTTGGGAGGTCTAATGTTGCAGCCGTGTTAAGGTCTGTGATATATGAATAACTGTATATATTTTTTTCCCAATTCTTGCTTGTGAATTCAATTTTATTCTCACTTTTCTGTCAAGCAAGCTCCTGCCACTGTATTGACATAGCTGAAGAGACATCTTCCATTTTTACTATATCAAGTGGCCCTGACGGGACTCGAACTCACGACCCCAAGGTTGTGAGACCAGAATGATACCATCATCCCAAGCAGCGGGCTGTTAAAAAGTGAGAATAAAATTGAATTCACAAGCAAGAATTGGGAAAAAATATATACAGTTATTCATATATCACAGACCTTAACACGGCTGCAACATTAGACCTCCCAAAAAATTTCCGTCCTCAGGTGGGATTCGAACCCCGGACCTCTGGGTTGAGATGATAATTGACCAAGTATGTAAGCTGGGGGTTACAGAGACATCGGTTCGTCCGAGTAACCTTTTAACAGCCCGCTGCTTGGGATGATGGTATCATTCTGGTCTCACAACCTTGGGGTCGTGAGTTCGAGTCCCGTCAGGGCCACTTGATATAGTAAAAAATGGAAGATGTCTCTTCAGCTATGTCAATACAGTGGCAGGAGCTTGCTTGACAGAAAAGTGAGAATAAAATTGAATTCACAAGCAAGAATTGGGAAAAAATATATACAGTTATTCATATATCACAGACCTTAACACGGCTGCAACATTAGACCTCCCAAAAAAATTTCCGTCCTCAGGTGGGATTCGAACCCCGGACCTCTGGGTTGAGATGATAATTGACCAAGTATGTAAGCTGGGGGTTACAGAGACATCGGTTCGTCCGAGTAACCTTTAACAGCCCGCTGCTTGGGATGATGGTATCATTCTGGTCTCACAACCTTGGGGTCGTGAGTTCGAGTCCCGTCAGGGCCACTTGATATAGTAAAAAATGGAAGATGTCTCTTCAGCTATGTCAATACAGTGGCAGGAGCTTGCTTGACAGAAAAGTGAGAATAAAATTGGTAATTAGATGGTACCACATGTTCTACATGCTAAGACAAGTACTGGGGTTGTTTTGTGGTGGTTATGTTTGCTCCTCCAATTAGGACCAACTCTATGGGTGTCTACGGGCTGTATTGTCAGCGTAGTAGCTGGTATGTAGGCCATAGTACGATGTAGCATTTTCACCAGTCTGCATTTGCATTGGGAGCCCTTTGAAGTAAATGCTAGTTGTCGAGGGGAAATCAGCAATCTGCTTTCACTTGATGAAAATGTCAAATCTGTTGGTTGAAGCAAAGTGTATGTCATGTAATGTCTATACTTTATCGACATACACTACATAAGTATCCAACAAAAGGAGGTACGGAATACAAAGTAGGCTAAGTATGCAGAATGAAAGAGTTTGCCGTAGATTGGCAATGATACTAAGCTATTACTGAATACACATGTACTTCTGTCTTTTATTATTGTTACTGGGTGCATAGATCTTCAGTATACAGGGGGAGGGGTAATACGGAAATGGGAGTTGGCCAAAAAAGAAGGATGTGGGTTTTCGTGAGCTTTGACCCTGTATAAGCCCGCCCCTCCCTCTCTGCCACTACTGTTTACCCCACATACCTGTCTGACGTGGCTGTACTGAAGCAGCCCCGTGTTCCGTGCACCCCGCCACCACCCCGCCAGCTCATCAGATTACCGCCGCCGCCGCCGCCGCGGTGAGGGATGAGTTTCTAATCCACTTGCCGGGCCCATAAACCATGCTGCGGGGGGTGGGGTGGGGGGATCCACCTGCGGCTTGGGGGCTGTGTGCATGCACCCGGCTAAATCTGGTATATAAAACACATACGCTCCGGGCCAGGGTACGGGGTGTTTGGGGGTCGGGGTGTTTGGGGTGATGGTGATCTGGGGTTTAATAAGATGGAGCCACCTGCGTTGCTATCCCCCTTAGGTGAGTACTGTAGCCTCTGAAGTGTTGTTGTTTTGGTTGATAGAGAGCCGGTAGTGAGTTGGTACTGGGTGGTACAACAGAAAACAATATAACCTCTGTGATGTTGGGGGAAGGGGCAGTATGAGGGGTGGGAGTTGGCTTTCTGGGGGCTGATATGATGGCGGCATGTTGGTTGGGGTGGTCTTGGGGTGGTTGAGGAAACACCTGCGCGACTGTCGAGAACGTCTATGTTACATCTCATGAGACCCTTCCTGAGCTTCACCCACCCCAGCCCTCTAAAATTACATCTTCTGAACTGTGTACTGTCTTTATTTAGTGAGGTGATTGTGGTGTAAGTTCAATGGAAGCGCAGTTACTCTTAGGTTTATGAGAAATTGTGCATACATATTTATGGACATTTACATATCATAAAGCAGTGGATGTAGACACTTTACATATATATTTGCAATCAAATCATCATTCCCATTGACCGAACAGCAATGCCAATGCACATGGACATTGATTTTAGCAATAAATAACAGTTATTGCACAGTATGTTGACAGCGTTCACGCTATCACCCAGTTACAGCTGCTGTTAGTAAATATTAAGGCCCCAGGCAGACAGTCACGAATGTCCAAATTCGTACTGTAATGTAGGACATTTAATACTCCATCTCTGTTTCTGGAGCAATAAGAGGGCCACCACCACAATAGATACAGCTAGAAAGACGTTCTTGGTGTCATTTAATAGCTTATTTCATAATACCAATTCCTTGTGTAGGAACATATTGGTCGTCACAAGTAACGCTGGCCTCGTAAAAGCCGTCTAAACACATTTTGGGACACAGAACGATAATGGTGTGTTTTGATCGTATCAGAAATATCATATTCGTAATCTAGGCATTTTCTCCGTTAAATACATGTATTAAACCTCAAAATCTGATAGAAAAATAAGCAAGGATCGGCCGACAAAACATTAAAAAGGCGTATTTGTCCGGGTATTCGGGGGAGATATATAAAGAATAGGTTTTCTAACCATTTTATTTGATTATCGGGGCTAAAACTCATGCAACGGCGCTGCTGTCGTCCGAGGAATCAAGTTGTGATCGCCTTAGCCATGCATGGTGAAAACGTTATCCTATGTTTGAAAGCCACTTTGTGACAAGGCGATATGACAACTGAGACATCTATACATGGCCGATTCGGCTTCACTATTCTGACTCTAGCTTAACAATGGCTACAAATATTTAGACTTCGATGTTCAGGACTCTCTGACCATTGCTTATAAACAGTGGCTTGAATATCACACACGATTAGACTTCCATGGTCTCGCCTGTTTGATTCTAGCTTATGATCAATGACGTGAATACGACACACGATTGAGCCCCGATATTCCGACCTGCCTGCCCCTAGCTGTGACCGTGGCGTTCCGGTCCGCTGCGTGGCGAGGCTGCGCGCGCACATCAGGGTCACCAGAGACACCTGCCACAAATATATAATTCCAGTCCATGCGCTGAGTATATTCAGCGGTACACATTAAATGTATACATTAATATCCCAGACCACTTCACCATTAACATCAACTTTATCATGAGACAATCGTGTACCTAACCTAAACCTATAAAACAAACCTCTATAAAAGACCACATCATTATCAACACCTTTATAAAACGATTGTTTCTCATGAACCGAAGGCTTCACATTTAGAGACGGCTGTATCAGTCTAATCGTGTCTATTGAGACCACGTGATGCCAGTCCCGTGAGAGGGTTTACTGAGGAGGTTTTTCTGTACTTGATTATCTTCCAAATTACTTAGTTCATGCGTCTCACTTTCTGAATGATATCTACCTATTTGCCATGTAGTAATTTGAAATCACCACTTTAAACATTACCTTCGGGCAAAACACATTTTTTTGTTTTTGTTTGAATGGGTATGAGCTCTAGAGACCTACATTGTTTGGGGAAAAGCATTATGTGACAAGGAGTAATGTAGCGAGAAATTAGGTTTAGACTCTCGCAAGAATGGTGATAGTGAAGCCAAGTAGGTCATGTCACCGTAGCGATTGTTAATTAGGTCATGTCACTGTAGCGATTTTTAATTAGGCCATGTCACTGTAGCGATTGTCACTTGGCACACTGTGCCGTGTAAAGATGCAAGTCGTTTGTTAATTTACTGTCTACAATTACGTCCAGTGATCTATGACTGAGAATAAAACACACAGCCTTCTGTGTTTCATACATGTGGCACCTGGGCATCAGATCAAGTTTGCTCACAACCTGAATACAGGCTTTCATGCAACATACCCCGGGCAGCATACATACCAGACTAAGCCAGATTTGACATCAGACTGAGTTTGCCCAACACCAAAGACTCAATCCCACAACCTTGTATGCTTGTTTCAGATAACAGCCAGTGTGACTTTGATACATTGTGAACAACAGAATGACTTTGCTCAACACTCACCATCACTCACCACATCCTTGTTTTTGTTTCAGTTAACAACTGGTGCTACCTGGACATAATCCGATAACCATCATGTCTACATCAGGTTGATTCACCAGCACCGATTACAACCACTGACATGCACAAACTCGTATGTTGTTTCAGAGAACAGCTAGTGGGACCTTGATACACGTTTGTACATCAGAATGACCTTGTTCGACACTCACCATCACCTCTGACTCAAACCCACAACCGTGTGTGTGTTTCAGGCAGCAAATGTGTATAACAGGCTACATTTGCTCAACACTCACCAATACCACTGACTGAGACTCAAACCCCGGACCTCGTGTGTTATTGCAGGCGGGGACTGGTGCGACCTGGACACGGGGTACACGACGATCGTGGACGGTCGCGGCGTGCCGCACTCCGTGTACATCAGCGCGGCGCGCGGCGGCGGCGTGTGGCTGCGGGCCGGCCGCGACCACAAGGCGCAGGACTGGCTGTACGAGCGCGAGGGGGCGTACTGGTTCAAGGTGGGTGGAGGGTTTAAATAGCATGCTATACCACTCATAGGAGTTTAGAGAGAAAACATTTTGAAATAAAATTATGAATATTAAAGTAAACATGGCGGCCATTTTAACAAAACAGAGTTAATCCCGTAAGGCATCCAGTGTACAGGAATTGTAGCGTTCTTGTAAAGGGTTAAACAGTAGTCAATAGTATGCGCCGGATTAGGTTCAGTTCCGCTCGGTTGCACACACCTTGTAGAGTTGGTCATGTTCATTTTAAGCCCCTGTAGGATTAGTGAACCAGGAGTTCGTAGAGAATACATTTTGAAACAAAATTATGAATATTACTGTAAAAATGGCGGCCACCTTGAATTAAAGCGATCATTTTGAAATCCAATGAACACCAAATGTCTTGGAATTGGGAGACTGGTGTCTACAACATATATGTAAAGTTTAATGATTATAAGTGCTTTAGATTCTAGATGTTGTTTGTTTTATTATTTTGTAGTTTTATTTGATATTTCCCTGAAAAGGACACTAGGGAATGATATCATTTTAGATAAATAAATTTCAAGTTTCTAAATTTCTATTTACTCTAAATTATTCACTAATATTTCACCAAACACTGCAGAATGAAACTAAAAGATATAAAAAAGTTTCTAAGTTATTATGGAAATGTGTATCATATACAAGGGCATGTGCACATGGAGGTTACCATGGAAACGGGCGATTTTAGCTACGTTCGCACCACATATTCTATATACATACATACTTTCCAAAAATACTGAGCACCTACTGACTCAATGCTTGCTCTACCGCCGGTTGGGGTCCATCTTCAAAAAGGTCGCTAGTCTAAACAGTAGCGGTCAAGGTGGGAGACGGTATGTATTGACTGGTGTCATGGAGTGTGCGTTAGTGGGGGGGTGTAAAAGTTACTGGGGCAGTTTAATGGGGGCGATAAGGGATAAAAAACACCCACATTTCTATTATCTTTAGCTTTCATTCCCCCATTCCATAAATTTTAACGGTGCCTTCTCACATCACATCCTAATATATATCCTTGAAATCTTACAACTTTTTTTCGGCCTTTCCCCCACACTTCCCACATTCTAATAAACCCCTATTTGTCATGTATTTGAATTGCCCTTTTCCACCAAAACAAACCTGATTAAATGTCAAAACAAACATATGAGGAAAATTGAATCGATTGCCTACCCCGGGTTGTCATAAATCTTAAACAGTCACTCAAAAGCAAAAATAAATGGAGAGTAAATAATCTTTAGACACAAACTGTCACATTGTTTGTTGGTCCATGCCACAACTGTCCAATATTACAGGCTGTGTCCCTCAGTCTGTCTGATTTTCAAGTGCAATTTACTCATTCAAAGCAAGCAAATTGACAAGAAAAAACATACCATTTGCCATGTATTTGGGTCAAGTCCCCAGACCGCACTTTCTGGTGTGGCTGCGCACCCCAACCTTAGAATGGCCTTGTCTGTATCATGTTCCGCTTTGTGCTGGGTGTTGAGCAAACTCATCCCTAACAAGTTGTACACTGCCACGTAGTACTACCAACATGTACACGTCGAATAGGTACATGTCGATCAGGGAAGTGAACGTTGATGTGAGTGATTAGCATGGTGGTAACCCTACTGTATGCTCCGTGGGGAGTTGAGAGAGGCAATATACAGTGACAAGGATGCCAATGATCTGGTGTAGATGACCTTGAGTTGACTGAGTGTCTGTAGTAGAGAAGAGCAATAGTAAACTATGACACTCACGTATTTACACCATCGATCTACGAGGATGTATATGTAACTACCGGAGAACCTCCAATTAAGACCACCTCTCTATTGAGACCACCTCTCTATTGAGACCACCTCTCTATTGAGACCACCTCTCTATTGAGACCACCTCTCTATTGAGACCACCTCTCTATTGATACAACCTCTCTATTGAGACCACCTCTCTATTGAGACCACCTCTCTATTGAGACCACCTCTCTATTGAGACCATCCCTCTATTGAGACCACCTCTCTATTGAGACCACCTCTCTATTGAGACCACCTCTCTATTGAGACCACCCCTCTATTGAGACCACCTCTCTATTGAGACCGCCTAACACTGGGCCTAATGGTGGTCCTCATGGAGAGGTTCTACTGTATATTCAGGAATGCAATACCTTATTGTTTGACTAATAAGTCACAATAGAAATATAAGATATAAATAGATGGGGATGCATTTTTATGCGTTGACTGTTTGTCTTTTTGTACTGTACATGTACGAAACCCAACACAGTTACTTGAGACCACCTTTGTGTTAAGACAAGTTTGTGCAAAATAAAATCTTTACCAAGAGACCAATGTGAAGCTTCACATTGAGATAACTTGCGACCACCGCGCGGTCCTAATACAGATATTGTTCTGTACTGAAGGCTGAGGCACAAATGAGCCCCATCATTCCCCGGGTTGGTTTTCAGCTTAAGCCGCACGTAGACATGAAGCGTACTGTTTAACATAAGTCTTCTCTGCTGCAATTCAATTACTGCGTTGGGGTCAAACAGTCACATAGATTCCGCTGATTGCACCATTTGGAATGAGCAGCCCATTTGTTTGTGGTAAGAAATGCAGTAGTGTTTCTTTTGACTTCATACAAAGTACTGAATTCACAGAAACTGTAAATTGCAATAGGTATTGTATCTATCTATATTGGGAGATTTATTGTAGTAGTGTTTCTTTTGACTTTAACAAAGTACTGACTTCATTGAAACCATGAATCACTTTTCACATATTTACATTTTTTGTGTGATACTAGTTAGAGTTAAGGAATAGGACTCAGATAATCAACGAAAGCACTAAAATTTAATGTGGACTTTACTACTAGTACTTCTCAGTTGTTCAAAATTGTCTGCTTGTATCGGTATTTGAATAACACCCAACCAGAAGTTTTATTAAATAGAATGTTGCAAAAAATAGAATTATGTAATATGATTATATCTTGAATATTCTTTGATGTTGCTCATAATTCATCACGCTAGGCACAATATCATTTCCTTTCTTGTACATTATTAATTAAGAAAACTCATGGCTTGGCTCAATTTCTGTCAAAACTATATTCTATTCATTACAACTAATATTTCCACAACAATGATTTTAATCAAATTTATTTACATAAAAAATGAACACATTTTGTATGACAAGCAGCACATTCAATAGTCTGGGAGCTGTCGTTTATTGTAGGGGGAAAATGCAACTACATTATTTTCAGGCCTCTGCCCAAAACCTTAAAATCACTACTTCTAATTCTTTCAACATGACAGCCGAATAACTATGTATTACTACTTATAACTACCTCCTTATAACTAAGGAGTTACTATAACTAACTATAACTAACTACTTATAACTAACGCCTCCCCTCTAAAAAATGATAAACCACCTACAACAGTTACATTTTCACTATTTTTTTTCCCCAAAACAACAAACATGTACAACTATAAACGTAAAATCATAATTTCATGCTACATTACAGGTAGTTATTAAAACATTTACGTTTGCTTGTTACATTACTTTAATTCTGAATGACTGGTCTAGTTGGTCTAACAGAATTTCATGGAAACGCAAATAGACAGCAAACAATAATAACTTACGTGAAGTAATAATAACCTATTTAAAGTATGTCCAGGATGGACCATAATCGCAAAATTAAAACATCACAAAATAATCATAAGTTGAAAATCGCAAAACTTAATTGCTACGAAATATTCTAGTTTTACAGTAATTCTTTCAACATGACAGCTTTATAACTACGTATAACTACTTATAACTACTTTTTCTGCCCCTCCCCTCTAATAAATGGTAAACACATTTTCATTTTTTTCAAATGATAACAAACATACAACATAAAATCATAATTTCATGGCTATGTTACAGGAAGTTTTTAACATATTTGCAAAATTTGCCATGTTTCAACACTTTAATTCTGAATGACTGTTCTAGTTGGGCAATCAGGTAAAAAATGTATCCACCACGCTGACAGGTAAATTTTAGTCAAACTGGTGGAAAACAATTGTCTATTACTGGTAAAATTTTTTTTTTTTTTTTTTTTTTTTCATATAAATTTTATTCATAAACAAATGAGGCTTGAATAGAAAGCTTGTGGGAAAATACACATCTCTCCTTCGCACCATTAAATGGTGGGCAACGGAGGCAAAAATCAGCAGCACAATAACTTGACACTTTAATTTTACTGGCACCAATATACAGTGAAAATTTTGTTTTTCAAAACCGAGATTACGACTCCCTAATTAATATCTGCTGACAATAGCAGTTCAATCTAATTGATGAGAGAAAAAACTCATCAAGCTTTTTCCAAAGTTGTTTTTAAAAATGTTTAGCTTTTCATTATCATCGTTCATCTCCAGTATGATCAGTATTGTTGGACATTACAACATGATACTGATACATAATGCACCCGTCATTTCCAATTGTTTAGCTACGGTCTCTTTCCAGACATGGATTAGTTCACAGGAAAATCAGGAGCCTTAATCGGGATAAAATTTCTAAACTTTCTAACGTCTTTAATACTATAGGGAGTATTTGTTTTCAATACATGTACATAAATCAAAATTTTCGTTATTAAATACAGATTTAGTCAGTATAACATCTTCGTGCATAATCATGAAATCTTTGAACATCAAAAACTAACAAGAGACTGTTTATAAACTGGGTCAAGGTGATACTCAAATAACGTTAACAAAATTTCAACTGCAACATTTTGCACAACAGTATTTACATGGATACCGAACGACAATAATGCCTCTGAATTTCAAGTTAATTTACAAGAGTACATGTATTTGGTATGGAAATTTCACATATTTCAATATCAAAATGTATAGAACATTTACACTGATATTTTTTTCTTATACACTCATGGTTATTGAAAATAGCAGTACAATACATTATGCATTTATAAAATAATTCAATAGAATTCAATTGAATTCTTCTCTAACACAACCTACCATTGTTCTATAACTCTTAAGGTTTTTGTGGAAAATGCAGAGCTCTAGAATAATAATATATAAATTCTCTTTATATTTTAACATTTAATACATTGCTGTATTCTCTATAATTGTAATGCAAATGTGCAACACTTCTTGTTGAAGAAAACCTTAAAAGTATAGAGTCCATCAATGACAATACTGTCAACTACACTTATATGTACATACTTTGCCAGATACAAGAAAAAAGACATTAAGATTTTCCAAACTCAAGCCCAACAAGCATAAAAAATGTCACATCACCATCACATTAGCGAGTATTGTATCATAAACTAAAGTCCATAAAAAGTCCACAGAAGTCTACATTTATTTCAAATCAAAAGTTTGTTGCAATGCGTTTAGGGGAGTCTGTTGCTTAACAAAAAATCAATATAAAACCATCTATAATGTAAGAATTGCAAAATTATTCAAAACAAAAATCACTTTCATACTTGTAACAAAAATATACATGATTTTCTTATCACTTAATCTAAGATTCCAAATCTCTTGAGGTTCTGCTTTTTTAATACACAATCTCACATTTACCATAAGCAACAAAACACGAAATCATAAAATAATTACAATGTATTTACATTTGATCGATGTCCTTATATTCTATATACAATATATATGGTTTTAAAAAACTATGGCATTTCAGTCAACAATTTATATACAGTCCTGAACATGGATGCACCCAAAACTTCCTAACCATATTTTCTAGTCCAATTAGTCATACATTTTATTGAAAACTACCTCTTGATGTTTGAAAAAGATTTCCACATTAGCCAAACTGTACAGTTCTGTATCCTACACTTTTCTAAATAAGTTTTACACTTCAAATGCTCTGCTGTACTCAACAGTATTGTAAAAGTGTCCTTTCAAATGTTATTTCTTCTTTCCTCTACCGACTCAGCCGCCAGTGTGGTACTGGTAAAATATACTAAAAAACGCTATGATGTTGACCAATAACAGCTAGTGCACAGTCTTATGATGCCTGTTCAAAGGTGCTTCCATGTCCAAAAAAATTTATCACAAATATGGCAGTAAAATGGCTTCTCACAAGTGTGAGTTTTCATGTGTGACTTCAGATGATCACTCCGGCTGAATGATTTCTCACACACTGTACACTGATATTCTTTCTCGCCAGTGTGAATTCTGATATGCTTGGTCAAGTTGCTGCTGTCACTAAAAGATTTGCCACAGTCACCACACACATACGGTTTCTCTCCAATGTGGATTATCATGTGTTGGGTCAAGTGGCCACTGTCGCTAAAACACTTGCCACAATCGTCACACTCATAAGGTTTCTCACCGGTGTGAGTTCTCATGTGTCTTTTCAGATTTCCACTTTGACTGAATGATTTCTCACACACACTGTACACTGATATTCTTTCTCCCTCAGCGTGGATTCTCATGTGGCTGGTCAAGCTTGCTACTGTCACACTGATAAGGCTAAAGTTCTCACTTTCAGCCACTGAAATTCGTCACACACTGTACATGATGTTCTTTCTCTCCAGGTTTCTCACCTTGTGTGCCACATTTCTCAGGTTTCTGACCAGTGTCTCATATGGATTTTAAGACTTTCACTCCGACTGAATGATTTCTCACACACTGTACACTGGTGTTCTTTTCTCTCCAGTGTGGATTTCTCATGTGGTCTGGTCAAGCTGCTACTGTCACTAAAACACTTGCCACATTGGCTACACTCATAAGGTTTCTCACCAGAGTGAGTTCTCATATGGATTTTAAGAGTTTCACTTCGGCTGAATGATTTCTCACACACTGTACATTGATGTTCTTTCTCTCCAGTGTGGATTCTCATGTGTCTGGTCAAGTTGCCTTGTTCACTAAAACACTTACCACATTGACTGCACTCATAAGGCTTCTCACCAGAGTGAGTTCTCATATGAATTTTAAGATGATCACTTTGACTGAATGATTTCTCACACATTGCACACTGATGTTCTTTCTCTCCAGTGTGGATTATCATGTGCCTGGTCAAGGTGCCACCGGTACTAAAACTCTTGTCACATTCACTACACTCATATGGTTTCTCACCACTTTGTATTCCTTTGTGTGATTTTTGAACTTTACTTCCGCTGCAAGATTTCTCAATGGAAGTCGACTTCATTTGCACATCACTGTGGTTTGCCATTGCGTCCCAGTTTTTCAATGTGATATTATAATTACTTGTGCACAACTTTAACGTTTGCTAAAACTCAACACAAAATTAACTTATTATAGTACTTTGGAATAAATATTTCTCCTCCTGATATGATTATCCACTGTTTGTTGCACTTATTCCTTTTTTTCTATAATTATCACTATTTATAAAAAATAACATATTATCTAATATAATGCTATATCTAATTTTCTTCTAATTTTGCTACTTGTCTAACTAATAAAACAAAATAAGACATGCATGATCATGATATCAAATATTAAATAAAATTTGCTATTTTATCAGAATAGTGTTTATCAAAGTCTGTTTGAATATCATATTAAACAGCAAAATTTCACAATTACGATTTCTAGTCACAATGCAAACTCCTTGACAGGTGATCTCTTTGTATAGAGGACTGCCATCTAATATGGATTCAGAAGTACACTAAAAGAATCAAATAGTTAAGACTCAGGTAATGCATTTTAAGTTTTCATTCCCACAATTTTATGTTTACGAAGCTGCAACAACGACACTGTTAGTTTTTGAAGAGGCTGTACACATAGTTCATAAGAAGGAAATGTTTACTTTAAACACACAAATGTCAACTTTTCCAAACTATTTTGTCATTGCGTCCCAGTTTTTCAATGTGATATTATATTCACTTCTGCACAACCTTAATGTTTGCTGAAACTAAACGCAAAACTGACTTATTATAGCAGTTTGGAATTAATATTTATCCTCCAGTTATGATTATCCACTGTTTT
>CM032660.1:46730581-46740811 GCA_019095985.1 Streblospio benedicti
ATTGTATCATAAACTAAAGTCCATAAAAAGTCCACAGAAGTCTACATTTATTTCAAATCAAAGTTTGTTGCACGCGTTTAGGGGAGTCTGTTGCTTAACAAAAATCAATATAAAACCATCTATAATGTAAGAATTGCAAAATTATTCAAAAACAAAATCACTTTCATACTTGTAACAAAAATATACATGATTTTCTTATCACTTAATCTAAGATTCCAAATCTCTTGAGGTTCTGCTTTTTTTAATACACAATCTCACATTTACCATAAGCAACAAAACACGAAATCATAAAATAATTACAATGTATTTACATTTGATCGATGTCCTTATATTCTATATACAATATATATGGTTTTAAAAACTATGGCATTTCAGTCAACAATTTATATACAGTCCTGAACATGGATGCACCCAAAACTTCCTAACCATATTTTCTAGTCCAATTAGTCATACATTTTATTGAAAACTACCTCTTGATGTTTGAAAAGATTTCCACATTAGCCAAACTGTACAGTTCTGTATCCTACACTTTTTCTAAATAAGTTTTACACTTCAAATGCTCTGCTGTACTCAACAGTATTGTAAAAAAATGTCCTTTCAAATGTTATTTCTTCTTTCCTCTACCGACTCAGCCGCCAGTGTGGTACTGGTAAAATATACTAAAACGCTATGATGTTGACCAATAACAGCTAAGTTCTTGGCGTGCACAGTCTTATGATGCCTGTTCAAGGTGCTTCCAAATCCAAATGATTTGTGACAAATATGGCAGTAAAATGGCTTCTCACAAGTGTGACTTTTCATGTGTGACTTCAGATGATCATTCCGGCTGAATGATTTCTCACACACTGTACACTGATATTCTTTCTCGCCAGTGTGAATTCTGATATGGTTGGTCAAGTTACTACTGTCACTAAAAGACTTGCCACATTGACTACACTCATAAGGTTTCTCACCTCTGTGGATTCTCTCATGTGGCTGGATCACGTGGCCACTGTCGCTAAAACACTTGCCACAATCACCACACTCATAAAAGGTTTCTCACCGGTGTGAGTTCTCATGTGTCTTTTCAGATTACCACTTTGACGGAATGATTTCTCACACACTGTACACTGATATTCTTTCTCCTCAGCGTGGATTCTCTTGTGGCTGGTCAAGCCGCTACTGTCACTAAAACTCTTGCCACAGTCACCACACTCATAAGGTTTCTCACCGGTGTGAGTTCTCATGTGTCTTTTCAGACTTCCACTCTGACTGAATGATTTCTCACACACTGTACACTGATATTCTTTCGCGCCAGTGTGACAAGGTTCTCGCAGGCAAATTCAGTCAAGCTGCTACTGTCACTAAAACTCTTGTCACATTGGCTACACTCATAAGGTTTCTCACCAGAATGAATTTTCATATGGATTTTAAGAGTTTCACTTTGACTGAATGATTTCTCACACACTGTACATTGATGTTCTTTCTCTCCAGTGTGGGATTATCATGTGTCTGGTCAAGTTGCCTTGTTCACTAAAAACACTTGCCACATTGACTACACTCATAAGGTTTCTCACCAGAGTGAGAGTTCTCAAATGGATTTTTAAGAGTTTCACTTCGGCTGAATGATTTCTCACACACTGTACATTGATGTTCTTTCTCTCCAGTGTGGGTTCTCATGTGTCTGGTCAAGTTGCCTTGTTCACTAAAAACACTTGCCACATGGCTACACTCATAAGGTTTCTCCCAGAATGAATTTTCATATGGATTTTAAGAGTTTCACTTCACTTGAATGATTTCTCACACACACTACATTGATGTTCTTTCTCCAGTGTGGATTCTCATGTGTCTGGTCAAGTTGCCTTGTTTACTAAAAGACTTGCCACAATCGTCACACTCATAAGGTTTCTCACCGGTGTGAGTTCTCATGTGTCTTTTCAGATTTCCACTTTGACTGAATGATTTCTCACACACTGTACACTGGTGGTCTTTCTCGCCAGTGTGGATTTTCATGTGGCTGGTCAAGCTGCTACTGTCACTAAAACTCTTGCCACAGTCACCACACTCATATGTCTCATATGTCACTTTATGTCTATCCCTCTCATGCTCTTGGGTGGAAAAGCACTGAAATGGATTGATGAACATAAATATTTAGGTGTTTTTATTTCTAGTAGCAATCGTGATGACAAGGATATACGCAGGCAAATTCAGTCTACTTATTGCAGGGGTAATGTTTTAATCAACAAATTTCGAAACTGTGATAATAGTGTTGAAGTCCAACTTTTTAAAACATATTGCTGTAACTTTTATTGTCAGTTATGGGCATCATATAGTAAGAGTATTTATTACAAAATGTGTGTTGCATACAACAATGTATTTAGAGCTCTTTTTAAACTAGATAGAAGATGTAGTGTCTCTCAGAATTTTTTAGATAAGAATATTGATTGTTTTAATATACTTATGAGAAAAGCAATATATGGTTTTAGAAGTCGTCTATATCGTAGTAATAATAGTCTAGTCCAAGCTTGCTTATCATCTCAATTCTTTATTTACACCAGTAAAATTGCGGGTAAATGGTTTGAACTGTTGTATTAAGGCTGATAAAGTTTTTTTATCTGTATATATTGTATTTATCTATTTTATTAATTCTATGGACTGGTTTCCGAAATAAAATACTTATACTTATTATTATTATTATACATATGGTTTCTTACAACTCTGTCTTACTTTTTGAGATGTCAAGGCATCACTACGGCTGGATGATTTCTCACTCAACGTTGACTTCAGCTGCCCAGCACTGACACTGTGGTTTGCCATTGTACTTTGCTACAGTGATTTATCAAACGTGACCTCGTTCACAGAGTTTCTGTTCAAATCACTAGAAACTACATTTGTATTTAATCAATTCACGAGTCGCCTAGTATCCTTGATCTGCTTTCCGTTTCCTCTTTAATACGTTTTCTTTAACATCACTGTTAGTCACGCTACTATTTTTGATCAAACACGTGATGATTAAAATTACCTAAATTATAAAGCCGTGTGTAAATTTATTTTAATTTAGCTACTTGACTAAGTAAAAACATAGATATGAAAACATTTTAAGTGTTAAATACTAAAATTCATTTATTGTCTAAAGAACATAATATTTACATTCCAAAATCTTCTTGACTTTAAACTTTAACATTAAAATTAAACATTTAACATTTCTAGTCACAACGCGCGCCATCATATCAGGGGTCGTTATGGCCATCAGCTAGTTCTTGTTTTGTCGTTACTCTATAAGTCACACCTTTAGTAAGCCCGTGGCGTTGATTTATTGATTTTGTCTGCGTTCGGTTGCAGGTGAAAAAAAAACTCTCCTGTATTAATGAAAGAAAAATTGCCGTATTTTGACACAATATTTATGTACTTAAAATCTATCGATTTTCCTGTTCGTGAAACAGAACAGGTAGGTATCCCCCCATAATTAGGGGGGAGGTGGGTAGCAGGGCCCTGTTGACAATGAGGATCATAACGATGTTGATGATGATGCCCAGAAGAAATGCGCTGTGGTTCAGGTTTTTAAATTTTCTCAAATATCAACTCAAATAGTAATCTAAGGTGTCCACAGTAAAATAGGGAAACGTGGTATTCACGAGCTGTAAATTGTGGGAGAAGTCGTTTTATATGACCTAATTCTGCTGTTGATAATTGAAGAGTGTTCAGGCTGTAAAATTTTGCATCTATTATTCAGTAAACTAATGATTCGCTATTGTAAAACAAAGTGCTCTGCAGACATTTCACACTACCCCGGAGACCTGCCGCATTTACAGCGCGACAGGTCATCCTCAGCGGCTAGCGGTTACATCCCTTGACTGAAGTCACCCCCACAGTTCTCGTTGTGTATAACCCTGGATACATACGACCAATAGACTCCAGGCAAGCTAGCGCTTACCCTAATATGGCCCGGATGGTAATAACCCCGGGCTCCCCACCAAAATGTCTCCTGCAGAGGACATCACACCGGTGCTGACACTCACGCTTTGGCGTCCCCTCGCGTGGCGTACGTACCCACCTTATTGGACCTCACAGGACTATTGAGAATATAGGGCCTATCCCCGAAGGAATAAGTGGACAATCACATGCTGACCGAAGCAGCAGTAGCATTAAATTGAGCTAATGCTCTCTTCATCAGTACTGAAGAGTACTGGTCTCTAATCCTATAAGTGGCCATAGTGAATAACGCCAAATACTGAAGTGTGTTGCCTGGGATCTTAACCTAGTCCTGTGCAACTTACAGTAGCTTACTTTATACTCGGCATCCATGCTGCAATGAACCCGCGAATTGGAGACCTGCAAATGCTACATACTTTTGTTACACTATGCAATGTGAAGTTGTGTTTCAACAGCTCAGGATCAGATGTTATGTTGAAAACCTAAATATGTTGATGTGCAGTTCGGATTTCAGAATTTTGAAATATTTATGCTGAAGAAAAAACAATGAACCTACTGACTAAGTGTTGTTGGTGATGGATACGCTAAGACTTAAAATATGAGTTGCTTCTTGTAAATTCCAATTGTAAGATTGAATTCATTTCCTTAAACTTTGGAAAGTGCTGTCATCTATTGATGAAAAAAAAACAACTCTTGCCGTGAATTTATTTCCTGAACAATGTGAATTCAGTTCATGAAAAAAGTTGAATTAATGAATTAATGTGCGGAAAAAACGTCTGATTTATTCTTGAAAATTCTCCAAGTCAGGCTTCAAAATTAAATTGTAAAAAGAGTAAAGTCCACAACTGCTCAACATCTGGTTTTCCCCTGGCTGTTAACAGATCAGATTACTGTGTTTGGTGCCGTATGGGTCACTTAACAACGGCTTTAGCTAGCTGGACTTATTCCATGTTCAGCATCATCTAAGATAAACAGACCTAATAAATTATATATATATATATGATATTTGTATTAAGTAAATACCATAAGAAAAAATATACAAACTGTCCCCTATATGCCACAAATTATGCATGGTCTCCCAAATGTTCTTCTAATTCTGAATTATGTATACCGTATTTTTATTGAATATTTACCGGCCTTACGGATACCACAGTTTGTGTAGCCTGCAAAGTGACAGGCAAGCACCAGGCTAACAGATACAGACAGATGGTCTAAGATGAAATGGTGATGGAAATAAAGAATATCCCCAATAGCCCTATCTTCGGTTTTAAGGTTTTTTCAACTCAAAACCATCTAGAAAGCCTTTGCAAACTTTCCCTTAATAATGCCACTTTTTGTTTTATGCCCAGGTAAGTAATATTATATATAACAATTGTAATGTACCTCAGATTGATGCTGAGAGAACAGTGTTGTTCGTCCATATCTTGTTCGAAAAATGCACATCACAATTATATTTCTAGGTTTATTCAATTGTTAATGTTTTATTACTTATTTCAATTTAAAATGAAGACAAAATGACACTTATGAAACAGTTCAACAGTCTTAGAAAATTATTCACCTGCCAGCAACATGGCAATTCAAATGTACCGTCATACGTGATGCCGAGCACACCAGTGTTCGACCAGCATTTCGCACTTAAGACACTTCATCGAGCCTCATTCAATGCCCACATTTTCCCTAAAATATATTGAAATGGGTCCTCTATTTTGAAAGCAATTGGATCCATGAGTATCTTGTCATTCATTTCCCGGGCAGTATTCAAAAATGGTATGTACAATTGTACGTACATCTTGTGTTCAATCAACGCCCCTTATCTACACCATTAAACGAGGAATTTTAAAGTTTCATGTAGGGCCTAAATTGTTTGACAGATGGGCAGTGAAGTAGATTGAAACTTGCCCATCATGTTAAACGTCTTACAAATACACTGGGCGCAGGGTCCAATCAATTCAAAAAGTCACGTACATTTTGTGGATGTGGTTGTCAGTACATATTGATGAGTTAAGGGACGTGCTAGCCCTGTGGCTATACACATGAGAAGGCGTGGGAATACATCAACATGTCGTTGGACACAAAAAACAAGTTTTAAACAGTTTCAAAACTTGATTCTATGTCCAACCACGGACGGCAGATGTTGTGGGACGAACAGCGGACGTGAAACCTAACTATGTCAGCTTTGCGCCAGCAGATTTTCCATACATTGTGGGACTCTCAAATGTAGATTTTGTAAACAGGTGCCACTGTGGATACATTCATATTGTATGGCTATCACACCATGAGACAAATTGGCCGCTGGATTGGTTTACTCTTACACTTGGCTGGGACGTGAACAGTAGTGTATAGACCTTGTTTCAGCCGTGTTTCAGCAGCAGCACTAACGACTTGACGGTACACCACATGCCAAATCACGTCCATGTCTAAATTGACCAAATATGACCACTGACTACAGTCCACCAGATTTTCATGGCTTTTTAAACTTAAATTGGCTGTGATATTGAATGTGTTTATAAATAGGTGCACCGGAACTCTTTGGTGAGAACTGTGATCATGGCAATGAGGAAGATGATCTTGAAGATGATGAGGATGATGATGATAATGTAAGTACATATTCATTCAAACCGTTGGAAAATAATTAATATAATGAAACTCTTGCCTCTAAATAAAAAGCAATGTTATATCTTAATTGTTTGTCACAAGAGCTGAATATACACTATACAATCAATTACCTGGTTGTATTATAAAATACTAGCTGTCAACCCGGTGCTGCTCAGGTCGAAACAGATGAAATGCTGAACACATCCTCCTCATCCTTCCCTCTGTCCCCCATCCCCTACAACAGTTCCCGTTAGTATACAGGCCTGGGACAGATTAAACACACCTCCATAACCTTCCTCCCATGTGACAGCCATATACACACTACATGTATATGGCAATGATTGATACCTCTAACATCCCTCCCACCAGCTACTGCTACCCTTGGTAAACACGTGCAGAATAGTTAAATCTCTTGGGAATTAAATAATACTAGCCGGCCCGCGTCCTACGGACGCAAATGGATAGTCCATCAATTTATAACAGCACGACGATTAATCTCAACAGTCGTGCGGTTTTGGTTTAAAGGCGGGGACGTTATGTACGATATGTACCGTTCCGTGCTCCGTTGTGAAACTATTATCGGGACAGTCGTTTTTACCCGGAAGTAAGCGGTCTCGTAGAAAACCCGTTGTCGACTCGACATTTATGAACCAGTTTTCTCGTAAATTAAGAGAGATTGAAACGCACAGTGATTATGGGAACATTGAAATAGTAGTAAGGCAGGGAACGCGCCTAGGTTTGAAGCGCAAAACGGCACTGGTGGGTAAAAAATGTCCGAAATTCGAGATTCACTACGGGGGCGCCGCTTTCGAAGCAAGGTCAGTAATTATATAAGTATTAAGTCACCTATTGTAAAACAAGTGTAGGAGTCCTTAGCTGAAGTCAAAATATTAATTCTGCTTGCATAGCTGTTATTAAATACTCTCTAAATCCGGTGAAAAATCTGTCATGGCCGAAACCCATTGGTTACATTTTTTCACACGGGATTTAGAGAAGCTTTTCAGTTGCTGTTTAATGCCAAATTAATTTCTTCATTTAGCTGTGCATTCTTATACCTCTCCTACAAGTGGTGACTAAAATTTATAAAAAGAAACAGAGTATGCTTAACAAAGTTATTCAACCTTTTTGTCGCCAAGTTTTACTATATACTGTATAGAAAAATCGTGCGCAATCACAACTTTATGCCCCTTGACCTCTGACCTTGTGACGTCACGCGCAATTCAAAAGCTCTCATCACCCATCACCCATCACCCAGCTCTCGTTCGCTGCGCTCACTCAAGCTGTGACACCTCCACTCAGTGAGATATTTTCTTATCTCCCACTCCAACACATGCAATACAATTTATAACACACGCAGGTATGCAATGATAAGTTATACCATATTGTCGGTTTTTAAAAGTTCTGTAGAGGTTATGTTATTTGTTATATTGTACCGACTTTAAATAAATATTTCTTGTCTTGACTTGATATACTTTTGTAATAATATTCTTGAAGAGCAAATGTTTTATATTAATTGAAATAAATTTTTATTGGCACATCTTTTAGAAGGTCGGACGTGGATTTTGACAGATAGGGATTAGGACTCATCGTTCAGTGAGCAGAAGGCATCGCCACCACAGCAGCATCCGTTATATTCTTCTGTGAGGTATTGTAATTATGGATTCTGACATGTAAGTCTGCAAGTACAAATATAACAAAAATGGTGTAGGTTTTAAGAAAACAAGTTCTAAACTAATTGAAGTACTGTGTAAATGTTAAGATTTGATTTTCTATCATAAATAAAAATTCACAATGTTTAGATTAATAGTCTACTTTTGATACAAGCCAAATGACCAATGAGAAGGCCTTTGAGTATGATTGTTGTTGTGCAGGTGTAATCCCCGGTGGTGTTCCCCACCCTGGAGCCGATGATTCTTTGTCACCCACAGCCTCACACACAGTCCAAATGAATCCACCATGTGTCCGCAGATTCAATTGTCCATGAAGCTGGATGATGACGATCTTGAGGCCGGCGACAGCGCAGACACCGACAACAACCATCCTCTGTCATCTGGCAGCAAGAAGCGCAAGTTGTGGAAGCAGCACTACGTGATTGAGGCTGAGCAAGTTGGCGAGTCTGCTGGCACAGTGGGATGTACGCATATGATCAGTGCGACAAACTGTTCAACAAGCAGAGCTCGCTCGCTTCGCCACAAGTATCAGCACTCAGGTACGACAAGAGACACATGACACTTGCATCAAGTTTGGCTTTTTCATTACTTTTGGATTGGGCTATGTGAGAAGGGTGTTTCTATCCAAACTAATGTTTGGTGAAAAGGTTTCTGTATTTTGCAATACTGCTAACGTTCATTAATTTTATTTCCTCTATTTTGTTTTCATTTCATCCAGTAACTACATACAGCATACTACATAAAAAAGCTATTCCTATCCCAATGATCCTATCCATCATGTATAATTATTTTGTGTAGTTGCAGGTCAACGCCAGTTCCCATGTGACGTATGCGGCAAGTCCTTCAACCACAAGCACTAAATACCTCACCGAGCACAAGCGGCTGCAATCCAGTGAGAAGCCTTTCGAGTGCTTTTGGAGTACTTCCAGCACATGAACCACTACTACAAGTACTGCAAGCCGTGATGGCCGGCACAGAGGAGCAGCCGCCAGTGCCGAGAGCGAATCCAACAACTCTGACCACAGGTGCAGGTGTCCGTATCAAGTGCTACTTCTACTGCTGCACCTGCCATGGTCGCTGTGGAATCATTGTGTGCTGCGCTAAAAGCGAAGCATGGCAATGATGATAAGTGCAAATATGAACTGTTGAAACAAGGGACTGTTGAAAGAAGACAATTGTGCCAAGTGACTGAAGCTCTATTTATCTATGTCACACTCACGTTTAGCAGTTTGCCCAAAAAATTATTGCTTTATTGCTCCTGTAAGCTCAGTGTACCGTGATGAAAAGAAAATCTATACTTTGAATATCAAAATTGAGATTGTAATAATATATATATAATTACTGAACTTGCTTGAAAGCGGCGACCCCGTAGTGAATCTCGAATTTCGGACATTTTTTAACCACCAGTGCCGTTTTGCGCTTCAAACCTAGACGCGTTCCCTGCCTTACTACTATTTCAATGTTCCCATAATCACTGTGCGTTTCAATCTCTCTTAATTTACGAGAAAACTGCTTCGTAAATGTCGAGTCGACAACGGGTTTTTCTCGCTACCGCTTTATTTCCGGGTCTGCGTGGCGTTAAATCGTAAAACGACTGTCCCGATAATAGTACATAACGTCCCCGCCTACTCGACACGTAACCAATATTTAATTGTATGGGGTTTCGATTGTTGTGGTGATACTTTATGCTCACTTCTGTATGTTGATTATATATTTGTTGTAAACTCTATTTCGCCACCTTGAATTCATTTCTACTTTTTCACTATTGATGCGTTCATTAAAATTTATTGTCCATTGAAGTATTGATCATCATGATTTTTGTTTTGTTTTTTTATGTTAAACATTTAACCCTATGTTGTGGTCATGGCATATGTATTTGAATAGAGAACCATTTTCTATTTACTTATTTTTGCTTTAGAAGCATTTGTTTTTAAAAATGTGCTCCTATTATTTTCTTTATAGTGCTTTTGTACTCTTCACCAACATTATATATCACTGATGACAATAATAAAATGTTTGTAAATTGATCATGCTATTTACTTCTTTCATAGTA
>CM032660.1:46751008-46864576 GCA_019095985.1 Streblospio benedicti
TGCACTCATCACCGTACAGAAAGGTGCATTCCCCCCCCCCCCCCGCCCCCGGCCCCTATATCTCCCAGCCGCCTTCTCGTGGAAAGGGCGAGGCATTAATCTCCACATTTCCTTGGGGAGGGGAAGCCGAGGCGCACTTAATTACAATGTTCATTAAACAGGGAGGTCGGGAAAGCCAGTGCGCTCTTTTACAGCGTGATACATAGACCTGGTAAAAATAGACTTGCAGGGTTTGAAGGTCATAAACAAACCGAAAATATGCACGTGTTGTGAGTTTAAAGTGGATTTAAATTTCAAAATTGGTAAAATCAAGAGAAAAGTTGTGACTTTCAGTTGAATTCTCGCTATATGGGCTAATGGATGATTACTACGTTATATATTTCAGGCCGGGATTTCAGGGCATTGGTATACAATGCTTTAATGGTTTATCCCCCATGGCTGTCACTATATACATGGTGTAATAGGTTTCTGTGTACACGTATGGTAGCGGATTATCCAAATCTGGCCTGTGTATTCATGGCATTAGGGATGAAAATACGCCCACAAATTTAATGAGTTTGTTTTGTTGTTATCACGTTGTTGTTTATCGATTGTTTTGTCACGTATTCGACACGTGTACGTCCTTTTCTGGTAATAGGCCTCGTTTTAGAAACACATCCTCGTAAAACAAATGAACGTGAATGGCAAAGACTCACAAAGGCGCCGTTGTTATTTAAAACTGGCCTTGGACGGGTTGAAAGTACATCCAGCCAAAACTACTGGTAATATAACTGAAACAAAACATTTACATATGATGTAACTATTCTTAATAGTTTAATGAATGCAGCATTGAAGGCAAATTAAGCTAACGCATGCAATAGCACAATCTCCTAGCCTATGCCTTACCCTACTATGAACTGAAGACATAAAGAGACGTACAATGTAAAAATAGCATGTAGTCTGAAAGCAATTATGTTATGGCTACACTATGTCAACAAAGTTGCTGTACATTTCACATAAACAGTGCACGTAACAGGACATGTTCTAATTGAAAGTGCCATGAAAACAAGCCTATAAAGCTCCAAATTTACCCCCCTGATATTTGAAGTTATATGGCCACAATCCAGAGCTCACTGCTGGATTAGAACTGGCTGAAGCGATGACACAACAGAGAAGCCATTTGCATACCGGCTCATTTGTCTGTCCGCACGGGGGGGAGTGGGGGGGGGGGGGGCTCACAGAATTGGAAATGATGGATTGTTGTGTAGTGTTTTTTTGTTATAAAAAAGCTCGGTACATGTATCATCATCGTTCTGAGTGTAGTATCAAAGAGGGTAAATCCTGCTACTATTACCCAATGCTGAATTCAGATTTAAATACAGTGATTTTGCTAGTACTTATGTATATGGAACTCAAGATTGCTCGTGTGATTATTGTGATTTGTAACCATATTTGGTTTATTTATATGTGGAAATGTTTTATCTTACATGCTTATCTTTACTTAGATGTCAAATATAATTACTAATACACATAAAAATTGTAATACATTTGCATTTGCTGGAGGATGTTTAACACATCACGGTGGGGTCTGCAGATTAAATAGGTGTCAAACTAATGCATGTTAATGTGAGACATCAACACCATGAATACAACATCAAAGGTTTATGCTCTCTGGGGAATTAAGACAGGCAACACTGTCCAACAAGCAAGCCAATGGCCTGGTGTGAATGAATAGTCCCTAGAGCACGAATACAGTGAATTGTCAATATAAACAACACCATTTACATCTGCATGTCCAAGACAACGACCTTATCTTTGGTTTGCCATCCAGATGCTGATGACAAGCTGATATATAGACAAAACCCGGGGGAGTTTGTAACATGAATTATTTTATCAGGTGAGTTCTTTGGGGGAAGTATCACGAGCCTGATGCCCCACGAGAACGAATCCTGATAAAATCAGTCATGTTACACAACAAACCCAGTTTTGTATTTATCATTCTTATCTGAACAAATTACACCACTGTTTTTTTTAAATGTAAAAAAGTGGTCTGGCTGGGAACAAGCATGGTAACCATACTATCACCCCTATTCTATCACCCCTATTTGACCAGGTCTGACAACCCTCTCCGGGTTATCGGATACTTCTGGATCAACCAATGAAATGACATGAACCAGACTGCTCCGCTTCTTTTGCAGGACGCGATCCTGGACGGCCGGACGGTCCAGATGCTGCAGAGTCTGAACTACACGGACCACTGCGTGCTCAGCGACCTGGAGCTGCGCATCCAGATGGATGCTGGCTGGCACCCGTCCTGGGTCAAGGCCTTCGACCCCCGCGCCAAGGACGTGAGCACCGTCCACCCCAGACACAGGTAACACACCGTCCACCCCAGACACAGGTAACACACCCAGACAAGGTTGTCATTTGAGTCTCACAGTGACTGTTTGTAAAGATCAACACACTTTTTATTTGGAAGCATGCATGATCTGTGTTTATGCAGATAAAATTAAAGTTCATACACGCTTTTATAACCGCATCTCTGTCTGCCAGTATTATGGTTTCATATCCAGATTTCAAAATGCCGTACTTATTCTAGAATGAATATTATCTGTGTTTTGTAAACAGAAATAGTGCTGCGCTGGCAGAAAAGTAATCTTTGTTGTCTTCTAAATTCGGTTTGGAAATAGATGATGTGACGTATTACTGACAAAGGCTAGTAAATCTGGCTGAGAAGTGTGATTGCATTACAACTCAACTTGGACAACTTGTACAACTTGCACAGCTTACTATGTTTCATTTATGCTTGAGACTTATGGAATAAAGTTGTTATAAATGCCAGCAAAAATTATTATAAACAAGGCAGCAGGCTTCTCCATCCTCTGAGCCTTAATCAGAGGAGGGTGGCGCCCCAAACTATAAGAACCCAAGGTATTATGCCAAATAAAGTGGCGCAATCCTTTACAATATGTTGTCACTTGAGTGTAAAGCACCAGTCTCACAGTGACGTTTGTTTGTCACCTGCATTTTTTACTGTGGGGTTGATGAGGAATGCAAGGGGTGGCTCTAACTTGCATCAACATCAGCCACAAGACAATGTGTCATTTAGCAATGGTGCAACATGGGTATACCTTTATTATTCGGGAATGTGATCCTACTTTTAGCAGTAAGCCACTGGTATGGAATTCAATCTAATGTGAGATTGACATATGCTCAATATACAGTAATATAATATGCTAACAAAAATTACATTAACAGGGAATGTAACATTCTGAAATACAATTATCTTATCCAATTTGATCTCATCTCTTTTAATCTCATCCCATCTCAACTCTCACAAAATCTAATCTTATCTTATCTCATCCAGTCTCATCTTATCACATCAAATCTCATCTTAGAAGATATTCACGAAATAAAGATTATTTCAAGACTTGTTCATTGACCAAGTGTTAAAAAAAAAACCAAAATCTCATCCCCATCTCCCCTTACCTCCCCCGCCAGCCGCGACTGCTCCATCAACACGTCCCTGACACTGACCCCGGACAAGCAGGGCCTGTTCTGTGACGGCGGCAAGAGCAACGCGTGCGGCCTGCGAAACCTGCCGGCCAAGGGCCACAGCTCGCAGCCCGTCTTCCTCAAGGAGGTCAACCTCGACCCCGGCAACCCCGACCGCTGGATCTGCAAGCCCGTCGACGAGATGCGCAACGCGTACCGCTTCGTGGGGTCGTACTACCACGCGTACATCAAGCTGGCCTCGTGCCCTCTACCCACAGGTGAGTATGGGTGGATTAGTAAGGGGGGTGTACGTGACTTGTACTAAACTATAAATTTTCAGCTGTTTTTTTTTTTATCACCTGAAGCTTTTGGACGTTCTCATGTTCCATTTCGCCCTCAATGCCTTAGTCTTCACAAGATTGTGGTGTGAAAAAAAACATGAGAATATCCGAAAGCTACAGGTTAGCTTTCCCCAGATAGCTAGTTTAAAGTTTAGTGTATCACAAAAGAATGAGTGAAAACTTGAAGAAATGAACATCCAATATATAGAGTAGAACATTTTAATTGAGACCATCTAAATGCTGACCTTACTGTAAGTGTTGTCTACGGAGTATGATTTCTTTAGAGATGTTGGTGGCAATCTCTTTATGTAGGCATATGAGTAAAAAAAATCTTATCAAGAAGGTAGTCTAATAACAGTGGTGAACGTGGTGAAATTCAATAATATCAAATCTGACACATGAATCCTACTACTATAGGTCAGATAAGAAGCATTGTATACATTCCAAACCAGAAGCCTGAGTGGTTATCACTTGCAACAATTAAAAATACTACAACTTAAACTACATTCAGTTTAAAAATAACAGATTTAAGTTGTACGTCATACTATCAATAGACCATAAGCACATAACTTGCCTTAGATCAACAACTAATCCTTGTTTTGATGCATTTCAATATTAAAAGCACATACGAAAACATATGATGATTATATTTGTGTAGTCATGAGCCATAGTACTACACTTCATGAGGCTAGGAACAAGTGATTCCCCTGATTTATGGCTGGATTAGTATTTTATTGACTTGCGGTCCGTTCCCAGCCCCACCTGAGACCAGATTTGATGGATGACACAGCTTAATTGATTCTGAAGATGTTCCATAAATACCTGCCACGTGGAGAATTAGGTAAAAAGTGGAAAGTGGGTTGATGTACAACCGGATTCCCATCAATATTAATCTTATTAATCAATACACGAATATTTCCATTGTGGCTGCAAGGTGAAGGTGTCAGTAAATCTTTGTCAGCGTGCGACGTGCAGTGCAAAAGTGTAAGCGGAACTCGTTTGCACCAAATGAACTCAACCGGCTTCTTCTTTTGAGCTATGATAAAGCACCAAAGTCTGATGGGAAAATGAGGGTAGAAATTGCTAAAGAGGAGACTTGCTCACATGAATATGAGAGACACACAATTCATGATTGATGGGAAAGAGTCTATATATTCAAAATATGTCATGGTGCCGTCCGCTGGACCACACCACTAGACTAGGGATCATTTTGCCAAACAAGATATCTACCATGCCAGTCCAGATGACCATCTGACCAGTCCATGAGACCTTCTTACCAGACAATATGGTCACCTGCGAGAAAATATGGCCACCTGCTAGACAATACGACCCCCCCCCTAGTCGATATGACTGCACATTTAATGACGGAGTTGTGAGAGGTTGCCCTGTATTGCTATCAAATGTGTAATGTATAAGTAACATGCGTATTTAATTTATGGATACAAAATTCTATTTCCAGGTGAATGTATGATGGATGCATAGCTTTTGAGAGAATATGCAATCATTTCTAAGTCAATACATATGTTAGAAGAAGCTTGGCAGGATGATAGCCGTGGTCAGTCATCGAAAGTATACTAAATCTGTATGCCCGATGGTATCTGGTAGACCATACGCTATTTCAACGAAATTGAGCAAGTGGGTTAATACGTTACTTTGAGGGAAAAAACATTTGTGAAAATGGGACAGAAAAGTTTGAATAAAACTGTTATAGTAAGAGTCAGCAAAAATGGTTAAAATAAACTCTGCAGGAATACTGGTAGGTGTAATTTACATAAAAATGAATTACATAAAATCACAACCGAACATCACCCCCCCCGATCCAATTTCGAATACTGGTATCCATAAAAAACACAACATCTATCATGGCCGGCAGATGTCATGGCTGCAGATGTCAGCGGGTCACCCTGCTCCTCTATGTCACGTGACCGGACACAGGATGTCCCTGTGTGGGGTCCGCAATCTGTGTCAGTATTCACTTGTGTGGGAAGCGCAGGTGGGATTTAATTGGTCCTAAAAAGAAAGAAAGTACATAGGTAAGTGAGTGAGTGAGTGAGTGAGTGAGTGAGTGAGTGAGTGAGTGAGTGAGTGAGTGAGTGAGTTAGTTAGTAAGTTTATTCAAAAATCCTCACTAAGGTTACGTTGAAAGTTCACTAGAATCATTAGAAGAAGACTGCTGTTTGGCAGTGGCTCTTGCATCACCCATTGAGGGGCGTTTTTTATGATGACCTGACGATGCCTTTGCAAATATGTGCATCCTGTTTAAAGACACTTGTAATACTGGCTGTAGAGGGATAGTGTTTTGAGCATGCAAAGGTGTGTGTATTTTATGACCATAAACATATCTCTGTTGGACAAATACACACTCATGGTGCAGCAATTTACCCATCAAAGGGCCTCTGTACTGGTGATAAAAAGTGATAAATATCAGGTGGACACAGCATATATGTCATAGAGCCTCCTCGTAATGTCAGGATAGGTGTTAATGCACGATCATGTACGTGCCGTATAAGCTTTCTCGGGCTCATATGTTTGTGTTTGACACATGAAAAATAGGTATGCTTTCTTAGAAATGATCTCCCATTCTCACTAAGAATGATATATTTAGATTTTTTTTGTTTTATCAATTGCACTCGCTATGATAACTATTGATGTTCAGTTCTTGAGAAATACACATATGTATATTTGTAGCATTGTGAGCATTCTGCAAAATTGTCATACAGAGTTACATAAGAGCACTAAAAAGACACAAAAAAAACATCATTTCAAGTGTTTTGTTTTTCAGTAAATTGTTCTAAATTGCCATTGTTACATGATGCTTTAGCATGAAGATGCTTTGTAGCAACAAATCTAAAATTAGCTGTTTTTCTTTTCTTTTTTTTTCAGTACACATAGTTCTTTGACATTTATATTTGCTTACTAAAAGTAAAGCTGATAAGAGAAACCTAATCTAGCAAAGCAATCAGATGGTACATTAGCGACTTGACAGAACCTTTCTGCGTTTGTCTAATCTTCTTCAGTCTCTGTCTTGGTTTCTTAGTAAGTCTATTTGTGGAAAACATGATTGCTCATGTTTACAATATTATAACCAATCCATTTAGGAAGCATCTACTCTGAAGCTCCATTAGTGTCAGAATATAAAGATATTCATATGATTTCATTTCCACCAAAAATGTTTAGAATGGTCTGAAACATGTAGCACCAGTGACTACGCTATTTGATGTATGTGTTGCCTTAGTACTCCTTAACTACTTTTTGGATGGATATCATGATAAATAGTAAAAAAAATAATTTAAAGATGAAAATCGTAAAATTTAATAGCCACGAAATATTATAGTTTTACAGTATATGGAAAACATGCCCTCAACCCCCAAATCATTGCTACAAAAGGTTTTCTCAACTGATTCTAGTAGGCATTAGTTTACGCTATAACATACCAAACGTTTACCAAAATAGGACAGTTATAAAGGTGTTTTATCAAGAAGGCGTTGAAATTTCTGCCAAAATCTGTTTTTAATTATCATAACTTTGTTAGTATTCTCTCAAATTGGTTGATCTTGGTGTCTAGACCTAGGTATTTTGGGGCAAAGGAACATATTAAGACTATCAGAAATTAGAATAGGAACATGATGTTCAGACTTATTAGACCATCATGATGTTTCACCTCATTAGACCACAATAATGTTTCAGACCCATTAGAGTACTGTGATGTTTATAATTGTGTATTCCTTAATGTCATACAACATATAAAACAATACAATACACATATTAAAAACATTAAGTTGCCCTGCCATATCTGGACATTAGACATTACATTAAAATAGCTTTATAATAAATAAAACATATAAAACATATGATTGTGATAAAATTAACTTATACTCTACAAAGTTTCCATTATTTAAAACAGATGAACACCTTTCCATAATATAAAAAAACTAATTTCCCTAAATCATTTTTTGTGGATCATCAGCATTTGTGTTGGTTATCAAAGAACAACAATGATCTTTAAAGCATAGTTCTTCATTTACAAAACCTTGCATATTCTGTCTGAGATCATCATACACAGGACATTGCATGAGTAGATGAACTTCATCGTCTACGTTAACATTACATAATGTACACAATGTTTCAGACGCATTAGAACACCATGATGTTTCAGACCCATTAGACCCCTTGCTGTTGTTGGTGTTAAAGATGGCTGCCAAAATCTCTTAAATACCTTAACTGTACATCTGTTAGAATTGTCTCAAATTGGATGTTCTTAGTATATATACCTATTGAGGGCAGGAAACACGTCAAGAAGATTAGAAATTAGAATAGGTCTCACCTTTCGCTTCAGATTTGCTCATGTTCAAAGCCCATTAGACCCCCCTTCATGCTGCAGACAACCACGTGCTGGGCCATGGGTGATGGTGTCCAGACCTAGGTATTTGGGGGTAAAAAACACATTGAGACTATTGTTCCAGACTCGCGCGTGCTGGGTCACGAGGCCAAGCTGCGGCCGGCGCGGGACACGCTCACCAACGCGCTGCTCATCCCCGACCCCACCCAGATGGCGCTCAACGGCGGCGTGATCGTCGGCTGGCAGGCCTTCGCCAAGATCATCTCCATACAGCACGAGGTACGGGAGCACGGTCTGTTAGATATCTCCGTACAACACGAGGTACAACCACACTGTCTCGTAGACAGGCCTGTATGAAACAATCAAGGGAAACATCGGGTAATTGCTCAATATGACAAACTGCAAATAGAATTAATTATATTGGTTTTCATGCTAGTTTTTACCAAAATTGTCACAGTACAGCACCGGTTGGATCAAACTTGTTAAAAAAATTATATTGTACATTCTTGAAGTCTCTTAGAATGTGTGTATAGAAAAAAACAAGGGAAACATTGGATAATTTTGACCGACCGTCTTGGCCGATATGACAACCTGTACATAAAAATTAATTGTATTAGTTTTCTGGCTAGCTTTTGCCAAAATCATCTCAGTACAGCACTAGTTGGACCTAACTTGTTTAAAAAGTTTTCATTGTACATGTACATTCTAGAAGTCTCTTAGAATATCTGTATAGAAAAAAAAACCACCAGGTAATTGTGACCGACGGTCTTGGTCAATTTAAAAACCTCCTAATCAACAAAATTAGAATTACAATGATCTGTTGATTGGTTTCTACCCAAATCATCTCTATACGGCACAGGGTAGTATCAAATTTGGTAAAAAAAGACTGCCCGTATCTACTGAAATAATGGTATAGAAAGAAAACAGGGTGAATCGGGTATTCATTACCACACCCTCCGCCTTCTTACATTCTGATTGGTTAGTATCTAGACTACTAAGTAGCATTAACTCTTGACGCAAGTGTGTGGAAAAAAAGGTTATTTTCAATCAATATTTCAACTAGAATACCAAGACCAGTATACCATATTTGAGAAGTGGAACCCTCATGAGTCACGCCTCATTATCTGTTGTTTTTGCAGGTGTACCTACAGGTGTGGCGTCCGGACCCCGACGACCTGGACACGTACACCCTGGTGGGCCAGACGTTCTTCAGGCCTACCGAGCTGCGCTTCCAAGAGGTAGGGCCTGGAGCAATTAGTACCTCTAGGATAAAAGGGGTGGGGGCTGGGGGCTTTTGGTACCTCTCTATTACAGGAATATGAGGGGAATATTAAAAAAAATCTCAGGAAAGTTTTTTATGAAGCACTCATCCTATACTGCATTGACCTGTCTGTCCCACGGTCAGTACATCCATAACTCTCTATCCCGCGTTGTAGGTGCCGCTGACCCGCAGTCAGTACATCCGCATGCAGCGCGGGGACGTGCTCGGCCTGTACTTCCCCAAGCAGCACCCCATCGCCTGGTCCGCCGTGCCATGTGCCTTCTCACAGCAGCACTACAAGGTGAACGCTGGGCTCATTGTGCCTCATTCATTGATTTGTTGATTGATTGCGTCCTTCCTTTTCTTAAAACTCAGTGCATCACCAGTAGCATTACAATGTGGTATATTTGCTTGCTTCCCCGCTTGGTTGATTGATTGATTCAATCGGTTATTGAAATATGAATATGAATATGAATATACCAATATGAAGTGCCCTTATATACGTTGCTTGGTAGCTTGGTTGAATTATCGGTTAATTGCTTGGTTAATTGCCTGGTTGATTGATTGACATTGGGTGATAGTGTTACTATCAATACAAGCCTGAATAAATTCACATGCAGTTTTCCCACCATTGCGTACCAGAACATGTATCTAGACCCCACTGTTCCTTCAGGTGCTGCACAACCCCGGGGGCCCCGTCACGGTGGGGGCGTCGCGGCGCCTCTACTCGGCCCTGCCCGGCCCCGCCGCCTGCAGGCACTACTCATTCACCGCCGTGCTCGGTGAGTGCTCAGTGGCTGGGTGACTGGGTGCCTGGGTGGCTGAATGGTTGACTAAATGCATGGTTGTTTGACTGGCTCACTGGGTGAGTGGTTGCTTGCTGGTGCGGCTGGGTACGTCGTCGTGTGACTGGTTGACTGCATAGTTGACTGGGTAGATAGAACAGAGCGAGGTTGTTTGACTGATGGACTGAGTAGTTTTTGTGGTGACTGTAAGCCTGGTGGAATGCGTAGTTGGGTGAGTGGTTGCGTGACTGATTTACTTGGTAGTTGGATAAGGAGATGTGTGTGTAAATGACTTGGTTGTCAAAAAAAAAAAAAAAAAAAATCTGCCTTCATCTAAAGGAAGATAAATATCATGTTTTATTTTTTGGCATGATAAAAACCATTCACTATCACCCTGTCTCCACTTGCAGCGAACAAGACGCACTCCAAGCTGATCGAGGATTGGATCTGCCCCACGGCGCAGGCGCCGGCAGAGCTGCGCAAGCGCAGGTCAGAATAACACACGCCCCTAAATCCGGCATTCTGATTGGCTTAGAGCCGAAATCAGCCAGTCAATATTTCTCCATATGGACTGGGGCAATACTGCCTTCTAAAAATGAGTCACACTTTCGGCATCTATTCAAATAAGTAAATAAGTATATCAATATAGAATGATATTGGCCATCTGTACGCTCACTAATTGTATGTCACAAAAAAATGGTGTGTACATTTTCTGCAAATATATTTGCAAAAATGCGTGTTCACACATGCTCAATATACGTCCAAGAACAAGAAAAAAAATGTTTGCAAAATGAAATAAGTACTATGTAAATCCCAGTTCAAACCGTTATTAAATTGACATTTTTGCTTCAGTGTTTGAATTTTATCTGTCATAATTTTTACGTATTTATCGATATTATAATGAAAACATGTACAAAAAATAAGGCGTCAAAATTCTGAATGCAAGCAGCTAAATTAATATTCCACATTGGGGCATGCATTCATGCACGGTGACCTCCAACCATGACATGTTTCTTCAGTGTCACGTGGTGATCATAATGAATGTGACCTGCTCACGGCTGGCCTGGACCACAGGGTTATGTCATTATTGAGCCACTCAGTTGTAGCCTGAGATGGTGAGCGCTAAAAGTACTTTCATTTTTAGCTGTAAATCATCAACAAATCCACATTGATAGGTCAACTGTATCATTTAAAAATGTTTGCATTTACATTTAATAGTTTAATGAAATTTTACCTTCAAGTACTGCATACAAAGAAATCCACTGTCTTGATCCTTGACAATCTGTTGGAAATACCAAATTGAATAAGGCGTATAACGGGACATCTTGTGGGAGAAAACATGACATAAATGTGAATTATTAAACACGTACATGCACCGGTACATGTTTACATTGTAAGACCAAATGTACATTTTGGACTTATCCATTTAGATGTCCTAAATGCAAGGAATTCAACTAGTATTTTTACTGTCTCACTCACAGTCACAAAAAAGACCTCCAAAGGAAGGCCACTCCTCAATTTTATGTACCTAAGCCAATTATCTTAACTGGTCTTATCTTATTCTATCTTTGACAGTCACCAAAATACCCCCAAGTGAAAGGCGCATTTTATAGACTTGTGTCCTATATCAATGATTTTAACTGGTCTTGTTTTATTTCCTCACCCACAGTCACCACTTTAGACAGCCTAGAGCCAAGGATGTTTTCTCCCACAAAGTCGCCAACAGAGGCCTAAGACAGGGACACTCCTCAATTTAAATGTCCCAATTTAAATGTCCTATCACTATGATTCCATGTGCCAACCCAAGTTCTGACCTCAGATGTCAAATGACCTCTCTCAGTGACCAATTTGCGTGACCTAATTTGCGGCGGGGCGTTATGGTTTTATACATAGGGTCAAACCAGCAGCATAGATCCCCGGCTACAAGATGCTGGAGTCAAACTGACGGTCTGCAAATCATTAAATACAAATTGATCACGGCGGGGGGCGGGGTGGTCAGAAAACCCTGAGAATAGTTATGCCCTCATCAACATGTGGGCTGCCTCGACCTGCTCCTGAAATCTCCAAACTCGGCGTACGCTGTCTCCCAAGTTTCCTACTACAAGGCGCTCCCCTCAGTGACCACTAGCGCCGGGACAGTGGCTCAGAGGGAGCTGGGCGGGGGCGGGGAGGGTGAGAGGCAGTGGGTGTGGGTGTGAGGGGGTGTGGGTGGAGTGGGGTGAGGTAAGGAAGTGATCCTAATGGTTTTGATCTGTTTGTGGGGATGTGTATTTGTTTTATGTGATGGGTTTTTATGGGGCTGTTGGGTGATGGGGGTGGTTGTGTGGGTGGTTGTGGGGTGGTTGTGTGGGGTGGGTTGTGTGGGTGGTTGTGTGGGTGGGTGTGTGGGTGGTTGTGTGGGTGGGTGTGGTGGAGTGGGGTTAGGTAGGGAAGGGGTCCAGATCCTAACGGGGTGTTTGTCTGTTTGGTGGACTGTTTCCATGATTGATACATGTTAGTAGCATGATACTGTGATGTCATACGACGTTTATACAAAAAACTGTCTTACATAACTGATTGAATATTAAACGTCTATTGGTATTTACCACGGATGAGGTATGTTAGTGTGTGCTTGAGGGGGTGGGGGTGGGCAAAATAGTGGGTGTCAATGTTATACTGGAGATCCCGGTACTTGGTACGGATGTGGGCGAGTGGGTGGGTTTGGGATATTGTGTGTTTGGTTGGGTATCCAGTAGCATTTGCCCTCCTTGGGTTCACTTGTACAAGTGGCCTTGGTTGGCGGGTACCTTGAATGAGCTGTTGACTGTGATGTCTGTGAGGGTTTGTAGGTGATACAATGGGAACATTTGTAAAGATGTGTGATTCATTGTTTTGAGTGACAGGAAAGAAGAACACGTCACAGTTCACTAGATTATCAAATAGTTTGGAATAATTTAGATGCATGGAAATGTGATACTTTGGATGAGAGTCACTGGTTGTAGAAATGACTGCAAGAGTTCACCTTATTATCAATGTGGTCTCAGCAGAGAGGTATTAATTGTAAGTTCTACTGCATGTGTATGTTATTGGAAGATGGAAAAGGCCTTTTGCAGCATATTGAAGCTGAGGCGGTGGTGTGTGGTGGTGGTGCAAATGTGCATATGAGTGTAATATCAGTTCTAAATCAGGTATTGTCGATCAGCTGATATATATTTCAATGTACTGAATCTGTTAATCTTTCAAGACATTGCATCTTGTCGTGTGTACTTGGTATGCGTTTATGTGCTAGAGACTTTTTTTCTGTAAAACAAGCTACATGTTTGGACCAAGAGTGAAACGTTATTTTAGAGGTGACAATATGATAGAAGTTACATTATAATCTTTAAGCACATATTTGATGTATGTATCTTACTTGTGTTTAAAAATCTATCTGCACAGTTTTGTTGATAATGATTTGGATACAATACTACATTTCTAAACGTCAGATTGTCATTTCTTTTTCAATACTTCTGCATACCATAATAAAGGTGATATTTTTATAACTTCCTATTTTTATATGTTACATGTGATATTATTGTGTAGGAGGGGTACTGGCATGTTATGATACTGAATTCACTATGATGTACTGCATGTAATCTTGATTCGTGCTCATTCTGTATAGAAGGTCAGAGGCCGATAAAACAGGTTTCATGATATGATGAGGTGTTCGTTGCAATCCTGGTGTTTTCAGGACAATCATAATCCAGATTTGGTTTCATATTTCTAAATTTGTTAAGTTTTCATGGTGATTTGTTAAATATCTTAGACAATATGTCTTTAGCTTTTACGTGGTACGTTTCCAACCGTTACCCTTTTCATTTTATCTGTAGACATGAGTTAAAAAGCAAGTACTCATGTTTCTATATTTCTTATGTGGAACTATATGCTTGTATGATTTGTATAAAACGTGTACAATTGATTCTGAAACTTTTACAGTAAAAACTAGCCAATTGATTTGTTTAAAACTGCCACAGTCCATGCTGGAAATCACCAAATTTGCTTTGTGATTATATTTAAAAAAAACACCACATGCAGAGTGAAAGTAAGATATTGTCACTAATACAAACGGCTATATAATATTGATACATTGAAGCCCACAGTTGAATAATGTACCCTACTGTTTGACTTATAATTTATTTTGTATGAAACTATTAACATGTTCGATTTCATTCGTTAATTGATAGACGTTTATGTAACTATATATGAATCAACGTGAACAAAGTATTGAGTATACTAAGTATACTGAGTTCTATAAACTGTTGAAAGTGAACAATTCGCTGTTGTTATCTATTAATACACGTACATATCAGATAGTATCACCAAAGGTTTTCTTCACGTGAATATCAAAACCAATAAATATAGCCAAAAGACAATAACCACTTAAATGTAAGTCATGCAGGCGACATATTGACTTCAGAGCACATGCATTTAATCACCACATAAAACTGAAACATACACAAATATTGGGACGGAACATGCTATGTAACATCACGTGTATGAACAGGTTTATAAGCTTCACCATGACCAGTCCTGTTGTGGCTCTGCATTAAGGAGACTTTCTGCAGATAAAACCATCTTTGTATTCGGTAAACAAATTCTTTAAATGGTTCTGCAACCATTTTTTATTTTAGTATAAAAGTACATTCATTTCCCTTTTTAAAAATGTATAACACTTTAAAGGTTTCGGGAATGGAATTTGGTTTATGGACCATACAAAAGATCATACAAATACAATGAAAAATTCAGTCAATGTTAATTTTGACTGTACCAAAATTGTATACATGATCTTTTGTATGGTCCATAAACCAAAATCTATTTCCGAAACCCCTAAAGTGTTATACATTTTAAAAAAGGAAATGCTTGTACTTTTATACTAAAATAAAAAACAAGCACATTTTAAGATTTTGTTTATCTCCAGAAAGTCTCCTTAAAAGTGTACTAAGGTCTAACCATCTTTGTATTCGGTAGCCCATTTCTTTACCCCATGGTTTTCCAACCATCCACATTGATTAATAGAGTGACCTGTCTGTCAATAATTTGCAACTCATAATTCCCATGCATACCCCTTACAAATTAAATAGAACTTGTTCTAGGCCTGACAGTAACATATAGTAAATGCCTCCGCCTGTGATGGCAGGAACAGTAGCAGACGCTGGCTAAATAAGAAATATGATATATGATAACAAAAATACAAAATCAGCAAATGTCGTCCACTGGTTGATGGCGGCGGGTTCAGAGTGTGGCGGGGGCGAGAGGAGACGGATGAGGGCTCGCGAGGCCACTGTCAACTCCTGTCACACTGAGGAGAAAGCAGAGTGGCCCATTTCGGACGTCCTATTTTGAGACACATTTGTCGGTGACATTTCACCTGGATGCTGTCTTCTTTTAGGTGCCACCAACAGCCAGAGTGTTCGGGTGACATTTTATAAGATGTGCACGCCATTGAGCTTATAGTCGTGAAATGAAAAGAAAGCATATATTGGCTTGAACAACTGCACAAAACAGATGCCATCAGCATATATTCAGTATACCTCGATACGTGGTTATTAATACTAGGAATATCTGCTTATCAGCATTCATTTATGATCCTAAACATAGTTTTAATACTCTGCCTTTTCTTCTTACAGCTGTGTTTTATTCAAAAACTTTTCAAGCAATTTTTAAAAAATAAGCTTTCTTTAACATTGTTTCGACCGCATGGTCCTTATCAAATCTAAAAAATACAAAAATCATTTTATATTTTTAAGCTTTGATGAGGACAAAGAGGTCGATCCAATGTTAATAAAACTTATTTTCTAAAATTGTTTGAAAGGTTTTTGTATAAAACGCAGCCGTGAGAAGAAAAGGGTAGAGAATTAATTGAGTCACAAAGCTGTTTACCATACAACACGTATAATATGGAACCTAAACATAGTCAAATGCTAGATTGTTTGACCACTGTTATTCTTCTAAATGTGCATATATCGTGGCAGTCGATTTCACCAACCAATCGACACAAATAAATGCTCATTCACCATATCAAACATCAGACTACAGTACCATCATGAAGATTATACATCCACGTCTAATGATATAGGAGTCATATCAAATCTATCCAGATGAATGTTAAACACACTGACACGGACGTTTCACACAGCATCCGCCATATTTATTCGCTGATACATCACGTGACTTGTCTGAAGAAACATGGCGGATGTCATAGAAATGTAAATGTATGTGCATGTAAACTCCTGTTGGTGTATAGATTTGGTATTATTCCTATATGACCCCCGAGGTACAGACTTGGTGCTGCCTGAGGCTACAGATACAACCTCGTCATCTCCATAAGTGGATTCCCCAATCAGCACCATGTAATTACCGCACCAATCCGACACAATACAACCTTTGTTTGATGATAGTAGGGAAACACTGTTAACCAATATGCAAGGTACCATGCCCATCACGACAAACACTTTACTATTTTGATTCAATAATGCTGATATTTCAAGTAATAAAATAGTCTTCAATGCTATCCACCAGTTTATAATAAGTACAAATCGATTTGAATAAGTTTTCACTTCATGTAAATGCTGGGACCTATGATTCTTGAGCAAACTCAAACACCATGGTACAAGCAAACATCCTTTAAATAGTGTATACACTGTTGGATAATTGCTGAATAAATACATATATTAAACCAACCTTTGTTGGGAGCTTCAAGTGGTCTCAAAAGAGAGGTGGTCTTGTTTAAAACAAGGTTGTGACCGTTGTGTGGACACCATGAAGTCTTCATAACGAGGTGTTGTTGTTATCAAGGCGGTCGTCACTACGGGGCGACCCCCCTGCACCATACCGCCCCCTAGAGCCCGACTCCTGGCATCGTGAGAGACAACACCGCGACGCTCACTTAATCTGAGCACTGAATTCCAGCAAACTGATTAACTGTCATCGCAACCTGCTTTTTGGCGGAAAAGCCGACTTGATTAAGGTGATCTTTATGACAATCAGGCAGCTGACAGATGATGGGCTGCGTTTTCACCCAGTCAGAGGATGGCACTCACAGTCAGTGCAGCTGCTGGGAGGAAATGAGGATGCTGAGACCAGATATCGACTGTTTTCTCGGCTAGATAATGACATATTGGCGGTGCATCTGTATGGAGGTTGTGAGGTTCATGTTATTGGCCGGGTATGGAAAGCAGTTCAGAATGTTATAGCATTTAAATACATCATTATTTTTTTTTCAGACGTCCGATTCAATATGAGTTGCACACGAATACCATGGGTAGCACAATAGTAGTCCTTCAATTGGTAAATCCAGTGGCACTCCTTCATATACTGCATTAATGAATAAGGACACCACACATGATGGATTGTTGGTAGCCTTCAATGAGCGACCTCCTATATGCATATTAAGTAGTCCTTGAATTAGCAAATATAGTTATTGTGACAGTGTGCTACTATACATTTCGTCTCTCATCTATATGACTTTAGCTGCTAGACCGTTAACATACAAACGTTATCCCACACAAATACATGTACGCACTAACTCTGCAATGTAGCAATTCTCCGTTTATAAGCATTCCCATGAAATGCCTTATGCAGCAAAGTTTGCAACAGCCTGTTATGTTCACATTGGAGATGAAGCCTCACGTGTTAAGCCCATTGCCATCCGTGGCGGGACCCAGCCGTGAGAGAAGCCATGTGTCTCACTCACTCTCACATTAGCGCACACTTTTGGCATTGTAGTTAGCACACTCAGCACCTGTGAGTTGCCCAGTAAAAACACCATTACCGCTCTGCAACTGGCCATTATGTTTCACCAACGTGGCAATTTCCCCCATACAAGCAAAAAAGTGTTGATTTTAAAGAAGCTTACACAAACGTTTCACATATAATGACATGGTCCATATTTGTTTATAGCATGCAGCACAACTTTATGCATGGCTCCCTTGATATTTTGATATTTGATGTCTACATCTATTTAACTAATCCTACTGTGTCTGTTCAGGCAAGCAAGCTCCTACCACTGAATTGACATAGCTGAAGACATAGCTTCCATTTGACTATATCAAGTGGCCCTGACTGGACTCGAACTCACAATACCAAGGTTGTGAGACCAGAAATTTGGGGGGAAATACATATGCAGTTGCTGATATCTATTTGACAATTTACTTAGATATACCTGACATTTGAAAGTTAATATCCTGTAATTTCGCCTACGTCAAAATGAAAATTGAAGTGTCACTTTGTTTTAGATATAAACATCAAATGCCAAGATATCAAGTGAGTCTGGTAATCGTATTCAGATCAACACACGTAATATTCGAAATAAGTACGTCCAGTAGGTGTTTTAAAAGTTGTGTTTTTTGTTCACATTTCTATTTTAAAATCACATGAACATACCATTAAGAGAACACAGATTGAAAGCAATGTGCATATGTTCATGGGTTTATATATAGATACATATACACATTCTGAAAAAAAAATAGTCAAAACTGCTAAGTCGACTGAGCAAACATTTGAAAAAATCAAACAATCAGACAAAATGGTGGATTCCAACACGTCATCAACTGGCATTCAAAACTGACGCATATTCTATAGAAGTATTTGTCATATGCTCGTAACTCCTCTATGGCTCTGTGCTCACCATCACGGGGGCAAAGCTTGTTTTCTGTCAGTAACACACTGGCAAATCCGGGGTGGGGCATGCCTTTGGGAAGCTCATGGGCTTGTACGTGGGATGGATATCGGACATTGGAAAAAAAAAAAAAAAAAAAACAAAAAATCATAAAAAAAACAAATGTAAAAGGGGGGCAGTAGCCAAAGGCTAAACAGCAAGGCCTCTGCCCCCCCCCATCCCCCCTGGGTCCTGGGCCTGCCCCTGAGATGTTTACTGGCGTACAATGAGAGCAATAACTGTCCACATTTACCACTGTATTGACGCAGCTGGTACAAACTTCCTCTGCAGAAATTGACAGTTTTCATTATCTTATGAATGATAGGAACAAGTTTACAAACCGTTATTGAACAGTTGGTGAGACCCACTTCAGATGAACCGTTGGAGAATGGTGCTATTATCCTGACAGATATTCTAGTTTAGGGCATGTGATGGGTACTGCTCAGGGGTTGACTGGTATCTATTTGGAGGCTTTGCCATTTGAGCATAAAGTAGGCGACCGTGGCACAGCAAATTCCTTGCTTCAGACAGAACTGTGTTGATGGACAGTACTGGGAGACCCGGCTGTCATCTTTTCTTTGAAATATGTACAGACATTTGGCTAAAGGAATAGGACTGTGTGTTTGGGGGGAGGGTTGGGGGCATAAACAAGGATAGGGAAGGGTGGCAAAGCAAAAGAGGGCTGAAGTGGGGTGTGGGATAGAAAGGGTGAAAACATTGTGAAATATGAGAAAAGGGTCTTAAACTAGGTATTTTTCTTCCACCTGCTCTTGGCAGTATAAGAAGAAATCACGTAAACGTAGCGTCCGACAATCCCGATAATTAAAACCGAATCAGCTGTCATATTGTGGTTGTTCTTTGCGATATCTTTTTTTTACAGACGCGTTGTTTGGGCAGCATCATTGGGTGTCTCACATACAGAAGAAACTTGTTATCTCAAGTCCATATATAAACCAGTAAAATATTCGAGATAGGCAACATTCGAGATAACCAACTAATCTGATGAGACTGTAGTTGAAGGGAAATGGAGCTAACTTCGAGATAGCAGAATATTCGAGATAGGCAATATCGAGATAACACCGTTCTACTGTATCTCTCGTCTAACGCTGTAAAGAACTACATTGGTGACTGTATGACAAGGGCTGTGAGGACTTCGCCCCTTTATTTGGCCATTCGTGGACAAATATGCATGAGTACGCGAACCCTGGTTCCACCGCAGATGTAAATGTAGCAGTCCGAGATCAAGATCTATGTAATTTATGCCAAACTGGAATACACTTCTGTCTGGCCTCAATGGTGGAGCTGTATGAGGAAATATCACCTGGCAGGATATAAAGGTAGCTAATACGTGTGCATGTTCTGACAAGGAAGAAGCTAATTTTCTATAGCATGGATCATTGGAAATAAAATACATTGGTTAATAGCTGCTTCAGGTACAACGATAATAGTCGATGACTAGTTCAAAAGAAATGGGCAAAAAGGATGTAATTGGAATTATGACATTGTATAATCACTGCTGGTAAACCAGTGGATACAAAAAGACACCACCAGGACCACAACCAACCCCAGAAATAGACCACCTCTCGATGGAGACCACTTGTGGTCAGTCACTCAAGTGGTCACAATAGAGGCTGTGCTATAATAGAAATCCAGTCAAGAAAAGACAAGAGCATCAGATACGATCTGATGGCTGACGTTGTTTGTTCTGGGGTGTCAAATGTCCACGACATTTGTGGAACGACAGATGGCTGATGCTGTATGTTCTGCCGAGACTTGTGGTTCGCCGAATGTCCACGTCATTGGAACACAGAGTGATGCTGTATTCTGCCCGTGTAGCGATGCCTCACCCCGGCCGGGGGATGTGTGTGGGTATAGCCGTGCTGAATCATAGGGGGGGGCAGACAAATAGTGTAACATTAACACGTGATGGGTCTAAGTGCACCAGCAGTGATAAAATGAAGTGCTCCTGTCGCTAAGACTGTGTGATTCAGGATCATGCATTTGCAACAACTTACTGACATACAGGCCGTTTTGATTAGAATTTACTACACCACTAATATATATAATGTATGGCAGAAAGGCATCAGCTAAAAACAACAATTGAATTACAAAATTAACACGTACAGTACAGCATACAAATAACACCAACTTAATAAGAATAGCAGTCCCAACTCTCCATAACAAAGACCACCTCTGTAGTGAGGTCACTTGACATCATTCTCCCGAAAGCTCTTGATAGAGAGGCTCCACTGTACCTTGCAATGTGGTTGTTTGTGACACACCACGGCCCGGTGGGGGGAAGAACGCCCGGTTTATGAGCCTGTCCTTTTCCCCGTACAGAGACAGATGGACTGTTTATTGGCGAGCACCATCAGGGCCAGGGTTGCAAAACAGAGGAGGGTGCAGGCAATATATGACTTTTGGAGCATAAAAACAAATAAGTTAACCATCAGTTTTATTCGAGGTTTGAACAAAAAATCCACAAACGACAGAGGAGGCAGCTGCCTCCCCTGCCTCATATCTAGCTACGGTTCTGACCATCCCCGAATTTCTTACTTCAGTTAGAAACGGGATTTCCTTGGGGAAAATGATGTCCTCCCACCTTTGCTGCAAATACTCAATTCCAATTGGGCTGAGATACGGAGTGGACACTTTGATCTGTTGCACTACAATGTTGAGAACTTAAACATGATAAATAAGCCTGTAAGGAAAACCAAAAAAAGATAAACGTAATATAACCTATATAGTATTATAGTCTAGCAATCTTTGAGGGGGTGATATGCTGCTAGACACGATTCATAATTCCAATGACATTCATGAAAAGAACGAAGTGAACCTCAGAGAGACCACCTCTCTATTGAGACCACTTGTCGTCTTAATACTCAGCTCTTAAATCAGCTCACTGTAACAATACAGTAGAACCTTCTCACTCAATACTGCCGACGTTGACTTTTTGTTGTTATCTTAAACTTACTTACACTTCCCTTTAAAAAAGGCAACCTTGTGTAATGTGCTGGTTATCTTGACTATTGGCTATCCCCAACATTTCATCGCTCCATATGTATTCGAGATATGTAGGTTCTACTGTACCTTACAGCAAGCATACCTGGCCGACAAGGAGCCTGCGTCCTCGTTAACATGTAGAGTGGTGTCTCGCCGGGGGCCGGGGTGAGATGGATTGATGATTCTCCCAGTGCAGAGAAGGGACGCGCCGGTGTGAGCTAAAGGGGAAACAGTGCTGTCCTTGGTGGAAGGACGCCCAGGTGGCGATCATATTGTGATGCTACATTGTTTATAGATTTTGTATTTCTAACAGTATATCGGGTTTTGAAGTCTTTTTCCAGTTCCTAAATAACAAGTATACATAAATTCACATTTGTTTTTGATAAAGCAAAATACAATCACACCATCAAAGTACAACTTATAGTTTGCATCTTTACAACAAAAAAGAAGGTTTCCTATTATATAATAACCCAGAACACGAACAATCCCACAGGGGTGTTGTCTTATATCTAAATGTCCACACTCTGGGCTCCATTTCAGCTACTCAAAAAAAGGAACCACCTTCTTTTACTCATTTCCTGGTTGAGTTTCATCTTGTAATAATCCCCACCCACGGCCAGTGTGAAGTCAGCACAGACTACAGCACTAATCCCTCACTGGTGACGGGTGCACGTGTGGATCAAAGCACAGCTGGCCAACACGAGTGGGAGGACGAGGGATGTAATAGACGACTATCGTAGTACTATATCGGCCACCAGGTGGCTAAACGATTGTATTGTGGGTTTTGTGTAGAGAGACAGTCTTTATCATTCGCTCCTGCATGCCGTAGTAGGGTCACGGTGTCTGGTTGATCGAGGCTAACATGTACGTATGCCACCTAGCGGCGAAAATGATACTACGATAATACTCTAATATATTGAGAGGCAAACGTGTCTTGTTTTTGGTGCAATGTGATGTGGTGTAACATAGATAACCGCGATTTTGTCTTATTAGTGTGTTCAAGCTCTATGTTTTTGTTAGCATGGCCCAGATCCAATGTGAACTATCTGGGTGTCTGCCGCAGTTGTCATAAATATTGGATCTGTCACTTTAGAGGACGAGTAACTGTAAGATGCATTCATCCCAAATCCCTAAAGGTTCTTATACTTGAAATATATATATATATCATCTTTTCCCCTGAAATATATTGAGTAGCAGCTTCCTAAGCCAGATATAATGCTAAAGCATGACGTACACAAAGTATATCTCAGTACTGACAAGTACCAGGCTGCTATACTGTCTAGCCTAGCCCCACAGTACCCACACTATCTACAGCCATAACACACTCATCTATCATTCCTACAATAACCACATGGCATCTCCAAACAATCCACACCCTGTGATGGAGCCAATAAGCCAGACCGGAAGTGCCCAGAGTGGCGAAAGCGCATGCGCACTAAATCAGGGTAATTTGTGAGCGAGCTCCGTCTGTCAACGCATCAGGTATTCATGAAAAATGACCTCATCATTGGACAGCTGGGGACGCCTGATGCTTATTCATGGGCCTTGGATCACAGCACGGGGAGGGAAGCGGGGCATGCTGGGGGAAAAGAAAGTCTATGGGGGGTGTGTGTCATACATGGGGAAGTGAGTAGGTCAGGAATTGGGTGGTGCGACGAGAGGTCTTAACAACAGATAACTGTAGGGAAAGGCTAAAAATTGCATGTTTGTAGGCTTGTTGCCGTAAACCATCGCAGTGTAACCTCAAATTTAGACTTCTTCAACACTACGCACAACGTATGGCACCAGTTACACAATGAGAACCATATGTTGTGGGTTCGAGTCTTCATTAACAGCCCGCATCGAGCCTACGCACAGAGACCACTCTTCTTTTGGGCTCACTAGAGGTGTTCCTACTGTAACTGGACTTTATGTTTGCGTGTGTGTTCTCAGATGTTATTATTGGTACTATATTTGCCTCGGTTTGTTCGTGATGTTTCCCTTGTGTCTGGGTTTTGTTTGCTTTCAATGCTCGTTTTGTTTGTTTTGAAAGCTGATTTGTGTTGTTTGATCTGTGAGCACCGAGTTAAGTCTCTATAAAAGTCGTTGCAAATGTAAATGTACCTTAAGTTTATATATAGATTGTAAGCTATTGTAATATTATGTTTTTGGTATCGCGTTTCCGTTATTAATCATAAGGTCAGTTGGACTTATGAACTGAAATGGGGAGAAAAGTAAAACTAAATTAGAATGTTTTATAAAACTCATTAAAAGTCAAATAAATGCGCAAGTAAAACATGTTTTTCATCGGGCGTTTCAAAGGGAAAAAGTAAATTTGCAGAACCATTGTACGGTATAGACGTGTGAGTGTTAACTGTATACCTAAATGTGGTGGTTAAGAGTATAAATAATATATTGCATCCGGAGCACGCTTATCATTCACACTAGTGCTCATGTGCCCCACCTGTACCTATTTATCGTGCAGTTGCCACAGACCAGTCTGTAAGCAGATAGGGATGAGTTTGCTCAACACGCTCAAGTAGGCACAAGTGGGACCCATCACCACATTAACACAAACATGCGTTACTTTGCTGTCCAACAGTAGGTTACTATAGTCTAATTACCACTAAATTTCATTGCCTCACACACGGCTAAATCTTCGTTCAGTGAAACTAGAAATGTTTACACACGATTTCATTTGCGAATTTCGTGGGTAGTGGGTTCAAAAACGCAAACTTAAATGGTCAGCATTAACAGCAACATTAATAGCCTATGTGAATTAGGTACAGGATGGATCAAAATCGCAAAATTAAATAGTCGCAAAATAAATTATAGATGAAAATCTCAAAATTTGATAACCGGGGAAATAATCTAGTTTTACAGTATTAGTGTCCACCCACAATCTAATAATGATCTTATACTTTAGATACGTACAACAAAATAAATGTGCATAATGTACACCTCTAGAGTCCAGTGTGGCAGGCTATTACAGAATGCTCATTTAAAAAAACCGAAGTCATCAAACAACAATACGTGCTTAAGCGCTTAGAAAACTACGCAGTACATCGCCTGTGAATTTCAATATGTCATCTACAGTACACATCACGTGTGATTTACTGACACAGTACAAAGCCGGCGAGATGTTGAAATGAAGAAGATAAATCCGGCGTGTGTCTGTTCGTAGCCTCAGCCTGTGGTTGTTAGTAGCCTCACTAATGCCGCCGTATATTGTCAGTTCCAAGGCTCACTGTCAAACAGACGACAGTACGTGCGTGTGGTTAACAGCACGTGTGCCCCCTGATTTTACATATAAGTGACAGAGTTAGATCCAGGGGCGCAGAGAGGGCAGCATGCCCTTTATAAGCCGAGGGCACAACACGTGGTGCGGACAATTGTGAAATACGTTTTATTTTCTTTCAGTTCTGCTGTTAGCCCCATTGATTTATGTTCTGGTTCAGTACAGTGCCGTACTGCCAAATACCCACGGCCAGCCAACGGTTTGATTAACCTGAGCGCACTGGCAATTGTGCCTTAGGCTTTACACCAAACTTACAACAGGTGACCTTAAAAGAGAGGTGTCCACATCGCCAAGTTCCCCTGTAGTGTCTGTGGTTTATTTAGTTTATCACACCCCAATTGAAAACATACAGTAAAACCTTTAATTAAGAACCCTCTATACTGAGACCCGCACTAGACCATTTCTAGCCCCACGCCTTCTGAAAAACCAAACTGAACCTCCCTAAACAGACAACCTCTCTAGTGAGACCACGCTGTGGGTGGTCCTAACATAGAGGTTCTACTGTCCATTTTTTGTGCCCACGAGTGCCGTCGTCCCGTGGCCCTACTTTCACCAGACGCACCTTCCCAACGTACAACCAACAGTCAGCAGTCAGCACCAACTACAAACGCTAATCCTGGGTTATAATTGCATTCTGGTGGAGCAGCCGCCACCAGAATGAGAATCATCCCCCGAGCGCGATCTGTCAGCAGACGATATATTCGGCGGATTGCTTCATTTGTTGTAACACAACTCTAGTGAAATGTTATTCTGGTGAACACACACATTGCTTTGTTTGTTTCAGATATCTCCACTAAAATGTTGGTCTGGTGAACTTGACGTTGCATCGTGGATATTGTATCTATATGCTTTAGTGTAGGAAAGGTTGCCATATGCATATATATGGAGTGATATACAGGATTATTGTTATAGGTTGCATCATATTACGGGGTTCATCAGCCTGATACTTATAAAATTTGATTTGAAGGCAATGGCAGCGATGATATTCGCTCAGGTGGCCTCATATGTTTGTAACACAACTCCTGTAAACTATGTGATCTCTTGAGCAACTTGAACAACATCCTTTTATTTGTTCCTGTCGCACAACTCCACTAAAATGCTATATTCTTCTTATTATCCCTCTCTCTCTCTTCTATGGCAAGCAACATTAGAAAACTAAAATGTTGATCTGTTCTTTTTTATTGAAGTATAGAAAATAGAAAATACATTCCAATTACATTACACCATTAACATCATGAAATCCATAACTTCATATAGTGATATATTGTGATTATATGATATATGAAATGTAATGGTAAGATAGAATACTGGATTTCGGAAGACTATTTTGGGTGATGATAATGATGATGAAGATGGTAATGAAGGTGATATTGGTGATGAAGATGCTGATACATATGATGCGATGACACACAGTACAAACCCGGCTCACAGCCCCAGATCCCTGTCTGATCCAGAATAATGGACATCGGCGGCGGCGGCTTTACGTCTCATTCCGCCGCCTTTCACCATCAGCCACACAAGCCTACAGCCTTCAGCCGCCAAATCCCCCCTGGTTAGGACGCACGGCCCTGCATTCCCGGCTATGTTGGGGACTAGACATGTCAAATAGAAAAGATCTTGCCCATCTGCAAGCCATATGGATGCATATACTGCAGGCGGACGTATATCTTGTGTGAGCATTTTGATTTCTTTTGTTCTGCATGTCTCCTGTTGTACGTTGGAACCTGTCTGATTTGGACACCATCAGGAGACGTGAAACGTGTCCAAGTACCACAGATGCACTAAAACTAGAGATTTACATTATATAAGAAATAGCGAGTTCAGTGAACTTGATCCACATACGCCAGGTGTCCTGACATGGGCGTGGGGGGGTCCATATGGTGATGTACGGGTGTAGTAACACAGCGGGTGTCGCTATCATTATTTGGTCAATGCTATCATGACATAGACCTTGAACTTCCAAGTATATGCTGTAGTGGATGCTTGCATATAATGTAGATTTTGGTCACAGTTTCTTCCCCCGTATTGAGTATGAAGATTGCAAAAGAACAATAGTACAATAAAGACAATTGCTCAATGGAAAGTGTAATCATGTGTATTACGTTGTCGTCAATAGTCGCTGATGTGTGGAATACTCACTTCGGTTAACTGCAGAACATTGAAAAAACACCACCTCTAAAAAGAGACCTTCTCTGTAAAAAGGCCATCCCTCATCACCCCTAGCTTATATCTTCCCACCGTATAATGACCACCTCTCTATTGAGACCACTATAGGACGGTTCCACAGTTCCCATTGCTCCACTAGTCTAAATGTCAGTACACGTGCCATTTTGCATGGAGGACATGTTTTACATCTCAAACCTTCGATCTGACTGTATCACGTGACATTTTCGGTACCCGAACTCACGACCCCAATGTCGTCATACCAGCTATGTCGGTTGTGCATATAAGCTTGCTAGATCGATGTGATGGAGAGAGTTGGTGACTTGTTTGTTAATGACTATAGACTGCATCATTTTACCTTTTCTAGTACGGGCGGTGAACTTTCCATCACAGTTCCTATCAGCATTGTGGCAGTGGCAGGTCATAAACGCACAGAGATCCGTACCACGTGTCAAGATAATTCATGCATACTCGCAAAAAGCGTCTTCGCGACCAGGGTCCACGAATTAATAGAGACAATTACAGACGACACATAAACTACTGGGTGCACGAAAAATACTCTCTACGGGTACAGATATTTGTGAGGACATTCAAAAGAGACATATATGTGTACAGCTCTCTTTTGAATGTCCTCACAAATATCTGGACCCGTAGAGAGTATTTTTCATGCACTCTAGTTTCTGTTCCGTCAGTAATATACTATATCCAAGCTTAGTCTTGTCCATTCAAGCATACTTTACTATTGTCTAGTCTAGTATAATCTAGGCAATGCTAGTATAACCTTATCTAGTCTAGTCACATACTCCAACATAGTCAGTCACGTTTAGTCCATATAGTTTAGTTAGATAGTTTAGCAAGGACTAGGCATCTGGGCTAATTCATACATGAGGTAACATCCATTACTTGTCACTAATCTGTTAGATTGAACAATGGCCATAAAAAAGTTCAAGTAAGAAAAATCTCAATTCAGACCTAACTGTCCCTCAATGCAGCAAATCTCGCGTAGCTCCCGGATGAATGCCTGGTGTAGTACGTGAGTCAGACGGGCGCAGCAGAGGGCTGTTTGACTTTACAAGCGCATGGCCCATGAACTTGTAAAGTGAAACAGCCCTCTGGGACAGCGCCATGAGTCATGGCGCTGTCTTAAGGTGAACACTGTGATGTTCTTTGATTTTTGTCTTTAAAATGTAGTTGTGGGAACAGGAGGTACAGACGATCCCCCCCCCACACACACACACACACACACACACACACACACACACACACACACACACACACACACACACACACACACACACACACACACACACACACACACACACACACACACACACACACACACACACACACACACACACACACACACACACACACACCTTTCACCCTGCATCTTAATGCCCACGTTCAATGCAGTTATTTGACGCCATCACAGTGACACAGACTCGAACCCTAAACGCTGCTTGAGGCCAGAGCTATTGTCCAACCAGCAGTTTACATCGTCTACATACACCGTTCTGATTTTAGCCCAACTCTAGGACACGCCTCTAGCACAGCACCCCAACCTGTACTGAACAAGTGCACCACCTGTTTGAGCGGGAGTGGCCGTCCACGAGTCCAGCCCAATGCCTCGCCCATTACTCCAGCAGCCCCTGGCCGCTTTGATGCGTACTTACCGTGCTCTGTTTGCGGCCAAGTGGGTAAGTGGCGGCGCTGTCTATACACTGCTGCCTATTACAGCATAATGACACTCTTTCTTCTCACAGTGCCCAATGATAACCACAATGGGCCCGTATTTGTCATTCTGTGATGTGTGTAAATCACATTAGCGTGCGTTTTGTTGGATGCTGTTGTTGTTATTACTGATTATTAGTGTTGTAATTGTAGTTGTTGTTGATGATGATCATGTTGTTGCTGCTGCTGTTGTTGCTGCTGTTCCTGCTGCTGCAGCTAAAACTATTTCAGCTATTTTTTCATATTTTGCCATAGAATACTGTAAAACTAGACATGTATGTGCACGATTTAATTTGCAAATTTCGAGGGTAGGTGCGAAAACGCTTGATTCAACAGTCAGCAAACATTGATAGCCTATTCCAGGATGGACCAAACTCGTAAAATCAAACAGTCACAAAAACAATTATAGGTACAAATTACAAAATTTGATAGTCACGAACTATTCTAGTTTTACAGTATGCTATCTAAAAATCCAACAATATGGGCACTTCCAATCATCCAGTCAAACACAATCTCTCTCGGCCCAACTAAACTACACACTTCTTGTGTACGTAATTATAAGGGGCATTGTGGACAAAAACCACACAGAGTTCTGAATGGTGTAGTTATTCATACAACAACCCTCTGCTGACGTACAGAGCCTATTGTTGCGGGTGTTTGCCAATCAAGCACTAAAATGAGCGCTGTAATGCGACACTGTACCCCCGGAGGCAGCCAATCAAAACTGTGCTCACAAAAAACACACTTTACAGCGGGACCTCCAATTAAGACCACCCGTGGATAGCGACCACCTTTAAGATAACACTATTTCTCATGGTCCCACATATTTATTAGAAGTCATGTATCTTTATAAAGCGCCGCTCATCCTTGGAGGCTATTTGAGGGTAGGTTGTCTCTATAGAGAGGTTCTACTGTATAACTGTGATGTGTTGAGCAATGAGCAGTTCGGGCTCAATTTCTCAGTTTACCATCTGCTTTGTTGTGCTGAGTGGGGCCGGACAAAGGCAGCCTCACCCCGACAGGCAAACAGCATATTTCATACGGTCGTGATGTCACATGTCCGCTTGAAAAGAGACAGAACCCTCCGTTAAGACCACTTGTCTATCTAGCCCACCTCTATAAGACCATGGCGAGTTGATTGTGAAGTTGCACGTCCCCTTGAAACGAGATTTATGCCAAGAGAAGGTCAGCTAATTTTCTGTAGCAGTGCGGAAACCTTAAATACCCACTGTTCTATTCGTCATGCCCAAACGCTACATCTTCCCACGTACAGTAACAAGTAAACTCTATTATAGAAACACCGCAAAATTAGAGAAAAAGAGGTATACTAATAGAATAATAGGGAGAATTCAACTCACATTGGTGGCCGTAAATGAGAAATGTTAAGCGATGGGCACATTTGACCTTGCGGGCGTGTTCGCCGCAAGGCGTGTTGAGGTCTGCGGTGTCTTTGGCGTTTTCCGCAAGCAGTGACAAAAGTACAGTTGTGGGCACATATGCACGGGCCCCGTGCGTTATGGGTGCGTCGGCACAGGGAGTGGTTTTTATTGAGGTGGCCGTGCGATCAACATGCATAGAACGTGCGTTGTAGGCAGGTATAACTTACGCTCTACGCACCGTGTGATTACTAAAGTAGGCATTCGTTAGTTCATGGTACAGAGAACGCACTGCGCCGGTACTGTATCTGTGCTGGCAACGTGCGTCTAAACACTCTGTGATTATACCACGATCAGCGTAAGGTCTCGGCACGGCCTACGAACGGTCAGACCATGACGAAGGGTGATCGTACAAACTTCTTCTGCGGCCACCGTACGGCCTTTGAAAACGTTCCGTTTAACGCACGGATCTTTATGATCTCTGTGTGTTTTTGGTCGTAGACTGGCTGCACACAGCCCTTGCGGCGTAATGTGCCCTAGGCACTACTGAATGTGAAACCTAAGCAAATGAAATACTCATCATACACATTTCCAATTGCTAGAAAATGAAAATGCACCTCCCGGTAACAAATGCATCCTGTGCCTGCAACACAAAGAACTGACATTTACAAACACTGCTAACTGACGTAATATCATTTCCATTGTGCAGTCGACGTTTTGAAACAGCCAAGTCTATTAATTCTCAGAAACCCACCCGAAATTATGAAAGTACATGAAAGGTGCGTGCGGTGCCTCGAAGGCTGGTCTGGGGGTGTCAGCTTACACGCGGCGCTCACATATGACATTTCTTTGCCAGCGCGCGATGCCTGCAGGACAGTCAACAGGCGCCTAGATGGGGTCCGAGAATATACCCGGCGCTTGGGTCATGCCTACAGACTAGGGTACAACAGGCAGCTCGTGGAGATCAGTGCGTGGTCAGTACTGCGAACGTGCGGTAAAAGTACGTTTCTGGAGGCGCTATGGTCCGTACGGAGACAGTAGTTGTTTGACCTGCTAAACTTTCACCGTGGTCAGGTAATGCCCAGGGCACATTACGCCGCAAGGGCTGTCTACAGCCAGACTACGACCAAAAACGCATGGAGATCGTAAAGATCCGTGGGTGTTAAGTGTCATAAACACAGCATTTCTCTAAGGCAGTACGGTAGCCGTCGAAGAAGTTTGACATTCCAAATTTCTACGACCACCCAACGTCATGGTCTGACCGTACGTAGGCCGTGAGGAGACCTTACGCTAATCGTGGTATAATCACAGAGTGTTTAGACGCACGTTGCCAACACAGATACAGAACCGATGCAGTGCATCCTCTGTACCATGAACTAACGAATGGCTACTTAAATAATCACACGGTGCGTGAAGCGTGAGTTATACCCGAGTACAAGGCACGTTCGATGTATGTTGATCGCACGACCACCTCATTAAAAGTATTCCCAGTGACGACATACTCATAACGCACGGAGCCCGTGCTGATGTGCCCACAACTGTACTTTTGACACTGCATGCGGAAAACGTATACACCCCAGACCTCAACACGCCTTGCGGCAAAAACACCTGCAATGTCAAATGTGCCCCTCGCTTAAACCGTTGTCTGGTTCTAGGTAGGCAGTGCATACCAAGTCAAACCTTACGTAATTATTGGGAAATAAAAAAAAACGTACTGTCAAAATGGCCACACTGCAGGTTGTGGCCTAGGTTTAGCTGGTTTCACAAAGTGTCAAGTGTCACTTTTTCTTTACCTAGACAGAAGAGGTGGCAGTATAATGGGTCTGGGAGCTACGAATTAACCCAAATATACATGTATACATTACACATCACATATTTTCGCTCATAATAAAAATGTGGGTGCAGTGGTAATAATGATGGATAATGTGAGAAAACACAAAACAAGAGATGTGAAAACGGTAGAAAAAGAGAAATGTGGTATTTCAACAAAAATGGATGTGTGTGGAAGAAATAAAACTTGAGCAACGCGATACTGGAAAAAGTCCCCTCTATTCCTTTTTTACATGAAATAAAAACCGAGAGCGATATGGGGAAAATCCTTTTCTTGAGTCCTTAAAAAGACACCAAACACGCCCTCTAATAATATATGAACACCAATTCCAACTTCATGCTTGTTACTCCAATCTCATGAATGATCATGCACCACAGTCTTCCCGCCACGAACATGCCACACAGCAGCATTGTACCAGTCTGCAGGAGTCACATTTCAATTAATCTTGAAAGGCTGAGAATTCGCCCAAATCACGCACCAGCCACAGAGCCAGCAATAACAAGCAATTATCCGCGCTTCCCGTCATGTTTCTTACGTTTACGTCAAATGTGCGTCATTAGGTAGTCGCGATCAACCCGACCCCGTGGTGGTTGCGTGCGAAAGGAAGCCTGGTTGAGGAAGGCTTGTCATTAGTCGTCACGAAAGCGGTTTCCGGTTTTCCCATATACTGGACAATGACACTAATAAGTGCTATAAGGGCGTCCGTTTGTGGCTGTGAGTTGGTGCTAGGGGGGTTTGATATCCTTGCATGAAACTACAGGTGTAATATAGAGAAGGTCTCAAAATAGAGGGGAGCATAGTCCAATAACACAATATGTACTTATGTGAGTGGAGGGTTACCGGGGTGGGTGAGCTTGCTTGGTCGAGTGGATAGAGATTTAGACTTGCTATCAATGGGTTCGAGTGCCGGTCTGGTGGTACTGGTGGTGGGTGTTGAGCAAACTCAACCCTATATGGCTGCACACTGCTCTGTGGCACCTACGTGTCAAATAGGTACTGGTGGTGTGCATGGATGATACAGTGAGTAGCACGTTTGCATTATGGTAGTGAATGCTGCAATCTGCTGTATACTGGTGGCGGGAGGTTCAGATTCAGCAGAATGGAAAAAAAAATCTGTATCTGTCCAACTCTGTTTAAAGGTTTAAGAGACAACCCTCAATCCTCAGTACGAGAAGCACCTCCAAATCCCACCACTGTTACATAAATGTACGGAAGCTCATTACAACCAGCATATTAACTCTCGTGAGTAATCAAGTAGCTCGACATAATTACTGGAGATTAATTAGGTGGCTAAATATAATTTCAGGCGCTATATCCAGTCCAAACATACAGCAGAACCTCCAAATATGACCACCTCCATATTGAGACCGCATTTATAGTGCTAATGTTTTTAAGTTACCAAACATTCATAAAGAGACAAAAATAAAGTTCTATAAAGAGACCACTTCTCTATGATGACTATATGCGGTCGGTCCCTGGGGTGGTCTTAATATAGAGGTTCTGTGAACAAATGCACTGGAGGAATCTACGGTCTTACGCAAGGTTGCACGCAGTGTGCCTGTCATTAAAGCTTCACCAAGTAATCACCATCACTGTCCGCCCATGTGCTAAGTGGACGGGGTCTGTTACAGGTGCACGGGGTAATGGCTGAGCAAAGTGTCAGGAATATATTTAGAATTTAATTAAAGGAAATATTTACCAATGATGATATGCCTACATGTTTTCATAATGTCACATTTTTGTGTTTAAAATGGTCATTTTGTTAATTGTAGTTTTCACTACAATAATTCCACGTGTTTTTTTCTGATTTATACCTTATTGGAATAGCAATATTGAAGAAACAAATGATTCTATTTCATTCATTGTGTGTTGGCGACTTGATTTTCTCAATAAAGTTTTGGATTGCATGGCTCATTTCAGTTGTGTTTTAAAACAAACCTCGAGCCAGTATTGATGTGAACGGTTCTGACATCTAATGATAATAATAAAATTGATGAAAATTGCATAGTAACTTGAAAGAATACAGATGACTTTAAAGAAACTGCACCAATCTGCATTAATATGGTTTAGTATCGTCCCGTACCGGTAGTCCCTTGATTGTTCAGAGAAATTCAGAATAGTTTTTTTTTTGACATAAACTTCAACATAAGCATGCCCAACAAGAGATAAACTCCTGCTTTGAATAGAAGCGATAGTCTTATATGGATGCTCCACAGTATTCCACACCGTGCTTTGAATGCAATAAACAGTTGAAGGCCAGCAGCTGGCAGCGGAATGCATTGTCTCACATTTCTGAGTGTATTGCTCAATTGGCATGGAGAAATATTCATCTATTCTGACGTGTCATGCCACGCTTGATGTTGATGCTGAGTCCTGGGGACAGCCACTGATAAATGTGGATCATCTGTGCCGTGATATGTCATCACAGGAAACTGCTGTGTGGATGGTATATGTAAATCAACGTTAATGGGGTTAGGTCTTGATGCATTTGGAAATAGATCTGGGATGATTCCTTGATAATATCTCTGACTTTAATAGAGTTATTATTCACATAATATAGTTACAATCCTGGTTAAAAAACACCAGGACTGCTCAATGGCTGAGAGCCATATGAGTATAGTGTCAGTGTTCATACTACAGTGTATACTGCACATATTTCGCCCCGGCCTCGTTCTACTTCGTGAGCTTTTCAGTAGTCCTATTCGTGCGTAGTTTCACCAAGAGTTATTTCGTTCCAAAAAAGCCGTGTAGAGTCGTATAATTGCACAAAAGAACCATATCGCTCACAATATCCATGGCTAGTGTGTCTCCTTCCCACCCCGATCATTTGGTTGTTATCCCCTCGTTACAAAAGAGTTCTTAAGTCCTCATTAACATATATAAAATGACTTGTTCATGTGCTATCCACCATATCCTAGTCATCCCTTCTTCTAATGAAATAACTCACCTAGTTTCAATCAAAAACTCATCAGCTGGTATGATCATGAGTGGTCTAGGTTCAGTTGGTTACCCACCTTTTCACAAAAAAACATTCTCCCATTGAGCTTACAGCAAAACATATCATTGCTATGCTTATTGGTGCATGTGATATCCTCTCCACGCATTACATTCTACATAGAATTTCAATCAAAACAATCAATCAATCCGCTCTAATCCACCGTTTTTTAAGTGTATCCAATCAGCAAACATATGCTCAAACCACCTGTTGATTAATGTCAATGGTCAAATACTACTGGCTGTACTGCACCTGTTTCTTATGCAAAAAAAAGAAGTTCTATCAAATATTGGGTGTACTCCTGCTCAATAGCCTCAGCCACTTGTTAAAAGCACCAGTCTAAACTTTCTTGGAATGCTCCCCGCGTGCACGAATTACTGTATATAGACAAACATCTCAGCAATCCACTCTCCCTACACAGTGATTTGGACAAGAAGACAAAAATAGCGCCTCGCATGACTCGCAAGTCCGCGGGGTCCCGTCTGGATGGTTTACGAGCGTGGCGGGACCTTTGTCGGAAGCCCTGGCCGGCGGGTGGACTCTGGACGTGTCCCAGGTTACAAAGTGTGGCCAAGGATGCAATGGTCAGTGGACAGCTGTGTGACATGACACATGTACGGGTGAAGGTCAAAGTTGAATTAAAATATAGGAAGTTCTACCGTACATAATCTCATCTGCTAACTTTCCAAAGAGACGTGGATTTTGGCGCAGATGAAGCTCCTATAAAGACGCATTGATGGTGACAAATGGACGGCTTGTGGGTAATCCCGTCAGGCGTATTTATAAACAGCCTCCTTATTCACCCATTGTGCCACTGACAGAGCAATAACCAGAGGAGTGCGGCTTATTAACACAGGACAGTGCAACCTCCAATCTAAACCACCGTGTAAAGAGATCACTTCTGTAATAATATACATAGACTACCTCTCTATAGAGACCACTTGAAGACACTCGCTGCTGCAAAGTTATTGTACAGTTTGTACTCTAGTGCGGTTACGCCGGGACTCCAACGGTCGGAAAATAGAGAGGTGATGAATTTATGGAGGTTCTCTAAGGTCTCTTTAAAACATCTGGAGACCGTGAGAAATGCTCGTACTATAGAGGTTATCTTCTTATAGAGGTGGTCTTAATAGGAGGTTCTACTGCAACTCTCCTTACCAAGCTGCCATATATAGTATGGGATGATGTATGGCATTTAAAGTATGAAATGATGTCTGGAATTTATAGTATGAGATGATGGAGTGCTGGAAGGTTTGGTAGGAGACTGTGAACACTTATTGCACCATTAAACGTTTCAATGTCTAAGGACGAGCTTGCATACCGTATGAACTGTGCATATTTGTAGACAACGAACAAAAAGCACGTGGCTGTTACAATGTGTTGTTGGCAGTGTGAGTGTCGCTAGAATGTGTTCACACAAGTCACCTTGACATTCTCCATCAGGAGGAGGCTGATAGACAACAATCCAATGTGACAAAGTCCCCATTACCACCCAAAGGCCAAGGTACTACAATCAGGTTCTTAGGAAGGCTAAGGGCATGAAACCATGGCTTATCAATAATTGATGGGAGAAATTTAGAAAAAAAAGCACCAACAATTTAATCATGTCCTTACCAATACCTTTAGAAATATGAAGCCAACAATTCAATCCATTTCACACGCAGATCCGCAATTGTCCAATCAAATTTACGAAGAGAAATCCCGTGTTTTTGATGGCAACCCATAATTTTCAAATGGCCTTTCCAATCTCATTTGCTTAGCCTGAGAATGTGCAAGCTGTAACTTGTTTCACCATTTGGATTTGGCCATTTCCTACACACACGCACATCAATGGACACTTCAATGTTTGTTCGGCTCGCTATTTATCTCTTGTTCAAGCCGACTAATGAGGTCCTTGTGTCTTTAAATAGCCACAACGCGCCCTTTGCACGTATTTATCACCGAGGGGACCAAAGCCGCGCCCGGGTCGGTCCCACGTCTTCATCACGCTAATGGCTGCTTCTTCTGGTTAACATTTCCACCCTCTGTGCCTGGGTCGGGATGACCGTGTAAACCTCGACAGCGAATTACGTCATCAAGTGGCCTCGTTGTCAGTTCAGAGTGGAAACTGATGCTCAATTACACGCATTCCTTGGCAGGGTTTGCCTTCATTTGCCCACTGTGTTTTTGCTCAATGTTTTATTTGTGTTCTGGTGAGGGGTGTGTGGGCACATACGCTGATTCAGGGGGCGCCCTTGGGCAGAATAATTCAAAGGGTGTAAAAACGTCATAACAGACCACAGCAGTGAAGCTTCAATAAGAGAACACCTCTCTATTTAAACCGTCACTGGAGGTCGAACTCGTGTGTGTTCCTAACAGAGAGGTTCTATGAGAAAACTGATGCAACAAATAAGCTTTAATAGACAGATTTGAATGAAAATATTGTATTGCATGGACTTACTTATAGGCAGATCCAGGCTTTCAGAAAGGGGGGGGGGGGCGCACTTACGGGATTTCATGAAAAACCCTATGAAAATGAAGTATTTTGGTGGGAAAAGGGGGCACGCACCCCTTGCGCCCCCCGTGGATCTGCCTATGTTACTCGTTACCACTCAACTGCTCTCCATCTTGCAACACATATTCTGTAATAAGAAAAATAACCTCCCTATAAAACAAACATCAAAACCACAAATCTGCCCACTACAACCACTACGTTTACACTCCTTTTTCATTGCACTCAGTTGAGTAGAGAGCTAGTAATCTGCTTTTGAGTGTTTGATGTGGGATTAGTATTGAGCTGTGGGTCCCTCCAGCCTGGGTCATGACAACTCCAATCACGGGCCCTGCATGGGTCATACAGACACCGCCACACGGCCGGTTTTGAGGCATTTTACTTACACAAAAGGTTAAATATGGGCAGCACTGGCATCATTCTTGAAAATTCACATTCTAAACAAATATTTGTATTTGACAATTTATTTTATTAATTTGGAAAATATTTTCGATTCTCAAGAATCCTTTTCAATCATAAACTAAAAACCAAGTCTTTAAATTACTAAAATAAATGTAGAATATTGTGTTTAGAATCGTGTAAAACAAGTCTAGTAACTTTAAGACATTTTAAAGAAAACATGTTGAGGTTCTTTCAAGCTCATATCATTATCTTCTATTTCTAAAACATCATTTTTTACCACATTTGGCACCATCTGTCACATCTTTGTGTTGCCGTAGAATCTATAGAAAAAATGTGTGCTTGTGAATGCTTCAGCGACATTATTTGTATCATCATCCATGCGCATATGCAATACCATATAAAAAAGGATCATTTTAAACAGCCTGCAGTGAACAGTGTTTACGGTTCCAAACGTTCAAGAGACATTGCCACGAGGTTCCACTGTATGTCAGTCTAAATGCGGCAAGCGCCCACCAAGCGCTCGTTTGCCAGGCGGCAATGCAGCCACGGCTCGGGAGTGGACATGTTTTCAAAACTCCACCATTAACTTTGACATTCTGCCTTAAACGGGAAACAAGGAAGTGATTAGGCTGAGTCCATGAGAGCGGAAATGGGGCCCATAAATCACCCCGACCATCTCGCCGTGGGTAACCTTTACGGCGGAGGTTGCCGTAATGTATATTCACTGTTTGTCGGAGTTTACTAAGGTGCCTGCTGTGGTTGAAAAATATATTACTCAGCTTGAAATTCTTAAAAAATAGACTTGGTAAGGTTGAGACAGGGACACAAACACAAAAATATAAAAATAAGCGTTTGTACACTTGCTATGCGATGAATACTGTATTGCCCGATAATAGTTGAAGTCGTAATCGAAGGCGTCATGGGACTCACGTGTAAAAGTTGATTTATGGTTTAAAAATCATCAAAACATTCAGAGTTAGGTTGATCAATATCTTGTTAATTTTTTGGGGAATCCTCTAACGGTTTTGAATCTCGTGGAATCGAAATCACGATCTCCATTTCATGCAAGACCAAACATATGTGGATGGACAGGAAGCCTTGGAAGGTTAGGCTAACCTTCCCTGACGCTTACAGACATGTTCATAATTGGCCAGCTTCTAACCACCTACAGAATAGGCTCTGTCACACGACTTGTAGATCTATTTCTGGCCTTTACTTCATCTAGCCTTTATGTCTGAACCTTTCAAGTACGTCAAGTGCGCCTAGCATGGACATGAGTCACCTGGGCCCAGTGACACTTTGTTTACAACATCGTACATCACATGGGAAAAGTATTTAGATGATTCCCTGTTTGTATCTACGTATTTCTGTCTATTGACACACAACATCAGATGGAGGATTTCGCTGATTACTACACAAAATTCCGTCAAATACTGGCAAAAAAATTTATGTTTAACGTATTTTATTATACATGTCTAATACTACAGTTTATGCATAAGTCCATCACAAAATCTTTTCTGTATATGGAAAAAATATCATATATAATATAATTATATTTAAGTCCACTAAGAATAAAACACAACGTAAAATTCTGAGTCCCACATGACCTTAAATTTAGATGATATTTCAGTTTCTGCCCCCTCCCTTCTCAAAAAATTGTGTTTCAAGAACAAGATTTTAGCCATTCATTACTATTGTTTCGTACTAAAAACTCCAAATAAAGCCGGAATAGAATCAAACCATAACACAACGTTGAATTCTTTGATCTTAGATTTAATTGATTTCTGAGTCCCACCACAGACCTTAAATTCTAGATAAAGCATATGGAATTAGTAGTGGGGACCGGACATTCTGGGGGGCACCACAAACCTTAAATGCAATAATTGGGGGGAACGGGAGATGTTAAATACAATAGAATCTTAAGTTTTTACTGCATATCTAAATTGTGTTTCACGAACACGATTTTAGCAATTCATTACTATTGTTTCTATCCTAAAAACATTTTTGTCCAAATAAAGCTTCACTCCCGCGACAGATTGCAATATGGCGGCCTAAACCCCATAATATGGATGGTCAGGGTCGTTCACGGTCGCCCTGTTGAAGTCGTAAACTGGGCATGATATTAGATTTATATTGATATTCTGCGGTTGGGTTCTCAGGGTTTCATTTTTAAACGAATTTAAGCATAAGACCTGCAACTCGTGACGAACAATCCTTGTTCGTTGTAATTGTTACCGTTGTGGCTGTTGTTGTTTTTGTTACACCCGGAAGGAAGTCACTAGCACAGCCTATAAAAAGAACACATAAAAGTGCCGACACCAAACTGTGGCCCCAGTCTGTTGATTGGCAACTACAAGTGGCCTACAGCACTAGGTCTCATCATCAATAGTGTATAGTTTTCTTTTACGGCTGTATTCTTGATGAAATGAAATTTTGTTTTAAAGTTTCATTTTGATTTTATTCATTTACGTTTGCGAGCTCCTAGAAGTTTTTTTTTACAAATTAAAACACAAAAAAAAATCCATCTCATCAAGAATACCGTGGTAAAAGAAAACTATACACTGTTGATAATATATTGTTTAGAGAACAGAGAGAGAATTAAAATGGATTCACGAGCAAGCTAATGGGGAAACACTTCAAAATAATGCTGCAACTTCTATAAATATACATGTACATACAGTAATCCCACATCAGTCCTTTAATTAAAGCCACACTGACAACCTTTGCAACGTTGATTTCCACCTAACAGTTTGGTAATATAAACATAATTACAGGTGTGGGTCACTAATATTCAGACGGCCGTTGATACAAGTTGGAAACAAGAGGAATCTCTGTCCGCTCCCAACACACAGACACCTCATAAATGTAAAATACAAGTCACGTGACGCCTCGCATCAGAACGAGGCTGTCCCCGGTGGCGGGACCTTTCCCCCTAATGAGCACTCACACTGATAGCAATGAGTACTCACACAGATGGCACGTCACGGCCAATCGCAGCAGAGATGTGCAAATGCAATTATTCACCAATGGCATACATTTGTTGTCCATTCTGGGGTGGTTATGGCTGTTGTCGTTTGCTAACTCGTTTTGGCAGTGTCGTTGTTTGTCTCTGTGTTTGTGTGTTCGTTAACTTCGTTTGGGGGGATTTTTCTATCCATGTTCCTTTTCCGGCTTTTTTTCCAAATTCAAAATGGCCGCGAATTTGTGTGGGAAATTCAGAAAGACTTTTGGTTTCTAAACTCGTATGTTGAATGACAGAGAAGTCAGTGGTACTATCTAAAGTCTGGCCTGCTCAGTGTAATTTTATCATTTCAAGCTGGCTCATTGAAAACAGAGCAAAAAGAAAAAGGGGTGTGAGATTTGCACTTTGAATACGGGATAATAAAAAAAATAACTTCATAATTTCCCATTGAATTGAAGAGCTTTGGTCAGTGCCATTAGTAACACAGCAACACGGGGGTCATCCATAGCACGCTCAACTCATGAAAACTAGATAATGTCACGACATATTGTAGACTAACCCCCACAAACACCCCGTACCCTTTAGTTTTAGAGGCTGCCATTTTGATGGTTTGATGGTTGTTAACCTTCGAGATAATGAACCAACTAATTGATAGCTTCTTCATTTAATCTGGCTCGATTGGCAATTACTGGATGTTTTAAGGCGCAGATTTTATCACCGTTATTGCATAATGCAGTACTATTAACCGTTAGTCGTGACGTATGGACGCATTGATATTTGTATTGCGGACACGTTACTACACGTAGACTTGGGCAAACTCAATCACTTTCTGCTCATCACACGGGGCTCTGGAAATGCCACGTTACAGAGAAAAACCAACGTTTACATGCCGTCTGCGTATCAAAACGTAATCATATTGTACTTTGATATACAAAAGTCGGCTCAAGTCCCGTACTGGGAAATTAGTCTCGTTCCAAGGCACATGTGGCAGCGGATGATGAGATTGGAAAGTCAGAACGCATGAATGTCGCAAATGTCATTTTGTGGATCTTGTCTGCCTTTATATTTTAGGTTGCATTACAAGAACTTCTGTGGCATTTTGTGGTTAAATAAGCAGGTATTCGTAATGAAGGTCTTACTTATACTAGAAAAGGTCAGTGAACTTTGCCTCTAGCACCTCGTCAGTGTCTAGATGTTTCTAGTTATGTGAGTTGGCAACAGTTGTTTTTGACCTTTTATCTGTTTAAACTTTGGATTGCGTTTAAAGAAATAAAGGTCATTGATATGATTTGGGGGATAGACGTCAACGAAAGTTCATAGTTTAAATAAGACCTGATTACAAATAGATATTACAGAACAGCTGCTACAAAACATATCAGTGTCTGCACACATATACTTGTGTCCGTTTGCAAGATGATACATAATTAAGACAAAAACTGGACAGCATGGGCACTTTCCCCCAATAGGGAAACCTATAAACATTGTCCCATTCGCTGTACAGCGATTCTGATGTAAAACTCACTTGACAGTTCAGGACAGTAAACCTTTGGACGTGAAATACCGAATTGTAAAGTTTTACTGTAGGCCTACCTAACATACTTGGTTCCATGATAAACCAAACTAAGCCCTGTATCCCGCAATTTCTTTCAATCAGATATGCCAATCCATATCAGGTAATGGTTTGCTTCAGAATGAGCAAGGATCGTAGGAAATCAGAGACGTAAAGTGAAGATACTTTTATGCAGGCAGAAATGATAAGTTGTTTTGAATTATTCAGTACCCTCTAGGGACTGCAGTATTTTATGTGACATGGACTTGGCTCTTTCAGTCATTTGATCCTATGCTTTCAAGGTTCAATCCTCACATACAATGCATTACCTCGGTGTGGTAATAATTATCCAACATTGTTCTTGAAAACTGTTTTCTTACAATGTAACGAATTGCGTTACTTTCCAACTGAAGGATTTACTGTAGCTCAAGTTATTTTACTTGCTTGTGAGTAAAAGAGACAAATCCCTCCTGAGAAATAAAGCATTCCATAATTCATATTGCCGCGACATTCTATCAGCCAACTGGTGTCCTGGGAATGGAGCGCTCTAAATTCAGTGAGACAAATTCACGTCCTCGTTACAGACAAACCTGACACTGAGGTACTGCATTCTGAAATACTGAATAATACACAAATTGAGGAAATAATCATTTTTTAGTTTAATGTAGTTTGATTGAAGAAAGATTTGGGGCAAATGACGAGTTTGCTTTCTTATGGAAGCCGTAATAATGGCAAGTGGTTTGTCGGCACTGGCGATTTGTTGTCATTAGAGAAGTGAATAGTAAATTGCATTGACCAGGGTAAAGTTACGATTGTTCCCAGTGGCAATGAGCGTCTGTATAGGAATATATCAAACAAGACACTCACTGGAGCTAGTAAAGTACACATAAGATTAGACAAGGAGAAAATATTAGAGAAAACAGGATCAAAACCAGAGATACTGATAACAGATAAGAAAGAGAATGGGCTAAAAAATGTCCGTGCCTCCGTGCCCCTCCATCCCACCCCGTTGATACAACATCAGGCGAGTCTGGCCTCGTCCCTGCCATGGGACGGCGTGTGGAGGAATGCGGCATCACCCCGCTGGCAATTACATTATCATATCCGGGATTACTGTCGGTGGCCTCACCCGGTTATGTAGATGTATGACTCGTTGGTGGCCTCACGATGTTACTATGGCGTACACAGTATCAAGTACTGCAAAGGCAGATCCAGGGAGGGGCAGCCGGGGGCGCGCACTCCCTTTTCCCACCAACACACTTCATTTTCATAGGGTTTTTTCATTAAATCCCGTAAGTGCGCCCCCTCTTTTCCTTAAACCTGCTGCCCCTGTATAATCAAAGGCAGTTTCTAAACAAAATGGCCACTGGATCTGCCTATAGCACTGTATAACCAAAGGCAGTTAGAAAAAAATAGGTGCTAAACAGACAAGATGGCTCACTAATAATGTCAGATGCTACCACCTAGTGATGCAACAAAAAATAACACATTGCAAATTAAAAATACATACGGAGATGAATTTGAATCAACGATTGATGTGTCGATCGCTTAAAGTATTCCGTGTCTCAAGCTTCAAAAGCAATACGTCGGTTTTATAGTCAGCATAAAATGTCTTTGATGAAATGGATTTCTCTGTAAATTAGACGTGGCATTTGATTTTATAAAGAAAAATACATTTAATGGAGCAGGCGGCATTGTGGGGTGACCAGCTGCAGCACAAACAGCATTACTAAAGCCGTCCACAAATCCACTTGTGAGGAATTATTTCCCATCAATGTGTCAGCAGCGCAGAAGTGCGTCTGAACTCTGTCAGTTTGAATTACATAACTCAATATGAGCAGGCTACATCTGTGTGTTTCAACAAAAGTGTCTCCCTATAGTGTGGTTTATAGGATAGTGCAATTATTGTCACCAGGTCTCTATTGAGACCATGTTGAGCTGCGAAATTGTGGCACCACTTGAAATTGTACCAGTACCGTGAAATGGTCCCGGTACGATTTAGAGCTAATGCGAAATTGAAATGGTAGCATAACGGGAAATTGTTCTGGGAGCATTGCACTTTTCCTAAATATGATTTTGTGATTGGTAGGGATGACGTAAGTGATGAGTAGAGGCTACTGGGGGTAAATGGGACACTGGGTCACATGGGACTGGGGGTAGATGGCACACAGGGGAGGATGGGACATGTCAGTTTTATTGGACACTAGCTTTGACCTGTCACACTTTGCAGTGACAAATCAATCTTTCTCCCTGCAGGATATGTTATTCACCTGTGAAATTCAAGAAAGTGGGAATAAGAGAATGCAATCAATATGCTGTCAATTTCACAATCATAGACACACTACTTTTACACCCTACTTATACACCCTACTTATACACAATATTCTTAAGTGACACATTGAACGGAACCCAACATTATACTTTCAAAACATCTTGCCACAGCCGGGTAGATATAATAGTTCTATCCACTCTTTACAAGAGCAGTCAATGTGGACTTGTGGACTCTCTTCCCATCGAACATTAGGGAAACGTGTATAAAATCATGTAAACAATATGCATAATATAGTGTTAAATTGGTTGTATTCACACTGCGCATTATTGAATACTACTTCTGAAACAGTCTATATTTGTGATTTATGAAACAGTGTATATTGTAGAAGATTATGTTACTCAGTGCTGATGGCATTGTTTGATTAATATCCAAGAAAAGTGATTAACATTTTGGTGAGTGGGACAATTTCACTTGAGGTAGCATGTCGTGGCAAGTAACTTATTGCTGGACCATTTATCGGCAGTCGTACCATTTCAAGTTGAAGGGAAATTGTACCGGCACAATTTCAAGTGGTAGTACAATTTCGCAGCTCAACAAACCACCTCTCTACAAAGATCATATACACTGTTCCCTAAACCCTTATAAAGCAACCACTTGTACCACAACCCTCCACAAACAGACAACCTCTTTTTAGACCACTTCGAACCATTAGTTACATATATGATGTTAAATATGATATCAAAATGTTAATAAGGGTTAATTCCTGTGCCAAATGAGCGACATGTTACCGAAATGTAACTAACCGAAATCCTAGAAATTATAATGGGAAGCTAAAGTAGTAAAAGGGTTGAAAACTAATTAACTGTTCGTCCCAAATTGCAGAAGCAATTCGTCTTTGATAACAGTAATTAATTTCTCTCCCATTTTTGCATTGCCATTACCACGATCGTTGGAATGACGTAGGATTTCACGTTTGAACGCTTGCTGGGATATTACCTGTCATTCGCACAGAATGAGTGGTAAATTAAAACACATCTTCATAATCCTTTCATCTAAATGTCTAAATTTCATCTTAAATGTTCCGTTGGTTCTTGATTAGATTTTCTTAAGTACCGCGTCTGTCTTTGCCATTTTATCAATAATCAGCAAAGTTAAACATCTATATTGGTAATGGTTATGAACTTTATCACTTGTTACTAGCCTCAGCTTGTATTTTCATCCATTATCACTGTTCAATCAAGCGTGATGCATCAATTAGTTTTATTGGGATTTAATATAACTGGATGTAATTTTCCTAAAACCATATTGTTGGAAGAATTCTAATAAACAGGTGGATAAATCTCTTTCTTTCCTTTTTATATTTCTATTTTTTCTTCTTATTGAATTAGATTTTAACAATGCTGTTAAAGATCAATTATTTCTTACTGTCTATGGACAACTGTATATATTTGCTTTTGCATAACAATGAGAGTAGAATTTCGTATTGTCTCTTTACGAAGTAGTATCATATCTAAAACTGATTAGATGAAATAGCTATATTATGGGGTTGAATATGATGTAGGAATTCTAAATTAAAATGCCTTTTATATTTTATGATTTATTAAAAAAAAGTCCAGAGACAGGAAAGAACAATGGAGATGGGTTATGGAGCAAAAAAAATGATTTGGTGATTTACTTTATTTGCCTGTATTTAAATGTATGAAATGTGATGAAAATGTGATGCAACCTATTCAATTACAACTGATGGGGATTGGTGATAGCCAATGAAATGTATTAGCGACTGGTGATTTAGGAAAACATTGCTGGTGAATGGATTTTCATCAAGGCTATATCTCTCTATGAAGATCCAATCATACAGAACTGTATTTGAACAATCGTTTCTTTCACAACCCCTCCAAACATGCCACATGCCTTTTCTGTCATCAACTATCACAAACAGGGTGAGATGAAAGAATAACACCATCGCGTCGCTCCAATGTTTGTTTGGTACCAAGGCTCTACAGGGTGTCCCAAAATGAAGCCCATGCACCCAGACAGCACACACTCACTATTGACATTTGCACGTACACTATCAACGACAGAACTCAATTTGCAGTCACAGGTCGTGTTTTTGTAGAGGATTTCCATTGTTTACGCCATAATTTACTTGCATTTTTAATAGGTAATGCATAAGAAAACTGCCTGTTTAGTCGTCCGTTGTTGGGGATATTCACTGCATGCTACCACTTCTGGTAAACATTCTCTCAGCATTGTCACCATACACGCTTGTAATATCAAGAACTGATCAGTTGTTATGAGTGTGGATAGCCTAAGTGTATTGGTGAATACCTTTCACCAGTCCAGTGGTGAGCGTCCATGGTTAGACTGGGGTTATATATAGAAGTTGTCATTAGAAGCATTTTCTACATATTATAATCGAATGATTAAGGCAGCTGAGTGCAAAATGTCATTTTCACCACCACCCCCAAACAACAGCGGAATCATTGTATATGGGTTTCTTGTTCCCAGCATCTTCCCATGTACGGCGACTCCCATCAAATACTGGTTATAAACGATTTACTGATACAGTTAATAGCCAATATTTGATGCTTGGAACTGGAAACCCACATAGAATCATACCCTTGAGGGGCCGAAAATCAGTAACATTACTCTACTTCTTTCTCGATAGGATAACTCGGGCAATGTGTCCCCCCACCACCACCACCACACCCCCATGCAAAACAAAGAGAAAGAAAAAGAAAATTGTAAAAAAGCATATTTTCTATGAAGCTATGTGCTTCCGGTCTCTCCTTCTGGAACATTTCTGTCTGACTGCGCAGTTTTGTGCTTCAGTTGCCGAGAAGATAGGCAACCAGAAGGTGGTGAGTTCAACTCCCGCTCGCATTTGGTGCTGGGTGTTGAGCAAACTCGTTCCTAATAACTGGTTGCACACACGCTGTCGTATCTATGCGTTAAATTGTACAGGTTGGGAAAGTTAACTTTAATATGAGTGATGCTCATGGTTGCGATCAGTATCAGTATGCTCCCCTGGGAGCTGCGAAATGTAATATTGTGGATGCCAATGACCTAGAGTCTATGGAAATTCCACTGAGGGTATGTTCAGACGACTATTACATGTAGTGCTATGTGATGCCGCCTGGTGACAGAAGTCTCAAACACGGGACATAAAAAAAGTTCTAAAATATTAATAGCGTAAGTTTCGATGGATTTTCTCAAAAATTATTCAATGCATGTTTATAACAAGAAATCCAAAGAGCCTATTTTCAAAGATCAACTATGGCACACAGACACGTACAATCACTAGACACCGCACCCCCGGGACCTCGGCCATCAGACCATCCTGGCGGCCGTGCGCCGGACGCCTCCAGGCGGCCACAGGGAGCGGGTCTGTGACAAGTTAATGGTTTATGGGACGATCACCGTGCGATAGCTCGCGCTGAGGGTCGTGTGAGTGCAGCGGGCACAATGATATGTATAAGGGACAGTACAGGCCTGAGTTGGTCTCAATAAACAGGTTTCTGTATTGAGGTTTGAAGATATGGAAGTGCAGAAATTGTCTTACAACAGAGGTTGGCTCATACTGAGAGGTGGCACGTTTGTGCACAGGATTTCTTTTTTTTCCTTAAACGGAGGTAAAGAATATTTCTTGAGCACCCATAGCTGCACAATAAGAATTTAGCCGCCTTTTTATTAGATGTAACACGGCCCCCCCAGGTTCTTGTTGAGGTCCGGCTTGAGGCGTCGGATGTACACTGCCTCACGAAACTTCCTTTCAAAAGTGTTTGCATCACGGTCAAAGATCTTAACATTGACTAGTGTAATCTGATGGTTCTGTCTGTCTGGTTGGTGGGGATGCGGATTGGCGGCAGACTGATGAAAACCTAGAGAATAGGTTGAAAGCTCTCAAGGTACTTTCTGTGGAACTGGTGATATAACCATCATTCCCCAGGTGCCTGCAGAGCCTAAGCCAGATGATACATTTACACCACATTCTGTACCTGTTCTAGAGCCAGATGTGGTACAACCTCCAGCCCAAACGGACAAGGATAGTTCCAACCTAACTGGCGACAAAATCATCAGAAACAGAAGTAAAGTAAAGTCATTACCTATACTAACTTGCGAGCCACAAGAACAATCGGTATATTACCAAGGCCACAGTGTGAGCGTCGGAAACCTAAAGTGTATGATGCAGCAACTGGAATATGGAATTAAGTCCATCTACTCAATCTCCTGACTGGGGTGGGTGGGGTGTGGGGGGGTGCAGGATTGTTGCTGAGTACAAACATGACATTGTGTTATACTATATGCTATGTTTAATGTAGATTGGAATATGTACTGTATATATATTTGGCTCGAAAGCAGTGTTTAGACCTTTGATAATTATGTCAATCTCGAGCAGATGAATATTCAGCATAGGCACCATTACATTTACACTTGTCTCCTATCAATTATGCGGCCGCCCCCGCTCCAGTCTTCACCTCACACCCCGGGACAGCACGGTTTACGCCTACACTCGTGCACTTGGAGATCCAGACAGCAGCGGCAGATCAAGTTTTTTTTTGCAAAAAGAGCGTGCATTTAAGGGGGCCTGACGGTTTCTGTATTTGCGTTTGATACTTTGCATGGCAAAAAAGCGCATGTAATTAAATGAAATATTTTCGTGGTATAGAGGAGGGGTTCGAACTCTGCACAGAGAGGCCAACAGTAATTAGTTTCAATCCAAGACTTAATTTTGCAAGTGTAAAACCTGTAGAAACGGAGTCTTCTGTTTGCCCGTCAGCACCAGTAAGTAAGTACTTTATTAATATATAATCATTATACATGAAACCTGTTTTGTGACATATTGCAAAAAGACAGACAATGAATACATTGCAACAGGCGAGTACTACAATAGACAAACAAGACATATAATAGATAGTATAATAGTATAAAAACAAAAATAGTAATTATACTACTGAACTACAGGTTATAATAGCAATGTTATCAGGGTATAACAAGTAATACTGAGCATACTTATTAGTCATAGTAATTCTAACAATACTGGGCGGTAATGACTAAAATGCAATAAGACTAGTGTGACTGAAATTATGTGATCACAATAATTAAAATGACAAAGAAATTACAGATGTGAATTATTAAAAAATAGGCACATAACTGGTTTTGAACCTTAGAGAGTCCTTGCATACATAGAATTGAGACGACGTCCTGAGTTTAGGAAATTAAAATGACCATGGAGAGGATGAGAAGAGTCCTTCATTTGCAAGGTCACGAGTCGCTACTGTGCAGCGCCCCCAGGTCACGCGTGTGGGGGGGGCCCCGTGTCCGCCGCCGCCGCCAGCCTTTATCAGTGACGGGCGTCCGTCCCCGTGTCGTCTGCCTAGTGATCGCCTCCCAGCGCCGCCTCGGCAATTGGGGCTGACAGCCGCGTCCACCCGGGGCTCATCAGGGGGGCGTAGGGTGTGTCTGTGTGTGTGCGTGCGTGTCTGTGTATGCGTGTGTGTGTGCGTGTGTCTGTGTGAGTGTGTGTGTGAGGGGAGGGGGTGGGGGTGTTGGTGGGAGTAGCATGGGCTGATCCACAATGGGCGGAGGCTGTGAGTGTGTTATTCCATGTACAAGTCCGGAGTGCACAAGACACTGGCCGCTCAATTTTGTGTTACGTATGGTTATAGCAATATACATATTTGCACTATATTTATATTAGCTATCAACTCAATTAAATAGCATAAAACAGATTTAGTTAATATGAAATGCAAGAATACTGAACTATAAGTACTTGAGAGCTGTGATACTTGAGTCCTTGTAATCCCCATAATCCCAGCACCGAGTAGGCGACAGTGCCGGGTGCACACAAGTGCGACCCCAAACCCCACACAGCAGTGACAAATACATGGAAATCATCGTAACAAACGCCTAAATGTGAACACAGCAGGATGTTGCTATTTTGGATGTTGATTACCTCAATATTTCAGGTGTCTCGATGTTAGTTCCATTTATCTTCAGCTACATTTTTCACACCTAGTAGTTGGTAATACAGGTTGGTTTTACTGTTCTCCAGAGACGATTTCTAATGCGTTTTTTGTCCCTAGTCCAAGCCATCTGTGCCGATGGAAGTATATTAGACTTTGCTCCGGACAAAGTTACCGATTATCTCCCAGTGTCGGTTGGTGATAGTTGGCATTTCCGTAATACCGTAGCAGCCAGCAGTGTAATTGCGCCTTAGGGACCATTCAGCATTATCACAGGGTGGGGTGGGAGGATTTTAGGGCGGGCCATAAACATTTGTCACAATGTTTGGAGGGGGGCTATCAATTTTTCACATACACTTTTCATATTTTTCACACAAACTTTACCCCCTATTTTTTAGAGATTCTGTACTAACATTTCCTGTTTTTTTCATTATGTATTGGATATCCATCAAATCGGATTTGGGTTAACTCTGACAATGATTGCGTTAACTGTTTGGGGGGTCATCATTTTTTATCTCAGGAAATTGAGGGGGTTACCATTTTTTTCACAGAGATTTGAGGGGGACTCATTTTTTTCACAGCATTTTTGGAAAATCCTCCTACCCCACCCTGTCATAAATACTGAATAGCCCCTTATTACTGATGCCAATAGCCCCGGCAGTAACCCACTTACCACCTCGTTACATGCGAGGCCATTAGATAATGAGACCTTCACCAGTCTATTAACACAATTGCATTATTGCTGGGATGTTGACTGTATGACCATTTGCACCACATGCTCCACAATTGGTACATTTTGATTAATAACCCCTTTTTCTTTGAACAAGTCCAATAGATGACATTGCAATGACAGAATACTAGCAGATCCAGGCTTTTGGAATAAAAGGATGGGGGCGCATGCATAGGATTTCATGGGCTTTGCACGCGGAAAGTGTGGAAGGGATGCCGATAACACCATACGAGTTATTGTTTAGTGTACAAAAGCAGTTGGGAGGCGTACATCCCGTGGGTCCCACCCCACGCAGTATCCCCATATTCCAATTATGACAAGAACCTCAAAACATCAACAAATGAGAGTTGGTGTGAAAACAATCAACAGATAACTGAAAATAGCATTTCCGGAATTGCAGCCATTCTTCAGTGTTGGGGACCTGTCAGGCCAAGGCTGCAGCCCCATACTTTACAATGAAGCAAATGAATTGCTTTTGAATATCTGCCAATTCCACTGGCCCAATTTTTCGTTGTAAATCTAGGCCCACTTTTCAGTGTGAAGCAAAATTTGTGTCACAATGTGATATGGAGGAAACTAATTGTTCGAATATTTAGAATGTTCCTACAATTTGTGTAAAATATTGATACTTTTACTGTGATATGGATGAAACTCATTGTTAGCTGTTGTGAGTCAGAAAATAATACTATTATTGTATAATCGCTTTAGAACAGTATGTAAAAATTAGACTGTAACAAAATATGGCATGCTAAAGTCTTTAACTGGTACATTACTTTAACATAATTAATTACAAATATTTCAAATTATAGAATAAAAACTGTGACATAATAAATTTTTTTACAAATGTTTCAAATAGAAATATGAACTATGATATAGCTGTACATACAACCCTCTTGTTCTAAAATCTTATGTTGTTGTTTTTTGAATATGTAGAAGATATCCGAAATAAAATACTGTTATCTGTTATCTTATAAATGACAATGCAACAGAAATCTAATATGCTATATTTATAGCCATTGGTGGATATTAGAGAGACCTGGTTCACTGTACACGTTGGGCCAACAACCAAGTGGTTTGGGGTTTGGGGTTTGGGGGTGGGATTAGTGACATTTCAGTAGAACCTCTTTTTACAACCACCCAAGCATCGTCATTTGTCACGGCTATAATCACAGTATACAGATATTGTACCACTGGACATACTTTGTAAGTGCAGTGTAAAAGAAATTCTCTTTAACCAACGGTCAACATTGAGACCACATCTATAAGACGCAATTCGCAGTCCCAACTCTTCGCATAGAACCAGCCTCTCTATTGAGACCACCTGGGTAGGTCCCGTACACTTACTGTCTATATCAAGTAGAGTTTGGCGGGAGTGTGTGCGACCATCCCGTTACCCAGTGTAGTGATTTTGAGGCATCCCCAGCCTTGGCTTTAGGCTACATAACTTTTTGTCAACTGTTTGTCAGTACGTGTATGTGTTTAACTCAACTTAGATAATATGCACCTTCGACTGCACCTGCCAGTTCATGACCCTGTGACCCCAGACACCCGCCAGCAGCAGCTGCAGGAGTCTCCGTCAGGCTGGGCGCGGGGGGGGGCACTGTGGTAGCCATCAACAGACCGCCACAATGAGACCATGGTGTCAGGTCCACACATTCATGAACAGAGAAGACTTCAACCCTCCTGAGAGACAGACCACTACGGTTCACATGTTTGTATTTAGAGGCCGTGCAGGTAACTATCGGCACCACCGATTGATTCCTGCGGCGAGGAACCAGGTTTGGGGAAATGGGGAAGGGTCGTATTTAAGAGATGTCTCGGTAGTCGTTTTGTAAACGTCATAAAAGACGATATGCCAAAAAAAAGGAAATATTGCTGTAAAAGGGGGGAAAATGTCCACGATCATGCACGAATACATCGTACGTGTATCCACCCGGCGCAGTGTAACTGCTGTACAGAGCTGTATTAGCCTTGGACACTGGCTGTGCAGGGAAATCCATCACTGCGGTCTGGCGGTAATGCCTAGTGTAATTAGCAGGTAATCTCAGGCCCTGGATTCACCTAATGACACTATGATTGTGAATGAGAGACCAAAGAGACAAACCAGGCGGCCCGCATATGTGGAGGACTACATGACCAGCATATGACTCAGTGAAGGACTTATATTACCACTATGATGAGTGTTGTAAATACTAGAAGGATGTCAATCAAACGTTACTTTTTATAAATCTTTGTAAATACTGTTTTATTCTTCTTAAAGGAAATGGGAGAGGAATGGTAATGTCCTTTATAATTGCTGTATATAAAAGCGGGCTTGTAGTGTATTGTATTACGTAGTATTTTGTATGAATGAATACTATATTGTATTCGACATTCGTCAGTTGCGTACAGGATGGAATAGATAAATACGTACCTTTGAAAAATAGCTATTCAGGATACGTGCAGGGTTTCGTCGACCCTAAATGTTGGTGTAAATCAATTCAATGTAAACAGCCTCCATTTTGTTTTCTGCGTGTGTTGTTAGAACTCGGGCACGTCACCATTGAGAGGCAAAAAGACGTTTTTTTTTTCAGCAACGCGCCCCCAGTAAGATGATTACAACCCCGATGTGATGAATGACATGTCGTCAGCGGGGACAGGTCAATAGGTCACAGAGACCGATCACGTGCACGGCCTGGCCTCGTGTGTCACAGAGCCATGGTATCAAACACAAGTGCGACGTGAACAGATGTAGACGTTGTTAACCAGGACCCCGGGGCCGGGCCTCGAATGGTCTTACAAGAGAGATGGTCGCTCGTGTTGTGGAGGTCCGGCGAGGCCTGTTTATCCCTGGCTGGGGAATGCATGGAATAGGCAGATCCAGGGGGCAGGGGGAGCCCCCCCCCCCTTTCCCACCAAAATACTTCATTTTCATAGTTTTTTTTCATGAAATCCTGTAAGTGCGCCCCCTTTTTCCTTAAGTTCCCCCCCCACCCTTTTCCAAAAACCTGGATCTGCCTATGCATGGGACAGCGTGAATTGTAATAATCAAGCTTTTTAAACATACGGTAAAACCTCTGATTAAGGTAGTCCTTGCTAGTAGACCGCCTCTAATACCATTTCACAAGGTCGCTTTAACAATGAGACCCACCTAACCTCTCCAAAGTGAGACCATTTGAAACGAGTCTTACGGTGGTTGTCCTGTACATTGTAGAATAAGCCATGCTTTGTTTTCTCTCACAAAACCACATTGTGAAAACGTATAAACGTAAAAAAAAAATGGTGCTAAAGCCCATACAAACGACATTTCACTGTGCACATCTTTAGATCCATCTTGATACAAAGGCCACTGGAATTCCACTGCAGGAAGCCGTCTGATTGGCTGTGACGGAGTCACGTGGGCGCTGACTGATTGGTGCAGTTTGTTGACATCATCAGTCACGTGGAGGGTAAAGTCCTCTATTTCTGTGACAGTGTAATACGCGCGTGTAACAGATGGGGCCATGAGACGGTACAGTCTGTACGCTGTGGCAGGACGTTAATGGATGTTTGAAAGTCTAATTACAGCCCGTCTTTAAGGGACCTTTTGATTAACACATGCAGTAGAACATCCAACTAGGACCACCTCTTTACAGAGACGACCTCTGTGATAGAACCGCTCAACGCGGCCTCCAATCCATATAAAAATGAACCTCTATGAAGAGACTACATCTCTTTAGAGACCACGTTAAGCCAGCCCTTTGGATGTCTTAATTGTGAGATTCTAATGTAACTATAGGACCTAACAGGTTATAAAGCATTAGTTGATATGTGAATACATTGTATATACCTGCTATATAGAAATCGGCCTATCTGCAATGAAGACCATCTACGTGTATAAAGAGAGCAACTCTATTATTTCTCAGGGCCCCAACCTTTCTTAACTAAACCAACATGGACCTTCTGAAAGAGACCACCTTCCAATTGAGACTGCTGTGATATCAGTAGGGTAGTTCTACAGCAAACCCGTTGTGAGGCACAATTTTATGACACCCTGTATGTCCTCTATACACTGCTCCACCCCGGTCACAGATTTCCCCACAGTGTTCTGCGGTCAGTTTTTTACCTGTTTCACCTAATACTGTGAGACAGGCTCATCTATAATGTAGGACATAAGTGACACTATTCCCCGCCGCGGTAACACCTTAGTGCACGTTTCTCTGCTCACATAAAGGTGGTTTTATTCACGGCAGAGTTAAACATAACTGTAGTTAACGCGATATAATAGCACTATTTAGTTGTCTATTCATGCGCATGAGTTTGAGCACGAATACTTCAGTTTGTTCGATGTAACAGATTTTTACAGTATTGTGGTAATATCCACTGTTTATGTTTTATGTTGATCACTGTACATTGGACAAGCTAAGGCGTTAATAAAGATTTGTGAAATTAATTGAGTGTTAACGTAAGTCTTTTGTTCAAAGGACATAAAATGAAGTATATGAAGCGTGTTATAACACATTAAATTTCATACTACATAGCATATTAAACGTACCCAGTATAACAATAATCAACACCATCAAATTGAATGTCAAAATATTTCTCTCTCTCTTTTTCATATATCTTGTGATATGCATTGTACTATTTCTGATTTTACTATTTCTTTTTTGTCTTCTATTTGGTGAAGTGGAGTCCGGATAAATAGAATACCCATACGACATAAACGGGCGTTAACAGTGTTGTAAAGGTGACGTGACATGCGCTCCAGTGAGGCAGTTTAGTGATGCACAAAGCGTGGGCCCCAGCATCATGGGAGGGTGTGTGTTATTCATACTACTATGACTTACAACGACTATAACATGCACATTACAACTATTATATAGAAGGGTATCTAATATGCAGATAGACTCGGGAGCCTAGGCAGCCTAAAACAAAATGTGTATGGCATAGTGTTTGTAAATCATACACACACTCTCCCAGGATGCTGGGGCCCATGCATAATGCTACTTTAGTACATTGTAGCCAGCTTTTGTTTGGGTATTGCTTGATGTTCCTAGTACAAAGTGTTTTTATGCACACAAATATATTTCAGCTATCTGTGTATCCCGCTAAACGTCATTAAAATTACATCACACTGATGACTCGTCTGTACTCCTAACTTCCTAGAACAGTTGTTTAATTTTATTAAAACATATTATGAGTTATCAAATCGGACAGTGTACACTAGTGTCTAGCATGTTTGTTGTATATTCTAATACACGTGAATTTGAAGACTATGTACTTTCCACTTGTTAAAAAACGCCAATAGAATTTTGATAGTTTCTTTTGTAATGATGCAAGGAAATGTTTAAAACTACTGGTATAATATCATAATGACATTTCACAAGTTTTATATTGATCTTTGAGTTCTTACTATAAAGCAATATCTAGAATATAAAAATCGTTTAAAGCACCTGTAATGATTCTGAGTTCATACAAAGATCTACAGTTTTTTAAATTGAAATAATGGTTTAAAATATATGATGTCATGTCCCAACAAACATAAAAAATATATCAAATAAGATACAGACCTTTACTGATCATTATTGATAATTATTATAACATGTTAATACTGTATATACGTTTTTATTTGTTATATTGACATGTTTTATGTCTGATTTAATTAATAATAAATGGTTTGATTTGATTTGACTAAACTCAGACATAAAAGATTTGGTCATATAACACTTACAACTTAAAATGCATTATTAACGTGCAATTGTCAAACTAGGTATCACAGTTTATAAGTCAGTGTTCACAGTTTCCTGTTAATATTGCGTTAACACTTTCATGAATATGACACAATGTCTGTATCAGCACATTTTCACTTCATAATGACACTCTTTCTCTGACATTAACTCTATTGGTACGAATTAATACATTAAAACTGTGTATTCCACAACACACTATTGTATGCCTGTTTCGGTGTGAAGGTAACAATAGCTAAGACACGCGACACCACGAGTACAGAGCTACTACTTATCTTCTCACACTACGACAGACCATTGCCTTTGTATTTCACCAGTTTTGAATGATTTAAAAACAAGAGTTCACCATAATGCTCAATTCTATAAACACTGAGAGACCTTTCACGTCAATGTGAAATACATCTGAATAGAAATAGTTACATCCACCTCTACTGTAAAACATCTACATTGTCATATTCATTGCTAACACACATTCAATACGAAATATGATAATAAAAGCACTTATACGTATTATGAAACATTTGATTTCTAAATGATGGGAAACATTCATAAATACCCGGTAAAAGTAGTTCGGTGTAATATGCAAATTTAGGCTTAGGCAAGGATTTGGAATTCTCATTCCTGGTTATCAGCCCCATTCATGAAATAAGAACATAGTCTTACCCCCATGGCTCTGCGCCAATCAGAATCGAGAACGAGCAACAAAGTAGACAGAAAAATGTACTCCACCTGTTTTCTGTTCTACACCACGCAGAATACAGTATTCAGGGCTGTGTCCATTTAGAGGTACAAACAAATGTATACTGCAAATGGTGTTAAAAGATGTGCAGTTGAATAACACTGACATTCAATTATCACGTATCAGATCCAGATCCATCCACCACCACCCACACTCCCCTGAGAATAAGAAACCCCTGAGATCCTTTGGGGTCAGCTCTAAAGTCCCCCGTCTCATTGGTCCCCCGTCTCATTGGTCCCCCGTCTCATTGGTCCCCCGTCTCATTGGTCCCCCTCTCATTGGTCCCCCGTCTCATTGGATATGCGATCATTGATTTCAGGGTTGGATCTACGTGCCGAGGATGAGGACATCTCAGCCTTACTTAAAGAAATACCATAACAGTATTTGAACTACAGTAGAACCTCCAATTAATATTGAGAACACCTATATTAAGACCATTTTCCACACACCCAAACCTTCATAAAGGTACATACCAAAATTAACCTATGTATATAGACCACCTCTCCATTGAGACCACCTAACCGTGGTCCCAAAGGTGGTCCTAATGGAGAGGTTCTACTGTATATTAAATTTGAGTTGAAATGAAAACAAAACGGCACTCAAAATGCCTTGTAGATAGTAATAATTTGTAGATTGTTAGTTTCTGTATTGTATGATGTATTGTATGCTCACCTGGGAGTTGAGCAAGGCAATAGGTGTGAATAGGCATAATAAGCATGTAATAAGCATGTATGGATAGTAGACATTTCCATTCTACTAATTCACTTTTGCACTGAATCATTACAGCTATCTAGAATTGGAAACTCATCAACGGTCAATAGTTAATTGATAAATTATATTTCAGCTGAATGGCATCTCCTGGTATCGTGATGCACTAACGTGATAATAATCAGAGTTATGACATGAGGCATAAACTCCACTGAAATCAATACAAGCAAACCTGCAAATGCAGAATTAAAACCTTTTTAGATGGCTGAAAGATTTGATATCGAGATTGCTCATCAACAGTGATATGTTACACTGAATGCGCCTTGCTGCATGACGTGTTTCAAATTAAGCATAGCAAAATTTAAAACACCATAATCAATTATGCAAACACCATTGACGCAAGTTCAATACCATGAACATCTCTTTTATTCTAAGCAATACCTGAGAATATTCATTCATTATGGAGATGGCGCGTGTCTTACTTTTGCCACCACAGCAAATCCACTTAAACTTTTTTTAATTTCTTATAAAAAACTATATACACCATTAAACAAAATGATATATTGAAATAAAAATTGCACTCAGGCATCTTTAAGGTGGCTGTAGCTTATTTTGATGAACCCTATGTGCTACCCATCTGTTTGTAATTCCTTAATGTGCTTCCATGGCCGTATTGGACAGCAAATTTGATTTATGACCAGAAAGTCGTAGGTTCAATTCCTGATCTGATCTGGTGGTGGGTGTTGAGCCAACTCATATTTGACAGGCCTTATACTGCTCCTTTGTTCCTAAACTTTGTATAAGCACATCTGAGGTACGGTTGCGAGGGTGGTATATATGCTCCCTAGAGAGTGGAGTATAATACTGTGTGACAAGGATACCAATGACCTGGTGTAAATGTAAATCCCTCGAGCCAATAACAGTGAATGGCGTTGCCAGTGCATGCTTAGTTTGTACTATATACATGTATGTGGGTCTATATTTGAATTTTGATGATTTGAAGTTAGTGAGAAGCAGCAGCAAACTGTGTGTAGATGTGACTTTAAAACCTGCACAGGACTCTGATGGTTATCCTGATATAATCATAAACATGTCCATAGAACAGTTCGTGTTGTGGTGCAGCATTGTTTAGCAATATATAGAATACATGTGCCATGTGTGTGTAAAAGCAGCAGCAGCAGCAGCAGCAGCAGCAGCAGAAGCAGCAGCAGCAGAAGCAGCAGCAGAAGCAACTGCAGCAGCAACTAATGAGACAGCATGTAGAGCTGTACCAATTCAATGGGGGACCAATGAGATATGAGACGGTGGCTAATGAGATGAGGGACCAATGAGACGGGGAAACAATGAGATGTACCCCCTCTCCCATTTTCCAACTACCTGGATCTGCTTGTGAATTCACTAATCTAAATCAAACGGCGGGTTTTTACACTGGTCATCAAACCACCAGTGGTAAATACTAGAGTAGACCTTGGTCTCACTGCGCGTGTGCAGCAGCTTGCACAGAGTACTGAAGGGCGTCTCGGCCGCCACCGTATACCTCCGCTTCCACGCCAAGTACTCCATATAAGCGCTGGTGTTGCTGCTCAAGTACTTGAGGTAGCTGGCCAGCTGCTCTGGGCCCTCGAAGTCCCCCGCGTCAACCACCGAGTGGGCGGCGCGTCCCTTGTGTAATCCCCGCGTCCAAACACCACCGGGACGATGTCCAAACCGAGTATCCCGTACAGCTTTTCCGTGACGTAGTCCGTGCAGTAGGAGTTCTCGAACGACAGGTAGAACAGGTAGTCTGCTTCTAGCATCTTGTGGCAGTCTGATGTGCTGGATTTAGGACAATGGTGCGTGCCACACGCGCCGTATATGTCCACGGGCATGAACTCGGCCAGCCGCCGCACGTATTTCTCCCTCTGGGAGGGAGTGTGACAGCTGCTGACAAACCAGGCCGCCATCTTGGTTTTGCCGGCCACCACTCTGCGGGTTAGAACACACAAATAGCCTTTCCATTGTTCTATTAACATATGCCTTGCCTACTAGTACTCTCTCAAATATTCAGGATGTGTAGGAAAATATACAAATGCCAAATACTAGTAGTTAAGTGTCATTATTTTTATTCTACTATGAATTAATGAACTTTGGCCAGGGAATTATTATGTAAACAAGCCAAACACGTGGTCACCCCTTGTTTTGCTATGACTAGTTCATCTTTGACCTGCCGAATCACCACATTAACATAATATTTTTATGCCCAGAACATAGTTCCGAATAATTTCCGTTTGTGCATAAAACATCAGTAGAAATACCCAACTTTCTTGTGCAATTATTAAAATATGTGATACAGGGCACCTACATAACAAAAAAACACCTCATAATTCAGTACTTTATATGTGACGTCATCATCATTATTATTTTAGCCTGATCACTGCATTACCAGATTCCTACCTGCGCCTCTGGTCCAGCTCCTGGCTCTCGTCTGAGGACGCCGCTTTGCTGACAATGACACCATAGGGCGCGCGCACGTCAGAGTCCCACCTGGGGGTGTTAGTCATCACACGTAAGTTGATATGCTATGTTTTTTATATTTGTAACAATGTTTCGAAATGACTAATAAGCATGATTAACAGCTGCTTAACATGGTATATGTATTTGAAATAGAGTAAGGCTGGAACCTCAAAATCAAAGTACAATTTATAGTTTGCGACTTTACAACATACAATAAGATACTTCATAGGTCTGAATTAGATGTCAGAGTATAATAGTCAGCTTCATTATAGCTACATATAGAAAAATACAAATAGTTTGTGATGTTACAATGTACAGTAGAACCTCCAATTAAGACCACCTCTCTATTGAGACCACCTCTATAATATGACCAATTTTCACCCCAGATCTAAATCTTCATAAAAACCTACCAAAATGAACCTTTGTACCGAGACCACCTCTCTATTGAGACCACCTAACACTGGTCCCAAAGGTGGTCAGCCTAATGGAGAACTTCTACTGTACACGATTCCTCGCACGTCTGAATAAAGATTAGTAAAAATCTGTGACCATTCATCTTGCAAAACACATCCTAACGTCCCTAAAATCTGCTACTTCATCTGTCTACCTACTACACTACAGGAGAAACGCATCTAGGTAGAGTCTAGGGACAATATGCCCGTGGTTCTCAATGTTCCAGATAACCACACAAACATATGTCCACGAACGGATGGAAACGAGAGTAACTAAGAGCAGTATCTGAATACTGCGGTTCCGCCGTACCTGTGGGTCATGGTCCAGTTGAAGAAGCCGCCCCACGCGGTGAGGTCGGCCTGGGTGTACGGCTGGCTCTCCATCAGGTAGAACACGTAGCGCTGGTGCGGCAGACGCACGGGCGGCAGGGCAGAAGTCTAGCGGAGAGGTCAGTCAAAAATACATGAATATTCCAGATTTTATATTAACCTTCTTCAGCATTTTATTCTGTTACCATAGACCTCTTATTTTTGAAAAAATATTTTCAAAATTCCAATGGGATGAAACCCCTTTTTCCCTATCTAGGGGTTAAATACAGGTCACATGAGATTTTTCAAAAATCACAGAGATGGTCACCCAATTTAGATTTCACAAAGAACAAAAAAATCACAAATTTAAACTAAGGTTAAGGTCTAACGTTACAGAGAGGTCATAGAGAGGTCACAGAGAGGTCACAGAGAGCCTTTTAGCAGAAATGATATTCACTTAGAACCCTTTTCCATGAACAGATATTGCATTTTGCACATAGAACCTCTCTATAACCATTCATCTTTTTAAAAAAGAATCTATAAAAGTTACAGGTTTGAGACTTTTATTGAAACTGGAGACCATTTTCATCCTTCGGCCTTCGACTATAACTCATTTTTAGTAACAAAACACCAACATAGAACCGTCTACCGACGATATTCACTTGTACTATCACCGGTAGATCTGAGGGGCACGGTTGGATCGCATTCTTAGATACTGTCAAGGTATTGTTATTTCCCAGTTATTAAGATAATCCAAATACTGGGAATACTGTTTACAAATGTTTGTAATGCGTATTAAAAAAACACTGAGATTTAACTTAGTTGAAAGACAAGAGAGTTTGAGAGAGTCTATTGGAATTATTAGCAAAATTGTGCCCTTAAAATCTGATTGGTTGACGCCGGCAATAATCTTCCAGAAAAAGCATAGAGCACTGCACACCCACTTCGTGCATTTTATTGTTTAAACAATCGTAGCACAGCAATTAATGAACCCTCAATAGTGTTTGATATGTTAAAACAAAGCTACTTACCTATATTGTCACATGATAAACACAATTGTTATGGTTCATTAAAATAATATGATCTGTGGAGCAATTTGTTATGGCAAAACGTATGCACACCCAGTTCGTGCGTGGCGATAATAGGGGATTTGAACATGTTTATTTACATTAGATCTTACTAGAAATTTTATTTTTACACTTTGGCACCGGGAAAAACAATTATTTTCATATAGTAGTAATAGTATGTGGTATTTGTTTGGGAGCCTAATAATTTTATTTAGATAACACACGAGCTGGGTGTGCAGTGCTCTAGTACGTGTATGAGGTCTCACCTGTCGCGCACGTGGAAGATGAGTTCTGCGGCGGGGTTTGGTGGGTGACGCCCCCGGGTCCACGTACACACTTGGCTGCCGCACCTGCAGGGTGGGGCGGGGGGTTATTTTAATTTCTTTTGTTTTGGTCTTCTTTTGCTGGTTGCTGGAGATCACTGGCAGAACAAGTTTTTAGAAAAAAATAGGGTGAGGCTCACCAACGGGATTTCATGGGGTTTGTGTGCACAAATGCTTGATGAGGAGGGTTGAATAAATGGAAATATGTTTTTGTGGTTTTGTGTTGAAAGGTGGGGAGGGGTGGTGGCGCATGGCGGGATTTTTTCTGCTTGGGAAATTTGTAAGGTTCCCTGTTTGTGTGTGTGTGTGTGCTTGTTTTGATTGCATTTGTTTTTTGTTTGAAGAAGAAACTAAACTAGCATCGAGATAAAGGAACATTCGACATAGGCAATATCCAGATAACACGTCTGTACTGTATTCACTTGAGCAAACCATTATAAACATTATGTAAATGTAACTGTGGTGGTTTATAGTCATGATTCTAGTGCTCTAGCGACTTTACATCTACACCGGGTCATTGGCATCCTTGTCACACTCTATCTTTCTCAACTCCTTGGGGAGCATACAGCACATCGCTACCGTATCGCAGACGTGCTAATCACTCACATTCGCATTCACTCACCTGACCTGTACCTATTTAACGTGTATGTACCACAGAGCAGTGTACAACCTGCTAGAGGTAAGTTTGCTCAACATCCACTACCAGACCACCCGGTCTTGAGTCCAACAACTCCCTATCCACTCGGCCACAGAAGCACATAACATTATTGGCAAGTTGTGTTAGCTGTATGTATGGAGTAAGTATCTTAATCACACTCACCTGGCCCGGCTCGCCGAACACGCGCGTCCAGAACAGGATCACCGCGGTGCCGTCTGCAACACACAGTGATGGTGTACAGGACAGCCAGGCAGGTAGGAGGTTACAGGAGAGTCAGGTCTTACAGGGAGCGGTCTGTACGAGAGAGTGCTCAGTATGTATGTATTTTGTTAGTAGAACGTCTCTAGTGGTCTCAATTGAGAGGTAATCTTTTTTGTATGGGGGCTCGAGACTACGATAAATGGTGTTATTTTGGACACTATCTCTTTATCGAGGTGTTCATGTCATAAAGTAGTCTACTTAGAGGGTTGGTCTCTTTACAAGAGGTTCACTATGGTGCCGTAATGGAAGTTTTGTGACTAAGAGAAATGGACGTGGCCCCTTTCTAGAGGTGACCTTAGCTGGATGTTCTACTGTACACCTCCTGCTGGCGGTAATACGCTGCACCCACCCGATGTGTACACAGAAACAGATAGTCGGCCTACATTAGCGGATCCGGGATTTCGGAAGAGGGGCACCCACAGGATATGATACTATATCCCCACGCACATTGATTTTACGTGTGAAAACCGGGTGGGATGCTCCCCATGCGCCCCCACTGACTCTGCCTATGTGGATGATGCGTTAGCAGACTGTTATTACTCAATTGATGTGCGCGCGCAGAGTGTATAGCAAAAACATTAACACTCAGGTACATTTACTGACTCATAAAAATCAATCGATACACATACCACTTTGCAATACACGGCTGTGTTTATGGTATGCAGTAGAACCTCTCTAATAGTTGTTCATTCTGCTTGGCGCTATATCAAAAAATGTATATTGTATTGTATAATAGGACCACCTCTGACCTTAAATGGTATTGGTATAGACTTATAGTCTCTGTTTGCACGTTCAGGGTGATCTACTGATGAAGGTGTATGACTGCACTGGCTGATTATAAAGACGGTCCCTCACTAAACTGTTTATCAAAATTGGAGGTTGTACTGTACATCTAAGCTTTGTGATAAATAAACAACCTACTCTGGAGTTGTGCTGTATCCTGCTGCCCTATAACATTCCTGCTCAGTGGTTGTACTTTATCCTTCATTAACAAGAACACAGTACCAATGACCAGGGCCAAACCAATCACCGTCCGTTTGGCAAAGGTCGGAATTCCACGTGTGCATATCCCCATGGTGAACACTGTCACTCTCACGGTCTGAGTTGCAATGAAATCATCCTACTGCTGCCACTGAAGGCTTACAGCGACGCGGCTTATCCCTGATCTAGGCATTGAACTTTGAATTGATTTTTGTCAAATGCTTGTAGTAACTATGGTCGATCAGCCGCACATTGATTTCAATTGAAATCACACATTGAATTGTCCAACTCAGCTAGTGTTACAAACTCAGCAAGCTACCATAGCTGTCCTAATGATACTGACTGCATGTGAGTTGATATCCAGTAAATGCATCCACCTTATTGAACGTATACATATCTCTACATGATCTATTATGTTGGAGCCATTGTCTGTAAAGAATGATTCATAGATACTAAGTATAACATATGCATTTACAGGCCCGAGCCCTTATAAACAGTATTGGGGAGTTTTGTAAGCTTGGCTTTGTCTGCACGTGTTACTGCTTCAATGGCTTTGCATAAACATTGCAGCTACTGACAAACCTACCATAGCCTTCCTCTGTAATTCAGGTGTGTCAATTGTGGATCCCAATCAAATATTTGTGTTATGTTCGTCCTAATAATTGACCAAATCAAAGAATCTTTAGTCAAGATAAATGCAAGATATAGGGTGATAACTACTTAAAAGGAAAAGAATAATACCAAGCGGATAAAAATACATCACAGATCACAATCACAATGTTTAGTTTGTTTTTGTTTTTATTGTGATACGGTTTTAGACATGGGTCCCAGCAATTACTACTATTTCATATAAAGGGTATCTAATTGTCGCAGAGACCAGTGACCGAGGGCAGTATATACTTTATCACTGCATCATTCTTTTTTAGACAATTATACCAGTGTTTTAATGTAATCTGGCATCAAAGACCTAAGAAATACCCTTGACAAAAAGTCCTTGTGTCTGCAAATTATCGTTGTAAACTTTCAGTTACAGACCGTGCGGATATCATGTATGCTATACTAATGTAGCCAATACGAGTACAAGTTTCATTCTAGTCTGAAGTTAGATTTATCATTAATAATGAATGTTATGTTTAATGACTGGTATCGTAATTTTGTGCATTAGAATTTAACAATCACATTCAAAGAATAATGGTGTAAAGGCACTGTTAGCTCTTACTTAATGGCGGCGGCAATGGTCCAATGCTTGACATGTTTTTCTACCTTCTTAATCAATATCTTTACTGTCAAGTGTGTTATTGTTGTGTTCTGCGTTCCAATGGAAGGTTGATTTTGATACAACTTCCAATTTGGGGGGGGGGGGGTGAAGGGATATGTAAATTTCAGTGTAAACTAAACAATGTATGGACGCAAATCCGACCGCCCCCTTCCTATAATAAATGATAACAGCTCCCTTACTGAACTATATACACATTATTCCTTTTCTCCCTATCAATGCTTAAAGAGCTCGTTGAAATGGGAACCAAGGTTCACATCCTTCTTTTCTACACGTCATTACAAACCCACAGCTTTCTAGTTGTTTTTCCTTGCTGTGTACAAAGACGTAAAGTGGCCGCAGTTAGGCACACAGAGCCATCCTCAATCACCGAGCGTTATGCCGAGACACGCGCCACGGGAACAGGGGGATCGTGGCTGCACATAGCAGGGCACCAAAATAAGGGCACTTCAGATTATTTAAAACAGTTCCTTTGGCAATTTTCAATATGATTTCAATGTAGAAAATGTAGTGTGTGGTTGGAATTGGATTATAGGGATCGTAAAATGTGCTACTTGTACGTGTTAATATGTAAAAGATGCTGCAAATGTACTTGGCTATGTCCGTTTTAGGCCATGTAACGACAGTAGCTACAGTATCACCTCTCTATCAAGACCACCTGTGGGACTCACCTCAAGTGGTCTCAATGAAGCGATGGTCTCTTTCTGGGGTGGTCTGTTTATGAAGGTGGCTGGTGACCTGCTTCCATTATAGTGGTGGACGCGATAGTGAGGTCGCTGGTGTGTACAACCTGTTAAAATGGGACACTTCTCAACCAGGGACACTCTGTCTTTGGCTCTTTGGCGATAGAATAAACCCTCGACATCACGCACACTGTAACACCGCTACCCGTGTCTACCTCCGTGTGCCAGCGCCTTGAATACGGCATCGTGATACATTTATCTGGGTCACGCTACATGACTGTGACATAAAAGTTATCACTGGGGAAGCAAAAACTAAACTGTTATTGTTCTCTTTATTTGAGTTAAAACAAATGCTGCATATTATAATTCAATAGGGTACGTTGGGTTGAATTTCACACGCGGTAAGATCTTACTATGTTGAATACCTAGCCATACATTCTGATGCTCGAGATGGCCAATATTCGAGATAAACAGCTGATATCAATGGTCAGTAATGTGGTGGAAAAGTACTGAAACTTACCCCCAGATGACAGGCAATTCGAGAAAACAACATTCTACTGTATGCATTATGTTGTTGAGCACACACATGTAATACGTTTAGACTTTGTTCCATTATGTATCAAGACATCGATACACATAATGGGGAATACATGCATCATCTGAGATTGCCTCAATAGATGCCTTTGTAGTGAGCTCCCTGTCCGTACATTTCGCCATCAGATCATAATGACACGCCCCGGCGGCCTATATGTCTGTGTTCACTTTTCAAAGGGAGATGTGATTTGTCAAACAAATCACGTGAGCTGTGGCAAGGACCGCCTTTTGTGGGGAGATGCGTATTATTTGTCAAGGGGAATTCGAGCTGAGCTTTATTTATTGGGTGGCAAATGGAACGGGCACTGTCTCTCGAGGTCCATGCTTGATGCGCTCAAATAAGGGACTTCCAGCTACTGTAGGTTTCTCTGATAAGGACAGATTGATGTGGTGACCTTTGGAGAGTATGTGGCAAACGATATGGACTTTAACATACATGGCACCATGGCATTTCTGCACATGCTGCATGCAATACAAGCATGATACAGTATGTTTTGCTTGATCAGGTCGTGGTTGCTGTTGAGCAAACTCATTCCTAGCTGGTGGCAAAAGTACGTGCGAGTGAGCGATGATAATGTGCATGGATAGAAAACGAAAAAAGAAAAAAAGGTGAATGTGAGTGGTTAGTGCGGCTGCACTTGAGATGTATGCTCCTCGGGGAGTTGAGAAAGACAATAGTAGAATTACAATGATGCCAATGACCTGGTGGCTGTAAAAAGGTATCCTGAAAGTATGGATGGAATAATGTAAAAGTCGTGCATTTACATCTAATACCGCTGACTTAATAGTCTAGCTGATTATGAATCAATTTGTGTTGAAGTTGAAAACACATATTAAGCAATCTCTGATTATGTGTTCATGCACCATTCTGTATGCATCTCAAGTCTGCTCACTAAACACTTTACTCTTTGTTTTTCTAAAGAGCAGATGGCACTGAGATTGCTTTTTGACACAGACCCGTTTGTGCGTATGATGTAGGGTCAACCGATACTGGTCGGGTTTTACAAGTTCTATTATATTCTGAAAGAAAGTGCATCATGCAATGAGTATAGATTATGTCAAGAGTGACAGAAATTTACATTGGCTTATCAAGAATCATAGTGGTGAAAAGTGGAATTAAGTTGAGGCTGATTTTGCTTGTAATGTGCGTATGATTGGACTGCTGTGCAGTATCACGCTGGTCTACTGGGTTTTAGTACACGTAAAAGTATACAGTAGAAAATTGCAGTTTATGAGGGAAATATGAAAGTGGGTTGTACAGCCTTACAGTTGCAATGCTCTGATGCCAATGGATATTTTTGGACATGATTATTTTTTGTTAAACTTCTAAAGGGTTACAAACATAAAATAAAGTTCACAGACGAAGCCGGTTGTATAAAAGCCTTGAATATTTACCATCTTCTTGACAATCTGTTCCAAGCAATGGGAAATCCAAAGAATTAGAGAATTCTAACATTATACATTTCGTAGCATCTTCATTTAAACTCAAATATTAGTGATAAAACATTGTCATACTGCATAGGGAAAACGATGCATGTATCACAACACACACATTTTACGTCGTTACACATTTTCCCTGATAACTTTGATTTTGTTATCGAGTACGTTATGGAACGGATTGAATGGTTGGGTAATGGATTTCATTTTTGGTTTACTTCAGAACAACGTTTCTTTGTTTGCATAATTCTGATTTGTGTCAATCCACTTTGAACCATTTTCTACCACTGTCATATACGAGGTATGTAGCAGTAGGCAGCCTACTAATTGCTAGCTGCTAATGCCATTTTTTTACCAACCAAAGCAAACGGGACATCCATGAACCACGTTCATTGGCGCACGATGACAGTGACCACAAGTCACGAGTTTCTTCAACTTTACCTGTTTTATGCAATTATATTAGTAAGTGCAGTAGATTTCAAATGGTGACTGTTTGGTAGCAGTTTAGTAGAGCACCTCACACGGGTCACATACATCCTGCCCACCCCTGCTGCCGACTGTCTTCACGTAAGATATAACGAAGAAAAGGGAATGAAGGGATCATCCAAGGGGGGGGGGCAGCAGCAGCAGCAGCAGCAGCAGCAGCAGCAGCCAGGGGGAAGTGGCTGTTGCTTGTTTTCTCTGTGTATTTCCTGGACAGGGCTGGACTTTAGTGACTTTTCCAAATGATTGCATGTGTGGGATAGGGGTCTATAAAAATTATATAAACAAACAATCACACAAACAAACAAACAAACAAACAAACAAACAAACAAACAAACAAACATTGCTTTATATGTAAGATAATTTCCAACTATAAAATAAAAATGTCTCATTTCACAGCATATTTCTGTATTTTGTTAGTGCAGTTTTCATAGAGGATAGTAATAACGTTTTCTTCTTCAAGGATAAATTTTAGGTAATAATGTTTGAGGACAAACCATCCCAATTGCACTTTTTATTTTCTTCTTTTGCACAGTACGATAAACTGTCTGTTGCTTTAAAGGAAGTGTCAACAAATACATGATTGCAATTAACATCAGCCTGGGAACGGCAGAAGTCATCAGAACAGTCAGCCGAGACACAATGCAAACATCATGTGTCCCTGATATAAACAAGCTTTTCACGAAACGAGGGATCTCAGTCTCAAAGTCTCAATGTTCCGTGTTAGTTGGCCATCAAAATACTGCCCTATACACTTATTTTCTAATAGAAATATTTATGGTGCGATCGTAGTTCCTGGCTAAAACCAGAAGGTTGCTACAAACAATTGCATTCTGGGGAAAATAGACAAACAGTATAAGTCTTTATCATTTCTTTCTGTCACGCCGTAGAATCACAGAGCTTTTGTTGATTGAGACTGACACCACGTGAGTAAAATCGTACTGAACTATTTCTATCGAGACAGCGAAAACGCTTCATGCATATGCAAAACAGCCACGTTGTTGGTTTGTTTGTCTATTTATTGCCCATGATTCCTAGCTATACGAAAACAAGTGTATATGCAGTATATCCACGTGCCAGTGTTTTATGATTAGACTAGTGCCTGTCACAAGTCTAGCGGCCTCGTCGTGCTGTTGAGATCTCCCAGCAGGCGCCGCTCGCTGGTGACATCGTTGTCGATAATCTCGATGTGATACTGGTACACGTGGCTGCATGCAATACAATCATGATACAGTATGTTTTGCTTGATCAGGTCGTGTGTTGCTGTTGAGCAAACTCATTCCTAGCTGGTGGCAAAAAGTACGCAGTGGCGATGATAATGTGCATGGATAGAACAAAAAACAGAAAAAAAAAGTGAATGTGAGTGGTTAGTGCGGCTGCACTTTTGAGATGTATGCTCCTCGGGGAGTTGAGAAAGACAATAGTAGAATCACAATGATGCCAATGACCTGGTGGCTGTAAAAAGGTATCCTGAAAGTATGGATGGAATAATGTAAAAGTCGTGCATTTACATCTAATACAGCTGACTTAATAATAGTCTAGCTGATTATGAATCAAGTTGTGTTGAAGTTGAAAACACATATTAAGCAATCTCTGATTATGTGTTCATGCGCTATCATTCTGTGTGCATCTCAAGTCTGCTCACTAAACACTTTACTCTTGTTTTTTCTTTTCTAAGAGCAGATGGCACTGAGATTGCTTTTGAAACAGACCCGTTTGTGCGTATGATGTATGGTCAACCGATACTGGTCAGGTTTCACAACTTCTATTACATTCTGAAAGAAAGTGCAACATGCAATGTAGATTATGGATTGTGTCGAGTGACAGAAAATTACATTGGCTTATCAAGAATCACGTGGTGAAAAAGTGGAATTGAGTTGAGGCTGATTTTGCTTGTAATGTGCTATGATTGGACTGCTGTGCAGTATCACGCTGGTCTACTGGGTTTTATAGTACACGTAAAAGTATACAGTAGAAAATTGCAGTTTAATGAGGGAAATATGAAAGTAAGTTGTACAGCCTTACAGTTGCAATGCTCTGATGCCAATGGATATTTTTGGACATGATTATTTTTTGTTAAACTTCTAAAGGGTTACAGACATAAAAAAGATTACAGACAGTTGTATAAAATCCTTGAATTTTTACCACCTTCTTGACAATCTCTAGCAAGCAATGGGAAATCCAAAGAATTAGAGAATTCTAACATTATACATTTCGTAGCATCTTCATTTAAACTCAAATATTAGTGATAAAACATTGTCATAATGCATGGGGAAACGATGCATGTATCACAACACATACATTTTACGTCGTTACACATTTTCCCTGATAACCCCTTGATTTTGTCATCGAGTAACCTGATGGAACGGATTGAATGGTTGGGTAATGGATTTTGTCATTGGTTTACTTCAGAACAACGTGTTCTTTGTTTGCATAATTCTGATTTGCGTCGTAATTTACAGCGTCCACTTTGAATCATTTTCTACCACTGCTATACGATGTAGGTAGCAGTAGGCAGCCTACTATTTGCTAGCTGCTAATGCCAGGGCTTTTTTTCTGGACCAACCAAAGCAAACAGGACATCCATGAACCACGTTCATTGGCGCACGATGACAGTGACCACAAGTCACGAGTTTCTTCAACTTTACCTGTTTTATGCAATTATATTAGTGCCGTAGATTTTATATGGTGATTGTTTGAGTAGCAGTTTACACATCCTGCCCAGCACCTCACACACGGGTCAAGTTTGCCTGCCCACCCTTTCCTGCCGATTGTCTTCACGTAAGATAGAAACGGAAGAGGAGGGAATGAAGGGATCAAGGGTTGGGGGGGGCGCAGCAGCAGCAGCAGCAGCAGCAGCAGCAGCAGCAGCCAGGGGGCAGTGGCTCTTGCTTGTTTTCTCTGTGTGTTTCCTGGACAGGGCTGGACTTTAGTGACTTTTCAAAATTATTGTATGTGTGGGATAGGAGTCTATAAAAATGATACAACCAAACAAACAAACAAACAAACATTGCTTTATATATAAGATAATTTCCAACTATAAAATAAAAATGTCTCATTTCACAGCAACATATTTCACTTCGGTGCACAGTGCACTTACGATTTTCATAGAGGATAGTAATACCTTTTTCTTCAAGGACCAATTTTAGGTAATAATGTTTGAGGACAAACCATCCAATTGCACCCTTTTTATTTTTCTCTGTTTGAACAGTACGATAAACTGTCTGTTGCTTTAAAGGAAGCGTCAACAAATACATGATTGCAATTAACATATCAGCCTGGGAATGGCAGAAGTCATCAGAACAGTCAGCCGAGACACACTGCAAACATCATGTGTCCTTGATATAAACAAGCTTTTCACGAAACGAGGGCTCTCAGTCTCAATGTTCCGTGTTATCTTACTCACCATACACTTATTTTCAAATAGAAATATTTAGGTGCGATCCGATTCGTTCTATGTTCTAGCTAGGTGATTAGTTTCATTCAAGTGAAACCTCAAGCAGTTTAGAGAGACGATTCAGATCTATAACATATGATGTGTATGAAAGATTCAATATATCTAGTAAATTAATGAATAATGGGCAGCAAATTTGTTTGTATCTAGTAACGTCATATTCACGCATGTTACGCTGTTTCTTTGAATAGAAAGGTGGTTTTAAAGTCGTAAGATATCGTCAAGCCATTTTTTAAGACACCATTTATTATCATAGAGACAAAGAACTTGGCGACGAGGGTAAAATATATATACCAATTGTTCACGGAAAAATATTCAAGTGGATAGTCGAATGTGCGGCCTTTGGAAGTTTATCAAAACTATAATCGAGGCAGACGAAAGTTTATCCAGAAGCAGTGATAAACATGTGCCGTTTGAGAACTCACCCAGAAAACAGCACCTTGCGAAGAAGAAGTGGATAGTAATTCACCAAAGGGCCTGAGCTTTGTGAACAACATGTTGTATTTGAAGAAGACACATGTAAGACGTTAATATGTTAGAGGGGGGAATTATTAAATTACTAGCTTTAGGGATGTCAGAACGAGCTCAGTCGGTGGAAAAGGTGGAAACAAATTTGACATTTACATTTGGTCGAGCCGTTTCAAAATAGCTGTGGTATCCCTATTACTAATCCGTGGCGTCTCGACTTGAACTTCAGGATACTGCGCGTCACTAATAGTGATGATCGAAGTTGTCAACTTTAAATTATGAGCAATATGGCGGAATGTTCACAGACCATTTTTCACCTAAAAGAAATATTCCCATGAAATAACTTTATTTAGAAAGAAGTGGATGATGTAGTCATAAATGAATGGGGCAAAAATGTTCAGTAAAAACCTAAATGTTTGGATTTGCATCTCACCCAGTTGGAACCGTCTTATGGATATAACTACATCGGGTACTCAAAACGAATCTATATCGGTACAAGCGTCTGCTTTAAACATTTCGTCAGCACCTTCATTTAAACTGAAATATTAACAACACATACATGTTACGTCGTTACAAAAGGACCCTGCAAAATTGCTGATTTTGGTCATCGATATTATGGAACGAAATATGAAGGTTGGGTGACGAGAATTTGTTTGCAGCGTTACTTCAGAATTCGCCAGTCTTTGTATGACATAAATGGGTTTGTGTGTCATTTAGAATGAATAAATTGGATCATTTTTGGTCACTGCTATACGTGGAAATTGAGTGAGGCAGTCTAAAATTTAGCTAGCTCCAGAATGCCAGGGTTTGTTTTTTGGACCAACCAAAATCCTACGGACATCCAAGGACGAACTGACTGTATGTGGAAACTTAGTACTTCGGAGGGGAATAGGATCAACGTATCCCAGTTTTATGCAATTAAGGTCCTCAATTTTAGCACATGAAGGGCCATCAAGGAAACTAGTAAGACCAGGCTCACAAGGGTCAAAGGTCTGGTGGCCTAAGATGGGAAAAGATGCGGAATCTATTTGCAAAGCATGCCATGGATGTCAAGTAGTCGGACCGTTATCTCCCCGTAAGCCATTAAGGGAGTGTTACCACCAACAGGGCCATGGCAAGATCTGGCTGTAGACCTGATGGGACCATTGCCAAATGGTGAGCACATCCTGGTATTAGTCGCTCATTATTATAGTCGGTACTATGAAGTAGCCGTGATGAAGTCTATTACAAGCAATAAAGTTTCTAGATGCAATATTGCCTATGTTATGTCGTCAAAGAATACCATTTTCAATAAGAAGTGATAATGGACGTCAGTTTGTGAGCGAAGAATTTGAAGAATTCCAGAGACAGCATGAATCAACACAGAAGTCAACACCACTGTGGCCGAAAGCCAATGTGAAGTGGAGATTCAAAATAAGTCGCTGGGAAAACGTTGGAAATAGCTGGACGTTAAAAGAAGGATTTCAAATGATTTCATGTGTGAATAGGGGTCTAGCCTAAAATTATATAAACAAACAATCACACAAACAAACAAAACAAACAAACAAAACAAACAAATAAGGACAATTTCCAACTGAAAATTGATGTTTCATAATTACAGCAACTATTTCTCTAAAATGTCTCATTTCACAGGAAAAGAAATTCATAGAAAATAGTAAGTGACGTTTTCTTCTAGACATATTTTAAAAAGTAGTGTATGTAATGACTTAGTTCATAGAACAATACTTATTATTTTTTTTATTTGATTATTTTCTGTAAACTGTCTGTTGCTTTAAAGGGAAGTCTCAACAAATACATGATTGCAATTAACAAAAAGCCTGGGAACGGCAGACGTCATCAGAACAGTCAGCCGAGACAGAATGCAAACAACTTGTCCCTGATATAAACAAGACTTTTCACGAAACGAAATTAAGATGTCTCAATGTTCAATATGTTAGTTGGCCATCAAAAATACTACCCTATACACTTATTTTTATTCATAGAAATATTTATGGGTGCGATCGTAGTTCCATGTTCGGCCTTTACCAGAAGGTTGCTAAGCAAACAATCTAGTAACGATCAAATAGACAAACCTGTGTCTGGAACATTTCCGGCAGTTGAAAGGAAGTTTTTGTTGATCTATAAATGTTTTCTAAAAAATTCGAACTATTTCTAGCAAATACAGCTTAAAACGAGACACAAAACAGCCACGTGTTTGGTTTGTTTAAAAATTATCCAGATTCATAGGTAAGAAAACAAGTGTATCAGTATATCCGTGTCAGTGTTTTATGATTAGACTGAGTGCCTGTCACAAGTCTAGCGGCCTCTGCCGTGCTGTTGAGATCTCCCACCAGGCACCGCTCGCTGGTGACATCGTTGTCGATAATCTCGATGTGATACTGGTACACGTGGCCTTGATCTGGAACACAGAAACAACGCTTCTGCTTACTGTAAACCAGCTGTCTAATAAAGTGGTTAGCATATGGAAGATTGTAGATGCATATTTCATCATATTTTTTTTTTATGGCCATAATCTTAATTGTTACAACCAATGGAAATAAAACAATAATGCAAAGGTTTCGAGCACAAAATAGTTATATAATTAACGTTTTGAATACATCAGTATACATATACACATATGACGCCCCCCCCAAAAAAAACAAAAAACGACAAAACAAAACAAAACAACACAAAAAACAACAAAAACAAAAACAAAATAAACATAAATCAGTTTAAAGTAAAAATAGAAATATTTCCACTATGCACACACACACACACACACACACACACACACACACACACACACACACACACACACACACACACACACACACACACACACACACACACACCATGTGTCCGGTGACGTACCCACGTAGATGTCGCTGTAGACGTGGGGGAAGGCTCCGCGCGGCCGCCCGTCGTGGAGGTAGGCGGGCGGCGGGCCGGACACGTCCGGGGCCGGCTCAATGAGCGGCGAGAGCGTCACCGACGACGCTGGAACACGCGTCCACAATGCTTATCTCGAATGTTCTGTTATCGATTTCCCTCTACCCCACATTGCAATCATTTATCAGTTGATAGTCTGTTAATTAGGTATGCAGTATGTGATATCATTATTTTCTGAACGTAATATTTATTCTTTTATGAACAGGAAGCTATTGCTTTTGAAATATAAATAAATATATTTATGTATAATTTAGTCTTTTTGGAATGACAGAAATATACATAGAAAATAATGATTTATCAGTTGTTTTCTCTTGAATATTGGCTGTTTTGAACATTTTACTGTTGTCCCTCCACATGACTTTCTTGCTGCTGGTCAGAACAACAGATACATCAGAGAGTAACGAATGGTCATTGCAAAGTGTAATCTGGCTGCACGCTAGCGCACCTAGCGGCGAGTTGGTACAACTACTACAAAGCATTATCTGTCTTATCTTATCTACAGGAAAGATGAGTGAAGTGTATAAAAAGTCAATTAAAAGAGGTGGTGATTATTGTTCTGCAATAGGATGTCATAATTCAAGGAATAATTGTTCATTATCATTATTTAAATTTCCAAAAGATATTGAAAGGTTAGTAAAAATAACAAGTATATATCATTACAGTAGACACCAGCTGGAAGACACATTAACATTCCACTAGCTAGCACAGATCCATGCTTGTTTAAAAATGGGTCATGCAATATCAGAAAACACATCTCATATAGATTTTTTAAAGCAATCCATTGACTTTCTAAATAACTTAAAACTTGCAAATAACCACCCTATTTATTGTATACGAGGCTGGAAAATACCAATCAATGCAACAATAGGATTGTGGACTGATTTCCATAAAAATTTTGATTTTCATTACCTTTTAACAAATAGACTTAATCAGGATTGTATAGAAAATCTTTTCTCGATCATAAGGGGCAAAGGAGGAAATAGAGATAATCCCAGTCCTGTTGAGTTTAGAGCTAGTTTTCGGCAAGTTGTGTTCGACCAGATTTTAGAACAATCTGCAGGGTCTAATTGCAAAGCAGATTTAGTCCAAATTTTGCTAAGTCTAACAAACATGACAGCAAATACTAAAATCATAGACAATTCAAGTGGCGCTGCAGATGTTGGAAACAATAGAGGGTCTGAAAATCTACCATCTAGTGAAAGTCTTTCAGGTTTAGAATATCTTTTTTTTATGAAACCACCAACAGAACTTCCAGAACAAAATGTTGAAGCATACATGGCAGGTTATCTCCTGGCTAAATCAAAAATAGGTACCTGCAACACATGTAAAAAGCAATGTCAATATGATAAACCCCCAGATACAGATCAATATATATTTTTGAAGAAAAAGGCCTACCAGATAGAAAATACATTAGTATACCCAACAGAAGCGTTTATAGAATTTGCAGAAAATTTAGAAATTTTGTTTTTGCATGTGTTTGACACTGTTAAATTTCTAGATGGAATACTTGAAAGACTAATGACAAATGTGAAAGATGTACAGAAAGATTTTTTAGAATGTCAGAACACCAATTGTCAGATTAAGTTACATGAAATGATTAAATTGTATTTCAAAGTTAAAATGTTCCATGCTTTGAAAATCTCAAACCGTGAAAATAAAAACAAAAAAGGTGTTAAAAGGAACAGAAAATTAATGAAACTTAAACGTGTATGAAATCAGTATTATTTAAATATTGTACATGTACTGAAATGAAGGAGTATGAATTCTAATATAGCTTTCACTTTAAAAACGTGATATAAATTATTGACAAATGTTGTTATGGCTAACATGCATATATTGTTATGAATTTGCAATGAATATTGAATAAATGACTAAATATATCAACTTTTTTTTCTTTCACAATTTGTGCACAAGATCCATCTAAACTATATATAAAGAGACAGCCAATATTGTTAGTTGTACCAGTCTGCCACTAGGCGAAACATGCGCATCCACCACACGAACCACGTGACAGTATAATGCTTCGCACCTGCTGGCAGACCCAGCTTTACTTCATTCCATGTGCTTATAGTTCGTGGGACAGCTTGTGTACATGCGAAAAAAAACTCTTGAAAATGATATTTCAGAAAGTGACATCCCCCCCCCCCCCCCCCGGCTCACCTGGCGGCAGACTCGACCTCCTCCAGCACGTTCGAAGCCTCCAGCCCCCCGGTGCCGGTGTGCCCTGACCGCAGGCTGAGCGCTGTGTGGCCGCCGTCCTCGCCCGCCACGTCCATGTACGTGTCCACCGCTTGCCGCACACCCGTCCGCCGCCGCCGCGAGCTTCTCTTCGTGCCGTGCTCTCCGCTTCCGCCATCCACAGTTCCTAGATCCCGAGTCGGGCTGTTATCACCAAAAGCTGTTCCTCCAAAGCTGTCAGCCCCGTTGTCAGCAGTTCCTCCCACAGCTGTTTCTCTGCTTTCCGGCTGCCGGGCGCCGCCATGATGGGCCGCCTGCGGTGTCCTGACAGTGCTGGGCCGTCTCCTCCGGTGCAGCGGGGGCTGGCGGATACTGCAGGCGACCAACGCTCTTCTATAGGGATATACACTGTCTTGGGGACGAGCATCTGAAATATAAAATGGTGATGTACGCCATAGCATGTAATGACAGGTATGGCGGCGGAAATTGGCCCTGTTTTGTATTTAAAAACCAGAGAAGGTACCAGGTTTTTAAAAGAGGGGGGTGCACTTAAAGAAAAAGTATGGCGGCGCATTTAGCCATTTCATGAAAACACTATGAAAATTTTTTGTGGGGAAAGGGGGGCAATCTGCTTTCAAACTACTACTAAAACAATGACAGTGACATGGATATTCTTCTCCACATTAGACTGTTAACTACAAAACTAAATCATATAATGTATTAGTTGTACAAAACCCTCAAGTCGGTCTACATGGGAAACTCTTCACAGTGCACATAGACTGTAGAAACTGTGACTCCAAAACGATCAGGAAGTACATGTACGTAGGATATGCATTTGAAGTTGTATGTTTTTTTAAGAAACACACAAAAAAGACTAATCCAACGACAAACATTTTTTTTACTAAAACAATAGCAATAGAATATATTACTTTTCTTGACAATCTCAAATGAACTCCGACAAAAGTGGCGTCTTCATGCAGGCTCACGGCGCTCACTTTACATAGTTTTAGGATCGGGGACATGCATGGTCTTATAAAGCCATTTCGTAAAAGCAAAATCACGTGACGGGTCAAAGGTCAACGGTAATAACATTGGCAAACAACGCGGTTTGCACTCATTTTGTCTTGTGAAGTCGTGGTGGAAAGTGTGTTTACAAAGGATTTTAAGGATTTCGCTACAATTACAACATATGCGGATGAAATGGATAAGAATAGTGAAGAGCAATTAACACTACTCAATAGTAGAGACGTGGAATTTTAATGCATTGAAGGAATTTGTTAAAAAACGAGTTGATCCCAAAAGACAGACGTTTATAATAACGTATGACGTCCACGACGTATGACGTATGGACAATGGGGATCCCATCAACCACTTTACTGTTGTTTCATTCATGGGTAATCTTTATCAGTCTCCACTACGGCCTGGTAATCCAGAAAATGTTATCACCCTCATTCCAACTGTGATGATTCAAGAACACACCTTTATTACTCTTACTATTTATTACGCTACGACCAACCTCATGTCTCCTCACTCTTGCTTATATAGGGTCCTCACAGCCTCGTGAGTAGACTCCCCACGTCTGCTCCAGTCTATCACTCATCTAAATCCTAGCATTACTATATGACAGTTTAGCTAATTCCCATTTTTAAATTGATATTTACTTTAAATCCTAGCTATTTAATTCTTACTCTTTCTTTCCTCAGTATGTGATGTCCTTACCCGCGTCGGGGGATTAAAAATTATATTACTATGGTTTCTAAATTCTAACAATAAGTAAGTAAATATAAATCTAAGAGATGAGGGACGTATGTTGCATACAAAAAAAACATTAAACATAGTATGACATACATACACTTTTACAAAACAAGTTAACACAATGAAATATTGAGTAACTGCGCATGCAGGCGCAACGTTTTAATATAACGTTACTAGTTCCTATATATGAGCAATTGTCTGCACAGTTTGGTATAAGTGTCTACGGTGATAAATCACACCGCAAACATTGCGGGTTTGTAACAGTGCGGATGGTCCTGTGCACTGGTTTTCAGCGCCATCGCAAAGTTTTTCTTGTCACGTTGTTGTTGTACCGGGAAAAAACGTTGATTCTTCACGCGCGAAAGTGGTGACTGCGTAGAGAAGAAAACTTTAGTTGATAGCAAATTATATATATACATTGGAGTTTTAAATTATAGAGTTTATGTAATGAAATGCCAAGCTGGAGCTGTCTATTTTAGATACCAGCACCTATTCCTGGTGGTAAGTTCTCTGCGCTCACTGGGTCGCCAGGTATTGTTCGATTCATATGGAATAAAACACCACATTCGTAAGTAGAAAAGTTGTATTTGCATAAGGTTTGTGCAACAGCACTATCGTATGGATTCTAAGGGTGTAATGCACGTACGGTTTGCTGAACTTTGATATCGCGGTCTATGTAATTCAGATTCTACTTAAAGAGACATGTGAATATTTCATGTCATATCTACCTGTTATGCCACATTAGAAATGTTGTTGTTTTTGTTCTCGTTGTTTTCTAATTAACTGCAATTTTGTTTTTTTATTATTGCACTTGTGTATTATTAATTCATGTACATGGTATGTCACAATGCATAAAATTTCTCTCAGACGGCCATCCGCTCTTTTGGGAATAAAGATTGAAGATTGAAGATAAATAGTACTTGCTAAGCAATTCGAATATAACCACGTTCATCTATGTGCAGTGTTCCAATTATTTTGGATAATTAATCATTTCTAACCGGGTTTTATGTAATGTACCCGAAAAAATCATGTTTGATCAGCCTTAGTAAATATTCGATCAGGGGAAATATGGAAGTGACAAATCCATTACATATGGCAGGCCACCTTTTAAGGGTATTTGATATTTTATCACATACTAATAATTGAAAAACTATAAGTAATTAGGAGCTGCATGCCAGTGTATCAAAAATATCAATTTGATCTGTGTAAGTAGGCATTTGCTGTGCACGTCCCTTTTAATACCATTGATTGCCAGCCGGAGAGAACTCTGTAGCACCTCACTACTGATCGGCTTTGCATTTATTTGGAGTGACTATCCATTAATTTGGTGATAATTCAATTGACTCATACACTACAGTAGAACGTCAAAGAAGGAGCACCTCAATAATGGGACCATCACCTATTCCAAACTACCACCTTTCCAGGCCCCAATCCCTCTAAATATCCCAATACGATACCTTGTTTGAAAATTTTACAATTCCTACGGGTGGTTATAATATAGAGGTGGTTAAATAGAGATCAAAACCGGTGCTTGATTGATGATCAACGTTTTTCCAGATCTCAACAACTTTACATGGTTGATACATACTGCACGGTGTAAAATGAATGGAGGAATGATCGCCATGCACTTTGTAGGAACAATATGTTTTTTGGTTTAACATTCCAGAGAGCTCCCCTCATGTGGTATCCATTCAGCCTCAGTCACTATATGGAGGTTTGTTGGTCTAAGTATGGTATTTCTATAGGTGAGGTCTCCACATGGAGCGGTCTTACTTGGAGGTTTTACTGTAAACATATTAATGACTTTAAAAATCCAACTGATTGTTAACTTGATTATTTGTAACAGCATACATGACCTTTTATGATTATGGATTTAATACTATACGTTTGTTATCCATTGACGGCAACAAGTTAAACATATTTAAATGTATATTACATATTACACAAAACAATTCAGTCAAAACCATTGTTCCAGCTCACAGACGAAATCTCAAGCAAGGAATAACTCTCATCAGTTCGTTGGTGATTATCGGGGACGGGAGTTCGTTTAATCCTATCTAAAGTAATTATCTAACCCCAAGCCAATACTTACAGAGCCTGTTCCATTTATGAAAAATACTATTGTTAGAATTGAAAATAATATGTGGCTAAATTGTTTGGCGGCCATTCATAATATTATAACTGCAATTACCTTGATTTTAAATACTTTCAAAGCTACGTGGGTTAATTAATTCTTGCTCGCTTTAAGGATATTCATCAACACATGCTCCCCTTCATGCCAAGAAAACATTACACTTCAGTTTATACATATAGTTGAATCCTTATCAAGACCACATCTATATAGAGAGTCCACCTTTATTACAAAAACAATTTGCTGTTGTCAAAAACCGTGCTTGTATGCGACAAACCACGCGCAAACCTCCATATATATATACCACCTCTCTGTAGACACCACTTGAGGCCAACTCCTAAAAGTTACACACATGATGTTACTTCGTCGTATATAAGTCTGTGTTTATGTTCTGTGTCATGTAAACATTTGGCCGCAGACACCGAAATCCTCTGGACGTCAGTGTCAAAGATCCGCCATCATTTAAATTCTACTCAAATATTTGGGGTCAATAAAAAATGATTTGATTTAAACATTAGAAGTTTGTCTAGAAACGTAAAACCTAAGGCACAATTTGAAAACGTTGGGCTTCACTCTAAATTATCAAATCGTGTGAGAATTAATGTGATTTATGAAAATGGCTACAAACTAAATGAAAGCTTCCTTGTAAGTTTAAGCATGTTTAAACTGACTAGCTATTAGAGTTTACAGTCTATATATAGGAGGAGTTCAAATGATATGCATTTATGTCTACTAAGAGAAGGATAGTTGCTTCACCTAAGTAGTAAATCATAGTGTTCATTTTCACCCTCAGTGTCAGTTAGCATGTCATCCTCAGGATTATCTCTTGCTCTTCATCTTCATCATTATCACCTTCATTGTCTGTGTTATTAGAAGCGTCCACCCTCCCAGTTGCAACAGTATTTGGGGATTGACTACAGGCCTCAAACCAAAGTGGCTTGATAACCCCATCTTCGAGTTTCATCCATGACCTTCTGTTGGCTTGGCTTCTGAATTGCAATGCGAGGTCTTTTTCCAAATGGCGAATTCGGTAGTTTGCTCAGTGTATGTGTGAACAAGGGACTTGCAGGGAATAAGCTGAGATCAACGTTTCTGTTGATGTCAATCTTCCCATCTCGGCCACCACATTTTCTCTCTGGATTGTATTCAAATGGTCGACATTGGTGTCATTCTTTCTACCATACATTGCATGTGAATGCCTCAAGTTCTTTCCAAGAGTTTCCGAAACATCCCAGTGGTCACCTAGGGCACCTAGAATTTTGGTATTTCTTCTGGTAGTTTATTTGTTTTGCCTTTGCCTTTGGAAGTACTGGTAGAATCACAATGTGTAAAGCGATTGGAGTCCAAGAAGTGCTGTGCACATCTGGTTGTCCCACTGTCAGAGATACATTCAAAAGGCGCCTATGGTTTCAGAGCCAGTGTGTCAAATAGGGTTTAATGTCCAACGTCAATGCAATACGAAGAAAAAAACGTGTCAGGTGAACGTATTCGACTGTGGCATATCTAGAACACATGAACGTATATACAGTATAGAATAATCCTTTTTGTCTGTTTCTTCTTGGTCAGAGGTCAGATTGTGCAGGGAGCACTTTTTCAATGATCTCTCCATCTCTCTACTTGGAAGTAAGTAATCCTGTCCTTCTGGATACTTTATTACCTTTTCGGTTCATCAACCTGATGGCAAAGGTTGAAGGACCATACACCGCTGATCACCCCCCACCAGTTGTTTCTTGTTTTCTGCATTTGTCAAAAACGTTTTCAGTCTACTGGCGTTTTTGTCATAGGCCCACTTATGATGAGTTTTTCTAAACTTGAAGCTTCCACGCATTTCAACTCCATTTGCTTGACTGACCTGCTTCAATTCATAACAGTAGAACATGAAGTCACCTTGGGGGCGCACCAAAAGATATTGCTCCGCAATGAGCCTGAAGTTGGCTAGTATGTTTGTCATTAATGAAAACAATGCATTGCCATCTTGGACGAGAATGGTGGATCCATCTTCGTAAATAATATTGTCATCCAGTTCCCTTCACAATGTAATGGAATCCCGGACTTATCCGCTCTTGCCAGAATAGATCCCGTTGCAATGTTGCAAGGCACATGGCTCATAGGATACTGCATTAACTCTTCAATGGTGTCTGGTTCTCCCATTTACTAGCAATTGTAAAGGCCACACTGCTATGCTGTTACATGTTATCATAATTGGAAGAGATCTCCATTGCAATTCAACAGAAGGTCATGGATGGAAACTCGAAGATGGGGCAGCTATTTTGAAATTCATTTCCACAACAACATATGTTCTGTGCGGTGCACAATGTGTACTTAAGTTACGATTTCCACAGAGGGTAGTAATACCGTTTCTTCTAGGACCAATTTTTAGGTAAATAATGTTTGAGGACAGTCTGTTGCTTTAAAGGAAGCGTCAACAAATACATGATTGCAATTAACATATCAGCCTGGGAACGGCAGAAGTCATCAGAACAGTCAGCCGAGACATAATGCAAACATCATGTGTCCCTGATATAAACAAGCTTTTCACGAAACGAGGGCTCACAGTCTCAATGTTCCGTGTTAGTTGGCCATCAAAATACTGCCCTATACACTTATTTTCTAATATAAATATTTATGGTGAGATTTCCTGGCTAGAAGCAGAAGGTTGCTACAAACAATTGCATTCTGGAAAAAAAAATAGACAAACAGTATCAGTCTTTATCGTTTTTTTTTCTGCCAAGCCGTAGAATCACAGAGGTTTTGTTGATTGAGACTGACACCACGTGGGTAAAAATCGTACTGAAATATTTCTATTGAAACAGCGAAAAAGCTTCATGCATATGCAAAACAGCCACGTTCTTGGTTTGTTTGTCTATTTATTTCCCATGATTCCTAGCTATACGAAAACAAGTGTATATGCAGTATATCCACGTGCCAGTGTTTTATGATTAGACTAGTGCCTGTCACAAGTCTAGCGGCCTCGTCGTGCTGCTGAGATCTCCCACCAGGCGCCGCTCGCTGGTGACATCGTTGTCGATAATCTCGATGTGATACTGGTACACGTGGCCTTGATCTGGAACACAAAAACTACGCTTCTGCTTACTGTAAACCAGCTGTCTAATAATGTGGTTATCATATGGAAGATTGTAGATGTATATTTCATCATGTTATCTTTTTGTTTATGGCCATAATTTAAGCGTACACAACCAATGCAAATGTAACAGCAATGCAAAGGTTTCGAGCACAAAATGGTTATACAATTAACGTTTTCAATACAACAGTATACATATACACATATGACGCCCCCCCCCCCCCACCCCCAAAAAAAGAAAAAAAGGCAACAAAAAAAAACATAAATAGTTTAAAGTAAAAATAGAACTATTTCCACCATGCCCCCCATGTGGCCGGTGACGTACCCACGTAGATGTCGCTGTAGACGTGGGGGAAGGCTCCTCGCGGCCGCCCGTCGTGGAGGTAGGCGGGCGGCGGGCCGGCCACGTCTGGAGCCGGCTCAATGAGCGGCGAGAGCGTCACCGACGACGCTGGAACACGCGTCCACGATGCTTAACTCGAATGTTCTGTTATCGATTTCCCTCTACCCCACATTGCAATCATTTATCAGTTGATAGTCTGTTAATTAGGTATGCAGTATATGGAATCATTATTTTCTGAACGTAATATTTATTCTTTTGTGAACAGGAAGCTATTGCTTTGAAATATAAATAAATATATTTATGTATAATTTAGTCTTTTTGGAATGACAGAAATATACATAGAAAATAATGATTTATCAGTTGTTTTCTCTTGAATATTGGCTGTTTTGAACATTTTACTGTTGTCCCTCCACATGACTTTCTTGCTGCTGGTCAGAACCACAGATACATCAGAGAGTAACGAATGGTCATGCTAGCTAGCTGTGGCAAACTAGAGACAGAGACTTATAGCTACAATGTATATTTCTAACTTGCGGGTAGAATCGTCATAGCAGGGAAATCACTGCAGATCTGCCAGGCGGTCCTACAGAATAAATAAAAGTAAATGTGGTGGTTTATAGTCCTGATCCAGTTATTGCTCTCACGACTTTACATCAGGTCATTGGACCAGCTATTGATCACCAATTGATCGCTTCTCATATGCTTGCCATTGACCTACCCCTGGTGGTCCGCTGCCTCCTGAACCCCGAGCACAGACCTGTGTCCCGGCGGCACAGCCGGCTCCGGCCTGGAGAGCGGGGCCGGGCTCCTCCACACGCCCGGGCCGCTGCAACACAGGCACATGGATATTCCGTATGATACGCCGGGCTCAGGTCTTTGATGAGGTAGTGGTTACAGGGGGTAGTTCACAGAAGGGAATGCTGGTATTTGGCACGCTCGTGATAGAGTGGGAGGGTGGACAATTTGAAATTCGTTGGGCTCTCTAGTGCAAAGCTGTCTGGAATTTAAAACGTACATTTTGTTTTACACTACTTTGAAATATGTCCACCAATTAAACACCTGATTACTGCAGTGTAAATCCTTACTTTGGACGGGTTCTTGGTCCCGTCACGTGACCTTTGTTAAAAGAGCTTATTTATCACGTGATTTGACTCCAAGTTAAAGCTGAGCTTTTGCCAAAAACAAATTCACGACAAAGGCCAATTTGAACCATAGCAATGAATTGAAACAAATGCGCATCCACCACACGAGTCACGTGACAGTATGATGCTCGCACCTGCTGGCAGACCCAGCTTTACTTCATTCCATGTGCTTATAGTTCGTGGGACAGCTTGTGTACATGCAAAATGATATTTCAGAAAGTGACCCCCCCCCCACCCCCCAGCGGCTCACCTGGCGGCAGACTCGACCTCCTCCAGCACGGTGTCGAGCCCTGCGTCGAGCCCCCGGTGTCGGTGTGCCCCGGAGCGCAGGCTGAGCGCCGTGTGGCCGCCGTCCTCCCCCGCCACGTCCATGTACGTGTCCACCGCCTGCCGCAGGCCCGTCCGTCGCCGCCGCGGGCTTCTCTTTGTGCCGTGGTCACCGCTTCCACCATCCACAGTTCTTACATCCCCAGTCGGGCTGTTATCACCGAAAGCTGTTCCTCCAAAACTGTCAGCGTCGTTGTCAGCAGTTCCTCTCACAGCTGTTTCTCTGCTTTCTGGTTGCCGGCGCCGCCGCGATGGGTTTCTGCCTCGCGGTGTCCTGACAGTGCTGGGACCTCCGGAGCCCTCCTCTCCGCCGTGCAGGGGACTAGCGGATACTGCAGGCGAGCCAACGCTCTCTATAGGGATATACACTGTCTTGGGGACGAGCATCTGAAATATATAGCAGTGATGGCAGGTTGAACTTACCTGATACAACTGATAAGGTACATTTACTGATGTGACCAAGCAGAGCGTATGGCGGCGGGAAATTGGCCCTAGTCTAATAAAGAGGGGAATTTAAAAACCAGAGAGAGAAACTACTACTACAACAATGACAGTGACATGGATATTCTTCTCCACATTCGACTGTTAATTGCAAAACTTCATCATATAATGAATTGGTTTTACGAAACCCTCGTCGGTCTATGGGAAACTCTTTCCCAGTGCACATAGACTGTAGAAACTGTGACTTCATCCTGATCAGGAAGTACATGTACTTAGAATATGCATTTGAAGTTGTATGTTTTTATAAGAAACACACAAAAAAGACTAATCCAACGACAAACATTTTTTACTAAAACAATAGTAATAGAATATTTAACGTCTATGTAATCTGTGATTCTGCTTAAATAGACATACACAGGTGAATATTTCATGTCATATGTACCTTTCATGCCACATAAATAGTTCTTGCTGAGCAATTTGAATATAAACATTTTCATCTATGTGCAGTGTTCCATTTTTTCCTAATTAATCCTTTCTTTAACCTGGTTTTATGTAATGTACCCGAAAATCATGTTGGTAAACAGCAACATTTGATCAGCCTTAATAAATATTTCTGACCAGCTAATTTGGCTGTCGGCGCACAGGTGATAGAGGCTGCAATCTTATGCTCTTTTTTTCAGGGAGAAATATGGAAGTGACAACCATTACATATGTCAGGCCATTTTTTAAGGGTAATGATATTTTATCACATACTAATAATTGCAAAACTATAAGTTATTAGGAACGGCATGTCAAGTGTATTAAAAATATCAATTCGATCTGTGTAAGTAGGCATTTGCTGTGCATGTCCCTTTAATACCATTGATTGCCAGCCGGAGAGAACTCTGTAGCACCTCACTACTGATCGGCTTTGCATTTATTTGGAGTGACTATCCATTAATTTGGTGATAATTCAATTGACTCATACACTGCAGTAGAACGTCAAAGAAGGAGCCCCTCAATAATGGGACCACTACCTATTCCACACTAACACTTTTCCAGGCCCCAATCCCTCTAAATATCCCAATACGAACCTCCTTGAGTCAATCCCACAGGTGGTCTAAATATAGAGGTTGTACTGAGCGACCAACCGGTGTTTGATTGATGATCTACGTATTTCCAGATCTCAACAACTTTACATGGTTGATACATATCAATGCACGGTAAATGATTAATGGAGGAATGATCGCCATGCACTTGGTAGGAACAATATGTGTTTTGGTTTAACACTCCAGAGAGCTCCCCTCATGTGGTATCCATTCAGCCTCAGTCACTTTATGGAGGTTTGTTGGTCTAAGTATGGTATTTCTATAGGTGAGGTCTCAATATGGAGGGGTCTTACTTGGAGGTTTTACTGTAAACATATTAATGACTTTAAAAATCCAACTGATTGTTAACGTGATTATTTGTAACACCCATACATGACCTTTATGATTAAGTGATTTAATACTATACGCTTGCTAATCCATTGGTATTTCCAGCAACAAGTTAAACATATTGAAATGTATACTACATATTACACAAACAATTCAGTCAAACCATTGTTAGAGCTCACAGACGAAATCTCAAGCAAGGAATAACTCTCTATCAGTTCGTTCGGTAGATTATCAGCATGGGAGTTCGTTTAATCCTATCTAAAGTAATTATCTAACCCAAGCCAATACTTACAGAGCCTGTTCCATTTATGAAAATACTATTGTTAGAATTGAAAATAATATGTGGCTAAATTACTTGGCGGCCATTCATAATATAACTGCAATTATGTTGATTTTAAATACTTTCAAAACTACAGGTTAATTAATTCTGCTCGCTTTAAGGATATTCATCAACACATGCTCCCCTTCATGCCAAGAAAACATTACACTTCAGTTTATACAGTAGAACCTCTTATCACGACCACATCTATATAGAGTCCACCTTTGTTACAAAACCATTCATTGCTGTCAAAACCGTTTTAGACAAACCACGCGCAAACCTCCATATATGTACCACCTCTCTATAGAGACCACTTGAGGCCAACTCCCAGACCTGCACATGATGTTACTGTCGTATATAAGTCTGTGTTTATGTTCTGTGTCGTGTGTAAACATTTGGCCGCAGACACCGAAATTCTCTGACGTCAGTGTCAAAGATCCGCCATCATTTAAATTCTACGCAAATATTTGTCAATAAAAAATGATTTGATTTAAACATTAGAAGTTTGTCTAGAAACTTAAAACGCAAGGCACAATTTGAAAACGTTGGGCTTCACTTGAATTATCAACCGTGTGAGAATTAATGTGATTTATGAAAATAAAAATGCAGTTGAAAATGTAATATTACTTGAACAGATCGTTATTTGTGGCATAATCTAAACACATGACTCGATGAACAAATCAATTTGTCAATATGCACTCACTGTATTAACAATGAGGCCAGTAGAGCAAATACGATCCAAAATTAACGTGATTTATTTCTTTTTTACCAATAGGCATATCCCAGCTTCACTATAAATAGAATTGCAGTAACAAACATCACCATGTGCACAGCATTTTTCTATAGCCTAACATGTGTTAGACATACTGTTTATTACTGTTTTAATCTCTATTTGTTTCTGCAAGTTACTATTTATGGTAAAGCTGGAATAGCACTGTTTGCATCTGTAAATGTGGGCAGTAAACAGAGAAGACCTGGCAATATCAGCCCGTGACTCACCTGGTGAGAGAGCGTGAACTGGGGCAGGTCAGAGGTCACCAGGTCGACGGTCCTGATGTCCCTCCTCCTGTGAGTGCACGTGCACTGCCAGTCATCATACACCTGCAGAAGAGTCCAGTTCATGTAAAATCTGCAGAAGTGTCCACGGGTACTGGTTAATGTAAAACAAGAATAGAATAATTTTCATTTTAGATATTGAGAAGATATGAGCTGACAACTTCATGAAATGACTTCAATCAAATTTTTGCCAGTGCCCCCTGCATTTTCCGTTCTCAGCAGGTGTGGGGTTGGACCCAAATGAAATATTTTTTATGAACTTACTAATGTAAACAAGGTGCACCAGGGCACACGACCTCCCGTGAGGTAGCACACACTTGACGTGGTAGAGAGTTTCAGGAACGAAGAGAGACTAGATGATTAAGGCTGTGTGAGGCCAAAAATAGTATCAATGTGGGAACAGGCCTAAGAGGCGTTGCTTAATACTGATACTTGGCAAGTCTGGCCAAGTCTACAACCGGTACGTGAGGTTAGCTCAGTGGATTAGAGCGCCTGTCCTATACATAATGACTGGTCTAGTGTGAACAGGAGATAGTACGTTCGATTCCACGGCCTTTCAAATAACTGTACAATCTTGTCTCTGAAATGTTCCTACAATTGTTGGGGTGACGTGGACCCTGGTGCTTCAGTGAAGCCACTGGTTAGTTCCCCGTAAGTGCTCAAATTGAGCTGACCCAGTAGCCTGATAGTGGGGAGGGTAAGGTCCGTGTAAGTGCCCAGTGGACTGAGCCAGTATACAGATGAACACACGCACGCACGCACACACACAGACAAACACACCATACGCAGGCGCCCCCCCCCCCTTTTCCCACCAAAATACTTCATTTTCATAGGTTTTTTCATGAAATCCCGTAAGTGCGCCACCTCTTTTCCTTAAGGGTGCCCCCCCTTTTCCGAAAACCTGAATCTGCCTATGCACACACACAGACAAAAACACACACAAGAGATACGTTTTATACACCCCGCCCCTCACCACCCTCCCCCCACCCCTCACCACACTCCTGCCCTCACCATTGCACGCACGCTAACACACACATCCGCACGCACGCACACAGGCATACATACACACAGACAAAAACACACACAAGAGATACGTTTTATACTCCCCCTCACCATGGCCCTGCGGCCGCCGGCCTGGCTGTCTGCCCCGGGCCGGCACCGGCAGCTGTCGTCCCGCCGCCACCACCGCCCGCCGCCGCCGCCGCCGTCCCCACGCGGGGTCGCCATGACGTCACTGCCTACAGCCGCACAGCTACAGGCCGCAGCATCGCTGGGTTACGTTTTACGTTTTTGATGCAGTAGAACCCCTGTGCTGTTCAGACAGTATATAAGAGTTAGCCTCTGCTGTCATGTGAGCTGTGCGGGTTCACTGTACGGAGATTAGGGACTGTGTGAGGTGGTCGTATTAACGAGGTGACCACTGTTTACAACTTCAATTCAAATTTCATTTATTGTCATGTCTTGACAACAAGAACATATAAAATCCAATGAATACTACATTAAACTGAAGAATACATTAAACACATATAGATTACAGAACATATAAAATCAAATACCTATTTTCCAGGGGGAGGTCTTCATAAGAGGTGATCACTCTTTACAGAGGTGTCTACATTAGAGGCTCCGCCATCTTTTTTTTTAAATCGTCATTTTTTGTTTGTGCTCTAATTATCATATGGCGTGTACTTCGGACAGTCTGAATATCACTGCATCCCTTTTAAGGTCAAACCTTGTTTTGTGTGCTGCTTGTTTTTGGATCACAACAGGTTACTTGGAAAGAAGAAAACAATTATAATAAAATCGTATTGGACAAAGTGCACATGCAAGATACGTGTATCCGAAAGTCACAGACAATGCTACTTCGTAGTCTTCAACAAGCCCACAATCTCCATGCAATAGATAATCCTATGTTTAGAACAGTCCCACATGTGCAAATGCCATACGAATCCACACACGGCTAGCACTGGGTTTAAAAGCGAGACTATACACGAAAAACAACATTTTAGCATATCACTTCTAATCCAGAGTGGCGCCCGTTGACAATCTTCAGATCAATTTGTCATTCCACTCAACGAGCGGCGAGCGTTAATTCTATTGCACAATCAGAAACACTTGAATATCTGATCCAAAGCAAACTTGCCTGCGTCTTTTGTGTCACCTGCCGGCCCATGTTTGCGTACTAATTTATGTGTTGCAAAGTTTTGGCTCTCTGAGCCTTGTTTACACTTGATTAAACTGCTTGTTTTCAATCAGCCCCCACCCCCCCCTCCTATAACACCACGTGCTTTTAACGAAGATTGTGGGAAAAGGTATTTGATGAAGGATTATTGGCGGAGTAAGATATACTGTAAAACATCGCTATATAGACACACGAAATGGTGGAAACGTTTAGTAGCATCACTGCCCATAGCCTAGAATGAGCTAATCCCTGAGAGGCGTAACCTCCACTTATGACATACTCTATAAAGAGACCACCCCGACAATAAGGCCTTTGTCCTAGTTAGGTCCACGATCTTTATGCCGTGTCTCATTATATTTAAATGTCTTTGTTGCTATTATTGTTTCACATGCTTTCTAAAGACAATTCTACATTTATTCTAATAATTTATTTTATTATTTGAAAACTATTTTTGATTCTCAAGGATCCTGTTCAATCGCAAACTAAAAACTAAATGACAGTATAATAATCTACCATACATGATTTTCTTATCTATGAACTCTGGGTAATTTTTAGACAAACAAACCAAATCACGTGACTTTTCACGTGTTTTACAGTGCATTCTGGGAATTATTTAGACAAACATTGATAGAGACTGAATCGTTTCCTCACCTACTCCATCACAGTGTCTGGTTGATCGAGACTAATCACCTAGCGGCCGAATGTGGCACTACGATCGCACCCTAAATATTTCTAATGGAAAATGAGTGTATATAATCTACCATATAAATAGTTTATTTAACTTTATGACGTGTGAATCTCCAAAGAGGACCACCTGTCTATTAGGAACACTTGACGTTAGTCCCGATGAGTGATCTTAATATGAATGTTGTACTGTACAACCAAACCATTTTCCAGACGAGAGAGGAGGGGCGGGGTTATCAGTTAAGGGAGTGGTCACAAAATACAGAGGAGGGGGCGGGCGTGAAGAGAAATGGGGGGGGCGTGGAAAAAATCATGGTGCTCTAGGGGGTCGCAAGAAAATAACATGTAGGCTATGGGGGGCGCAATTTTTTAATACTAACATTCTAAAATTTTACGCACTTTTGTCGCGAATTTGGGACAAAGAATATCATGAATTATACTAGTATAGCTTACAGCAGTTACTACCATTTATTATTTAACTTCAGAACACAAATAAAAACATTATGAATTCTGCAAGATTTTATTCTTTATACAATCAGTTACATATAAAGCATGACATTGCATAGTCTTTCAATTCTCTTGCAGTGTCAGCAGTGCAATCTTTCTCAGCCGCCTTCTTTGCAGCCTTCTGTCTTCCATTCTTTTGTCTCTTGCACTCCTTCTGCCTCAGCTCGATCCTTTTATTCTCTGCAACTTTAAAATCCATTGCATTGAACTTTTGTTTGATTATACCAAATACATATCCTATATATCCTATATATTAATACGCTAATTTTTGGACTTTGTTCGGCTATCTCCTCTTTAACCTGACTAGCTGGACGCCATCTAACTACAGGAGGTCGTTCATGTTACTATGTAGTTTTGCACGAATATGTTTTTCATGGTCAAAATGGCCCTGGTGGTTGTAAATTAACAGTTCTATAACAAAAATAGCAGACAGCGGCAGCCATGACAGCGTCATGTGGAGTAGTGTGATGTCATAAAGACGCCAACGGTTCAAATACTAGGGATTAAAACCACTTTGCCAATTGGGCTATGTGTACATTAGAACCTTCAATCAAGACCACCTCTATAAATACACCACCTCTATTATAAGATGATTTATAACAACCCCAAGTCTTCATAAAAAGACCATTGCAAATGTCTCTAAAGAGACCACCCCAATATTAAACCACTTGACGCCAGTCCTTGGGCAGTCTTAATAGGGATGTTCTACTGATGTGTGTGAGAATATCTGTGCCATGGAGAGCATTATGTGTCCATTAGCATGGACACTAAATTTTCATCCCATAGCTTTTGCATACTAGATGCCAAGTGCATTGTCAGTGATGAGTTACATGAGATTGAGATATCCTTATACGAGCTTTAAGTCGGAGTTAATCCAGATAGTTCTCCGTCTGCGCCATGTATACTATATCCAAGCTCAGAAATCCATAGCTTGATCTCTTGCTCATTCCAAAAGATTCAATATTGTGGTATAAGAAACTTCCCTATCTCAATTTACCTCCAGTCTTAAAGTTTGTTTCAAAACACTCTTTCTCTACAGCATACTTGATACTTGGAAGGTGCTAAGTTGTCAGTGCAATGAAGTGTGCCAATATTATTTATTATTCATTTGTATGTACTAACTAACAAAAGTGGTCACCCATGCCCACAATTTGCACAAGCGTGGGTGCCGGAGAAAAAGTGTGCGGTACTCATTTTATACACTTTACTCAATATATTCCTGTCCTAATTTCATGGAAGGCATGATACATAAACACTTACTTTTCCTACCTTAGCTGTGACTAAAACGACTTGGCTGAGACCTAATTGTACACACATGTACATGGAGTGACTGTTTCTGTAGTCATGTTATAGTAATCGGGTGTATGGATGCTTGCAAGATTAATATAATTTATTACTATTATGGTTGGACGTAATTGACAGAAGAACCTAAGTATTAAAAGGACTTATATGTGTATTGTGTAAGTATCAAAATGTGTCCGTATCTGGGCTATGCCAATGTTTATGTGGCTTCAATCAGGATGTGAGGTTGGTAATGTTAGTACTATCAAGTCATGGGTGCTGTCAGGATGGGAAGCATGCAGGACTTGGCGTTCTGTGTCAGATTTGGGGCTGAGCTTTTTTAGGACAAGGGTGTGTGCTATCAGGACGATGGGTGGGAGTGGATAGTGTGGACCAGTGGTGAAGACCTGAACTACGTAATATGTATTTGCTGTTAATTAGTGGTCTGTGGATGGGGGGATGTTGGCAGGTACTATCAGGAAGTGGTTGGGTGATGTCAAAATGCGGGCATTGCAGAGTGGCCTATATTTTTGGATGGTTGGTGTCTTGACTTTCTTTTCATCATCGACTGTTGTTAAATGGTTCTGAAAACCTCCGCCAATGAATCATACCTGATGCTTATGTTTGCTGCGTAGTTAGTGTGTTAATATTATTTAGGTGTTTGTAGTTTGTACTATCTAAATAAGAATACTTATAGCCGATGTTAGGGAAAAATCACAATGACTTTGATTTTCACTGGCTATTACAGAGGATGGTCACCTTGCCATGTTTATATACTCAAAAAACTGCCTTTCAATGAATAACGCCTTGGCTTGATCTTGGATGTTGTGTATGTGGGGATGCTGTCAGGGTGCTTTCAGGATGGGTGGTGGTGCTGTCAGGACGTGGGCAAGTGTCGTCAGGACAAGGGTGTTTGAAAATAAAATGCTGCAAAAACATATTTATACATTCACCAAATATTTTTTTTCTATGCCCACGGAGGGCATTGTGTTCCCATTTACATGGACACTAACATTTCCTCCCGTAGATTTTCATTTTGCATGCCAAGTCAATGGATTTCGCCAATGATTTAATTGGGATCTACTTATACGATTACGTAACTGGAGTGATTCAATGTGGTTCTCAGCATGCCTCTTTGACCACACGGGTATAAGCTAGTTTCACATTATTAGCATACTGATCAGCAGGGAATTACTCTTATACTCGCCAACTTGCAAATTCAAGTGCTTAATCCATTTGGCGACTGGGAATTGATTTGCACCTGTCAGTTTGGAGGTTTCATTTTCTATCACGTTTTGGGCGAGTACACTCGCCATACATTGAAGATTCGACCATTTCTTATTCACATTTCGTGAGATGACAGCCCTTGTATCCTTACAAACAAACAGTTGCTGAGTAGCACAGATAAAAATCTTTCCATTCATAAGAGATGCGTAGCCAACGGTAAACTGCCATAATTTCCATAGAAATGCACGTATTTATCTTTTCACCAAAATGTGAACAAATTATTTCAATTTACCCCATTAACGATTTCTCCAATGTTTTGAAACCAACCATCACAATTCCAATTCTTAGAAGCCCTATAGACTTTGGCGGGAATGTTTTGCAACAACAGTGTTGAAGTAAATGGATCTCAATAATAAGAAAATAATCAAAAATATCTAATATAGGTTTTTGGTAATGATTTATATTATATATCATGATAAAGCCGAAGTTGTTAGGAACACGATCTATCTATCATTAACATTTAAAAATTATGAGTATGTCTACAAGGTTGTCAAACATTTATTGTATTGATGTGTGTGTACTACTGCATGCTACAGCCAGAAGTCTGTTCATTTAGTGATTCTAGAATAAAATTAAATGATCATAAAAATCCAGAAAGTATAAGTTGCCAACGCATTTTTATTTTTGAAAAATACATAACATGCATAAACAGAACAAGCACTTTGTATCATTCTTCACAGGGTCATAGTAAATCCCCTTCAAGCACAGTTTTAAACTGTACATGAAAACTATATATTTCACAATAGATTTTAAAAGTACAATAGAATACAAATGTAATGTGTTTATTAGTCCAGAGTCACAGCATTGGTCACAAAGGGTTCACTGTGGAGGCGATGTTCCTGTATAACATGTTCTGTTTTAATAGTTTGAATACAAAAAATATATGTACGATCAAATAGAACCGGGGTAAGATATTGCTATCTAGTGAGAACCAGGACTTTCGAAATTATATCTTTCTGGCTTCCACCGCTGTGTGTATATCACATAAACAGTCAAACGTAACATAAATATGCAGTTGATGTTAACATAGAAAGGGATCTCTACAATTCTATGTAAAATAAAATGTTGATAAAGATTTTAATGCATACTATCAGAACATTTTATGCAGGGACACCTCCTCCCCAGTGGTGATGAACAAATGGTATGATATGCACTCTTCTCAGGTTCTTGAATTTCTCCCTTTGATGCTAATAAACTTTTGAGCCTCGGACTTATGTACTACACCCCTTATTTTTTAGGTACTTCTTGATGTCACGAATAGGCTTTCGATTCCACTCTTCCATGTAGGCGTCATTATCGATCTTCAGCTGAAAGCTGCAAAAACACATTTTATGTTAAAACATGCTACACATTTTGATATCAAATGAAAAAAAGCAACGAAACAATAACGGTTTGGAAATCACAACACAAACCAACTAACTAAACTGATGTTGTTGTTGTTTTGGATGTTATTGTTGTTTTTAAACTAGATGCTGAGGGCCACCAGCTGTAGCATCTCAGCACCCACCCTCTCACACACATAATTGGTCACTGCAGTAACTTCAATAAGGGATTAGATTTATAACTTATTTTGCTGAATCTCCAATTTGCTATGATAAGCTCTTACACAATCAAGTGAAATTGGAGAATAATAAGCAACGTGCATACTTACAGATATTCGTGCTCGTTGAGTTGTGCTCTCTCCTCACTTTTGCCCATGAGAAAGTAGTTTTTCCCCACTACTTTTTCAATACGTGGGCAGGAACAGGTATGAAGCACAGCCAGACGCACTTTCATTTCTCGCTCCAATAACAAGTTACCTGAACAGAAAGAAGACAAGTAACTTTGAATCTCCCACAATTCTGTCTACATTGGGCTAAAATGTTGAGTCATACAGACAGCAGATACTACGCAAACTATCCGTTGTATTGCATCAACTGATTCGCATGCTGCTGTCAAAAAAACCCTTCCTGCAGGTAGTTATCTCACTATAGCAATAAGTGTGAATTGAAGACATAGGAGAGTATCAAAGAAGCTGTGTGAGTAAAGCACTTTGACAACTGAAATATCTTGGTCCATGTGGGTCAAGTACAAATCTCAGTGGTTTGCAAGTTGCTTCTTGGACACTAATACATGTTTTGTTGATAATATAATCCTAGGCCTTTGCAGTGACCAATATTAACTATTGTAACATGTTTTGTGTCAAACTGGTTGATAAATATTAGCATGTGTTCACCTTGTCGCATGACTGCCTCAACCTCCATCCAGTAGTATGTGTGGAAGTTGTCAGTTTCGGTGCTTACATAACTCAGCTTCAAGGCTGCAACAAAAGGCAAACATAATGGCAAAACTAGAGTCAGCAGCGCATTTATAATACGTCCGATTATGTCATTAGAATTTTGGCTTGAAACCAGGTAAGGACAATATAACAGACTCTGATGGGATGCAGACCAATGTGATAATGGCGTTATCTGACTGATAAGTCAAAACACATTATTTCCTGTAATGATATACACCAAAGTAAAAAGAATCAAAACATCAATAGAACTATACCATGTGAAGAACATTGGTTATTGCAATGGGCATGGCTGAGAATGCATAGGTTGCCTTTAGTAGGCCAACTAACTCACATTTTTAAATACTTAAAAAGACGTTGAGCCTTCCCTTACTACATTATGTGAACTTCATGTTATGCTTTGCCACAGTCTGTCTTAAATGTAGTTTAAGAAAGCACATAACATCAAATATATTTACCCAAAGAGATAGCAAATCTATGACTTTATCTATTGAAAAACATTCACCATATTTCTATGATCACTGACAAAAACATCAGTGTTTGTGGAGAGATAACTTCAAGCATATTAGGACACTATTAAACTATAAGAATATCATTCAAAAATTAAATATCTTCTATTCATATCTTTTCAAAAGACACGTTTAAACAAAGTAGAAAGAGTTATACTGGTGATCTTGAAGTGTATCAAAAAGTTTTTCATAGCATTTACTTGAAAACTAGTTTTGAAATATATGAGATGAATTGTGCATACCATAATTGATTGCGGGGGAGCAGACTATGTCTTTGATCTGTTCGTATGTGTATGGCGTGTGGTCTCCTTCCTGAGGCTGATTCCCATAACACTTGGCGCAGTCCGCTGTAAATAGTCAGTATGCCATGTAAATATATTGTATATATATTTCATCTATGTTGTATGAACTATTAGTTTGAAAAATAAAAGTGCCATTTGTCAATTGTAATTTATCATTGACCAGCAAAATATTTCCTCCTTTTGATGATTTCTTAATCATTTATCATGCTACAAAATTCTGAACTCTGAATTTTAACTGTTTGTATTATACATGTAGGTGTTTCTATCCATTTGTACCCAATCTAATTTTCAATATGGATCTTTTACAAAGTATAGTGTATTAGTTAAACTGTAATTCAATCAAACTAATACCTTTTTACTTGCATTTTGAGTGAAATTGTAATCCAAATTATGCTACTTGTGATGCTAGAGAGATTTTCTCTAACTTATTTTGGATCAAAACTAAAGTTGGCAAAGGTCTTAAAGCATTACAAAAACTGAACATCAGTGAAAGAGATATAGGTGTATGATGCATGTCTATGTGTCATCTATAGATGGTTGTATCCACAATTGTGCGTCTGGCTGCCTATTTGTGTGCCTAGCTACCTGGTTGTTTGTCTGACTGCCTGGTTGCATGACTGGCTGCCCGGTCATGTACCTCTCTAAATGGTTGTATGGCTGTTTGAATGTCTGACTGACTGGCTGTGTGCCTGATTGCCCACACCCTGCCTCACTCACCTTCCTTACAGACGTAGTCAGTGCCGACTTTATCAACAGACAGTTCCCACTGGGCCACCTCACTGTAGAACTGGACACACTCTCTCTGAAACAGCATTATACCAGCACTTTCTTAGTAATTGCCCTTACTTGTATATTTTGTGGGCAGTTATGGTTCTGAGACAAAATCTTTGCTTTCAATGAAAATCTTAAACTGAAAGATTGGCGATTTGTACAATTTTTTTCGAATTCTATAATTTTTTAAATTTTAATATGGCAGATGCATGTAGGGTTTTTGTCACCTCTGTTGTAGTAGTCATACACTTTGATGGGTGCTGGTGCGATCGAGGGAAACTGCTCATGCTGAACCATGGTCACATTGAAATTGAGTGTACGGTCTGCCGGGATCTGCACACACACGAACAGACAGTTATTTTTTATTGATGACATATGTACAATGAATAAAAAAATTGAAAGAATAATCTAGAAAAAAAAGTAAGCTAGCATCTTTAACAGAATTAAATTAATACTTAACAAAATGACACTGGGGATCTATATAAAAAACATGTAGGTAATACAAATATTTTGTCACATAAAAAAAAGTAAACAGTGCTCGATGTACATTTTTTTTATATTCTGAAACTATTGAAAATTTATTTTTGAGTGTGTATGTTTTAAAGGTTTGTTGAAAGAATTGACGAGTATTATATGACGTAAGTTGGGTAAGATAATAAATTTTAATTTGGAAGATATAATATTAGGATACAAGTATGAAAATGAAAAGGATAAAATTGTATTAGAAGTAAACAGTATGATCATTAAGTATAAAAAATATGTACTGAAGAATAAAATAATGGGTACCATGCCTCTTAAGGAGGACGTTGTACGAATATTTTGAAGTTTTATTTATTTTGATTAATCAATAATGTACAATTTTCATGTAGAAGAACTGTTAACTTATCTAGAATGTATTGAACTTATTCATTTGTAATGTATTGTGTGTATGAAATCTATTAATGTATGTATTTTGTCTTCTATTTTTTTACGAGCTCAATAAAAAAAATGTAGGTAATACATTGAAAAATGAACTTAATTACAATTTAACATCAAATTATGAACTCCTCTAACATTCTTTCAAAAGCATTTGTGGTATGCTAGATAATTATGAAACTACCCAGTATTTAGTACTTTATACATAAATTTACATTTAGATACAATATTTTCCATACAAAATTAAGCAATTTACCATATTCAAACTATTTATATTTTCCTTGAATACCCCTAAAAATACATCTGACAATTCTAAAACTATTTTTATGTTCATGTTTCTACGATGGTGATGAGTTAAAAACAACCAAATGCTCTTTATATATATACATTCTAAAGTTTCATTTTCCATCAAACAAAAAGTACATTCATTGCTTAAGTTAGGGTGTATTTTAGACAATAATTTATCAGGATTATATATATCTATGTATTATTTTGTATTGCATTTCTTTGATACAGTTATTATTAACGCTACAGTGCGATATTTGATAAATTGATTTGCAAACATTTTCATTTCTTTCTAAGTTGAAAAAGTACCATATCTTTGTTCCGCTACTGAAGAAATAAGTTTTTGTTTAATTACAGCATTATATATACATATTCTTTTTGACGTAAGGCTTAGCAATTGACTTCACATATTTACTTCATCTTTATCTTTAGAACTACCTGTTAGTGGCTTTATTTTCATTGATTTCATCCTTTCAATAACTCCACGCCATAACATATAAACATTTCTGTTTAAACCCCTATCCTCCCAAATTTCGAAAGATATTTTTTAATCATTACTGGAGAATAAATCTTTTATAGACCAAATACCAAAAATAAGTAGTTCCTTATTATTTACATACTGATTATTTATCTTTACATTCTTATTATAGAAAATGAATTCGTCTGCAGTGACCGAATTATCTGTACTATCTATTATAAAATTCCATGCTTGTAACACTTCGATATAAAATTCAGTTCTACAAAGAAAATCGTTTATATCAAAATTGCTTTGAAAGAAAATTTCAAGAATCTCAATACCAGTATTTTTATTCATAGTGTATTGCCACTGTCCAGAATGAGTATTGACGCATTGAAGAATCCATTCACTTTTCTGTACCTTGAAAATTGTATCAAATTCTGAAGAAATATATCTTTCTTTACTTTATAACACTTACCCCGAATAAATTCATATAAGATTTCACTATTTCAACGGATTACTTCTTTGGACAACTTATCAGATTTGACAAGTATATAAATTTCGAAATTCCCAATGTTTTCAAAATGAAAATTTTCCTATTAAAGAGACTTTTCTTCTTTTCCATTGGTTTAGAATGGCTTTTAGCTATTTTATATTAGATTTAAAATTTGCTTCTATTACTTCGTTATCATTACAGATGTTAATTCCCACAACTTTGATAGGTTTAAGAGTAGATGTTAAATTAAATTCTGTGAGTTGTTTCTAACATGTCATTAAAAAATTCATGATTATCTATTCTGTTTTTTTTTTTTTCTTTAATCAACTTGACTCCAGATATATTTCCAAAGAGCTTGATTTCTTGAAGTAGAGATTTTATGGATGATGTATCTGACAAAATTGCAGCTGTATCATCCGCATATGGTGCTAATATGAATTCTTAATGTATTTTAATGCCCTTAATCTTATCATTACTTCATATAGAAATCGATGGTATGTCAATGCATAGTATAAACAATTACGATGAGAGTGCATCTTCTTGTCTCAAACCTCAAGTTACTTTGAAATATTGAGATGTGATTTGATTATTAGTAATGCAGCTTTCTATATCTGTGTTGAATAATTCAATCCACAGTATATGCATATTACCAACATGATTTGTTTTCAATACTTTGTATAAAAATGAAAATTCTATTGAATCATATGCTTTCTTAAAATCTAACATCATCATAAATCCAGATAAATCATATATTTTGCATACATTCAGGTAACTGTAAAATTTGTTTCTAACATGTGATTAAAAAAAACATGATTATCTATATTAGGGCCTCATGGCAAAATCTGGTGTTTTTTCTTTAATCAACTTGACTCCAGATATATTTCCAAAGAGCTTGATTTCTTGAAGTAGAGATTTTATGGATGATGTATCTAACAAAATTGCAGCTGTAACATCCGCGTATTGTGCTAATTTGAATTCTTAATGTATTTCAATGCCCTTAATCTTATCATTACTTCATATAGAAATCGCATGTCAATGCATAGTAAAAACAATTACGATGAGAATGGATCTTCTTGTCTCAAACCTCAAGTTACTTTGAAATATTGAGATGTGATTTGATTATTAGTAATGCAGCTTTCTATATCTGCGTTGAATAATTTAATCCACAGTATATGCATATTACCATCATGATTTTTTTAAATACTTTGTATAAAAATGAAAATTCTATTGAATCATAAGCTTTCTTAAAATCTAACATCATCATAAATCCAGATAAATCATATATTTTGCATATATCTACAATATCCAACAAAGTCTGGAAGCTATTCACAATAGAAATCCACTATGATCTAAATGCAGGCCTATTCAAGACAAAAAGACATTTTTTTTAATTCCTTACGCGATTACATTTGACATTATTTTACAATCCACATCCTTTAGGGAACCAGGGTGACAATTATCTATTTGTAAACGATCTTTGTCTTTCTTATGGATTAAGGTAATTATAGCTCGCTTTTGTGAATTGGAGAGTTGACCATTTTCAAATGCATAATTAAAACTGTCGACAAGATCAGTAGATATCAGATCCCAAAAATGAATATAAAATTCGGTCAATATATCATATACCGGGTATTCGGATCTTTTAAAATCCATTTATTACTTTCTTACATTCGTTATCCCTTATGCGATCTTCACATGCTGATTTATACTGAGTGGAAAATGTAGGAATCTTCTCATTATTAACGAAATAATTGTATTCCTAATCAGTATGATATTCATTTTTCAATTTTGTTGTAGGCAATTTTTTATTAAAATCGTGATGCTCTTTCACGATAATATCCGGATCAGTTGTTAGAGTCAATTCTACTCTCACTGTTCTGCCCAGCAAGCTCCTGCCACTGTATTGACATAGCTGAAGAGACATCTTGGCCCGGGCCTTCAAATATTGGCGATAAGGGTGAGTGAGTGAGCTTGTGTATTATCCGTGTGTGACTCACCATGTCTAGGTAGAGAATGAGAGATGCATCGTTGGTTTCGATCTCTGATAAGCCGAGCTGGATGTCATTCTTCAGCTGAAATAATACAGAAGCCAATATGAGCAATTTACTGTAGTACACTGATTAATATTGATCACATGCTATTTCAGAGGGAGTAGTATCATAGAGCCTTTCCTGAATGTTTCACTTTAACACAGAAGCCAGTATGAGCATGTTACCAAGTCTTTTATAGCTACACAGTATATAGAAATTCAAAGCCCACCTTAATTCTGTTTATCTCATTCATAAAGCTACATTTTTATTTTACATTACATGTTTAGAATGCATTTTGGGCTCACATTAACTTAACTTAAGACTAACCTTTAAGACCGATGGCTTTGCCCATAAATATCATGGGTCTTCGCACTAACTTATACTGAGTATGACAAAAATACATCATTTGTTTGAACTAACTTGTTATCATTTTAAATATAACTTAATTACTGATCAATTAGTAAAACTCTACTTGTACATGATGGATAAGAAACGTAATGAAAATTATATATGGAAAAGAGATCCTCTATTCTAACATTTTTCATATGACATCTATCATTAAAGATTGTTAAACATTAATATTTGACAGTGTACACTAAATAAAGCATTATGAGGTGTATGGTCTTATTGATTTTTGTTCTCATGTAGGGGTTAAATAAAATATTGTTCATTTCAGTAATTTGGGTATCAATAAAAAATATGTAGAAGAAAAGAATAATAAAATATTATAAATGTTAAGTCCCTGAGCACTTACAGTGAATTGTGCCTCACAATTAGAACATTTACATTGACTACTGTAACAATAATTCAGATTTTACTCACAGCCTCAACTTTGTCCATGTCGGGCGTGTAGCCTGTAAGAATGCCCACTTCAATGATCGCCATCTCAGTTCCTACTTCACCCTCAAACCTGCAAAAACAAGTCACAATATACATGCCAAAATGCTCATGCCATATATTTCTATAATTCTATCTCAAAATAAATTAGAGCTTTGTAATGTTCTTTCCATAGGGTCAAAAAGTCTTTTTTTTAAAAATGGTTGTGGTCAAGTTGGATATGCATAATTAAATTTAAAGCCATTCTTGAACTTTTATGTGAACAATTCGTAGAATGCTCTGTATTTTGGGCTTTAATAAATAGAAAGAATCTTTTAAATTCATAACTAGGTTGCATTTAGTTTCAAAGTACACATACAATACAATACTTATCGGTCTTCGATATGAAGTACTCAATAAACAAATCATAAACAACAATGGATGTTTAATGATATTAATATCAAAATTCCATGAACATCACTCAAAGTTTATCAGAATGTATATGAAAAACTAAAGTTTTAGAAAATCATCACGAAATTTAGCTAAGTTTCTTGTAGTGATAACTCATAATTCATAATACTAAATATATTAACCCCTGATATCAATCTGGATTTTAGAATGAAAAATATTTGTGTCAGTAGTTTATAGATTATTTACAAAACAAATTAATGGAGTCCTGGACCTTGCAAAATCCAATCTACAATAACAAATAAGAGGAAGCACAATGGAGTCTAAATTGTACTGATTAGAGATGGAAAAATATTAATAGCATTTTAGTCGTATTTAGTATAAATGTTTATCTGTATCTGTGTCACATATTATTAACGAGTTGCTCTTAACATGTGATATTACGGGAAATCATCACTTTCACTAGAATCTAAAAGTTCTATTTGTGTATTATAATGAAATAAAAATAAAAATGCAAGGTTATTTTGGTGTTAAATCAGTGTCAAAGTTGACAACTACTTGAAAGCTTTTAATAGTTTATCTGGTCACATTGCAAACTTCTTGGTATGTTTGACTCACTTCACTTGTATGTTGATGTCAATCTTCTTTTTTGGCTTGCCATCATTGGCTTTAGGTAGCTGGTCAAGAGGGCCACCCCCCATGCGGTCGCCATCTCCTTCATCACCACCCAGGTCCGTCACGTGCACCCTGCAATAGAGATGGAAGGTTTACCCAAGGGAAATTTAGATTATCACGAGTTTTAACATGACAAAATCATGTGTACACTGCTAGGACATGCAATGAGTGCAGCATTACTAGGCTCCTTTTGCTGGAGCATACGAGACCAAGCACGGTGTAAAAACAGCTGAACAAGCCGCTGAGCGGTGTGCTGGAATAAAGGAACATCAACTCACTACATGCATTATCCCTCAACACATTAGAGAAAAAATCATCTATGGCACCAATCTTTATTGTAAAGGTGTGTCTACGATATTAACGATCTTAATATCTGTGTACTTTCTAGCCACTTGTGTCTCATGACGTGCAATTTGAGTTTCATTCCTCACAAAATGTGCATGTGGTTTAGAGAGTAAGGCTTTGACTTTGTTGGGGTTGGAACCGTAGAAATGGAGTCTGACTTTGATTTTGGGTAGTAGAAATCTGGGCTTACTTGGGTTCAGGGAAGTAGAAATCTGCACAAGTTTGCGGTTTGTCCACGTTGTACGTGAGTTCCACCATGACCTGGGCAACCCCACTCCCCTTAGCCTCGATCACCACAGCGCGGCTCTGGGACACCATCTCAGCCGGCTGCAGCAAAATACATCAGTATCAAGGCTAAACACACACTAAATAGTGTTTTTGTTACCACTAGTAATACATGTAAGCCATAGCATTAATTGTACGATTGTACATCAGTAAATCACACCTATGATGATTGTATTCGTCTACAATATCTATGAAATCATTATGTTGGTATTTCCCTTTATGAGGTCTTGTTTTGTCATTGAAAAAGCAAACATCAGAAATCAATTAAAACGGCTGTAAGGGTAAATATACAGCTTTTGGTGGAGGCCGGATACAACCCTTGCTGAGATTCAGCCAAAACAGGTTATTAACTAGCATTGATTTTAACTAGACTTATGTACGAGCAAAGCTACATAAGAACCTCACAATATGTATATTATAGTAAAGCGTTGATCATAATATTGCATGACACTCACCAGTTGAATGATGAATTCCCTGTTTTTGTCGTCATCTCCAATTTTGATTTCGTCGATGTTTATGTTGTTTTTCGAGTCGGTCACTGTAATGGTGAGATCTGTTCTGGTGGCTTCAAACTCTGCGGCGTACGCAGCGAGCGCCTGGATGGCGATGATGGTGTCCTGGAGACAACAACAGGACAGTCAACAACAGGACAGTCAACAACAGGACAGTCAACAACAGGACAGTCAACAACAGGACAGTCAACAACAGGACAGTCAACAACAGGGCAGTCAGCAACAGTGCAGTTCCATTTTAAAATAAGCATATAAACTCTCTCAAAAAATATACAGTCATCACTAGTGCAGGCTTCAACATAGACCCATCTTAATATAGACCCTCATTTCCCAACGCTCACTCACCCTGTCCTAGAACCTCTCCCTCACCCCAACACACACCCTCTCAATCACTCTAACACAAACTGCCTACGTACCGAGGTTGTGGTGAAGATGCCATTCTGTCTGCGCTGGGTGTGAAGCCAGGCTGCGATCTCGTAGCAGTAGTCCAGGTCACCCATGGTGAGAGCCGCCAGGATGGCGTACGCCGAGGCCTCCACTTGCAGTTTCTAAATGTCACATGAAGCACAATGTAAGCAAAAAAGGTAGGCAGGAGTAATCTATATGTAAGATGCCATCTATCGTGCACTGACATGTCAGGCCCAATACTAAGCAAAGTGAGATTGGTAAGAACATTTGCAAATTGTAGTCCCAAGTTCAGGTAGGCGTACTGTATGGAGGCCAATATAGTAGGGGCTACTTATTAGACAAAATCATCGAAGGGAACGATCATAAATAATGATACTGGCGGGTCGTCCAACTTTTCTGATTCCCTTTTTTTTGGGGGGGGGTCGCTGAACTTTTTTGTCACGCTACGGTATATTTTTTCAAATATTTTCTTTTAGCAATGCAATGTCTATATAGAAGACTTTTTCGTTAGCAGATGGGGGGGGGGGTCACTCAACTTTTTAAAATGTTGATGGGCGAGTTGGTAAACTTTTTCTTCAAGACCCAAAAAATGGTCGACCCCCCGGTATCGTTATTTATGATCGTTCCCAATTGATTACTGATTCTAATGTGTGTGTTTTTTGGGAGTTAAGGTCATAGATGAAATAATGTTACTAATGTGATGTGTTTTTGACTGGGTGAAAGCTCAATTCGATGTCAAATTAACACTGTAAACACATTAAAAGTAATAACTACTGATCACTTTCAGAGATTGCTCTAGATCTAATAGTATGAAACTGGCACATCTGATTGATGGTAATCTACTATTGTCAAATTTGTGAACATAATTTTACATTTTTTCAATCATAATGCTTTGGATATAGGGGACTAATTTTGCCAATATCCTTTTGGGAAAAAACAAAAAGGCAATTATTTTATTCAATTTGACAAGCAAATCAGCAATAGTCCAATCAAATTTACATAAAAAATGCTCCTTTTTGTGTGTATGTTTCAAATGGCCTTACCGATCTCATTTTATTTCCACGTCTGTCTAATTTCTGATCATCACTTGGAAAATATCGCAGGCGTGTGGCTGAAAAAGAAAAAAAAAGATGTCTATATTCAATCTGTGTACTGCACAAATCATATTCGGTTCAAATGTCAGCATGTACTGTCTGAGAATGAAAATTTAAATAATCTGGATGAACATTGGATGATTGAAGATTAAATTCAATATACTTTAATAACCTTTTTTCGATATATATATATATATTTTTTTATACTTCTCTCTCTCACACACGTCTTTTTAGCTGTTAACAGCTCGCTGCTTGGGATGATGGTATCATTCTGGTCTCACAACCTTGGGGTCGTGAGTTCGAGTCCCGCCAGGGCCACTTGATATAGTCAAATGGAAGCTTAGGGTTGTAAAACCTGTCTTCAGCTATATCTATCGTTGGTAGAAATATGCTTGCTAAAAAGACGTGTGTGAGAGAGAGAAGTATTAAAAAATATATATATATATATCCGCAAGCATTGGGAAACACATATATAAACCTTTTTTCGAATTCAAGATTTTGTTTTAGGAAGGATGCTCCTAGCTCTAAGCTTGCCCAATAGTGGTCCTACCTCCACTGATCTCGTCCACTGCTTTTGACTGCAGGATTTTGTAGGCGACCGTCCTCATGGGAGATTCAGACAGGGCCAGAGCGTAGGCCACCAGTGCAGCCTCGTACGCACTCTTCGATTCTTTCACCTTCTTTGCCAGGAATTCCACAGACTTCTTGGTCATTGCATCTGGCTCCCTCTGAAAGTTTATTATGATGCTGGATGATGATATGCTAGTATGAATAGATAAGCGTTTGCTTAAAAGCCAATCAGGCCAATAAGCTCTGGCTGTAGAGCTTTAGATGTTGCATAACTTGTAAACGCTCGGTTTGCACTGTCCCTGGTTAAAGCACCAAAACCAGTACCTCACCTGCTCGTCTGATTCTGTCCTATATACTGGGCTAGCGCTAGACCCATCTGAAATTTAGCCAATTGGCTAAACGACGATATTTTTTTAGCCAATTGATTTTTTTAGCCAATTGGCTAAAGAACTAAATCATTCTTTAGCCAACTGAATTTCTTTTTAGCCAAGCAAAAACCAGTGTAAATTAATTAACATGATAATGATAACACAAACATCATTTCCTTTAGTTACTTTGACAATATTTCTACTTGAAATATCTTAATGACATCTGATCAAATTGTGTTTACTTTTCCGACGCTCCGGCTAGAACGATGAAGGTAATATAACTTTCAAAACTTGAGGAAAAGACCCTTCTGATGACTGCTTTGCATCAACCAATGAAGTACATTGGCCAATAATGGATACAAACTTTTGATAACACATATACACTATATTTTCTCAATTTAAAAGCAATTTTTTCTGAGGGTGGCCCAGTGGGACTGGACGAAGGAGACCTATGCACGTCTCCTTTCGAAACCTCTCGGCGCTCCACCATCGGGCCACCCGCGTTGACACTACAGGGAGGATGGGGAAGGGCCAGGGGGTGGGGTGGGTATACTTCCATTTTCGTTCATATTTTATCATTGCATTGTGAGATTCAAACAGCTGTACTTATCATTAAAATCTAACCTAGTCTACCAGCCTTAATTCTTTATTATTAAGGAACACCAACGAACGTTTAATCCATGGAATTCGTAATGATATTATTGATATCGATCAGAAAACGTGTGCTCGCCGGTTGCTAGATGAGAAACTATATACCAATGCTTCGCTGCATCAAGTTTTATTTACTCTCGATTAAAGTGTAGATATGGCAGTCAATGGCACAATACTTTCAAGATACAACTGATCATATATTAATATGCAAACTATCGGTTTTATTCAAGTAAATTGCTTTCATTTTCACGTGTATATGGGCGCCGCCATCTTTGTTGTCATTACGCGAACGGCGTTCCAAAATGTTGTCAACTAGAATGATGGCAAACGGCGTCCTGCATTTTAGTCTCGATTTAGCGGACGAAATTCGTTTTTTGCGAATTTTTCTTGAATAAAAATAATTCGCCACATTGGCGAAAGTGTAAGCAAAATCTCTCGCCCATCCTTAAAATCTATTGCCCATGGCGATAAAATGAACCATAGTGCGAGCCCAGTATAATGATGTTAAATTCCAATCTACTTTGCTTCACAAATTTTACTCTACGCATATGGCAGGGATAAGCTCAAATGAAACAAATTACAGCACACTTTGATATAGTTTGTTTTGATTGCAATAGTTCTTTTATTGTTTAATCAACAATGGTTCGAAACCATTTGTGGATAAAGAGAGATGTGACATACCTTTTCGTTGTGGGCGTGTTCAAGGCGTGCGATGAGGGCAAAAGCCGTGAGCGTGAGGTCGCGCGAGTTCACAGCACCCTGAAACAGCCCCCAGGTGCCATAGTGGTGATAAGTGGTGAAAAAAACATTGAAATGCTGATGAAATTTAAGTTTTAACAACTTCAATTTGTAGCTGACTTTAACATGATTGTTAAAGATGTTACCAAATATGGGGACAATAGTCATTATTTCTAGCATGGAGCCCCACTTTCAATTCTAATATTGGTTTGTAACATATGTATGTCAGTGAACCCTGATAAATCTATGGACTGGACATCAAAAACTCACAATCATCTCCTGGTGATACACTTTGTATGGTTCCTTCATTCTGCCCTCCGCATCCTGTTGATTGTTGAGGAAGTTTGTGATCTGCACAAGAATTTGTTCATCCACAAAGGCGTTGAGGGCACGGGCGCGGGAAAACACCTTCAAGTAGATCGACGACAGCCTGGAATAAAAATGTCATTCTATCATTCCGTGCAAAAATCACTGCCAATAACCCACGCTGATTGGTCAATCAGCGTGCTCAATTATACGATTGACTGAACGCTCTGAGACCACTACTAGTGGCACTAGTCTAAACTCGTCACATTTTCAATGCAGCCGCTGACGTCGCATGGTCAAAAGTTTAGACTAGTGCCGTAGTAGTGGTCTCCGTGCGTGCAGTCAATCGTATAAATGAGCACGCTGGTTGACAAATTGACTTGCAATGATATTTGAATTTTTGTACTATGGGTTGAAGTTCCTGTGAACTTCTGGAAATATCTCTGATTTTATGGAAAAATCCACAACTTGAAAGTATTGTCTGGAATATTCGATAGCTATAGGCGACATTGTTCATCCAACTTTAAATTCAGTTAGTAAATTCCAAGGTATTGCCAATTTAGGCAATTCAGTATTGGTTGCCTGGACTTGAACTTTGAGAACATCAATTAGTGGACTCCAGTTTTTGGATGAGACTGTTTCTGTTACTAAACCGTAACAGAAATTTAGGGGCTCGTCCTTCATAACACCAAATTTAAAATGGCAACTGGGTTTAATGGTGAAGAGTTTTTGGCTGATGAAATAACATATTATAATTGGATTCTCAAAAGATGATTTGTTAAATGTGGTAGAGCATTTGGAAATACCTGTCAAACATGGCGACAAAAAAGCAGAAATTAAATTTTGTGTAAGAATTTTTTTTATTGAAAATGAAAAATTGCCTGAGAAAGATCTGGAAAAATCCGATAAAAACAGATAAATTCGAATGTTGTTGCCATGTCTGATGAACAAAAACATTTAGAATTGAAAAAGTTAGAAATACAAGACAGAGAAAAAGAAAGAGAATTTCAAGAGTAGAAAGAGAAAGAGAGAAAGAAAGGAGATTTGAATTAGAAAAATTAAAGTTAGAACGTCAAAATATGCTTAAAACTGAAACTACCAAATCTGACATTTCATCAATTGATTGGCATATGAACCCAAAATTCAATGAAAGAGAAAGTGAAAAATATTTTCAGCAATTCAAAAATATTGTGGGTTTTACAGTGAAATGATAACTGTCTTTGTATTCTTTCTATCTTTTTTTCGTTTGAACACTTTAAACACACTACAAAGACAATGGAATATATTCTAAAAAAATGATTGTTTTTTACGTACATGATATCCATAAATGCACAGTTTCAGCTGTTGCTGTGGAAACAAGCTGCTTTGTCATGGATTTTGGAAATTGAGACAACTAATTGAGTGACCATGAAATCCAACATGGCCGCCATCAAAAATGGGTGATTTTGTATTCTGAATGATAAAGGTCGCATACATCACCCCACTCAAATAACTAATTTGATGATGAGAAATCCATTTTTGACAATTATTCTCACTTGAAATAATTATATAAAGTGTTAGAGTTCATTTATATTGACATGATTG